>JANHMN010000001.1:196142424-196216105 GCA_030674055.1 Rhabdomys pumilio | reverse complement strand
AGAGAGAGAGAGAGAGAGAGAGAGAGAGAGAGAGAGAGAGAGAGAGAATATGGCATACAGTCACCTACAAGGGCCAGAGGAGCTGTTAGTTGGCTCTTGCTCTCCACCTTACTCTGCTGAGGTGGGTCCCACTGAATCTGGAGCTCACTGTTTTTTGGTTAGGCTCATGGCCAGCAAGCTCCAGTGGTTCTCCTACCTGCCCCTCCCCACTCAGCACAAGCACTGGGGTTACAGATGCATGTGGCCATACCTGGCTTTTTGTGTAGGTGCTGGGATCTGAACTCAGGTCTTCACACTTGTACAGCGAGCTCTCCGATCCGCTGAGTCATCTCCTCATCTACTCTCACTTTCTCTCTCCTTTTAAAAATAGCTTCTTCAAAGTCTGAAGTGAACCAGAAGCTCCCAGAGGCAGATGTTGCTGTATTTCATACCTTCCTGAAACAACAGGCTTCACTCCTTACCCAGTATCCTTTGCTCCTGCTCCAGCAGGCAGCTAGCCAGCCTGAAGAGTCACCTGTTTGCTGCCAGGCCTCCCTGCTCACCCAGCGATGGCACAAGCAGTTTACACTGAAATGGCTTAATAAACCTCAGACCTTGAAGGGTCAGCAAAGGTAAGACCCTTGAGCCTAGCTCTGGTAAGCCTTTCAGAGCAGTAGCCCTTTCAGAGAAAAAGGCAGGACAGACTAGAACTTCCATGGAGAAAGGAAAGGTGCAGACATAGAGATGCAGAATTTGATTTCCATTGGCTTTCTTCCCCTCACTTCCTCTTTCTCCTTATCTTTTTCCTCCCTCTCTAGCTTGTCTCTGACAATTTCCTCATCCCCAACCGCTGTGGCCTTCTCCCCTAATGGGCAGAGAGCAGCTGTGGGGACCGCCAGTGGGACAATTTACCTGTTGAACTTGAGCACCTGGCAGGTATGACGCTGAAGGCAAGACAGAGTGACTGTCAGAAAAACCCTCACGTACTGTCCTGAAAGGTCTAGGCAAGCCAAGCACATCCTTAATATCCTGGTTGATTCAGCAATTTCATTCAACTCATATCAAATTAGACATCTTCGTCAAAGGCTCATTCAACAACATCTCAGTGTGATAGTTCACACTTGTAATCCCAGTGTCAGGAAGACTGAGACAGGAGGATTGTGAGCTCAAAGCCAGCCTGGGCTCTCTGGCACGGACTGCGTAGAGCAAGATGAAACCCAAACAAGAGATATGGCTGTGCAGCATTCCTGAGCAGCTTCCACGCAAGGCACGTGACTTAGTGTTTGAGGACTCAGAACCGGGACCTAGTTGTTGACATCATAAAATATATGAGAGCTGTGTAGATAGAGGAGACCTTGGATGGACGAAGGCAGGCCTTCTGGCTTACACAGGGAGCCTCGGCAAAGACACAGGAGAGAGTGGTTCTGTAAATGGCTGTGCACGATTGCAGCAGTGGGTAATACCAGACTGGAGAGAGGAGACAGCCACGGCTTTCTCTTCTTACCCAAACCACTCCCTCACCCCTGTGCACATGCATGTATGTAACATCCTTTCCCTAGAACCCTGAAAATCTGTGGAATGGGCTCTTGGAGTGAGAAAAGGTTACCAGCTTTGATTATGAGGTACACTTGAACCTGTATTTGGGCTGGGAATGTAGACAGCCAAGGAACTAAACCACTTTTGCCCTGCCTCCTTTTTTATGGCTGGGGCCTGGAGTGGGTTGGATTTGGAGGACCTGAGCCACACTTCCCTACTGGCTGTTTCAGGAGGAGAAGGCTCTGGTGAGTGGCTGCGACGGCATTTCCTCTTTTGCATTTCTCTCGGACACTGCCCTTTTCCTTACTACCTTCGACGGGCTCCTGGAGCTTTGGGACCTAAAACATGGTTGTTGGTAAGACTTCCCTTGACTCTGAGTGAGAAGCCCTGAGAGAAATGAGTGAGGAGGGAGCCCAATTGCCAGATGACCCTGACTTTCTTTTCCTGGGGCAGGGTGTTCCAGACTAAGGCCCACCAGTACCAAATCACTGGCTGCTGCCTGAGCCCAGACCGCCGCCTGCTGGCCACTGTGTGTTTAGGAGGATACCTAAAGGTAACAAAAATTGACCCTCAACCATGAGCCAAAACTGATTTTGTTGCTCAACATGGCATGACTGCCTGACCTAGGGAAGCCTTGCTGAGGCAGGAGACTAGATAAGATAACTCCCAGGAGCTCCAGGGCTGAGATGCTCTGTCATTTGTGTCCAGCACCCTGATTTCTCCTCTCTTTCTTCTCCAGCTGTGGGACACAGTCCGGGGACAGCTGGCTTTCCAATACACCCATCCCAAGTCTCTGAACTGCATTGCCTTCCACCCAGAGGGGCAGGTTGTAGCCACAGGCAACTGGGCTGGCAGCATTACCTTCTTCCAGGCAGATGGACTCAAAGTCACCAAGGTAAGATGGTCCTGTTGCTCTTCAGGAGAACACGCAGGACCATGGTGAAAGTGGAGAATGACAGCCACATTCCATGTCATTCTGAGCCCATACTGAGAGCAGGCTCTGTTGTTTCTATCTTTACACCCATGTCTAGGAACTGGGGGCCCCAGGACCCTCTGTCCGCACTCTGGCATTCAGTGCACCTGGGAAGGTTGTGGCTGTAGGCCGGATAGATGGGACAGTGGAGCTGTGGGCCTGGCGAGAGAGTGCACGGCTGGCAGCCTTCCCTGCACAATGTGGCTGTGTCTCTGCTGTTCTTTTCCTCCATGCTGGAGGCTGGTTCCTGACGGCTGGAGAAGATGGCAAGGTGAGCTTCCAGAGGGTCTGTGGGTTCAGGGACAGAGAGCAAAAGTAGGGATGTATTTAAGTAATGCTGGGGGTCTTTGTTGAGGATCCTGGAGGTGTATGGATGTTGAGAGAGAGAGAAGTCTTTTGAAGGAAGATGTCAAGGGGTGGGGAACCACACAGTGGACGTAAGTACCTTTAAACTTTTCTTACATCCTAGGCTCAGTTATGGTCAGGATTTCTTGGCAGGCCCAGGGGTTGCCTGGGCTCTCTTCCTCTTTCTCCTGCGCTCTCTGTGGCTCTCAACCCAGACGGTAACCTGGTGGCTGTTGGGTACCGAGAAGATGGCATTAAAATCTACAAAATTTCTTCAGGTATCAGAAGGGAAGTAGATGGGTTTACACCCTTGGGAAAAAGTTTCCTACTGCTTCATTTCTTTCCCCAAATGTCTTTCATGTACTCTTCCATTTTCTAGGTTCCCAGGGGTCTCACCATAAAGTGCTGAATGTGGCAGTGTCTGCATTGGTCTGGCTGAGCCCTAGCGTTTTGGTGAGTGGTGCAGAAGATGGATCCCTGCATGGCTGGGTGCTCAAGGGAAACTCCCTTCAGTCCCTGTGGCTATTATCGAGATACCAGAAGCCCGTGCTGGGACTGGCCGCCTCCCAGGAACTCTTGGCTGCTGCCTCAGGTACTACTGAGCAGTGTTATTGAATCATTTCTTTGGAATTTGCTGGTATCATCCTTCAGTTTATAACTGTAATTGTGCATGCTTATCAAAATCCTGTGTTTATTTACGACTTTAAAATGTGCTTCAATGTATTTTGTTGAAGAGTTAGGTTTTTACGAAGATGGGGCTTCTTAAAAGAATTGTCTGTGCTTTGTTTTTCCAGAATTTTAATACACCGTAGGGGGTCTAGTCAAGAAGCCTGGAGTATTTGGATTCTTTGCTTTCTTGCTCTTTTGCTAGGAAATTGCCTTTGGCACTAGGCAGTGCTTGATTCCATGTTCTCCAGGAAATGTTAAGGCTTAAAGCCTTTAATTAATTTTTTTTAAGTTTAGATTTCTTTCCCATGTTTGGAATCTATGCAAGTTCTTGCCTCATGTTGCGTGTCAATTATTAATGTAATTTTAAAAGGGTGACAGTTTTTTGTCTAACCCTGACCAACTCTCAAGTAAGTGAGACAAGGACTGTATTTTTATATTATATGCTTATAACGCATAGCTGAATTATTAGTGTACTGTAAACCTCTAACCTTATCTGACCACCTCCCGGCCAAAGTGCCTATGACTCTTGGAGTTTAATATTGTTCTAGCTCTCCTGCTTCAAATATTTTTCCCATGCTGCTTCTCACACTCTCTCCTCATAGCTCCCTCCTCCTCCTCCTCCTCCTCCTCCTCCTCCTCCTCCTCCTCCTCTTCTTCTTCTTCTTCTTCTTCTTCTTCTTCTTCTTCTTCTTCTTCTTCTTCTTCTTCATCTCTCTCTGTCTCTCTCCCTCTCTCTCTCTCTCTTTCTCTCTTCTTTCTCTTCTTCTCTGGCAGAAGTCTAGCCCTATTCTCTCTTCTGCTCAGCTATTGGCTAATCAGATTTATTGACAAGTCAGAGAATAAATGAGGAGCGATGTTTGCACAAACTTGAAACAGGAGATACTTGGAATAAGCATTATAATGCCATGTCTGGATTGCAAATAGATATTGAGTCAGGAAAATCAGCATTTGAATGACATGAGGATAATCGTTACACAGTGCACAAAAGCATTATGGCTACAGTGTTCCTCTTACATAATTGTTCTAGACTGTTTCTAGAGGGGGGAGGAGGACAGGGAGAGCAGAATGGTTTTAGTCCTCTGGAAGCAGAGGTTTGGTCCTCACAGATGGGGAGGTAAAAGTGATTGTTAGCAGAGGTTTGGTCCTCACAGATGGGGAGGTGAAAGTGATTGTTAGCAGAGGTTTGGTCCTCACAGATGGGGAGGTGAAGGTGAATTGAGGCCTTGAGAAAACACCTCTGCAACTGCTGTGAGAAGTGTGGTAGGCAATTACACACACACATACACACACACACACACACACACACACACACACACACACACACACACGGAACCACACTCTTGGCTTGAGTCCTGCCATGCAGAAGCTGGGTCCAGGGTGGCGTTCTCATGCTATGTGCTTGTATAGTGACTGACCCTTGCCCAGGATCCCTGCACATTCTGGTGATTCACCATTCCACTTCCTTGGAGCTGTACTTGGGTGGGCGCTGGGCTCTGCTCCGTGATTTCCTCTGGCTCCTAGGCCAGTCTTGCTTCTGCTTTCAGAAAGCACTTCCCTTTCTGTTTTCACTCATACAGAGGACTTCACCGTGCGACTGTGGCCCAGACAGCTGCTGACACAGCCTCATGCAGAAGAGTTGCCTTGTGGTGCTGAACTCCGGGGACATGAGGGGCCAGTGTGCTGCTGTAGCTTTAGCCCTGATGGAGGCATCTTGGCCACAGCGGGCAGGGATCGGGTGAGCTACAGAAGGATGTAACCCCAGGGTCCCACAGCCTCTCTGATCCTAGATTCCTGAATGGTCTATTTCCCGTTGCTTTCTTGAACTTTTTGATCTGCCAGATCTGCAGGTGGGTCTACCGCATGCCTTACACTTCCTCTCTTCTTTAAAACTTCCTGCTTAAAACCAGGTCTGGTGGCACCTATCTTAATCTCAATACTTAGGAGATGAAGGTGGGAGGATCAGATCATTAGCTAGGGAGGTAGTCCAGGGCCAGCTTAGGCCTCGTGAAACATTGTCAGAGACAAACAACTTGTATCTGAAATGGCTTTGGCATTCTTGTGGTCTGTGTCCTGAAGGATCCCTGTTCTTACCCTCCCAGAATCTCCTCTGCTGGGATGTGAAGCTAAGCCAAGCCCCTCTCCTGATTCACACTTTCTCATCCTGTCATCGTGACTGGATCACTGGCTGTACATGGACCAAAGACAACATCCTGGTGAGTGAAGGGATGGGAAAGAGTAAGCAAGGCCCAAGGGAAAACAATAATCTTCATTTCAAGCTTTTTATAGCATCTATTAGTGATAGTCATGCTAACATTTGCTGGGTATGTACATAGTCTGTGTAAGGTTTGACAAAAGCTCAATTATATTTATTAACAAAATTAATCTTTATGATACCCTGTAAAGTAGACCCTACCTTTATGTCTCCTTCCCAGAGAAGAAAATTGACCATAGAAAAGCGTTTTCCAGGTCATGCCAGGGATAAAGCTGAGCTAATAAGTGTTCTTTTTATTTAAATTCCTTATACTTCTGTGTGCATCTGTGCATGTGTACAGAGGGATGAGCCATTGTGCCATGGTATGGAGGTCAAAAGACAACTTGCACTAAGTAGTCAGTGCTCTCCTTTTACATATGGATTTCTAGGGATTGAGCTTAGGTTGTTAGGCTAGGTGGCAACGTTCTGGTAAGAAAGCCCCTCTGCCTTTTTGGTGTTAGATATTGAACTCAAGGCCTTGCACATACTAGGCAGGTGCTCTATCATCTAGCCGTTCCTCTAGCCCAGTGATTCTTAACCTTCCTAATGCTTTAACCCTTTAATACAGTTCCTCATGTTGTAGTGACCCCCAACCAAAAAATTATTTTTGTTGCTACATCATAACTGTAATTTTTCTACTATTATGAATCATAATGTAAATATTGACCCCCCCCAAGGGATCATGATCCACAAACTAAGAACCACTGCTCCAGAGAATGTTGTTGTTGTTGTTATTATTATTATTATTATTATTATTATTATTATTATTACTTTAAGATGTACAGCCAGGCAGTAGTGGCTCACGTCTTTAATCCCAGCACTTGGGAGGCAGAGGCAGGTGGATTTCTGAGTTTGAGGCCAGCCTGGTCTACAGAGTGAGTTCCAGGACATCCAGGATAACACAGAGAAACCCTGTTTCAAAAAAACAAAACAAAAACAAAAAATAAGACTTACATTAAAAAAAAATTATTTGTGGGCTGGAGAGATGGCTCAGTGGTTAAGAGCACTGGCTGCTCTTCCAGAGGTTCTGAGTTCAGTTTCGAGCAACCACTTGGTAACTCACAACCATCTGTAATGGGATCTGATGCCCTCTTCTGGTGTGTCTGAAGACAGTTAGAGTGTACTCATATACATAAAATAAATAAATCTTTAAAAATGATTCTTTAAAAAGATTGTCTGTGTGTCTGTGTGTGGGTTTGTGCAAGTGAGTGCTGTGCCTATGGAGGCCAGAAGAGAATGGTGGATCCCCTGAAGCCTGAGTTACAGGCCATTATGAGCTACCTGATCTGGGGGCTGAAGAGCAAATTCATATCTGCTAGAACAGGGCAATTTTGCAACTGCAGCCATTTCTAGCCCCAAAGCCCATGTTTCTAACATGATACAGTACTGTCCGTACAGCCTGAGAGTGAAAGATGTCACTGTGTTTTATTTGCTCCTAAGGCATAAAACTAATCTCAGATTATTTTCTTAGGGTTTTTGATGTTTATTTTCCCTATGTAGAAGTCTTATGTTGTTTTAAAAAAGATATAAGAAAGGACCCAGGCATGGTGCTGTATGCCTTTTAATCTTAGCCTGGTGAGTTCCAAGCCAACCAGAGCTACATAGTGAGACCCTGTCTCAAAGCCACACAGACAAGATGCCAGAGGAATGTTGATGATCTTGTTTCTCTCACTTGTGACTGCAGATCTCCTGCTCCAGTGATGGCTCGGTGGGACTCTGGAACCCAGAGACAGGACAGCAACTTGGCCATTTCCCAGGTCACCAGAGTGCCGTGAGCACTGTGGTTGCTGTGGTAAGGCAATGACGTCATCAGCATTCTCTGAGAGGGCCGGGAGGATCTGAGAGACTGGATGCATTAGGTATCTAATCTCAGTGACAAATAGTAAGGTTGCGGTACTTGGGACTGGGTTCCAGTGTTGGGCCTGATGACCGGTGTGCTGGGCATAAAAAGCATATCCTCTTAGTGTTATGAATTTCTGGCAAGATTTTCTGAGCCACTCAAGTCCACAGTTCTGCATCCCTCACCCTTTTACATCTTCCAAGTCTCTGATGTACCTTCCCCTCACTGGAAGGAGCTGGAGGTCTTAGCCAGGTAGTTTCTAACTTCTTGGTGTCTTAATCAGGAATTAAATAAAAGCACATATAGAATAGGCTGGAGAGATGGCTCAGCAGCTAAGAACATTTCCAGAAGAGCAGAGTTCAATTCTCAACACCCACATATCTCCAGAGAGACCTTGAAGCCCCTGCCCTCATTGGGCACCTCCACTCGTGTGCACATTCCCCACCTCAGTTAAAAGGTTAAAAAAGCACACACAGATTGTGAAAGCAGAGGGGTAATTTTATTCAAAGCAAAATATTACATAGGTAAGATATGCTGGCTCTGGGCAGTGATGGTGCAAGCCTTTAATTCCAGCACTCTGGAGGCAGAGGCAGATGGATCTCTGTGAATTCGAGGTTGGCTTGGTCTATAGAATGAGTTCCAGGACAGCCAAGGCTACCCAGTGAAACACTGTCTAAAAAAAACATACAAGCAAGCAAAAAGATTTGTCCTGAGTGAAGGGCCCCAGATTATTGGTTAGGGCTTCTTGTATAAGGTCTGGAAGAGGGAGGAGCTTGATTACCAGGGTATAGAGTCTGAGTGGTTGCTTCTCTATTGTTATCGACAGACTTGGCTTAAATACGCTCTTTCTTGCGGTATATGTCATTTACCACAATGTATCTACTTTTAATTATGTGCACACCAAATAGTGACACAGATTGCTTTATTACACATGCATCCAAAACCAGTTTAGGCCAGATCAATCCCACTACCCTCATCCCCAGACAGAAGAGAGTACAATTGGATGGAACTTGTCTATGTTTGATGGAGGTTAGCGGGAAGAGAAATATATTCTATTGTTCAAAGAGAGGAACATGTGCAGCTCTGTGCAGGTGGGGGACTTGGGCTGCAGCCAGATTGTTTGGTATGTTGTTTGGAGAGGAGAGTATTCGTAGTGCATACAGATCAGGGTCTCAGGCTGCCAGGAGAATTATTACAAGACAATTGTGTGCATACTTCAAACTAGTGCAGTCCCAGGCTGCTAAGCTACTTCCTTTGCTTCATTTCCCATGTCCTGTCCACCGTGACTGTCCTCTGACACTGTGATCTGCATACAGGAGGAACACATTGTATCTGTGAGCCGAGATGGGACCTTGAAAGTGTGGGACCATCAGGGTATGGAGTTAACCAGCATCCCTGCCCATTCTGGACCCATCAGCCAGTGTACAGCTGCTCTGGAGCCTCGTCCAGGTATCAAACTGCCAGCCTTTCCCCCTTTGTCCCCTTTATCATCACTAGAGATTAAACCTAGAACTGGTGCTTGCCAGGCCAGCCCTCTATTATAGGCCTTTTCTACTGGGCCTAGCCACTCCTTTTGAGTTGGTTTCCCCATCTTTTCAGGTGGACAGCCTGGATCAGAGCTTCTGGTGGTGACTGTTGGACTGGACGGGGCCACAAAATTGTGGCATCCCCTGTTGGTGAGTTCTCTGCAAAACCTGGAGTAGGAAGTGATGGAGAAGGTGTTCAGGACAACCTCTGCAACCCTCTTCTTCCCAGGTGTGCCAAATACGTACCCTCCAGGGACACAGTGGCCCAATCACAGCAGCTGCTGCTTCAGAGGCCTCAGGCCTCCTGCTGACCTCAGATGATAGCTCTGTACGGCTCTGGAAGATACCTAAGGAAGCAGGTGAGAGAGGGAGAGGGTGAGGTAGCATAAAAGAAGGTGAATGAAACAAGGGATGCCAGGGTAACCATATAACCCTTTATCCCATCCACCCATCCAGTAGCCCAGATGTTTTGTTCTTTCTTTCTCTTTCTTTCTTTCTTTCTTTCTTTTTTTTTTTTTTTTTTTGAGACAGTATCTAAGTATGTAGCCTTAGCTGGTCTAGAACTTGCTATGTAGACCAGGCTGGCCTTAGACTCAGAGAAGCACCTGCCTCTGTATCCCTAGTGCTAGGATTAAAGGAGTGTACCGCTATTAAGAGCTCAGTGTAGAGCTCTTTTGTTTTTTGTTTTTGTTGTTGTTGTTGTTTTGGGTTTTTTTTTGTTTGTTTGTTTTTTGTTTTTTTGTTTTTTCTTTTTCTTTTTCAGTTTTTCAAGACAGGGTTTCTCTGTGTAGCCCTGGCTGTCCTGGAATTCACTCTGTAGACCAGGCTGGCCCTGAACTCAGAAATCCGCCTGCCTCTGCCTCCCAAGTGCTGGGATTAAAGGCGTGCGCCACCACTGCCCGGCACAGTGTAGAGCTCTTAATGTATCCTTTCCTTCCTTCTCCAGAGGATGCATACAAACCTGGGAGTTCTGTGGCCATCACTGCTGTGGCATGGGCACCAGATGGTTCTATGGTGGTGTCTGGAAACGAAGCTGGGGAACTAACGCTGTGGCAGCAAGCCAAGGCTGTGGCTACGGCACAGGTGTCTTGGTCTCTATGAATTCTATCCACCCGTGTGTTTAGTGCAGCCTCCGTGGGTTGGAGTTTTGCTTGCATGTCTAGGAGGGGAAAGGTGTATACTTGTCCTTCAGAAGTCCTGGACTAAATTTGCTCCATTCACAGGCTCCAGGCCGCATCAGTGACCTGATCTGGTACTCGGCAAATTCATTCTTTGTTCTCAGTGCTAATGAAAACGTCAGCGAGTGGGAAGTGGAACTGAGGAAAGGTTCAACGTCCACCAGTTCCAGGTGAAGCAGGGCAGCTGCTGACGGGAGTGGCAAGTTACATATACCTAGGACTTTGTTATGATCTGTCTGTGCCTGATTCCAGGTGAGGCTGTGATAGGATGTCAGCTGCCCCTGGCTTTATCAGTTGCTTTCAAATTACATTTACTGATCTCCATGTGTATATGTGACAAGGAATTAGGGCAGCAGAGTCATTTTGCTTTATACTACTTTATTTGTTAGTAGCACCTGTGGAATTTAGTAGTCTGAGGGAGGTTAGCCAAAGTAGTGCCTTTATAGTCTTTACTTGTGTGTTCAGAGGTCAGAGAACACTCTGAGGGAGTTGGCTTGCCTACCAACATATACGTTCTGGGGATCAAAGTCAGGTGGTTAGGTTTGTTGGCAAGTGAGTGCCTTTACCCACTAAGCCCTCTTACCTGCCTTGGTCTTGCCAGTTTAAATGAATAATTTTTTTTAACATTTATTTATCTATGAGTACACTGTGAGTATCTTCAGACATACTGGAAGAGGACATCAGATCCCATGACAGTTGGTTGTAAGCCACCATGTAGTTGCTGGGAATTGAAGTTTGGACCTCTGGAAGAGCAGCCAGCACTCTTAACCGCTGACCCATCTCTCCAGCTCCATTAATAATTTTTTTTTTTTTTTTTTTTTTTTTTTTTTTTTTTTGGTTTTTCGAGACAGGGTTTCTCTGTGTAGCCCTGGCTGTCCCGGAACTTACTCAGTAGACCAGGCTGGCCTAAAACTCAGAAATCCAACTGCCTCTGCCTCCCAAGTGCTGGGATTAAAGGTGTGTGCCACCACTGCCTGGCTCCATAAATAATTCTTAAATGCTTACTTGGTGACAAGTTCTAGGCCAGACAGTGTGGTACCGATGCATTGTTTTTATTTGTTTGTTTTTGTTTTTCAAAACAGAGTTTCTATGTACTCCTATAAATTCTGGAAATTGCTCTGTAGGTCAGGCTGGTATGAAACTCAGAGATCCACCTGCTTCTGCCTTCTGAGTGCTGGGATTAAAGACATTTGCCAGCCACCACCTGGTTTTATTGATCAAGCCAGCTCAGTCAGTCAATAGGGTCTTGAGGGATGGAGTAAAGATTAAAGAAAACAGAGACAGACAACACTGAAACATGACTCCAGTCAGTGCTGAAGCCGAAGCAGGTTTATTTATTTTTTTTCAAGTCTACTTTTATATCATTATAGGTACAGGCAAAGAATAGAGTCAGTTCTTAGATCAAAGACAAAGTCATTAAGGCAATAAACAGAGTCTCTCTCAATCACCTATGACCAAGATAAAGGGAATTCCATACATTCCTTGGCTGTATTTCACTTTGTGGTTTGGGGGTTTGATTCTGGGATCAAGCAGGACCCGTGTGTGTCAAACACACACTCCAGCATTGGTCAGTGCCCTGCTCCATGAGTTTTAGAGCAGGAGCACGATGGTAGGAAAGACGGTAGGGCGGTAACAAGATGATGAAGGTAGGGAGACGATGAAGGTAGGGAGACGTCGGGCAGCTCTGTTCTGCCTCTTAGAGAGACATAACATGGGCCTGGGCAGTAGACAGAAGGAAAGATGCAAAAGTGAGCATGTGCGAAGGTGTTGTGGACATCCACCAGAGAAGACTATCTGGACATGGGTCTAAGCCGTTAGAAAGTCTTTATTAGCTGGTCAGAGACTACACTGGTGTGCAGGATCTCCAGCCCCATAAATAATTCTTAAATGCCTATTTGGTGACAAGTGTGAGGTCAGACAGTGTGGAACCAATGCATTGTTTTTAGTTGTTTTGTTTTTGTTTTTCAAGTGTAACCCAGTGTAGCCCTGAGTCTCCCTCAGGGTGAGCTTTTAAGCAAAAAAAAACCAAAAACCAAAAACCAAAAACCAAACAAAAAAAACCATACCCTGGGTTGACATATTTTCAGTTAACAAGAACAGTTAGCCAGAAGCGAAACTACAGAAGCCAAAAAGCAAAGTTAGTACATTTAGATACTTTCCCAGAACTATGGATTTTGATGGATTAGGTCTTTGTTTTTGTTTTGACTGGTGGTGCAGTTTACATGCTGAGTTTCCTGGCCAAAGTGGTACTGCCATTATGGAGTCAGTTGTGCTGAAGTCTGGAGGCCTACTAAGATCTGGGGTCCTGTTGCAGAAGGAAGCATCCACAGAACTTATTGATGGAAACAAAAGACAGCAATGTTAGAGAATCTCCTTTTGAGCAAGTAAAGGAGAATGATGGTGGTTGTTGATATAAGTGTTGGGAGTGTAGCTTGGTGCTAGAGTGCTTGTCTTAGTCCTGCCAGAGGCTCTGGGTCTGATCCCAGTACAGGAGCAAACAAGCATGCATACCAATGGTTAGGAAGGATACTGGGGCAGATCAGTTATTGTGTTTTATACTTCATTCATGAGAAGAGTATGGAAAAGTACATTCATGAGAAGTACTTGAGAGTCTGAAAGGTTAGCTTAAGAAGTATCCTTTTCTGCTTATGTATGTCTTCTGTGCTACAGTCTTCATCTGAAGAGAATTCTGCAGGAGGACTTGGGAGTCTTGACAGGTCTGGGTCTGGCCCCTGATGGCCAGTCTCTCATCTTGATGAAAGAGGATATGGAATTACTACAGATGAAGCCTACAGATGAAACTCCATCTTCGATCTGGTAAGATCTAAAATGCTTTTTCTTCTTGTGTTAAAAAGAAGAAAAGTGGTTTAGTGGTTACCCCGAGACTGAGTCAGACTCAGGGTAAAGCACTGGGGTCTTGAAGGGAGGCGGTCCTGTACTCAGTCTCTTCCTTTCTTATAAACAGCAGGAGGTATGCAGTACATTCTTCAATACTGTATACCAGCAAGGAGTACGGCGTGTTTTACCTGCATCAGAGGGACTCCCAATTACTTTCTATCTTGGTGAGTCCTATTTGGATGTGTTAAACAAACATTTGTGTAGAACCAATGCATTTAAACATTGGAATCCATCATGGAAGGTAAGGGGAGGGAAAGGCAGATGGCTCCATTGCTCTCCTCTCCCTTCCTCTAGAGGAACTTTCTTTTAAATCTTTGGATGCAAGTTTCCATGTAAGATTTCATTGTGCAAAACAGAGTTGTATAATTTTTGAAAATCAGAAATTAGGAAGTCTTTCTTTTCTTTGTTCTTTCTTCCTTTCTCTCATCCTTTTCTCTCTCTCCCTCTCTTTCTTTTTTCTATCTCTTTCTCCTTCCTTCCTCTTTTCTTCCCTCCCTTCCTCTCTCCCCCTTCCTTCCTTCCTTTCTTCCTTCTTTCCTTCCAGTTGTTTTGAGACAAGAGCTCATTATAGAGCCATGGCTGACCCGGAGCTCAGTGACATCTGCTTGCCTCTGCCTCCTGAGTACTAGGAGGTGTGAGCCACTGTGCTTGGTTCTTTGTCATCTTTAAATTTGTGCCTTTGTGTGTGTGTGTGTGTGTGTGTGTGTGTGTGTGTGTGTGTGTGTGTATCTGTATTTGTTTGGGGCACAAATTAATCAGAAGGCAACTTGGTGAAGTTGGTTCTCTCCTACTGTGTGGGTTCTAGAGATAAAACTCAGTTGTGAAGCTTGCTGGCAATTGTTCCTACCTGCTGAGCCATCTCTCTAACCCCCTACTTCATTCGTTTCCTCCTCAACTCCCTCTCTCTCCAGGCTTCTGTCTTGGGACTTACTTCATAGTGCAGGGAGACTGGCCTAGAACTCAGAGATATGCCTCCCTTAGTTCTGGGATTAAAGGTTTGTGCCACCATGCCAGGCCTGACTCCTAGTTTTCTTTTCTTTCTTTTTTCTTTTCTTTTTTTTTTATTGGATATTTTATTTACATTTCAGATGCCAATCCCTTTCCCCATTTCCCCCTCCCCAGAAAACCCCTATCCCGTGCCCCCCCTTTTCCATTTGACTTTTATACAATTTTTTTAAAATGTTAATCAAGGGCTTTGTAAGTATGGTAATGCTCAATCAGAAGTGTAACCTAATACCCAACCTAGCTATGTAAACTATCTTTGACTAGTGGAGACATTTGAACTTCTGCCTCCATGCCCCCTCTCTCTTTCTCTCTCTTTTTCTCTCTCATTACCTAGCTTCTCATCTGCTTCCTCTTCTCCTCTCCTTACTCCATCTTTTCCTCTCGGTGCTCCTTTCCCCTTAGCTCCTCCTACATATTACCCTTCCTGTTAAAATAAAGCTTTTCTCTCAGAATACAATTAGAGCATAATTATTCCTATTTGTACCAGTGAGGTACGAGATAGTCTTAGTACCCAGTCCATCCTTTTGTTGACTAGCCAGAACCTCTGCCGTCTCTCTTGACTAGAACACTTAGTTTTGAACCTGGCTTTTTCTTGGCTTTAGAATGAATGTCAGCTGAGAACCTTCCACTCAGATCTTTTCTCTCAAGGTAAATAGCCAGGATTGGCTATGAGTCTATAGGTCTTCAATGCCGTCAGAAATCCAGAATGACTAAATTAACTGAAGTTATGGGAAGCACTAAGCATAGCTTCTAAAACTTAGCCAACCTAGTTTTCTTAATTGTGTGTTTTTTTATTGTGTGGGTTTTTTTTTTTTTTTTTTTTTTTTTTGCCTTTGTCAGTATTAGCATTTTGAAGTCAAGGGTTACATTGTGTCTCTGTCATGGTGCATGGTGCAGTTACCTCATAGATGCTTTACACTTAATGATTGGGGTTCTGTCTAGAAATCTAGAGTTAGATTTCATTCCCATTATTCCCGAGGTCTCTTGTTTCTGGAAAGTTGATAAAATCCAAATCTGATACCTACTGAAGTTATCTACAAACTCTGTCTAGGAAGCAGTGATTCTGTTCCTAAATATGTACTTAAGTGAAAGAAGTGTACATAGTCCCCAAATGCCAGGCACAGGTACATCTGTGTCAGCCTAATTCAACATAGCCAAACCTGGATATGTAATTCTAAGTATATAACTGCATGACAGAAAAAGCAGAACGTGACACTGAGTATTGACAAATGGGAAAATACAGACATGTCATTCTGCCAAAGAAAGCCAGACACAAACATGGCCTCACTACAGAGATCTCACTGAAGTGGAGTTTGTGAGAAGTGGAGTACATCATGACACTAAAATCTGCTGCCAGCTTTGGGGTCTCTCCTACCAACTGGGAATGGTCTTGGGAACAACACCAAGATGTCAGAAATGTTCCACATCTCCACCTAGGGGACTTCATGGGTGGATTCTTGCATGCATCCATTCGATGCATGTACTTTACTTGTAGGCGTGGTGGGTTTTTGTTTGTTTATCTATCTCTATCTCTATCTCTATCTCTATCTCTATCTCTATCTCTATCTCTCTATCTCTATCTCTATCTCTATCTCTATCTCTATCTCTATCTCTATCTGTATCTCTATATCTCTATCTCTATCCATATCTATCTATCTATCTATCTATCTATCTATCTATCTATCTATCTATCTATTTATCCTGACTATCTTAGAGCTTTGATCTTGGAGTTGTGTCATGGACAGACTAAACAAAGTTACCTATCCACCTACCTATTCCTTCACAGGAGCAAAAGGAGTCTGGAGAGTTTGAAGAGATCCTGGACTTCAATCTGAATTTAAATAATCCTAATGGGTCTCCTGTATCAATCACTCAGGCCAAACCTGAGTCTGGTTAGTGTTGAGTGGAAGGGCCAGAGTGGTCTTTCTGGAGTGGCTTAGGGGAGGCTGGTGTGTTCTAAAGGCCTGAGCCCTGGCTAACTCTGCTCTTAAAATGGCAGAGTCATCACTTTTGTGTGCCACCTCTGATGGAATGCTGTGGAGCTTATCTGAGTGCACCCCAGGAGGAGAATGGATCGTAGATAACATCTGGCAGAAAAAAGCAAAAAACCCTACAACTCAGACTCTAGGGACAGATTCTCTGGGCTCAGAGTTGAATTTCTCCATGAATACATGGACAGAACCCACACATTTAAAGGCACGAGAGTGTAAAAAGGTGAGCTTGGAGGGAGAGTCATAGAGAGGGGGAGAAGGTTCTAAATCTGACGCAGCAGCCTTTGCTGTTTCCGTAATTCAAAGGTCTCCCTGAGAACTCATGTTGTCCCCTCTTCTCCGAGATTCACTTGGGCTCCGTCACAGCCCTCCACGTGCTTCCTGGATTGCTGGTGACTGCTTCGAAGGATCGAGATGTTAAGCTGTGGGAGAGACCCAGTATGCAGCTGGTCAGTGTGGATATGTGTGTGTACACGTTCATGCAAGCTGAGCAAGGGCTAGTGCAAGAAAACTAACGTTAGGCTAAGGAGTGGCAAAGAGATGAAAGTTGTTTTTTTCAATCTCTTGGAGTGGCCTGTTTCTAAGATAGTGATTTGAGAGAAAGATAAGGAGACCTCAACCTATAGCCTCACCTCCCCCATTTCTGTTCTTGTTTCAGCTGGGCTTGTTCCGATGTGAAGGGCCAGTGAGCTGCCTGGAACCTTGGATGGAGCCCAACTCTCCACTGCAGCTTGCTGTGGGAGACACACAAGGAAACTTGTATTTTCTATCTTGGGAATAAAGATACAGTACTCAGGACAGAAATGATGTCACTAGGTGATGCTGGCCTGAAGACACCAGTGTCTACATTCTTAATAGGATTATAAGAGTAAAATGTTGGAAGATCTAAAGTACAAGCCTGGTTGTGTTCTCTAGTGGGTTTAGCTCAATGGGAACGGATCTGGGTGTTCTTTTCTAATTTAGCATTTATTCCTAGAAGAACTGCAAAAAAAATGAGTCACATCTTCAGTAGGCAGGTCCTATTTCTGTGTTCCTTTCTGGCCTAAGTTCTAAGGTCCCATTCTTGTCAGAAGAAAGGAATACTATTGGTGACCAGTACTTAGTTTGAAGAGACCTGAGGGACTCTCTTGTCTCATGAAAGGAGACAAGCAAGAGTGAGCTAAAGTCATGAGACCTGTGGGCATTTAGGAAGAAATGGGTAGACTAGGACAATGCTGGGTTCCTGTCACAGACACAGCCCTTTCCCCAGAACTAACTGGCCAGAGAGAGAAGCCGAGGCACTGAAGGCAGAACGAGCCTTTTGACTTTACATTTGACTTGTAAGCATTCATTAATAGACTAATTGGCATTCTTGGAAGAAATCACAAACCATTTTCTCCCTCAGATTAAAGTTCGTGGAGCTGGAGAGATGCTCTGTAGTTAAGAGCACTGGCCACTCTTCCAGAGGACTGGGTTTGGATTCTCAGTGCTTACCTGTGGTGGCTTACAACTCGATGTAACTCCAGCTCCAGGAAATCCTCTTCTGGCCTCCATAGGCAATGCACACATGTGGTACACAGAACTACATGTAGCCAAAACACTCATACACATAAAATAAAAATAAATCTTCTCATAAAGTGTTTAAAAAAAAAGGTCAGCCTATGATGGTTCATAATCCCAGTTCAAAGGCAGGGGCATTTGGGAGGTAGATTTTGAATTCTAGGCCAACCTGGTTTATAGGGGGAGTTCTAGGACAGCCAAGACTATATAGAGAAACCCTACCTTGAAGAACAAAAGAAAACTGAAACTAAAACGAATTTGATAATGCTTACAACATGTTGACAAGATCTGCCTGACTCCTTCCTCACTTCCTGAGTGCTGGGATTAAAGGTGTGTGATACCATGCCTAACTCTGTAATTGTTACTGTAAAGCATCGTATATGACTGTTGTCTGTATTCGGAGGCCAAGAAAGGAGGATTTATCTTGAATTTTAGGCCATCCTGACCTACATAGCCAGTTCTGAGACAGCTCGGTATCTAGAGTGAGATCCTGTCTCAAAAGATGAAATGAAGGGGTTAGTGCAATGACTTAGTGAGTAAAAGCAATGGCCGCAACCTGAGTCTGCTCTTCAGAACCCACAGTGGGAAGCAAACCAGTGCCTGCAAATTGTCCTGAGACCTTGGCATGCACACATTGGATGTAAACATGTGTGCATCTCCCTGTCCCCATAAATACAGCAGGAAATAATGAAGAAAACCTTTTCTGAGCCTCATTATATTTCTAAAATGCTATCTTATGGGTCCATGGTGAGAGAAAAGAGAGAACTCTACCTATCTCACAGAGATCTGTGCTTCACATATGGAGTAACTGCTTGGCACTCACATTCTCCCCTGGTAATGACACACACAGTTCCTGTTGAGGCCCACACTGCCCTGCGCTTTGGGGCTAAGTGCTCTGGTCAAGAGAGAGAGTGGGGATGGAGGGGCAAGAGACTCGAAGAATAGAGACAAGACGGTGTGTGACCAAGTCTTGTTTCTCGTTTATTGTCTCTCTTATTGTCCCCTCCCATTGCAAGGAAATCCTGGGTATTTATAAGCATAAGCAGGGAACACAGCTAAAGACCCTTTACCACGTGCACCTTGCAGCTGGGGTCACTAAACAGCAAAACAAGCTATGTGGGATAAACAAGATGTTTATCAGAGTGTGCTCAGCTGTTGTAGGCTGTTGAAAAACAAGTCTCTTGTCAGGGTATATGGCTCAAGATGACTGCAAAGGTGATAGCTGCTTTCTGCTAAAAGTCAGCTCCCAACACGTTCCCACTCATTCCTTCATAAATATTAGCCAAGAAGTTACATGGTTGTGCTAATGCTGAGGAG
This sequence comes from Rhabdomys pumilio, assembly GCA_030674055.1. Taxonomy (NCBI): domain Eukaryota; kingdom Metazoa; phylum Chordata; class Mammalia; order Rodentia; family Muridae; genus Rhabdomys; species Rhabdomys pumilio. Next base: position 196,197,058 of record JANHMN010000001.1, on the reverse strand, counting down.
GGAGGGAAATTAAATTATTTTATTTATAGTTTTGAGACACTATAAGACCAGGCTGATCTCCAACTTGGAAATACGCTTGCCCCTGCCTCCTGAGTGCTGGGATTATAGACGTGAACAACCATGCCTGACTAGGAAATTTACATCTACCTTGTATATGAAAGGAGAAGCAGAAACAAAGCCACAAATAATAGATATATCCCTAAATAACTTAATTGTTGGTAATTTTTCAGTGGTGTATTAAGACAGGGTCTTGAACTTCCTATGTAGCTGACAGTGACTCTCTTGCCTCTATCCACCAGATGCTGAGATTATAGGCATATATTTAGTTTTTCATGATGCTGAAGTTTAAACCTGGGACCACATGCAAGCTGGATAAATAATTCCACATTGAGCTACACCTCTACCTAACTTTTTGTTTTCCTTCCAATCTCTTTTTAAATTTTAGGTTTATTTATGTGTATGAACAATTTGGGTACAAGTACATATATATGTGGGCCTGGTGCCCACAGGGATTAGAAGGTAGAGTTGGGTCCCATGGAACTGGAGTTATAGATGGTTATAAGCTACCATGTATAGCTTATACATGAGAACCAAATCTAGGTCCTCTGTAAGAGCAACAAGTGCTCTGAACTGCTGATCCATCCCTCCAGCCCCTTTCTTCAAATTGCTTAAGATTTACAAAACCTTCAAGAATGGTAGACATTGTTCTTAGATACCCTTTGTCTGCTTCCTCTGATGCTAACATCTCAGCTAACAGTTCCACAGTATTAGTAACTAAAATCTAGACATTGGATTTTGCCAGTTTGAAAACCCAGCAATTGTTAACTTGACTACATTCCAGATGTAGTCAAGCTGACAACCAAGAATAATCCTCACAGCTAGACAAGCACCCTACCAACTGAGCCACATCCCCAGCTGAGGAGGCAAGCTTTGTACTTTCTGTGAAGTACGAAGTTAGCAGTGCTTCTCACATTCCTTTCCAGGGTGAGAAAGTGGTCTTCCATTCCTCTTAGAAGTCTGTTATGAGAGGTGTGTTGCATTTGGTCCCAATGCCTTTTCTTCATGAGATGACCATTTGAGTTTTGTCCTCCACTGGTTCATTTCATGGTGGTCCAACCTTCATTCCTGTGATCTCAGTCATGGCATACAATCCTTTTTATATGTTAATAGACGGACGTTTAGTCAATATTTTGTTGATTGTTAAAATTAGTGTTAAGGGATATGGTCTAAGTTTTAATTGTGGTGACTGTTATCTGGTTTAGGTTTACGTTATTCTATAGAATGAGTGTGAAGTATTCCCTTCTCTTATATTTTTTTATAAAAGTATATAATACCTATATCAGTTCTTACATTTTTAAAAGTTACTTTTACTTATGTGTCTATGTCTGTATGCATATATGGATGTGTGTGAGGGTGCCTTGAAGGCCAGAAGACGGTGTTGGATCTGGATCTGGAGTTACACACAGTTGAGAGCTACCTGAGATGGGTGCTGGGGACCAAACTCCAGTCCTCTGGAAGAGCAGCACACTATTGTAACCACTGGACCATTTTTCTAGCCCATCTTCAGTTTTATTAGTGGTATAGTACTTAAGTTAGTAGGTAGATTTGACTGGATACTTATCAGTGAAGCCATTTATGAAAACATGAACATCTGTTTTAAGTCAAAGAATATGCAGTTTTTGGCATTTGATGACGATTAGGATATCACGTAGAACTGGTATAATTAAGAGGATTTTGATGGGGAAAGTGAGTCTTTCGAGCCTGTATTCTGTCTACAGTAACATTTAACAGACACCAGTTTGCAGGGGGGGAAAATGAATTTAACAGGGGAAAGCATTAGCCTTCATTAGTGTCCTTCAGTGGAGAGGCTATATACTGTGAGAATAGAATCCAGAGTAACCTGTCACTAGCTGTGGGATACAAAGGTACTTCTTGGAACTGAAGATAATGTTGATATCAGAAGAACTAACTGTTGGGGGCTAAGGAGATGGCTTAGCAGTTGTGAGTACATACTACTCTTTTTTTTTTTTTCTTTTTTTGCTGCTTGATCAATCTGTTTATTGTCTTTATGAAAAAATCTTCATAGAAAATTGCTTTAACTTTCAGCAGCCTGTTCCTGAGCTATGAGGAAGCTTGCCTTCTTTTGAGCAACCCGGTCTTTCTTCTGGGCAAGAGACATTTTGGGACAATCTCACATCTTCTTTTTCATTTCTCTCTTTGGCTTCTTCTCATAGACTGGATTCTCCGTGACAGCAGCATGAGCTTTCTTATACATCTCCTCCTTCATGTCTGGAGTTTACGTTGTTCTTGATGCACTTCGAGAACTGTTTCTTATATGGATCTTTGTCTTCCTTCGTTAGGTAGCGCATGTAGTCGGCCACATTCTGACCCATCATGTGCTCCCAATGTATCTCTGCATGGAACTCCTTGCTTTCAGAGTCATAACTAGGGAATCGTTTGGTACTATGAGGGATAGACAGGCCTCCATCCACAGCTCCCTTGAGGGCCCCAAAAACTTTATTGCCAGTTGTAGTTTGGGCAAGACCTGCATCCAAATAGCAAGTCAAAGTACCAGGCTGACCATCAATGCTCTCCACATTGTATTCACCTCCATTCACCTCCACTTGGCCTTTATAGATCTTGTCCATGCCAAAGAGCACATACTACTCTTACAGAGGACCTATATTAGAGTTCTTGGAAGGAATAACACACACACACACACACACACACACACACACACACACACTTTAAGGAAATTTAGAGGGGCTTACAGTTCAACAATGGCTATCTTCCAGTGGAAAGGCTAAGAATCTAGTGGTTGTCCAGTCCATGAGGCTGGGTATCTCAGATAGTTTCAGTCTGGTTCTGGAGTCCCAGGGAATGCCTAGATTGCTGCTGGTCCCCAGTCTACAATGGAATTCTGAAGAAGCAATCCAACGAATGCCTCAATAACATGATAGATGAACTTGTCACAATATCTAAGGGCAAGCAGGCAAAAAGTAAAAGCTTCCCTCTTCTATGCCCTTCACAGTGAGCTGCCACAGGTGTGGCCTAGATTTAGGTTGGTTCTTCCCACCACAAATGATCCAATCAAAAGATCCCTCCTAAGCAAGCTCAGCTGTTTGGTTTTTTTTGTTGTTGTTGTTGTTGTTGTTGTTTTGTTTGTTTTCTTGAGACAGGGTTTCTCTGTGTAGCCCTGGCTGTCCTGGAACTCACTCTGTAGACCAGGCTGGCCTCGAACTCAGAAATCTGCCTGCCTCTGCCTCCAAGTGCTGTGATTAAAGGCATGCGCCACCACCGCCTGGCAGCTGTTTGGGTTTTAAGATTCCAGATGTAGTTAAGATGGCTTACCAGGGTTAGCCATCACAGGACCCTGTAATTCCAGCTCCAGGGGATCCAGTTCTCAGCTGGCATTGCACTCATACTCATACACAGATGCTTCAGACAATGTGTTCAGACATTCTTAAAAATAAATCTTAAAGCTGGGCAGTGGTGGCACACGCCTTTAATCCCAGCGCTTGGGAGGCAGAGGCAGGCGGATTTCTGAGTTGAGGCCAGCCTGGTCTACAAAGTGAGTTCCAGGACAGCCAAGGCTATACAGAGAAACCCTGTCTCGAAAAACAAAACAAAAACAAAAAAACAACAAATAAATAAATAAATCTTTAAAAAAAATCTGAGTATGGCCACACTATCTGTAATCCCAGCATTGCGTTTTGGGGTACAAAGGACTGAACTGTGGGACTTGCAGAGCATCAGCCTCTCTCCAGAGCATAGCCGTCTCAAGGGGACAGTGTGAAGAGTGCTAGTGCATGCACCCATCATCTTCCCTGACCTCCATGTGTGCACACAGGCATGCACACCACAAAGAATAAGTGCTTGGAGAAGTAAAACCCAAAGGAGCCATAGATAGATTTATACTATTTTATTAAACAAAATATCAAAAAGTTCAAGAACATAATAGTGCTTGGTTTCTGTCTTAAGATTATATTCTCTCTGGCTTGTCTGATCAGCATTCACCACAGCTGCAGGAAGTTAAACTGAATCTTTAGAAGGTATCGCATATGGACCTGGTTGGGGCTATAAACAATAAACTCATTGTAGTTGAGGGTGTACCCCTCTGGATTAAGAATTCCTGTGTCACCTGCTGGTCCTAAGGGCACTGTACTCCCATTCCTGCCAAATGGAAGAAAATATGTCAAAATCAGCAATTTGTTCAGAGTTGAACTAGACAGTAGATTCTTAACAATTAGAAAGAAGTCTTCCAGCAGCCTTAGCTCAGAATACTTACAGGGTGATGAAGTGGGCAGGGCTGGGAGCCATCTTTCCCATTCCCTTGGTGCTATGCTTGCCCTGAAGCAATTCTTCTGCTTTAGGATTAGCTTCCAGTAGTTCATTACACTGACCTAGAGCTACCTGCAAAGCAAAAGATCCCTGAAGGCCTGCCTATACCTAGTCAGGAAACAGTGGTTCTAAAGCCACCCAGAACGTCCTGATCTGAATTTTATTCCATTACTTAGTCTAATGCAATGGGAATCCCAATCCAGGTGAATTTCTTGAATCCAAAGTCAATTTGGATCTGAGTTAACAGTAAATTAGAGTTCATTGCTGTGTCCCCTGCCTTACCTCTGACAGAAGAAGCAATCCTGTATTCTTTAGGCGAGAGGCAAAGCAGTAATTGGCACTCTTGGAGGACATGTCAGCAAAGTAGATACCTTTCCCAAACTGAAATAGATCAACAAAAATGAAGATCAGCTGTCTAATCTACTAAATGAGAAGGTCCTGGGATAGTGCATGCCTTTAACCCCCTGCACTCAGAAGGCAGACGCAGGCAGATCTCTGAGTCTGAGTCCAGCCTGGTCTACATAACAAGTTGCAGACTATATAGTGAGACCCTATCTCAAAACAAAACCAACACAAAGTTCTTGAGGACGAAGACTCAACGTTGACCATGAGGCTCTGTTCTCATAAACACAGCATAGTTCCTCCCCCACTGTCCTTCCCAAGTCAGTTCAAGAGACAAGAACAGTCACAGATTTTTGCCTTTGGGGAAAAGAGACATATCCTTTAGAATTTAAAGAAAGAAGGACACAGTAAAAAAAAAACGATGTGGTTTTTAGTGAGCAGGTTTTAACTCTTTTCAAGAGGTACCACCTGATCCCGGGTTGGAGGACCAAAGTCATCATTGTACGTTTTTTCCCTTTGGGCTCCTTCTAGCCTTCAGCCTCTACTTACCATATAACCTGTGATGGGAGCCTCCGGTGGGGCAACTCTAAGCCCGTGGCTCAGGATCCCCACCCAGTTACTCAGCCTGGAACCGTGCCAGAGCAGCATCCTAAGAAAGAGCCATTAGTTTACTCTTCTCCTGCAAACATCAATCTCAAATACAAAAACCAAACCAACACAGCAGCTGCCTCTGCCGCCCTCCAAGCTCCTTCACTGCATTTCAGCCAAGGAAATGTCTACTCAGCCCAGAGCTGGACTCAGACCTGTTAGGAAGGTCCTTTCTGAAGGCCTCTTTCTCCCCTTCTTTCTCTACTTGGAAAACATCCAGCAAGGTCATAGTATAGTCTTTGTGTGTAGGAGCATGGGTAGACTGTAGGTACTGAGAAATCACCTGTGGAAAAGAATTAAGAATAGCAGTAGTGGACCCTGTAAGAGACTGGACTGAGACAGCCCTGAAGGACGCAGGGCTACTGAAGCTGGCAGAACTAACTTTCTGTCCCCAAATAACCTCCCAATATGTCAGAAAGAGTTCTATATTCCCAAGTTCCTGGTAAATATAGGGGTGGGACGGATGGGCTTCACTGGCGTGAGAATGTGAAGATAAATGTCCATTTTTATTACTTTAAACTCGTTACTTTCATGATCCAGAGGACGCAACGCACAATGTAGGTTTCTATAGTGCTGGTCCAGTGGGTGTTCTAGGCCTTGGCGCTCGGACTTCACAAGTTTAAGAGCAATTTCAATGTCTCCTAATGCCTAAGAAAATGAAATAAAGAATCAGTGTGAAGGAACTCAGGAGAAGAGACTGGAACCTTCCAAATGCATTCAGAGCTCACCTCTAGCAGTTTCACTTTGTCTGACAGTTCCTTCTCTGTCCGGATTATGGGAGGGATGGAGAGTCTGAGAACAGAGATACAACTACAATGAGCAGTCTGATTTGTAGATACAAGATGCGTGACTAAAAAGTAGGTCATTTGGAAAACAGAGATTTGTCTTCTAAAAAGAAAAGAAAAGGAAAGAGCTGGTCCTGGTAGTGTACACCTTTAATCCCAGACTCAGGAGGAGGGGTAGGAGCATCTATGTGAGTTGAGTTCAAGGCCAGCCTGGTCTACAGAGAGAGTTCCAGGACAGCCAGGAACACATAGAAAAACTTTATCTCCAAACAAACAAACAAGTAAACAAATAAAAAACTTAAAAAGAAAAGAAAAGAAAGAAACAAAATTAGGATTTCTTATTTGAAAGAGAGAGACCTGTGAAGACCTCAAATCCCAAGTATATAAAGGGATATGAAACACACATTCTGGGTTGGAAAAAACATACTACTTAGATTTTCATGTTATGTTAGGGACTAACATGAAAATAATAGAATTTTTTTATGGGATCCTTATTAAAAATAAACAACACTGACATCAATAAGGAGGTTTGAATACAATCGAGAAGGAGTAAGTTTTGAGCATTCAGGGTTATTTTGAGGTCATGGAGTTCCCAGAAAGCAACAGAGGAAATGGAAACAATGAGAACTAGGATGAAGAATGAACAGCTCGGCCACAGCTGGGGGAAAGTGCTTGAGCAACATGCACAAGGCCTAGGTTCAATCCCAGGACCACACACACACACAAATAAAGGGCAGAAGTGTGCTTTCTTCATTTAATACCAATCATTTGGATTCAGAAAAGTGGTATTTGGGTGATTATAGCTCTTTTTTTTTTTTTTTTTTTTTTTTTTTTTTTTTTTTTTTTTTTTTTTTTTTTTTTTGGTTTTTCGAGACAGGGTTTCTCTGTATAGCCTTGGCTGTCCTGGAACTCACTCTGTAGACCAGGCTGGCCTCGAACTCAGAAATACGCCTGCCTCTGCCTCCCAAGTGCTGGGATTAAAGGTGTGCGCCACCATGGCCCGGCCGATTATAGTTCTCTTAAAGAACAGAAGGGGCGGGATTTGCAAGGTGTTTTACGCAGTGGCTAGGTATAGACTTTTCGTGTTTCTACATTTTAAGGGTTATTTTTTATTTTGTAGGGCCAGGAGTATATTCTCTCTTGAGTTGGTGGCATTCACTTGGTCAAGAATACGGTTCTAATAAGTTGGGAAATGATGTCCCATATTTCTTTTATTTTTAAAATTTTCTTGAGATAGAGTCAATGCTGGCCTCAAACTCACTATGCAGCCTCCTGAGAGCTGGTGTCCCTTATTCTAAGCTACAAATTATCCTGGATCCACTTCTATTTAAGGCGACAAAGATTAAGAGGATCATAACCTCTGTGGCTGCTTAGGGCATTAAAGGTAAGTGGAGGGGCTGGAGAGATGGCTCAGTGGTTAAGAGCACTGACTGCTCTTCCAGAGGTTCTGAGTTCAATTCCCAGCAACCACATGGTGGCTCAAAACCATCTGTAATGGGACCCAGCACCTTCTTCTGGTGTATCTGAAGAGGCTATGGTGTACTCATACATAAAATGATAAATAAATCTTTTTTTAATTTTTTTAAAAGGTGAGTGGAAGAGCAAGGTAAAGAGTCAGCACGACCTTACCCAAAGTCATGAGGGATCCTGGTGTAGAATTCATTGCATGCTTCAACAAGCGCTCGCCCATGCTGGCCAGCACGAATACAATCCTCAATCTTCTTGAGAGACTGGTAACCTGCCTTGATTTGCGCCACTGTCAGCTTTCCTGGAGGCCCAGTAAGAGATCAGACTCCAGAGTAGGATCCTATCCCTGTAAACTGCATACCCCTGCCCAAAACAACTCAATTCCTCTCAGTCCCCCTCTCTGGATCCCGTTTTCCTCACTCAAGACTTAGAGTAAACCTCAGCTCTAGCGCTGAGACTGCTCACTGCAGAGGCAGGACACTGAGGGGCTGCAGCAGAGTCTGTGTCCTACCAAGCGGGGCTCTCTTGGTGTCATACTTCATCTCAATCATCATCTCTTCCATGGTCTGCACGTTACAGATCAACTTTAGCAGCTCCTGGACTCGAAGATCCAGCTGAGACTCGGGCTTCAAAGTTTCCTCTTGTTTTGTTTTACTTTCATCCTGTAGTAAAATAAACACTTCTAACATCTGTAGGGAACAGTTCTACTGTGAGCCTCTGTGTTTGAATGCTGCTATGTTCCCATTAGGAATCTAGTTAGAGAAGCCAATGTGATTTCCACCCTGACTTGTTAGTGCTCCCTCACAGTGAAGCACTCAGAGGAAGAACAAAAGGCCCTTTCAACTATGTCTAAGTTATGTAAGCACAGCTCTTACATCCCAGACCTGGTCATATTAATACAAGTTTCTGAATTTTCAGATCCATGAGTTCTTAGGAAACTTCTTAGCATTCTGGCAACTTGTTTGTCAAAATTATTTTTCTTTCTTTCTTTGTGATTCTTGGTTTTGAACCCAGGGCCTCGTGCATGCTGGGCAAACATTCTACTTATGACCCGGCACTTCCAGTCCTTCACAGTGGTGAAGCTAGCATTAAATAGCTTCTCAGTTTGGCCATTTATTGATCTTCTCTTTGTCATTAACACTGAACTTCTAGAAGCAGGCCTTGGATTTCATAAGAACTCTAGTACATAACAGAAAACACAGCCCCTTTGCGATCAAAGATGAGGGAGAGTTCTCTCGGTGGCGGGAAGCAGCAGTGACTGCTGATATCCCAGCTCCTCTGGTCTTGGCCTGATCTCCTGCGCCTGGCTCTCCCTCCCCTACTCAGAGACTCCTGCAGTCAACGTACCTGAGTATTGGCAGCGTAGTCCATCTGTAACATGTCGTATTTTCCAGGTACTTTCTCAAAGTTCTCACGATCCTCCCAGTTGTTTTTAGTTTTGTCAAGGAATCTGTGGAGCCCACGGTAGTGAGAAAACCATATGAATCAAGGTTCATTGTCAGAGGGATACTCACAGCAATTCCCTAACAGTTTCTCAACAATTCGTGTCCCCTGACTGCCCACCTTAGTGTTCTGCAGTGTGAACTGCAAATCAGGACACAGAATGAACAGAAACATCGGAACAAGAAAATTATGTAAAATTGGGAATAAAGGCTTCCTGGCTTCCCAAAGGACGCCAGAGACAGAAGCCACGGATGTATAAAAGAACAGGTAGATAAGCAATGCTTGTCTCAGAAAGAGACATGTTTTTAGACTCTAGAAAGTCTGTCCTCAAAAATCACCTCCAGAAGTTTAAAGTTGCAGGTGCAGTCTGATGTGTCAAATTTTTTAGATTTGCTTGCTGTGTTTAAAAAAAGAGTCCTCTGGTGAACTTCTAGGTTGATTTAATCACTAGCTGAGGATGCAACTTACTGCTCTGATCCCAGGGAATCAGAGTAGAAATGAATGAACATTTATGCCAAATCATCCTTACATGAAACATTTCAACAAGAGAGATCTAAGAAGGGTATGTTTTTAAACTCATTCTTAGCACTTACTTTTTCTGAAATATTTCTTTTGCTTTGTTGAGGTCACCAGAACAAGCCACCAAGCTGTGCTGTCCCGTTTTCCCAACTGCAAAGTAAATGCCATACATAGGATGGTTTCTTGCCCTAGACCCCGAGTGTAGCTCTCCAGTAGTAACGAGCCAACTCTCTACGGTCTCTCTGCTTGTTGTCTGACTAATAGGCAGGAAAAGAGGAGAGAAAGGTGAAACAGCTTAGGCAAGCGATCATACTGACACAAATTACCGATAAGGGTCACAGCCTATAAGCAGTACCGTCAGTCCAGTACAGGGTCGTCTCAGCCTCGCCAAGCTTCCCAATGTGGATGCCTGCCACTCCCCTACCTCGAAAGCCCATCTGGATTCCTGAGCTACTCGCAGACCTAAGCCTACTCACTGCATTGCCTCTGTGATTCTGAATGACAACTCATCAATCCCTCATAAAGCCTTTACCTCGGCCCCACCGCATCCAGACGCTGAAGTTCTTCTGGGCATCATCTTCTAACAGCTGAATAAGGTAGTACTTGTTGTTGTTGAACTGGAGATTGGTCTGTGACAGTGCGAGAACAATGACATAAGAGGAGTTAGTTTCACAGCTGGAGGTCACAAAACCCACCATGTTTCTTTTACGACTGTCACAGTGAAAGCATTGCATGATGAAACAAACAGATCTTGAGAGAATAAGGATATAAACAGGAACTTAACATTTCAGTCTTGGGAATTAAAGTGGGATCTTGGAAGCTTCCTGAAACCCACTACCCAACCTGACATCCTATATTAATTAATGGCATCCTCTCAACGGCCCCCTCCATAGACATTTTTCACTCTACATTATTAAGACAGGGTTTCTCACTGAACCTGGAGCTCACTGGCAAGCCTGTGTGTTCGCCTGTCTCTGTCTCCTTGCTGCTAGGACTCAGCTTTTTATTAAGGTGCTGGGAATCCAAGCTCAGGTCCTCGGCATACACTGCAAGAGTTAGTGACTCAGCCAGCTCCCTGGCACGGCTCATGATAGTTTAGGTATAAATAACACAATGGAATACTAGTGAGCTGTAAAATGACATATATTAGATCAATAATCGAAGCGTGTGGCTGGTGAGAAAGCTCAGTCAGTGAAGTACTTGCTAATCAACCATAAGACCCTGAGTTCAACCCCCAAACCCACATGAAAAACTGAGCATGGCCATGCACATTTGGAATCCCAGCACTGCGTTGGCAGACATGGGGATTCCTGGAGCCTGCTCACTGGCTGGCGACCCGAACCTGAGAGCAGGTTAGCAAAAGAACTTTCCATAAGAAAAAAAACTTCCCATAAGAAAAAAAAAAAAGCAAAACTAGTCAATGGAACCTGACGAACAGCACCTGACGCTGACCTTTGGCCTCTACATGTAAGCATACATCTGCACTCCTGAGCACAAACATAGATAAACTCGAACACGAGTCATATCCAGGAAATAAACTAACAAAGAAGATGTCTATTCAAAACAACGTGTGTGTGAAAGACAAAGACAAACACTCACACACACACACACACACACACACACACACACACTCACTCACTCAGAGAGACAGACAGAGACAGAGACAGACAGAGAGAGACAAACAGACAAGACTAGGGCCTAGAGAGAGGTTTCAGTGGTTAAGAATACTGGCTGTTCTTCCAGAGGACCGGGATTCAATTCCCAGCACCCACATGGCAGTTCTAGGGGATCTGACACCCTCACACAGACACACTTGTAGGCACCAATACACATAAAATAAAGACGAGTCATTAAAAAAAAGATTGTTTAGGGATCTAGCTCTGTGTAGAGCCTTGCTTGGCAAGCACAAGGCACTGGGTTTGGTCTCTCAAATTGGGAATAAAAAAGAAACAGAAAATTGTGGTGCACACACTTCTAATTCTGTCAGGAGGCTGAGGCAGCACACTTACTGTCAGTCTGAGGCCAGACTGGTCTACAGAGCGACTGCCAGGCTAGTAAGGGCAACATAGCAATACGTGTATACACGTGCAAAGACAAACGTGGAGGTTGTGGGGGGCTCCACACATGTGCCTCCTCCCACCAGGCACACACAACAGTAATACTTTTTTAAATAAAAAAAAAAAATAACTACACATGTTTAAAATGTCAGCACGAATTGGGTTAGACAGCTGTGCCCCTATAATCCCAGCCCTATAGGAAGACTGAAAGTTCAAGGCCTGCCTGGGCTACACAGAGAGAACCTGCCACAAGGAAATAAACAGAGAACCCCACAAAGCAAGCCAACAAACTAAAAAGTCTTCACCATGGGCAAAAAGGAGATCATAATACAGTCAAAAGCCAATGTCAATTGTGGAGAGATGTGAGCCATTTATATTATAAGGAAATAACCTGGACTAGCCAAGGGCTCAGTGGGTAAAGGCAGTACCTCCCAAGCCCAGCTAATCCTGAGTTCATCACAGGGACCCTCTAGGCAGAAGGAGAGAACTGACTCTTTTCTTATTTATTTTTTCCCTTGTCTGTTTTTTTGAGACAGGGTTTCACTACGTAGCCCTGGCTGTCCTGGAACTCACTATGTAGACCAGGCTGGCCTTGAACTCACAGAGATCTGCCTGCCTCTGCCTCCTAAGTGCTGGAATTAAAGGCATGTGCCGCCACACAAGACTGAGAACTGACTCAAGTTGTCCTTTGTCCTCCAAACACATATACACACAAATTAACTAAATAAATGTAATTTTTAAAATGAAAAAAAAAAAAAGAAATTCCTACAAAAAGAATGACTTATTCTCTTACTTGATTTAGCATGACATCATAGACATCATCTCCTTCACAATACACATGAGCCTGGGAAGAGAGAAAGCAAATAGCATCAATGTACTCAGTCTTGACTTTTTCCCCTTATTTTCCAGCACTTCCAACATTTGTTTTCCAGGAAGAAAAAAGGAAATGTATGCTCTACACACAGACTATCATTATTATAATTAAAACATCATAACTACTTCTAATTACAGAAGCCTAAAAGAATCTAACTCAAAAGAAACCTGCTTTTAAATAGACTTGTTTCTCGATCCTTCCAAACCCTTTTCTTCTTCATCAGTAACTCATGCTATTCTATGGTAGCTTATCATCAAAATCACACTGTCAACTGGGCGATGGTGGCTCACGCGTTTAGTCCTAGCACTCAGGGATCTGCAGAGGCAGGTGAATCTCTGAGTTTGAGACCAGCCTGGTCTACAGAGTAAGTTCCAGGACAGGCAAGGATACACAGAGAAACCCTGTCTCAAAACCAAACCAAACCAAACCAAACCCAAACATAAACAAAACCCCACACTGTCTTCCCTTAACAATCAACATTTCCTGGGTGAAAAATGAAATATATTGTGGAAAGCTAATGGCAGCCTCTATGGTAATTATGTTACTATTCTGTGAGTATCTTTAAATTTTTAAAAATTAAATCTATTTATTTTTATTTTATATGTGTTTTGCCTGAGTGTGTGTGTGTGTGTGTGTGTGTGTGTGTGTGTGTGTATGTATGTATGCATGCCATTTGCATGCCTGGTACCTGTGGAGGTCGGAAGAGTGTATCATATGTCCTAGAATCGGTGTTACAAATGGTTGCAAGTTGCCATGTGGGTGCTGGGAATCAAACCCAGGTCCTCTTGAAGAACAACAAATGTTCTTAACTACTGGGCCATTTCTCCAGGCTCAATATTCTGCTAAATTGAAACCTCGTCACCCCTACTTCTCAACTCTGGGGAAAAGTAACCACTAGCAATATTTTAGGAAGTAGTTTTAAAATGAGCACCAATGATATTCTAGACAGAATACCGAAACAAAAGAACTCTGCTGTCCTTTCCAGATGCATTTACCTTTCCCACCTTGGCTGTACACTCTGGGTCCACGGGAGCTTTGCCCTTTAACAGCAAGGTCTTCACAGAATCTGGGGGAACATAAATATGCACTACCATTACTGATGCGGGAATCAAAAGAGCAGTCTTAGCCAGAAAGCTGTCATAATGAACTTTGCCCTTCCCGAGCAGCCCAGGTCTTCTGCCTAGGTCCTAATGCATCTCAAATCTATGAAAATAAAGATTCAACAAAGTAGACTGGTACTGCAGAATGCTCAAGTGATAGAGAAATTAATTGCATCCTTAAAGATGGAAGGAACAAATATCATCCCAATTCTTCTGGCGACCCAAGAATTGTCCTATGTCCTCCCTGGCCCATTACCTTGCTTGTCTTTTGTCTTGTCTGCATCCTTCCCTCCAGCCACAGGCCCCTTTCTCTGGCAAGTGCGGATTTTCTTGCCAGGTGGAGAGTCTTCTGTTGCTTTGTTGCCATTATCAACTTTCTTGGCTTCATTTAGCACTGATGGCACAAACAATATACAAAGAATTACTACACTATGAAGATGATCTAACTTTACTGAAACAACACTGAAGCAAAATAAAAACATGGAAAAATTAGAGGGCTATGAAAAGGAAGGCAGCCCCTCCTATCCCAGAGTCTGGCTGAAGCCTCTCTGCAGCTGAGAAGCAAGAACTGCAGCCCAATTAATGTGCTACGAAGGCTGCTGACACAAATCTTCAGATATTTTCATGTTAAGATGACAATGAATTGGGCTGGTGGTCTAAATGAATGACAATGGGCCTGGTTCATTTCTCTCCCACTGTATGGGAATCTTAAACAGACCACCAACATTGTTTACAGTGCTGATAACCTAACATACACCCCTTATCACCTAGACTCGGACACTAGTATTCTGTCAGATCCAGCTCAGAAACTGTGATCTCATTTAAAATCTTTAACAACTCTTTGAAGAGCCAAAACTCACACATCTTACATACACCTCTATTATAAAGACAGTTAAGGGTGATTCTTTTTTGAGAAGCCCACACCCATGTTCTGTGGCAGCGTCCCTCTTCCCAGGCATTTCTTTTCTTTTAAGCCTCGTGCTTAAAACATATATTGATATCTCCTTTAATAAACTCCAACACTGGTTCATCTTGCATACTCCTGAAAGTCCTTTCGACTTTAAAGCCAAGAATCCTAGGTTTGCCTGAATGGAGGTCTCTGAAAACCTTAGGTTGCTATCTGAGCCAGCAGAGTTGTCTCTGCTCTTGACTGCTAACAAACATTAAAAAAAAAAAAAAAAAAAAAAACAATCAAGAAACCCCAAGAAGGTTATTATTTCATTTTATGTGTATGGGTATTTTGTCTGTATATATGTATGTGCACCACGTACATGTTTGGTATACCTGTTGGTCTGGTAGGATGGTTATGTCCTGCCATGTGGGTTTTTGGAATCAAACCCAGGCCCTCTACAAGGGCATCAAGTTGTTGGTTTGTTTGTTTGTTTATTTATTTTTTAAACACTGAGCTAACTCTCCGCTCCCTGACAACTCTCCTCCCCCCCTTTTTAAATGACAGGGTTTCTCTATATAGCCCTGGCTGTCTTGGATCTCATAGAGATCCTCCTGCCTCTGCCTCCCAAGTGTGAGTCAACATGCCCACCAGGCTCTCATAAATTCCTTTAAAGAAAGAATTTAAAGTAGCTGGAGAGGAAGCTCCCCCACTCTTCCAAAGGATATGGGTTTAAGTTCCATCTCTCAAATGGTAGACCACAACTGTCAGTAACCCTAGTTCCAAGGGGAGTCCAACACTTCCAGGCACACACATACTTGGTGCACATATATAAAGTAGATGAAACACACATAAAGATTAAATAATTTTTTAAAAAATAATTTAAGATGTTCTTTTGAACATATACAGAAAACTTGTACACCACTCACTGAGCAGTACTGCCTAAATTGCTATCTTGACCGAATATTAATAATAGGATAAAATAAGCTTACAGAGATGTTTATAGTTCATTAAATGAAGTCTCATGGCCTTTGGTCTTTAATACCTTCCTTCAAACTAGACCACTTCATCAAGATCATCAGTAAAGTGTTCTACGGTCTGGACTGACCAGTTTACAGTCAGCGTTGTTCTTGGAGCTTCAGAACCTGTAAGTTCATTATACTTCAGTTGCCCGAAATATAAAATCGAGACCACAGACACAGTATACAGTCCATAGACAACAATTCTAAGATTCGAATTTAACTTTCTGAAACCGGATGTATCTTTAAAGGTTGACGTAAGTAGCTAATCACTTTACTGTAAGCGTCTATCAGTTCGCAATGCTACGGTCAATAACAAAGACTTGAAAAACTGAATGACAATCTATTAACAATACTTTGCACGTAAGTTTGCAGTTACGGGTCCACACGCCTCTTTGGACTGAAGTGTCACATGAAAAAGCGAGGGGCTCCCTGTGACTCTGGGCCGAGCATTCTGCCTGCGGACTGAGGGACCGAGTTCATACCTCGTCTTCCACAGCCAGATTTCCGCCTCCGCGGCGCCATCACGTTCGATGGATGATGTCATCACTCCTTGCCCGGATGCGCAGGCTATAGGTTTGTAGCAAGAGCCTGGGATAAAGCGCATGCAAATTACTCGCTGTGCTTTGTGGGAAGTCACCGTAAGCTTAAACTTTGTGCCGCTTTCGAATCTTATAATTTTCGCCGCTCTCCATCTGCCAAGTGGGCGGAGGAAGCTCATCAGCGGGGCCACGTGCTGAGTGCTCGTCACTCTTCGGCCCCTGGGAAGGTCTGAGACTGGGGCCTCCCGCGGCCCTAACCGGGCTCTCCCCGAGCGGGGAGGTGAGTTCCCAGAGAGCAGGGGCTCCACGCGTGGGCAGACTGGGCAGGAGAAGCCCCTGGTGGGCGGATGCCTCCCTCGCCGGAGCTTGGAACAGACTCACGGCCAGCAACGCGAGTTCAATGGCTGAGGTGAGGCACCTCGCGGGCCTCATAACCCAATTCAGACTACTCTCCCCCGCCTTTTTAATTTTTCTAGTTCCCCAAGACTTACGAGTATTGTAACGAGTATTGACTCCAAAGGATTGATAATAGTTACTCCCTGTCTCATTCAATATTTTTCAACAGTTGTGACTGTGTATTAACCACAACCGTCTAAAATAAGAAGACCAAGTAAAAATGGTAGAAGAGAGTTTGTCAACATTTAGCGAAACATGATATACACCCCTTCCCATTGGTGGATTATTGGGCTATATTTTAGCCACCATACCTTCAAGTACCTTGTTATTGGGAAAATATATATGTGTACTAAATAAACCTGTAGCTGTAAAAAATACTCAAGAAAATCATTTAGTATCATAGAAAACCCTAACAGAGAAGCAGGCTAGGAATGCCTCACGAAGTAAATGAGCACAGCTGAGCTGCATCTAAGAACACAGAGAGAAGACACAACTGAGAGAAGAGTGGAATAGGGCTCACACCAAGCCCAGCTTTCCTTACAGAGGCCAGAAGCTGTGATTCGATGCCTCAGATCGTGTGTAGATGCCTCAGATCGATTAATGACCAAAACACAAAAAATAAAAACTTAGATTACTGTTTTCCTGTCCGTCGTCTCCTCCAGATCCCCATCCAACTAACATTATGCCTTCTTGATCTCTCTTTAGAAAACAGGCAATTAAAAAGAAAAACAAAATAAAAATAAATAAAAAGCACTAGTGACACGTAAACAAACACACATACAAACTCATTTTTAAAAAGATAGGTGTGATGGCACACACCTTTAATCCTATTTCTCGGGAGATACAGGGAGGCAGACCTCTGAGTTCAAGACTCGCCTGGTCTACAGGGTGAATTATAGGACAGCCTGGGCGGGCTACATAGAAAAACCATCTTGAAAAACACAAAAGAATAAAAAATGAAGACAGAAAAGCATAAGAGACATATATGCTCACTTGAGGGGGTGCACACACACACACACCCCGTGTCAGTAGAGTACCTTCCAGTACCATGAAAAGGAATCAGCCGGGATGAGGCTCTAGATAGGCACCAGCTTAACCCCGCCATAATCAAAGAGTATGTTAATATCAATTTTTAGCAATAGGGGCTTACCATCAGTTTGCAGAGAGCAAACAACACTTTGGCAATAGCCTGGGTTGTTTGGGGGTTTCCACGGAGCCCCTTTGGCCAACAACTCACTTAGATGTCACCCATTCCTGTCACTGGAGGTTTCTTTTGGTGGTGACAGATGCCTAGTTGCCGAGTTGAGGCTTTCCCTTCATACATGTATGTGTTTTAAGAAGCTTCTATAGTAGTAGGTTTCCATATGACCTGCACTTATTTGTCCCTTCCTGTATCCCCACCCTCATTACCTTTCTTCTCCCTCCTCTTCCCCATTTAATCCTCCAGTTCCAGTCTCCCCTTGTTTCTCCATAGTTATATTCTATTTCCTCTTCCCTCTTCCCTCCTCCCTATCGCTATGACTATATGGTTGGTTATATTGGATTGCAGCGTGCCTATGGAAGGATTAAAAGCTAACATCTACATATAAGAGAAGATGTATTTTGCCTTTTTAGGTCAGGGTTACTTCACTCAAGATGACTCCCTCCCAACTCTATCCATTTATCTGTGATATTCAGAGTGTCTTCGTCCTCTTCCTTTTCTTTCTTTCCTTTCCCTCCTGTTCCTCCTGCTGCTCCTTCTCCTGTCTTTCTTTTCTTCCCCCTCCTCTTCTTCCTCTTCCTCCTTCACTTCTTCAGAGACCTGGGACTCTCTGTAAACCAGGCCTTGAACTCAGGGATAAATTCATTTTCCTTTTCCTCCCCAGTGCTAAGATTAAAGGTGTGTGCCACCCTTTCACTTCTTCAGAGACCTGGGATTCTCTGTAAACCAGGCCTTGAACTCAGGGATAAATTCATTTCCCTTTTCCTCCCCAGTGCTAGGATTAAAGGTGTGTGCCACCCTTCCCAGTTCATTTATTTATTTTTAACAGATGAGCGGTATTCCATTGTATAGTACTTTTTAAAAAGACTCATTTATTATGTATGTACAATGGCATGCCAGAAAGAGCACCAGATCTCATTACAGACGGTTGTGAGCCACCATGTGGTTGCTGGGAATTGAACTCAGGACCTTTGGAAAAAAGGTCAGTGCTCTTAACTTCTGAACCAACTCTCCAAATTCTCTCCAAGTCTCTCTTCTAATTCCTGGTTATTATGTACAGCAGCAATGACCATGATGAGCAAGTGTCTGTGTAGTAGAACAAAGCATCTTTTAGATATATGTCCAAGAGTGGTATATAGCTGGAACTTGAGGTAGCTCTGTTCCCAGCTTCCTGAGGAAGTGCCACACTGATTTCCATAGTGTCTGTTCAAGTTTTCACTTCCCCAGTAATATATAAGTGTTTTTCTCTCCCTACATCTTTGCCAGGATGAGTTATCATTTGTTCTCTTGATCTTGGTCCTCTAATTGGAGTAAGATGGAATAGTTTTGACTGGCATTTCCCTGATGACTAAAGATGCTGACCATTGCTTCTGTGGTCCTTAACCATTTGTCTTTCATCCTTTGAGATTTCTTTGTTTAGATCTGGGTTATTCATTTTCTTGATAAGCATTTTTTAAAGTTTTTAATGTATTTTGGATATTAATCCTCTATTGGATATGTACTTGGTAAAGATCTTTTCTGTAGAGTGCTTCTTTGTCTAAAAGATGGTGTCCATTTGCAATGAAGATGGCACATAAAGCTTACATCAGAGAAAATCTAACATCAAAGGCCAACCTGTTACCCTACCCTTGTCTGCAATAATTTTAAGTTGGGGAAATGGAGATTTAGATGTTTACAAGTATTCATATTTTATTTTGAAGGATAAGCATTAAACCACCCATTAATAAATGTATTGATTGTCTGTTAGCTTGGTCATTGCCTCGAATGCAATTTCTAACTTGGATAGTTATAGACTGTTTATAACTGGACTATGACCTTGCATAAGTTAGCCAGTGTTGAGGTTGCAAAAGGACGGGAAGTTACTCAAGATGGAAATTGTTTGGAATATAACAAGGACATACCCAAACCACTTCACTTATCTGTGTTTGCTTGTGTTTTGTGTTGTGATCCAGAAAGACATTTCGTGTAGTTCAGTCTTAAAATGAGAGTTGAGTCTCAGTCAGGCAGCACGTTTTAAGAGGAGGTGGAGAAGGGGAAGGAGGAGGGGAGGAGGAGGATGAGGAGGAGAGGCTCCTTGAACTCAGCCAATCAGGGTCGGAGTCCCATTACTTAGGTAGCTTTCGGTCCTTCAACGTTCTCTATCTCTCGCTTCTGGTGGTCTGGTAAGTGCGCAGCTAATTTGGATCTCTGGTTTTAAACTCGGATCTCTGGTTTTAAATTTCTCTTTCTTTAGGTCTAACCGTGGGAAAGGCTTTTATTTCAGGTCAGCGCTGGAGTATATGTGAGTTGAGAAGAGATACATTTCTGCTTTGGAAGCTTAGGGGAGGGCAGGCAGGTGGAGTACCTGGTTTGTTTCCACGTGGGCCTTGGCAGTCCTGGGTTTTGCCAGCTTTTCCGAGACCAGGTGACGCAGAAACAGTACATTCTACGTCGTGCACAGGGTTTCGGAATCTGGGGAGATCCTCGGCATCAATTTTTTCTAACTGGGAAAGGCACCGTTACTATTCCGGCGCTAATAATCTGGGGCGATCCTGGGACAGCGAGTTCAGCCTCTGTCTTTAGTTCTCTGGTGAATGTTGCGAGGCCACGACCTTGGCGCCTTTGCGAGCCTTTTGTGAACAATGTTTATTGTAGTACTTGCTCAGACCATGTGTGAGACTAGATAGTGAACTCTGAGGACAGGTGATTTAACAAGCCCTAGGAGGGCTAACGGTCGCTTCTGTGTCCTAAAGTACTTAAAACAATTTGAGAAGGACCTTAGCTTTGCGCAAGCTAATCAAATTGTAGCGCCTGGATCTGTCCTGATGTTACTACTCTGCTAGGATAGTGTGAACCGTTCTGGGCGAGCAAAATAGTTGGTGTATAGTAAATGCAAAAGTATAGTACTTTGCAAAAGTAAGGTGTGAATTTATATACATCCATATTGTGGATAGTTTTTCCTCATGAAAAGTCTTCTAGTGACCTCGTGTGGAGTTCACAAGACTCCTGTTTTTCTCCTTGATACTAGTCTGAATGTAAAGTTTTGTTTTGTTTTGTTTTGTTTTGTTTTTTTGAAACATGGTTTCTCTATGTAGCTCTGGCTGTCCTGGAACTCTTCGTAGACCAGGTTGGTGTCAAATTCAAATATCCCCGGCTCTGCCTCCTGGGTGCTGGGATTAAAGGCATGTGTTGCCACCGCTAGGTTGGATAATTAAGTTTGTACTTGTGTGGGGGCATCTGCATAGAGTATGCAGATGCCTTCTGAACCAGAAGAGGCTTTTTGATCCCCTGGAGTTACCAACAGCAGTGAGCTGCCCAACGTGGGTGCTGGGAATTGCTCTGCAAGGCAGCAAACTTTCTTAACTGCTGGTCTGTCTCTGCAGCCCTACTTAGTCGGTTATTTTTATTTATTTATTTTTGAGACAGGGTCTCATGTAGCTCTTGTCCTGGAACTTGCCATGTAGACACGAGTGGCATCAATTCAGAGATCCACTATACCTCTGTCTCTTGAGCGCTGGGATCAAAGGTGTGTGCTATCACACCTGACCCATGGGATGTTGTTATTTAGGCAGAAAATGTGAGAAGAGAATCCTAATCTAGTTGAATGCTAATAGGCATATGTGGCATGTATATCCTTGGGCTTGTCTTTAAGGCCATAATTACATGCATGTGTATATGTGTGCCACATGTGTGCCTGGTACCTTCAGAGTCTAGAAGAGGACATTGGATCCCCCTAGAACTGTAGTTACTTTTTGGAGACACTAACCATGGTAGTACTGGGAACTAAACAGGTTCAGAGTGTGCAGTGGAGTTCTTACCTGTCTCCCTAGGACTTCTGTATCCCAAGCTGTTGAGTGCATACACAGTAAAGTATGTGTATTTACTTCTGCTTTCTGTACACAACTATATACTGTGGCAAAGAACATTCATGTGCTTTGTTAATTCTAATATATGTACATGCCATAATTTGATAGCTTATGATCTTATTATCTTCTCCCAAATGAGTAACTATAAATAGTATTACAGTGGGTTTTTTTGTTGTTTTTTTTGAGACAGGGATTATGATTGTCCTGGAACTCAATCTGTACACCAGATTGGCTTCATTCAGAACTCAACAGATCAGCCTGTCTGCCTCTTGAGTGCTGGGATTAATAAAGGTGAGTACACCATGGGCTGCCACAGTACTTTCTCATTAAAAACGATTCTAGCTATCTGAGGCTGGAGAGATGTCTCAGCAGTTAAGAGTGCTGCAAGAGGACCTGCATTCAGTTCCCAACACTCACGTGGTGTCTTAAAACCGTCAGCTCTAGTTGCAGAAGATCCAATGTCCCCTTACTGACTCTGGGGACCAGGAACCACTGGTGCTCATCCATACACAAATGTAAAAAGCATAGTAGAGTTCTGCAGGTCTGCACTCATTGCTAACAGTGGATAAATGTGCTCACCACATCATCCTCCACAAAGGTTAACAAGTAATGGACACCTCATATCAAAGCACTACCCATTAGACTATGCGGTTTGCATTCGTCAACTATTTTATTTTATTTTATTTTTTATTTATTTACCTTTTTTGTTTAAAGACAGGGTTTCTCTGTGTAGCCCTGGCTGTCCTGGAACTACACTCTGTAGACCAGGCTGGCCTTGAACTCAGAAATCCACCTGCCTCTGCCTCCCAAATGCTGGGATTAAAGGCGTGCGCCACCACTGCCTGGCTCCTGCTTTCTTGAGCTACGGCTTTCAAGCGCTCATACATCTGACCAGTCATGGGACTGGATGGATGAACTAGTGTGACGAGCCACATGGTTGGTCATTTATGCTCCCTCTGTATTCTGTCCCTGGTATGCTAAGCAGCTGATTGAGTTCAACATGGAACTTGGTGTCTGTATCTCAGCTGTGCTCATCACCTCAGTGTTTTTGTTCTCAAGTTTCAGGTTGAAGATGAAATGTGTCCGGGAAAGAGCTGGGACTGTAGCATTCAGCCCAGTGGCTAAGTCTAACCCAACACAGGTCCAGAGGCCCTGTGAAAAGCCCAGAATATCCATAAAGTGGGCTTGGACATTCTCAAGAGGAAGGTTTCAAGGCTGATGGGACCATAAATGCAGGTACTCATTTTGACCCAGATTTTCTGCGTTACACACATGCTGGTTCCTGCAACTTCCCCATGGTGCTAAGAAGTGGGGCACTGGCTGAGCTGCGACTGTTCTAGCTTTGTAAAAAATTATTTTGAAACAATCTTGTTAAATTATGTAAGCTTGTTTTTAATCTGCTGACCTGCCTCAGCCTTAAATTACAGGTTCATACCACACAAGGTCTTCTCTTGTTTGTGTTTTGTTTTTTGTTTTGGAGACAGGGTATCCCTTGGCTGGTTTCAAATTGGTAGACCAGGCTGGCCTACAGTTTGAGATCTGCCTGCCTCTGCCTCTTGACTGCTGGGATTAAAGGTGTGGGCCACCACACCTAACAGTCTTTGATTATGACATTCTTAGGGGAATCTTAGAGAAGGGGGCGTGGAGGGGGAGGGAGAGAGAAGAAATGCAGCATTTGGGTTTTAAGAGAAAGTGGTTGTCCCTTGCAAACAAGGTAAAAAGCACTTGGATCAAAGACTTTTGAGGCAGACATTGTTCAAACTGTAGACATTTGTGCTGTGTCTTCTATTTACTGCATGAGGGATGTGGACTAGCCCTTTGTGCATGCATGTCTCATCAGTTTCTGACCTACAGAACCAGTGTTCTCATTTAGCCTGAAGCAAACCTAAAGCATCTTCCATAGCTATTTCATACTAAAGTGAGCAGAGTAAAGTTTAGGCAGAATATCTTAGGGAATTAATGTAAATTATCAGAGCCAGAAAGTAAATATGAAATTGTGATTTTTTTTTTTTGGCCTTTTTTTCTGGGCTGTGTAGCCCAAGCTGGCATTATTCCTGATCTTCTTCTCAGTTTTACCTCTCATGTGTTGGGAACACAGGTATTTGCTTCCACACTTGAGTAGTAATTGTGTAGTCATTTTAAAGGTAGCACTCCTTTCCTATCAACCTATTAGTCATGCTAACTATCTTAGTCCTGATTTCCAGTGCAGTTTTCTGCAATGGCTTAAGTGTTCTGTATTGTATTATATTGTATTGTTCAGGATTGCAATACAGGTTACTGAACAATTAAAAATGTTGGTAGTAAGTCCTGTGTCTGCCAAGTGGCCTACTCATTAGTGCCATTCCCCTTGAGTTCTAAAATTAGCACAGTATGGAATGAGAATATATTGTGTGTCCCCATGTAACTGGGTATATTCATCCAGCAGACCAGTCTTGGCTGGGCACTGACCAAGATTTCATAGGGCAGTGGTCTGGTCTGTTCTGTGTGCTTGTTCCCTGTCATTATGAGTGTCTTCTAAATGCTGCTTCTTTATGTGGTTGGAGTAAGTGCTTACTTACTACACATGTAATTTTTTTTTTTTTTTTGGCTTTTCGAGACAGGGTTTCTCTGTATAGCCCTGGATGTCCTGGAAACTCTCTCTGTAGACCAGGCTGGCCTCAAACTCAGAAACCCGCCTGCCTCTGCCTCCCAATTGCTGGTATTAAAGGCGTGCGCCACCACTGCCTGGCTGTAATTTTTAATGCCTACCTAATACATAACCCTGTTCAGAAGCCTTCCTTGACAAGGGATTCTTTTTGTTTAGACTGACTGTTAAACTGGTCTTAAATCCAAAAATCCTCCTTTTGAATGCTGGGTCACCTCAGCCACCACATCCTGACAATGATTTCTTCTTCCTGCCTTTCATTAATCTAATCATAATTTAATGTTAAATTGCATACTATTAAGAATTTTTAGTTCATAATTAGGTGGAGACTAGAAGTGTCAGGAAGTTTATTGTAATGAAAGTTATTTTGGTTACAAGTAAGAGCTTTATAAAAGTTCTCATTGCCTCCCAATTGCCACTTTCCCTACCTGCTCTCCTCCCATCCCCCACCCTTCAGAAAAAAAAAAGCAGGTCGTCCAGGGATGTCAACCCAACATGGCATATAAAGTTACAAAGACCTCCTCTAACTAAGGCTAGACAGGCAACCCAGTAGGTTGAAAAGGGTCCCAAAAACAGGCAAAGGGCAGAGACAACCCCTGCTCCCACTGTTAGGCATCCCACAAGGAGACCAAGCTACACATTATATGTGCAAAGGGTCTAAGTTAGTCAGTCCCTTGTAGGCTCTCTGATGTCTCTTCAGTCTCTGAGCCCCTATGAGCCTAAATTAGTTGACACTGGGTTTTCTTGTTAAAAGAAAGCTCTTAGGACAGAGGAAAAATTTCCTTTCACTGCCATCTTGTGGCCAACAGGGGCTTTAAGTGATTTTCCTATGTCTGGGGAAGTTGTTTTTCTTTCCTTCTTTCTTTCTTTTTTTTCTTTTTTTTTTTTGGTTTTCGAGACAGGGTTTCTCTGTGTAGTCCTGGCTGTTCCAGAACTCACTCTGTAGACCAGGCTGGCTTCGAACTCAGAAATCCGCCTGTCTCTGCCTCCCAAGTGCTGGGATTAAAGGTGTGCGCCACCACCACTGGGCGGAAGTTGTTTTTCTTATGAAAGATTAATTAGTATTGGCTCAGGAGAAATTAAAATACGATTTGATACTATTTATTGTATTACTGTTCTACCTATTAAACTTATGAATTGTTTTTTATAATGTTTTGCTTTGCCAGAAGAGGGTGTTGGACTCCCTGGCCTGCTGTGAGCTGCCTGTCCTGGGCACTGGGCACTGGGAGCAGAGCTTAGGTCCTCTGGAAGAGCAAGTGCTCTGAATTGTGAGCCATCTCTCTAGCACCATCTTGATTCCTAAAATTCTGAGTTTGTGTAGAGGTCCTCCCCCAATTTGATGTTGAATTGGGATTTTGTTTATTAATTTATGTTTTGCAGGGCCTTTTGCAGCCCAAGCTAAGTGACCTTAAACTTGGTATATTTGACTTCAATATTTCATTCTCCTGCCTTAGCCTGCTGGAATGGCAGGTATATGCCACCACATCTGGCTTTAAATGACATTAGTGGTGAGTCAAGTTGAAAATAAAGTTATTCAATTTTTTTTATCACTTGATATATAGAGCATGTTGATTGTGATTTATATAATTATAATATATAACCTTTGTGTTTTCTTATATAACAGATGATGGTAAGCAGTTGGCTCTAGTATTTCAATTTGGATTCCTAGATTAAACCGGATTCATTTGGCAACAGGTAAATTTAATAATCATCTTTACCATGAAAGATAAGGGATGCAATGTTACTAGAAGCTGACTTAGTTGCAAAGGCCTTTGGTGTTTGCCCTTCCTCAGTCATTTACAGTTTGCTATGATGAGATGCATGTTAAGTCCGTGTTTCAGCTGATCACACTGATTATACACATGTGCTGAGCAGACTATTGGGGCAAACACTTGAAATTGAATTCAGCTTGCTAAACATTTCTTGACTTCAGTCCTTCCCTCCCAGGGATTTCCATCATTTAAAGAATTAGAATCAACTTAGTGTTTTGATCTTTGGGCTAATATGACATTAATCTAGTTGATCCTTAATATCTTGAACGATACAGATATAATTCTGTTAGCTAATGAGTTTGACAGTTTAAAATTTTCTATGTATATTGGTATTTTGTCACCTTGTGTGCCTGTGTACCAAGTACCTACAGTGTCCAATGGGGCTAGAAGAGAACATTTTGGATTCCCTGTGACTGGAGTTAATGACAGCTGTGAGCCACCGTGTCAGTGCTGAGGATTGAACTTGGGTAATTTGGAAGAGCAGCCAGTGCTCTTCCCCATCCCCACTTTTTAATATCTTTTTTAAGTTTGACAGTTGTAAACTTATCACTTTTCAGTCTTGTTTAACATTATGCAGTTTATTTAGTAAGAGTTTGCATGTCAAACAGGTTATAACAATTCCTTACTGGTTACTTTTTACACATGTTTGTATAAGAAATTTGGAAGCACACACAGCTCATGGACAACACTGTATACCCCTCCCTTTTTTCCCTCCAGAAATGAAGGATGAAATACAAGAAGTACAAATATTTAACCTTCAGGAGAGAACACCAGCTTGATACCAATCACATTTCCTGTCTGGACCTTCATGCTGTAAATCATGGTTGTATGAAAAATGATAGTTGGAGTGTCAATGGTAAGGCTTAAGATTGGGAGATTATTGATATCCGAGAATCTTTAAATTCTGCTTTGTAATTAGTGTCCAGCTGCTTGAATTTTAGTATTTAAAAAGCCAAAGCTCTTGGGAGGTGGTATGGTATAGTGGTTACATGTAGGACACACCGTAGGCTTCTAGTCACACTGGTTTATAGGCTTGTGTTCTGTCAGTTCAGTTATAACATTGGCAAAGTTTTCTAATATTTTATCCCAGATAGTAATAATAGTATAAGACTCAAAGGGTAATTAATTATTCTATACTACCTAGAAACTTCTGACCTAGAGAGGTGGTTGGGGTTTAAGAGCGCTAGTTGCTTTTCCAGAGGAGTAGAAGGACCCACATGGAGGCTCACAACCTTCTGTAGCTAGCTCTAGTTCCAGGGAATTTGATGCCCTCATCTGGTTCATGTATGCGCTGTGCACATGGTGTGCAGACATGTAGGCAAAACACAAAGAAGTCCTGTGTCTGCCTAGTGGCCTACTCGTTAGTGCCATTACCATTAGCTCCCAAAGCTCAGCTGAGTTCTAAAATTAGGCACAGTATGGAATGAGAATATGTTGTGTGTCCCCATGTAACTGGGTATAATATTCATCCAGCAGACCAGTCTTGGCTGGGCACTGACCAAGACTTCATAGGGCAGTGGTCTGGTCTGTTTTGTGTGCTTGTTCCCTATCATCATGAGTGTCTTCTAAATGCTGCTTCTTTATGTGGTTGAAAATAAACTTTGCTCCTCACTGTTGAGCCTAAGTAAGATTTTATCCATCATATACAAAACTGACTTGTCTTCTCAGGGCTTCATGAGGATAGACAGGGTGTCTGTCCACAGTAGTGTTTTCTGAACTTTGCCATGTCAGACAATTACAAAGCAGCAGGTAAAGTGTTCAAAGCGCAGCCCATAGCTATAGAGGACTTTTTGATTATACTAGTATTCCACAGTGGTTGATCTTGGGAGTTATTAGAACATGTTTAAATTGTAAATGATTTGTTGTTTTAATTAATAAAAGTTTTAAAATTTAATATGTGTATGAGTGTTTTTGCTTGACTGTAAGTCACATCTGGTGCTTGAGGAGGTCAGAAGAGGTCATCAGAGTCCCTAGAACTGAAGTTATAGGCAGTTTTGTGATGATGCTGTATGGGTGTTGGAAATCAAACTCAGGTCTTTTGCAAGAACAGTCAATGGTTTTAACCATTGAGCCATCCCAAGTAATGGATTTCTTTTTCCCCAGAGGCATGGTTTCTTATCCCAGCTGTCCTTGAACTCTGTAGACCAGGCTGGCTTGGAACTCTCAGAGATCTGCCTTTCTCTGCCTCCTGAGTGCTGGGATTAAAGGCATGTGCCACCATCACTGGGTCCAATTAATAAACATTAATACATTTCAAAGCATCTTCAAATAACGCAATGTGAGGGTAGAATGTACTCACCAGATGAAAGCTGACTCACTAGAATTATGTCACAGAATCAACATGCAAGATGAACAAGAACACAAAGTAAACCCTGAAGGTTGCACATGTTGCTGTCTATAGCATGCTTGCATTTTATGTCAAATTTATGGGGCAACATAGTTTACTTGAATTTTACATTAACACAGCTCCAGAGTATTTGATGGGGATTTTGGTATGTCAAGATGTGCACAGAGGTTTAGTCTTGTTTTTAACTGTAAAAAACTGTTAGGACAATAAGAAAATTAGTATGCTTTAGTATATACCTGTTAGAGAGATGAAGACAAGCACCATGTATTACTTGACTTGGTATAAGAATTAACTTGGAAGTTCAATTCACAAAGTAAGTATTAAAATCTCTGCGCTTATACTCTGACATTTAATGAGGCTGTATTGTATTCTTTATGTCTGGGACAGTTAGGCAGAAAAACTCAAGGCTCAGTTGTGGTTTATCCATGAACCTACTTACTTGGTGCTCCCTCAAGTTAAGGCTGAAGTAAAGCGGCTGACCCCAAGTCCAGATACCCACTGATTAATATCATGGGCCCTGCAGTTTCAAAACCAGCCTGCCTAAGAAAACAGCTACCAACACAAAGTCTTGGGTCTCTGTGGAAAAACACTGAAACAGATGGCTATAAGCTATTGTAAACAGGCAGCTTTTGTTGAAATCTACCAGCCTGAGTAGTCATAGACCTTGTAAATAGGCAGTTTTGGCGGATAGTACCAAATTAGATAAGGACTAGTGAATCACAGGCAGAGTCATAGTGACCTGACCCCTGAACCTTTACCCAGCTGATATCCTGTTCTGAAAGATATCTGTACTCCCCCTGAACACCTATGCTCCTGTGTCATCCCCTTCCCCACATCCTGCATTTTTGTGTTTATAACCCGTGTTAAAAAGTAAAAATTATGATTTGATAAAAAAAAAAAAAAACACACAGCGTACCCCAGGTTCTGCTGACTTAGCTCCTGACAATCTATTTTCTTGTTCTCAGAAATACTTTGAATTATAAAATGTTATTGTGGTTTGTGTTAGTATGCTGGGTAAAATAATTTTTATTGATCGCATTTTAAACTTCAAAGTTTGTAGTGAGTTAAAATATCCTTCAACATAATTATAGGTCATATTTATTTTCATATTGTAAAATGCTAGTTAATCTGTTGAACATTTAAAAAAACTGGATTCCTTTTTGAGAATTTCATATATGAAATTTTCCCCTTTCTCTCCTTCCTCCCACTCTTCCCAACCCCCCATACTTTTAAAATACATATTATTATTTAATTATTGTTTATATGTATGTATATATGTATACATGTATAAGTATATATGTTTATACAACAATTGATAAATTGTTTTAAATTGAAAAAAAAAAAGAAAGAAAACAGCTACCTTCTCCATTCCCTATCTTAGCTACAGAACCCATCATGAAGCATGTAATCTGCATTTTCTAAAGGTCTGATTTGTGAGTGACTGGGTCCTGTGCCTTCATTTTGGCCTGTGCAGAACCACGCTATAGCTGTTGGTTTAAATTCTCATCTTTTATTTCTTCCTACAAACTTAATTTGTACTTATGCTTACCTCTCAAATTTCCACTGACTTAGCTGGTACCAGTAGGATTTAAGTTGCTAGGGGAAAACAAAATATTAGAACTATTTCATTAATTGAATGAGTTGAAGGAATATGGTTTCTAATGGCTGTAGCTTAGTTTGTCTAACATGCATGAAAAACAGGTTCTATCTCTAGTATACACTCCCTTGATCCCAGCATTCAGTAAGTCCAGAAGTTCAAGGTCATTCTGTGAGTTCAAGGCCAGTATGGGAAACATGAAGCCTGTCCAAAAGGGAAAGAGGTTTACTGTTGGGAACTTCTGTTTGGTGTCCTTTGTGTGGCTGGTTATTAGTTCATAGCAGGTTCATACCTTCTGAAGGTGGCTGCAAGAAAATGGCATTACAGTTTGCATCTTAGCTACCTTCTAATCCTCTTTTCAGCTTCATTTTAAGAGTCAGAAAAACCACAGTTGCTATAGGTAAGCTCAGAAGGGCAGAATGACAGCAGTATTTAGGATCTGGGAGATGGCTCAGTAGTTAAGAGCACTGCTGCTCTTTCAGATGTCCTGAGTTCAGTTCCCAATACCTAGTTGGCGGCTCACAACAGTCTATAGTTTCATGGGATCCTATGCCCTCTTCTGATGTGCAGGTGATATGCAAGCAGACAACATGCACATTTTTTTCAAAACAGCTACTTATCAGTAAAGATGCCTCAAAGTTCTGAGACTGGAGGGATGCCCCAGCAGTTCTCACTGACCTCACTGGTAAGCTCTCAGCATCTGAGAGGGCCGCTCACAACTCTGGGGCATCCACGCAGAAACACAGGAAGCAGGTAGCTTTGAGAAAGCGTCTCACTATATGACCTGGGCTACTCTGGAACTTGATTAGTCTTTTTCTCCAGTGCTGGGATTAAAGAAATGCATCTATCAATAAAGGCCGCCGTCACCCCCACTACCTATTGCTTCCTTTAAAGCATTTTGAAAATAATTGTACAAACGGAAGTTATTAACTGTAGATTGACCTGTAAAAGCAGGAGACTAGGCATCTGATTACCTCAAGAGTGAGTGCCGGGAGCTACCCAGCAGCCGGCCTCGTGCTACCCATCAGGCCTTGCGGGGATCACGCATGCGCCCTGGCAGCTTGGCTTCGTGAATTCCGTGTCTTCAGTGGAAGGCCGTCACCTTTAGCTTGCCTTGCTACAGGTATTTGTTTTTGTTTTTGTTTTTTTCTGTGAGAGGTGGGGAAAGGCAGAAAATTAAGGGAAAACCGTGGGTCATGTTCTGAAAAACTTGGCAGGCCGTCATCTTGTGTGACTTTCCCGGCTGCCTTGTGGCAATGTGGAGGCTGCACCTTCACCTCAGCTCGGAAGGGCGCTTTACCCTGCTATAGGTAAAGTAAAATTGGCCTCTGTGGTCCTGTGAACTGTATCTAGAAACGCAGCATGGGTGTCGGTATATCTGAAGACAGGGTCTCATTGTAGCCCATAGTTGCCTCAGATTCACAGAATCCTCAGGCGGTCGGCAGTACAGGTGTGACATTTGAGATGAAGGTGTCAGCATATCCATTCCCCTCATTCCCTAACATTGGTTTGTTTTTTGAGACAGAATCTTCTTGGTGTGTAGATGAGGGTGGCCTGGAACAAAGCTTTCTGAATGTTGGGATTAGAGGTGTGACCCATCAATCACACTACTAAGGAAACATATTGATTACTTTTCCTTGTGGGTATATAATTGATACGCCCACTATTAAACACTGTTTGACTTGTTAAAGCTATTGCATTCAATGATGAACACTACTGATAAATAACTTAGACTAGAGAATTTGTTGGAAACGTTTTAAATCAAACCATAGCAATATTCACAGATGCATTATTTAACTGAAAATATAAACAGGCATTTTAATGTAGAATTTTCAAGCTTCATTCATAATAAATTAGCCTCATCTAATTTTATCAGGCAGCTAGTCTTTTAAAATCAAGGCAGTTTGGTTAAGGGATACGAGATGCCAAGATGTATAAAATAACCTAAAGATGTCACTTAAATTTTTACTGAAAAAGCACTGTTGGTATCTGCAATTTTGTATTTACCAAGTATGAGGAGGATGAGTCCTAACTGTCCTGGAACTCACTGTGTAGAGTGGCCTGATTTGGAACTTTCAGGTACTATATGAAAAAGACTTGCGCCAGCATTCCTGGTCTTAGTAGAATGCTGTATATTTTGGTGGAAAATGGCACAAAGGACAAATTTAATTTTTGTTTCTTTGTACTATGTGATGTTTCTAAACATTTGCATGTGCACAATATTTTTGACATTGATAAGAGTTGGAACTATCTGTATATAAGACTTTATAGCTTTGGAAAGACAAGACATTGAAGCTGAAATCAATGTACTTTTAAAACAATGTTCATTTTTTTAAATCAAATAACAGCACTTTTTTTTATTTCACATTCATTACAATTTGACTTACCTTCTTATTCCTTGTTAGGATTCTTTTGCAGATTCATTATGTCTTTGTGTGAAGACATGTTGCTTTGCAATTATCGGAAGTGTCGTATCAAGCTCTCTGGTTATGCTTGGGTCACTGCCTGCTCTCACATCTTCTGTGATCAGCATGGCAGTGGTGAGTTCAGTCGTTCACCAGCCATCTGCCCTGCTTGCAACAGTACCCTTTCTGGAAAGCTAGATATTGTCCGAACAGAACTCAGCCCATCAGAGGAATACAAAGCTATGGTGTTGGCAGGGCTTCGTCCAGAGGTTGTTTTGGACATTAGCTCCCGAGCATTGGCCTTCTGGACATACCAGGTTAGTGCCTGGGTTCTGGGGGGATGTCTCAGTGTGTAAAGTGCTTGTGTAGGCATAAGGACCCGAATTTAGTACTGTAGGAGAGCTGGGCTCTCATGGTGAGGAAGATACCTGATAGGCAACATCACCTTCCACATGCACAAGCACACATGTATACAGACACACATACACTGAATACACTGAAGTGTGATTTGAAGCCTATGGAGGGTCTTTGTTTCTCTTGATATGAGGTGCCAAACCCAGGGCCTTGTGCTTTAAAGGTTGTACTGTACCAGTGAACTCAATCCCTAACTACCCTCCGAGGGTAGGAAATTCCTTTCATTATTATATTTATATTTCATATAAATACATGAATGTGCAGAAAACTTAGTTTAAATATTTTTCCTAATGATTTTTATTATTTAAGTATTTGTCATGTGCTAAGTAGGTGTTTTTGTTTTTATATTATTCTTATTAATGCTGAAAATTAATATGTCAGCAGTTATTTCTTAACCAGCTAGTTCTCCAAATAACCACATAGAGACCTTTTAATATTTCAAAGCTTAGGCCTCAGCTGTGTAGACTCCTAACTAGCTCATGTAATTAACCTGACCACCTAATCCCATCCAGTCTTGTGGCTAGCTATACCTACATACATATGTGTCTCCTCCTGTTGTCTCCTGGTGAAAAGCTTCCTTTTTTTTCTTCCCAGAGTTCCCTTCTCCCTCACAGGAAGTCCTGCCTATCTCTCTCTACTGCCCAATCACAGGCCTTTTATTGACCAATTAATTTGGGGAGTAAGTTTTTTTTTAATCATAATTTTTACTTTTTAACACAGGGGTTATAAACATGAAAATGCAGGATGTGGGGAAGGGGATGACACAGGAGCATAGGTGTTCAAGGGGAATACAGATATCTTTCAGAACAGGGTATCAACTGGGTGAAGGTTCAGGGGACAGGTCACTATGACTCTGCCTATAAGTCTCTTGTCCTTATCTAAGTTGGTACTATCTGCCAAGGCTGCCTATTTACAAGGTCTATGACTACTTAGGCTGCTAAATTTCCACAAAAGCTGCCTGTTTACAATAGCTTATAGCCATCTGTTTCAGTGTTTTTCCACAGAGACCCAAGACTTTGTGTTAGCAGGCATGTATGTCAGGCCTATTGGTGATTTTAGGCTTATGGCTGATTTTAGGCCTTCAGTGTATAAGCAGGGCTGCCCCTGACATCTCCTCTCTTCTCTTGAAGAAGGGCCATGGCGATTCTAATCTTGCCAAGGCGGGGATAGAGGCCTGACCTCCAGTAATTAAAGGGGACCTTGTAATGGCTCTGGTCCTCCTGTCTTGTCCAGTGAAGCATGAGGGGGGAGCAAGGTTTGCACAACAAAAGCTGACATAT
This sequence comes from Rhabdomys pumilio, assembly GCA_030674055.1. Classification (NCBI taxonomy): domain Eukaryota; kingdom Metazoa; phylum Chordata; class Mammalia; order Rodentia; family Muridae; genus Rhabdomys; species Rhabdomys pumilio. Next base: position 196,163,131 of record JANHMN010000001.1, on the reverse strand, counting down.
GTGAGATTTCATTCATCTTTAGATGACCAGATCTAGGGATATAGCATTTAGCATTTCATTACATAGTGGCCCCAGGACTAGCCACCAGTGTCTGCTTGTGCTTCTGCTTTATGGTCAGTGCTGTACTGCAGTTTCCTACACCTGTTTATTTAGAGTGGTTTTGTGGTGCGGAGGGCCAGGCTCAGGGTTGTGCACATGCTAGCCATGCTGAACTCTTCCAAAGTGGCCGTACTACTTGGTTTCCTATGTTCTAGTTACATGTTCTGCCCAACATGGGGTTACACGTTTGTAAATTCTAGGAAGCAAGAATATTTTGAGATCTTATTATTTTACTCTGGATCATTAGGAAAATTGAACTTTATCTATATGTCCTGTACTATGATTTTTTTTCTTGGTTTTGTCCCATGGGGCTCAGGTGGCCTTGAGTTTGATCCTCCTGCCTACATTTCCTGTCTGCTGAGACTACATGCATAAACCTTCACCTAACTTCTGTTGTATTTCTTAACTTTCAGGCTGCATGTCACTTGTAGATAAGACATCTTGTTTTGATAGTCTAATTTTTTGAGCAGCCCATTTTCTGTAGTCTGCTCATTGTATGTTGTGATTATGTTTTTAACCAGGTTTTAAATATTGTGATAATGATGTCCCTGTGTAAGCATCCTTTCCACTTCTGCTTGGATGAGGATTGAGAGTCTATAATATTGTGCTGATTCTCATTTATTTGGACAGGTACACCAGGAACGTCTCTATCAAGAATATAATTTCAGCAAGGCTGAGAACCACTTAAAACAGATGGAGAAGATATATACACAGCAAATACAGAGCAAGGATGTAGAATTGACCTCTATGAAAGGGGAGGTTACCTCCATGAAGAAAGTTCTAGAAGAATACAAGAAAAAGTTTAGTGATATCTCTGAAAAACTTATGGAGCGCAACCGCCAGTACCAAAAGCTCCAAGGCCTTTATGATAGCCTTAGGCTAAGAAATATCACTATTGCTAGCCAAGAAGGCTCCCTGGAACCAGCTATGATCCCACAGTCTGGAGTCTTTGGCTTCCCATCAGGTAAGAAGGAATCTACCCAACTCCTAGTTTTTACATTGTGCTGCATAGTTCCCCACATTCAGAAGGCTCTGAGAATGAAGAACCACAGTAAGCTGAGCTGTGGATTCCTTGTTTTACTCAATACACGATTGCTCTCAGGTGAATTTGCATACATTCAAGTTATTTTTATTTTTTGGCTTATTTATTTATATTTATTTATTTATTTATTTATTTATTTATTTATTTTTGGTTTTTCGAGACAGGGTTTCTCTGTGTAGTCCTGGCTGTCCTCGAACTCACTCTGTAGACCAGGCTGGCCTCGAACTCAGAAATCGCCTGCCTCTGCCTCCCAAGTGCCGGGTTTAAAGGTGTGCGCCACCACTGCCCGGCTTTTATTTATTTATTTTTTGAGACAGGATTTCTACATAACCCTGCCTGTCCTAGAATTAACTATGTAGACCAGTCTGGCCTCAAACTCACAGATCTGCCTGCCTCTTGAATCCTGGGACTTAAGGAGTGTACCACCATGCCTAGCTTAAATTATTTTCAATTTGAACAGAATTAATCTCTGAAGAATAACCCATTGAGCCACCTTGCTGGCCCAGATTGAGCAGTTTTTATTTCTGCCCTTTGATTGTTTATTCTGTTCTTACATAATCAAATATATTTTACCTGCCATGCTCTTGGCCATGATTCTAAGTAGTAAGGATGTACTAATTATTGTCCAAGTATGCAATTCAACATCTAGGATGACTCAGGATCTTTTCTGATTGGTGGGTGAATGTTGGCTCATTCCCAGTGGCACCAGTGCAGTAGCATCCAGTAGTTTTTTACCCTCAGTATTAATATAATGTATAAATTGGCATATACATGTTAAAGTCTCTTGTGATGGACTTCTCCAAGTACTCAAATTTTGATGTTCTAGCCTAAGGGGAAAGGTTCAGAGGGACAATGATGTTCTAGAGTGAGACTGAGGTGAGAAGAGTATGCAGACAGAGTGTCCCACGGCTAGGTGGGGTGGTGTGGGCCTTTAGTTCAGCATGTGGAAGGCAGAGACAGGTGGATCTCTGCCAACTGCTCCACAAACCAGCTTCAGGACTAGAGTGAGACCTAGTCTAAAACAGAAGGTTTTTTGCCTAGCTTCATTATTTATAAATGGCAAATTTAGTCATTCCAAATGGCCATTGAACATAATTTTCTTATTCTTGTACTTATCTTTCATTCTTTTGTACATTTTAAAAAATATTTTCTCTCTGTGTGTGTTTGTGTGTACACCACATGTACACTGCCTATGGAGTCCAGAAGAGGGTGTTGGATCCTGAAGCTGGATGATTGTGAGCCACTATGTGAGTGCTAGGAACAAAAGCTCAGTCTGCTACAGGAGCACAAATACTCTTAACCACTGAGCCTCTCCTCCAGACCTGTACTTAGCATTTGATCCCTGCTGGGTTTTTTTTTTTTTTTTTTTTTTGTTTTTTTTTTGTTTTTTTTCTTCAAGACAGGGTTTCTCTGTGTAGCCCTGGCTGTCCTGGAACTCACTCTGTAGACCAGGCTGGCCTCTGCCTCCCAAGTGCTGGGATCAAAGGTGTGTGCCACCACCGCTCAGCTCCCTGCTGTCTTTTGACAGATGACAGATGGAGTCAGCTATTCCTCTTCCTGAAGTCTAAGGAAGGTGTGGTAGAAGTGGTCAGATGTTTATTTGTCTGCTTGATTTTTCACAGGGGCGATAGTATATACCGTGCTAGGGAAAAGCGAAGTGACATGGTTTGTCTTATCTTAGGTCCTATATTTATCATAGGAGTTGACGTTAAGATAATTATATTGTCTTGTAGGAGTTGAATTTTGTTAATATTTATTCAGTGATTATGAGTTTTGTTCCTAAAGATCTTTTAGGAAATATTCTTATTCTTCTAATTTTCTCCCCTAGGGAACAATAACTCAAAGTTTTCTTTGGACCGCACACCAGCTGGAAATCAGGGTGGTGGAGATGAAGACGTTCAGTTCAGACCGTTTTTTTCCTGTTCTCCCACAGCACCTGAACCCGTTAACAACTTCTTTAGTTTTGCATCTCAAAGCCATGAAGCAGAGCAGCAAGTCTGCAGCAGGGCCTTTAAAGCAAAAAGAATTTAGCAGAGTGTTCATTCCTGCATCCCAGAGATCTCTTCACATTTTGACCTTAGAAGAAGTTGGCTTGCAGTAGGGTGTGTGGCTTCCTGTTTGGTTTCTTCTCTGTTTCCTTAGGGCATGAGCATTTCATGAATCCCTGTCTCTACGTTTGTCATTGCTCACACAGTCACATTGTTCCACAGATCCTGTTTCAGAACAGTCTATGTTTATGCTCATGTGAGCACCAGTGTTATATTTACATGGAGCTTTGGATTCATTCTAGCATGTATATGTTAAGTGTGTGCATTGATTTTTTTTTCTCTGCTAGTATATTTCTGTAAAAATTATGGTCTTGGAAAATGATGGCCAAAAATGATGGTCTTAGAAAATGGTGGCTTGCTATTACCATGTATTTTACAGTCATGTATTTTCATTTTTGTTACTTTGTTTTGGAGGTGTGCTTATGTCAGTAAATGAAAGTGCAATTTGCTGCATATGAGTTGTTTCTATTTAAAAATAATTTATACTGATAACGTTATTTTAAAATAAAACTGCTTCTTTACCTTTTTTTGTTGATGTGTTTATTTGTGAATACATATATTTTTATTTTTAATTATGTGTGTCCCTGGGCATGTGCACAAGAATTTGAAGACTTTTGTCTCTACTGTTCTAATCACCTAATCTAAAGTACTGGGTAAAGGCCATCTTTATTGAACTGCACAGCAAGTGCAGTAACGAGGACCAGAGTGATGGTGATGCACACTTTAATCTCACTCAGGAGGCCAACAGAGGCCAGCCTGCTCTACAGAGTGAGTTTCAGGGCAGCCAGGGCTACACAGAGAAACCCTGTCTCAAAAAACTAAACAAACCAAAAAGGACCGAGGAGCTTCTGTCTTAATCTTTTATGCAAATCTTATAAGGCAGAAAATTGTTTTTCTGGCCTTGCTGACAGAACATCGTTAAGGCTGTGAATTCAGGTGAGCCTGGAGTTGCACTGGACTGAAGTGTAGTAAGACTGATTACAGTCAATTCCAAACAGGTTGAATATAAAGTACAAGTAGAGTGGTTCCTAGTTATAAATGACCTCAAAGCACGTTAGTTAATGTGGTTACAGATTAGGTGAAAATTAGATTTGTGAGGGTCAACTTTAAACAGAACTTCTCGAGCCATTCCCATACTACTCCTACTGACTATAAGAAGGCATATTAATGATTTAAGAGTTTTTCTTTATTAAGTACTATTTTTAACTTTTTTTTTTTTTTTGGTTTTTCAAGACAGGGTTTCACTGTGTAGCCCTGGCTGTTCTGGAACTCACTCTGTAGACCAGACTGGCCTCAAACTCAGAAATCCACCTGCCTCTGCCTCCCAAGTGCTGGGATTAAAGGCGTGTGCCACCACTGCCCGGCTATTTTTAACTTATAAAGTAATTGTGCCTAATTAGTGCATTCAATTAGTGTTCCACTAGAGGACAAACAGTATCTGGATTCCAAGTGTTTCCCCCTCCACATACACTAGTGAGACTGAGTTAACCTTTCTAGGCTTTGTTTTTGTAGGGATGAAGACAGGATTTTTGTTTATTTTTGGCTGGCCTGAGCTTACTATGTTGATGGTCAGTGAATTTCACCAAATAACGAAAGTTGGTGACAATCTATTTCTAGAGGTTGGGGATGGAGGGAGACAAGTAGCTGTAGGTCTTAAAGGTGGCATCAAAGATGGCCTTGGCCAAGTTGCCCATAGTGGCAAGTGCAGCCCCTGGCTGATGGCTAGCAGTTATCAAACTGGGCAGCCATCAGCAGCAGCTTCTTGGGCACAGGATCAGGGACAATGCCAGTGTCTCTGGGAGCAGGGATAAGATGCACCAACAGCAAGCCACAGTGGCCTGCCATGCATGGTACAGTGCGGGACTTGCTAATCTTGTTTTCCTAGTTGCCTTTCTGCACAGGGCAGAAAATTTGGTTGAGATGATTGTCCCTTGATGGCAGTGCCTACCTTGAAGCACTTAACCCCAAGACCAATAAGTGAAAATACATATTTTATAGCTAATAAAATACATTTTAGATTGTAGTATAAAAAATATTCTTTCTATGAGATTTTTCAATTTTGTTGGGAAAACATGAGGAAATATGTATCGTGAACAATTTGAAATATAAACAGGGTAAAATTGAAACAAAATCTAATTAAGCTGTCAGGAATATTATGCCTTTTCAAAAAATTGTTCAAGAGTTTTTAATTTGCATGGCAGGCTTTTTATTTTTTTTTATGATTTCTTTTTATCTTACATGCATAAGTATTTTGCCTGCGTTTATGTCTGTGTGAGTGTGTCAGATACCTTAGAACTGGTATTATAGACCGCTGTGGTCTGCCATGTGGGTGCTGGTAACTGAACCTGGATCCCCTCGACTGCCCTATTGTAGGCTCTTTTAAAGGTATGAAAAAGCACAGAGGGAAATTGCAGGCTTAGATTTTTTTTCAAAATTTACTTTAATAAGGGTTCTTAAATGCTTTAATCTCCCTTCCAGCCTTCCACCCACCAGAGGTCATGCAAAAGAAAGGTTATTTAGGACACAGGTAAGTGGGCCTGTTTAGAAATAGTTCTTTGGGTGATTCCAATCTGTATTGTCAGCATGTCAACAGCTCAGTCTACTAGCAAGCCACCACACACCAATCAGATGCAGTTCAGTCCGCTCAGTTCAGTCCGCTCGCTCGGCAGACACCACCCATGAGTTCAGCAGCCATAGTTGGATCCAGAATAAACGGAGAGACTCTGCTGGATCCGTGCAGAGTCTGCGGAAACGGCAAGAAGCCGCCAGAATATCACGAGAAGTTGTTGGGCGAGTTACTCTCTGTAAGATCAGTAACAAGCAAAGATCAGCAATGTGGTGCGAGGCCAACCAGCGCCAGAATGTTCTCAATGGGGACCAGCGCGGTGCAAGCTGAGCCAAAGCACAAGCCTTGTCTCACTGTCTAAATATCATAATCCTCTCACCTGCTGTCTGCTTCAGCAAAACATCCTTTCACCTGTCTGCCCCAGCAAAGCATTATTATGACCTGAGTCGCCAGACATTTCCATTCAGGAAATGATTACTTTTTTTCTTTGTCTCTGCTGCTCAGTCTTTTTGGAAGCAGTTGGAGGTGTTTAATATCTATTTGCAGAGATAATTTTTTAGCAAATGATTTTTAAAAGTTTTTAAAACTGTGATTGGATGTGGTGATGTGAGTCTGTAATCTCAGTATTTAGAAGGCAGAGACAGGAGGTCACCTGCGGTTCTCAATCCTTGTTTCTGGTGGAAATAATAAACATGAGAACATTATTAATGTACAATATGGTGGCATTCCAGCCCAAAACACACTGGACTTAGTAGGATAATACATTAAAAATGCTAAAAATTACACGTGCAGAAATCTTCAGTTGGTATATATTCAGACAAGTTCCCTTGTATTACATTCTCTTCCAAATACCACCGGACACAGACACTTTCATAGCTGGTCTTGCTTTTTACGAGTGATATAAAAAAGGACAAGAATATACAAAACAAAAAATGAATGTAATTAATCTAAGAACATTTTGATTCTGGAATTTGGGAAGGAAATTATGAATAAAACTATGAAAATTATTTATGAGCCCGAAAGTGACAAACTAAGCAGGTGCTTGTTATCCCAGTTGAGAGGCCGTAGTTAACCACGTTGAGGTCAATCTGATCTACGTAGTGAGATTCTGTCTCAATAAAAGAAGCAAAACAAACCCCAAAGCAGTTCTAGGGCATGTTTGAGACACCAAGTTTTGGATTAAGTTGGTTTGTAGCAATGTCTCTGAGGCGCAGGTGGGCCTCCGGAGCCCCAGGGGTCGCTGTGGTTTCATCCGTGGAATGGCTGAGTCTCTGTGGTTAGAAAGTTGGGGGAGGAGAAGCTGAGAGCAGCCGGAATGATGGCTGATGAAGAGGAAGAAGCGAAGCACGTCTTGCAGAAATTGCAGGTGAGGCTGTGAGTTAAAGTCTTTGGCTCGTTGTTCTGAAAGGAGGAAGTGCGGGGATCAGAGCCGGGGCGGCGGAGGGTGGCGGATCCGCTGGTGCTGAGGACTGCTCGGTGGGCGCCCGGAGGCAGTCTGCCCACCGGGATTCCTCGGTAACAAGTAGCTTTGTACGTGGTGTGGCAGGTGGCTCCCGACTGTTAACGGAGTTGGTTGTTCTCCACAGCAGCCATTTCTTTAGCATCTTTCTGCTTTGAACTTGGCAACACTCAGTAATAGACTGCAGAGCAAATGTCTTGGTTGTTGGTTTTAGGATTTACGGTGTTAATCTCTTAACCCCACCCACTCCCCAGGTGACTATTGTAGAAAGGCAGAGAGGAGTTTCCTGCAAGTTTGTGTTGAATCTTTATTTTTGTTTTAATGATTAAGATTTTCTTTAAGCCTCAGAAACTCAGTTTGTGGTCTAAGACATCCTGGAATTTAAACCAGATATACTTATATCAATTTGGTTTGTTTGTTGTTTTGAGACAGGGTCTCCTGGCTAACTGGCTGTAAAGGCCACACTGGCCTCGAACTCATAAAGATCCACTTATCTCTGCCTCCCAAGTGGTGAGATTAAAAGCCTGAGCCACCATACTGTGTCATTTCCAACAAAATTTAAAGCATTGATCAGATTTCTTTGTTTCCTGTGGGAGTTAAAAGAACACTCAGAACGTGGACTTTGATTAACTTTATTCCTTAGTGTGATTGGCAGAAATCAGATTTTTAATCCTAGCAGCGAGACTTTAGATGCACCATGTACATTTGTATGTATAGGAAAAAAATACAAAACGTTATACAGAATAGTGTTTGTCCTTGAGGCTGTTTGGAGTGGTCATGAATCACTTCCTATTTTCACATTTTTTTACTTATTAACAACTCATTTGTCTTGCTGTCGCCACCACAGAAAATTGTTGAGCAAAATCAAAACGACTAAAACACCGACAGGAACACTTTGTTTTAAATTTGCAGCTTTGCTCATTGCGTGACAAAAAAGAAACTGGCTGTGACTTTTGCTTAGACCTCTCTTTTAAAAGTTCCACAAATTGTGTTCCACAGACCGTGTTGACCATGTTTCTTTTTATATAGAACAGAGTTGACATGCTCACTTTATGTGCTCAAGTCAGTCTCTGCAGGACTTGTTTTTCCTGGGAATAATATACATAAGAAAGTTAAAAAATACTTCTAAAGACGGTGTCAGCTTATTGTTTTTATCAGGGTAGGGCTTTAATTACGCATATGAATTTGTTAATAACATAGGTACTACATTAGTTAATTTAACCATTTTATTTAATGTGAGTCTATCATGACCCAGGCCCTGTTCTAATGCCTTAATCAACACAATAATTCTTTCCATTGTGGACCTTACATTGGTGATTCCAGAAAGTAATGAATGAATTTAAATATATAATTTATAATGATAGAGGAGGAAGGCATTAATTAGGTTTCGGTCAGCGGTCCTCAGCCTTCCTAATGCTGTGACCCTTTAATACAGTGCCTCATGTTGTGGTGACCCCCAACTATAAAATTATTTTTGTTGCTACTTCATAACTGTAATTTTCTACTGTTATGAATCAAAATGTAGATATCGGATATGCAGGATCTCTGTTATGGGACCCCCGTGAAAAGGGTCACTCCCCAGAAGGGGTCTCCACCCACAGGTTGAGAACTGCTGCTCTAGGTATCGGGGTTAGGGTTTTGTTTTTTTTTTTTTTTTTTTTAAATCACCTTGACACGAACTGGGTCATCGGGATTGAATCCCAATTGAGAAAGTGTCTCATTAGGCCTGAAGGCCCGTCTGTGGACATTTTTTTTTTTTAATTAGTGACTGATGTGTGAGGGCTCGGCCCACTGTGGGCAGTACCATCTTTGGGCTAATGGTCCTGGGCTGTTTAAGAAAGCAGGCTAATGGGGGCTGGAGAGATGGCTAAACGGTTGAGAACCTTGGCTGCTCTTCTAGAGGACACAGGTTCAATTCCTAGCACCCACGTGGCAGTACTCTAGTTCCAGGAGGTCCAGTACTCTTACACAGACATATGTGCAGGAAAAACATAGGGGCTGACCGTTAGCCTGTAAGCAGATCAGTAAGCTTTGCCTCCAGGGCCCTGCCTTGCTGGGACTTCCCCTGAAGGCTGATAAGTTAGAGGCTTTCCTTTCTACCCCAAGGTGGGTTTTTTCTTTCATCACAGAAGTGAAAGCAAAGTAGGATAATAGGGTAAGCCTTGCTGAGAAGTTGACATCTCGCCTATGGAAATTGATCATGAGTGAATAGAAGCATTTAACATTTACTTGATTAAAAAAAAAAATGCAAGAAGATGCCAAGCCAACCACACAAAACTCTCAAAATTCTCCCAAAATACCAAGGTCACCAAGTTCAAATTGGTTGGTTTGTTGTGGAAAACAAGGCCTTCCTTACAGGTTTGTCATAATTGCAAAGGCCCTGTAGTTTTCATGCATCAGCATATGAAAAAATAATGGATACTTTCTTTTTTCATAGCTGAGCACTCTACCACTGAGCTACAGCCCCAACCCCTGGATACTTTTTTTTTTTTTTAAACAGTAAATGCAGTTTTATTTTGGGAGTAGTGGTGTTTGTTTGTTTGCTTGTTTTTTGGTGGTACCAGGAATGAGATCCAGAGAGGTTTATGCATGTTATATCTGTGAGATAACAGAGCTTAAAAATCTATTTTTTCTGTAATCACCACTCCCCACCCCCCATCTTAGTTACTGTTCAATTGCTGTGAAGAGACATCAGTAATTCATAAAAAAAAGAAAGCATTTAATTGGGCTGGCTTACAGTTTCATAGGTTTAGTGCCTTATCACCATGGTGGGAGCGTGGGGGCACACAGGCAGATATGGTGCTGGAGAAGGAGCTGAGAGTTCTGCATCCTGATCTGCAGGCAGCAGCAGCAGGAGGAGACATGGAGTCTGATATGGGCTTTTGAAACCTCAAGGGCCATTCCCAGTGACACACTTCCTCTGACCAGGCCACACCTCCTAATCCTTTCAAGTAGTACCACTCCCTGGTGACCAAGTATTCAAATCTATGAGCCTTTGGGGGCCATCCTTATTCAGAGCACACCCCCTTTGTTGTTTTGAGAAGGGTCCATGCCTTGGCTTTAAAAGAATGCATCACCATGACTGCTTTTGGTGTGTGTGTGTGTGTGTGTGTGTGTGTGTTTGTGTTTATTTATGTGTTTATTGAGTCTATGCCAGGGCACATGTGTAGAGGTGAGAGGACAACTTGCAGGAGTAACCTGTCTCCCTTCCCCATGTGACTTCTAGAGCTCAAGACATCAGGCTTGGTGGTAGACAGTCACCTTCACTCATAGGGCGGTCTATCTCTTCCTACTCAGAAGTCCAGCTTTAAGGCTAAACTGCAAAGGTTAATTCTTTGGGGGCCCAGAATAAGATAGAATAGCCTAGTTGACTTTGGCTTTTTTCAAGTCTTTTTTTTTTTTTTCCTCTCGACAGGGTTTCTCTGTAGTCTTGGCACTCACTCTGTAGACCAGGCTGGCCTCGAACTCAGAAATCCGCCTGCCTCTGCCTCCCAAGTGCTGAGATTAAAGGCGTGTGCCACCACTGCCTGGCTTATTTCAAGTCTTAAGATGTCTGTCTCCCATCTGTGGTGTGAGCAGTGCTTTCGGGAGCCCTGCCTGAGCTGGAGAGGTCCGTGTGTGTGTGTGTGTGTGTGTGTGTGTGTGTGTGTGTGTGTAGTGCTGAAGGACCCTTGCGGAACAGCTTGGGACTATGAGATCCTGTGATCCTGGCCCTTCCTCCTGATCTGCAGCGTTTGGTAGGACTGAGGACTTGTCTTGCTCTGTGCCTCACATGAGCTAAGAGAACCAGCGTTGCTAGGCCAGGGTTTGGCAGGTAATAAAAAACCTTGTCAGGTGCTGTCTCCAGTGAATGATACTGTTCTTGTCTTGTTTTCTAGGAACTGGTGGATCGGCTCTACTGTTTTCGAGACAGTTACTTTGAGACCCATAGTGTGGAAGATGCAGGGCGGAAGCAGCAGGATGTGCGGGACCAGATGGAGAAGACCTTGCAGCAGATGGAGGAAGTACTCGGTATGAGCACCGAGGAGCATTCACTCCTCTGCCCTTCGCTGAAGTGTGATAGTGCTGTAGTCTTTTCTCTGTGGACTGTGTGGTACCTGTGTGTGGCTGTTGTAGCTTAGCACAGAGTATTGTTGTGCTCCTGGGTGTCATAGCAGTCTTTTACTCCAGAAGTTTGATTATAGCAAATGGTAGAAAAGGATATACTTTTTGCAATAATTTTAATATTTTTAACTGATTCTTCTCCTCCTCCTCTTCCTCTTCTTCCTCCTTTTCTTCTTCCTCCTCTTCCTCTTCTTCCTCTTTCTCCTCCTCCTCCTTTTTTTGTGACGGGGTCTAACTGTATTGCCTTGACTCTTCTAGAATTTGAATGTAGACCAGGCTGCCCTTGAAATTTAGTGCCTCTGCCTCCCAGTGTTATTATTATAGGTTTGTTCTGCCAAACTTGGATACTCATGTGTTCTTGAAGATTTTAATGATGGAGTATCTGAAGTCTAGTCCTTTGACCTGATATACAGTCCCCACTGAATCTTTCCTAAGCTCAGCTCTAAAGTCTTGTTTGCTGAGGACTTTGAATTACTGCTTCTGTTTTCTAGGAAATTTTATACCTTTGGTTAAATTGCTTATCTGATCTTCTAACTTTGGTAGGTCATGAGCATAAAATTTTAGAATATGTCCTTATGATTCTCTGGATTTCCTTGGTATCTGTTGTGATGTCCCCTCCCCTTTTTTATCTATAATTTTATTAGTAAATCTTCTCCTTCTGTCTTTTACTTACTTTGGCTATGGGTTTATCAATCTTACTGATTACTGATATTTTCCCCTAAAGACCTAACTCTTTGTTTCATTGATTCTTTGAAGTTTTTATTGTTTGTTTCTTTTTGTTTATATCAGCCCTGAGTTTGAGTTTATTTCTTGCTTTCACTTTTTTTGGGTGTTAATTTTTTTTTGTTCTAGAGCTTTCAAGTATGCTGTTAAGTTTTTTTCCTTTCCTTTCTCCTTCCTTCTTTCCATCTTTCCTTTCTTCCTTCCTTTCTCTTTCTTCTTTCTTTCTTTCTTTCTTTCTTTCTTTCTTTCTTTCTTTCTTTCTTTCTTTCTTTCTTTCTTCCTCAGGGTTTCCCTGTGTGTAGTCCTGGCTGCTCTGGAACTTACTTTGTAGACCAGGTTGGTCTTGAACTCACAGAGATCTGTCTGCCTTTGCTCCTGAGTGCTGGGAGTAAAGACTGTTAAGTTTCTATATGAGATCTTCCAATTTTTTATATTTATAGACGGTACTGTGAACTGCCTTCACCGTGTCTTCTGAGTTTGAATATGTTGGGTTTTCATTTTTACTCAGTTGCTAAAAGTTTTTAATTTTCTTAATTTCCTTCTTGACCCATTTTTTATTAGTGAGCTATCCAGTATCCATGAGGTTGCATACTTTCTGTTGTTTTTATTGTTGTTGATATCCAGCATTAATCTGTGGCAGCAGGGTGTTAGGTCAGTTTTCTCAGGTGTGTGAGACTTGCTTTGTGTTTAAGTACATAATTAATTTTGGAGAAAGTTCCATGAGGTGCTGAGAAGAAGGTATATTCATTCTTTTGTCTTTGGGTGGAATGATCTATAGTTTTCTGCTAGGTCCATTTCATTTGTGACATTATTTAACTCCAGCCTTTCCCTGTTTTTCAGTTTTGTCTGGATGGCCTGTCTGTTGGCAAGAGTAGGGTATTGAATTTACCCACTATCTCTGTGTGTGGGTCACTATATTATTTTAGCTGTATTAGTCTTTCTTTTATGAACTCGGGTACCCTTATGTGTGATGCATACATGTTTAGGATTGTACCATCCTCTTGGTGGAGTTTCCCTTTGATGAGTGTGTAGTATCTTCTCCTATCTCTTCTGACTAGTTTGGTTTGAAGTCTATTTCTTGTCACATATTAAAATGGTTACACCTGCTTGCTTTTGGGATCCATTTGCTTGGAATATCTTTTCTATCCTTTTATCCTGAGGTGATGTCTATCCTTGATGGTAAGGTGTGTTTCTGGGATACAGGGGAAAGATGGATCCTGTTTTCTGATCTAATCTGTGTGTGTCTTTTTTTTTTTTTTTTTTTTTTTTTTTTTTAATTAGGGAGTTGAGGCCATTGCCACTGAGAACCATCAGTTAGCAATATTTTTGATTTCTGTTATTTTGTTGTTGTGGTGTGGGTTTTCTCTCCTCTTTTGATTTTTGATTTGCTGTTCTGGGATTATTTATTCTTTGTGTGTTCTTGGGTGTTGTTTTCTTTGAGTGCCTTCAGTAGAACTGGATTGGTAGAGAGATACTTCTTATATTTGGTTTTATTGTGAGTATCTTTCTTTCTATCTATTGTGATTGATAGTTTTCCTGTGTATAGTGGTCTAGTCTGGCATCTCTAGTCTTTTAGAGTTTATAGAACACCTTTCTAGGTCCTTCAGGCTTTTAGAGATTCTAATGAGAAGTCAGTTTCTATCTACGAGGCCTGCCTTTGTATATCACTTGGTCTTTTTTTCTTGTGGCTTTTGCTATTCTTTTTTAGAATTCTGTACATTTAGCGTTTTGATTATTATGTGATGTGAGGAATTTCTTCTCTGGCCCAGTACTGGTGTTCGGTATGTTTCTTGTAACTTTTTTTTTTAAAAGATTTATTTATTTATTTTATGTATACGAGTGTGAGTGTGTCTCTTCAGACACACCAGAAGAGGGCATCAGATCCCATTACAGATGGTTGTGAGCCACCATGTGGTTGCTGGGAATTGAACTCAGGACCTCTGGAAGAGCATTTAGTGTTCTTACCCACTGACCATCTCTCCAGCCCTGCTTCTTGTACCTTGATAGGTACTTCCTTTAGGTTGGGGAAATTTTCTTGTATGATTTTATTGAAAATATTTTTTATGCCTTTGATACGGGTTTCTTCTTCCTCTTTTCCTATTATTTATAGATTTGTTCTTTTCATAGTGTCCCAGATTTTATGGATGCTTTGTACCTGGGTATTTTTTATATTTAATATTTTCTTTGAGTGAAGTGTCCATTTCTTCTACCTTGGTGTTAATGCTTGACATTCTATGTCTTGTATTCTGTTGGTGAGACTTACCTCTGAGATTTTTGTTTGTCTTCCTAAATTGTTTATTTCTAGTTTTATTTTAGTGTGAGGGTTTTTTGTATGTGATTTTTGTTGTTGTTGTTGTTATTGAATTCCACTGTGTTTGACAGACTTTTTAAGAGATTTATTCATCATCTCCTCTCTAAGGTCCTTGAACATATATATATAGTTGCTGTTTTGAAGCCCTTATCTTGTGTTTCAGCTATTTCTGAGAGGGTACTGTTGTAGTGTTACTGAAGACATAGTGTCTCAGCTGTTAATATTTGTGTTTTTAAGCTAGTATTTAGGTGTCTGGGGTAAGGATGATTGAGGTGTTTCTAGGTCTTGTCTTTGTTGGGTTGGTGTTCCAGTCTTTGTTTTTGTTGTTCTTCCTGGATCTTAGGAAAGTGTGGTTGCTGAGATTTGCCTGGTAGAAAATACTTCTCCAGGTCAGTGGGTGTCAGAGAATCATAAAGGTGGGCTGGAAGAAAGTCTGCAAAATCTGAGGCAGAGAGCTAGGAGGACAGGACCACCCTGAGAGGCGGGTCCCCAGAGTTGGAGGTACTGTAGGAGAGGGAGCTCCTATAAGTAGGTTGCAGTAAGTACGACAGAAAATATCATTGTAGAGACAGGAATGAAGTGGTGAGTCCTGCGTCTGTACAGAGAGGTAGATTCTCCAGTGAAAGGAGTCAGAGCTGAGGAGAAGCACCTGCAAGTGGATTGCTACAGGGCTGAGGCTGAGACAGGAGAGATAGTAAAGGAAGATAGTGAAAATCTCCTACCTGAGTCCCAACTAGGTGTAGCCCAGGGGTTCCAGGTATAAAAAGCGTTTCTAGGTATTGGTGGCTGTCACAAAGGAATGGGGATGAGCTGAAAGAGAAGGCCAAGGGGATCCACAGGAAGGAGCAAAACTGAGTCTGCACTAAGATTAGATGGTGTTTCTAGCCACTTATTTATTGAGGGAAAAAAATCCCTAGTTTTTCACTGCTTGATCTTTGCCTCTTTTCCCTAGGTTCTGCCCAGGTTGAGGCACAGGCTCTAATGCTAAAGGGGAAGGCACTGAATGTGACTCCTGATTATAGCCCCGAGGCTGAGGTGCTTCTCTCAAAGGCCGTGAAGCTGGAGCCTGAGCTGGTGGAAGCCTGGAACCAGTTGGGTGAGGTGTACTGGAAGAAAGGAGACATTGCGGCTGCCCACACCTGCTTCTCAGGAGCCCTCACCCACGTGAGCTGCCCATTCCCCCATGTAGCTGGGAAGTAATGGATTCCTCTGGTTCTTTAAATTTTCCTAGGACAAGAATACCAGATCAGAATTGAGTCTGAATAAGGAGAATAGAGTCAGAAGGGCGGAGGGGTGGGGAGCAGGCTTGGATGAGGGCTGGATAAGGAGCAGAGGACCAAGGGAGGAAAAAGGGTGGTGTCAGGTTTGGTCTAGGTGAGAAGGAAATAGCATTTGGGGTTATCATGGCTTTGAAGATGCAGTTGGTGCAAGCGTTAGAACTCTGAGGTCAGTGGGGATCTGCAAGCGGCAGGTAGCATCCTGAAGGCTGAGCGTGTATCCTTTCCATTGGCAGTGCAAGAACAAAGTCTCTCTGCAGAACTTGTCCATGGTGCTCCGCCAGTTGCAGACCGACTCTGGAGATGAACATTCTCGCCATGTCATGGATAGTGTCCGGCAGGCGAAGTTGGCCGTGCAGATGGATGTCCTTGATGGTCGCTCCTGGTGTGAGTGTTATGAGAAGACGTCCTGGTTTGTGGACTAGTGGCCCTTAGCCATGACTACATACTAGAGTCATCCGGAGTCTAGCTGTGCTGTCTGACTCTGAGGCCATTTTTGTTTAAAACAAGCCCTATCTTGTTTGTTTGTTTGTTTTAAATAATTGTGTGTGGTGTATGCCTTTGTGATTGCCCATGTGCCTGTGGATGCCAGAAGACATTGTTACATCCCTATGTGGATGCTTGGCTTGTTACATGGCTGCTGAGACACAAAATCTGGTCCGTACGATTCTACAGCAAGTACGTTAACCACTGAGGTGTCTCTTCAGCACCTCTAAACTTATTTTGATGAGCTGCTATTTTTGGAACTCTTGGATCTCTTGATTTAAGAGAGGAAACTTAAGTTTCTCTGTAAGTAATGCAGTGTCCTCCGTTGCCTTCTGCTGCTGTGATAAACATCATGACCAGAAGCGACTCAGGAGGAAAGGATTTCCGTGTGTAGCTTATCATCCACTGTGAAGGGAAGTCAGGGCAGGAGCTCAAGGCAGGAACCTGGAGCTGGGACTGAAGCAGATGTCATGGGCAAATACTGCTTACTAGTTTGTGTTCCAGGCTCATGATTAGCTTGCTATCTTATAAAACTCAGGACCACCTGTCCAGGTGTGGCACAGTAGGTTGGATCCGCCCACATCAGCTGTCAATCAGGAAAATGCCCCACAGACATGCCTGGAGGTTTGGTGGAGGTATCTTATAAATTGAATTTTCTGTATTCTCAGACAACTCCAGCTTGTGCTGGGATATCCCCTCAAAACAAACAAAAGAAAATCAACATAAAGACACCCCTCTCCTCAAACTAAATCTGACAGGATTTTGGTCAAATCTGTTCATCTTTCTTCTTGGGTGTCGATGTTTATCTCTTTATCTCTGTAGAATTTTAACTAATCAATACAGAGTAGTACCTGATTTGAATAAGAAGCAGGGTCTTTCAGAAATAGACTCTCAGCACCTAGGAGGTAGAAGCAGGTGGATCTTTGTTAGTTTGAGGCCAGCTAGGGCTACATTGGTGAGACTCTGTCACAGGACAAAGAAAAAAGGCTGGAGAGATGGCTTAGTGGTTAAAAGTACTGGTTGCTCTTCTGAAGGATCCAGGTTCAAGTCCCAGCACCCACATTGCAACTCACAACTATTCTCTAACTCCATTTACAAGGATCTGATGCCTGCTTCTGACCTTTGCAGGCACTGCATGGTATAGTGCCTTGCCATACATGCAGTCAAAATACACACATAAATACAAATAAATCCTTTTTTTTTTTTTTTAAATATATAAAGAAACTTCTGGAAGCACAAGACCTGAGTAATACTGGGCCCATTTTTTTTTTTTTCAGTAGCAGGTCTTATAAGATCCCTACCCCTCCCTGAGGATATTTAGGCAGTTAGTGATTGTTGGGGGTGTGAGAGACATTTTGTCCCGTGTTGTGACTGCTGGTAAGGTATCAGGTAAATAACCACGTCCATTTTAAGCAACCCTAATGGATTAAAATGAACATAGATATGAAAGTAGAAGAGATATTAATTGGGAAGAGGGGATCAGTGGACATGGAAGGGGGACAGGAAGGGGATAATGGAGGGTGTAAATACACTCAAAATACAGTTTATGCGTTATGAAAATGTGATAGTGAAACTCATGAGTATATACAATAATATATGTTAATAAAAACTTTAAACATACAGACTTCCGAGAGCTGCTGGTCGTATCTTGGACTGGGCTCTGAGATGGCCCACTGCTGTTGCTCTTGCAGATATCCTGGGGAATGCATATCTTTCTCTTTATTTCAATACTGGCCAGAACCCTAAGATCTCCCAGCAAGCCCTCAGTGCCTATGCTCAAGCAGTAAGTACTTGCGATCACCCAGGGTGGAAGTAGAGGCAGCAATGGAATCAGGAGCCTTTGTCCTTCCTGCGTTCCTTTAGTGAGCAGTGCTGGCAGACATTGCTGGCATCTCATATGTCTACAGAGCTGACTTAAAAGATAATAGGGACGGTGCCTTGGTGACAGATAACTAACTCCTTGAGTGTCTCAGTTTCTTACAGGTGTGTGTAATGACATCTTTTTTTCAGTAGAGCAAAAAAAAAAAAACCTTAGTAAAATAATGCTTGTATAACTTTAAAGAAAATGAAAGCTCTGAAAATTAGGTAGTGTTAGATTAAGTAGTTACACCAAATTATCTATTTATTTATTTTATAATCATGGTCTCACTATGAAGCCCGATGTGGCTCTGGCTCTCCCATGGTTAGGTGGGAATGCACAGTTCCCAGGAACTCAGCGTTCTAAGCCATGTTTCTATTGATGGCACTTGCTTGGGGCTTAGGCTCCTTGAGTGCCTGTCTGTCTGTTGTTAAGAGAGCTCTGAGTGGCTTTCTGGGTAATGTTTATGTAGCCTTCACTTTCATCTCTATTCTTTACTTTCAGATTCTTTGACATAATAGCCTACTTTTAAACTTACTGTGGCTCTCCCTGTGCCTCCTGGCAGAGCAAGGAAGCAGCTATTGTATATTCATTCATTCTTGTGGTTTCAGAATCTGCCCAGAGGGCAGAGGAATTGTATTGTACCCCAAGTTATGTCTGTATTTTATAGCAGGGTCTTACTATGAAGCACAAACTGGCCTCAAACCTGAGGCCTTCCATCTGTGCCTTCTGAGAGTTGGTATTATAAGGATGCCTGGTTTTTACTCCAGCTTTTACATTTTGTGAATGTTCACATTTTAAAGAATGTCTTTAAAATCCTGTACTCTACTCCATCTTCTGCCACATATCTGTTAACTCTTAATTTCCCCTTCTGCACGTAGAAGAAAAAATCTTTGAACCAGCTGGTTAAACTGTTGCTTCTGCAGTGCCCAAGCAATGTAATTACAAAACAGCAGCACTGCAGTTCCTGCCTACACGTCTCCCTGCGGTGCTGCTAGCTTCTGTCCGTCTGTTTTAGAGTCAGGATGTGACTTGATATGGAACTATGACTTTGCCTGCGTGCAGAGCAGTCGAGTTAGGATCTATTGGTGGTCTTTTTACCCCATTACAGGAGAAGGTCGACAGGAAAGCGTCTAGCAACCCTGACCTTCATCTCAACAGGGCCACGGTAAGACCCGTGGGTGGCGGTCATCTGACGGTAAAGTAAAAGACATAGAGGGGCGAGAGAGGTGACTTAGGGGCTGGAAACACTTGCTGCTCTGGCAGAGAACCCGTGTTTGGTTCCTAGCACCTATGTGGGTATAACTGCAGTCCTAGGGGACCTGGTGCTCTCTTCTGACTGCATACACGTGGTATGCATACATACACACAGGCGAAGCACTTAAAAACAAAATGTCTCTTAAAGAAAAATGACATCTAGGTCGTAGCTTCTGAGGGTAACTAGTGTTCTTAGGAAGAGGGAGCTCAGTTTGACCTCGGGCTAGAGGAGTCTCGAGAGTGAGTGGAAAGGCCGCAGAGAGTAGGGACATGGCTTAGACAACTTCTGAAGTTTGAAGTATAAATAGAATAATGTGCGGCTTAACTGTTTCAGAGTTTGTGAGTTAGCTTCTCAGAAGTGAGTTTGTCTCTGCACTATGCATTGTCTTCACCTTGGCCTGGGACAAGATCATGACTGGGGGGAAGTAACAGTTTCCTATAGATTTGTAGTCCACTGTAGTGTTTCCTCTGTGTAGTCTGTCTGTACTTATAATTTGGGTTACTTTTCTACAGTTACATAAATATGAAGAGAGTTATGGGGAGGCCCTAGAGGGTTTCTCTCAGGCTGCAGCGCTGGACCCTGCGTGGCCAGAGCCCCAACAAAGAGAACAGCAACTCCTGGAATTCCTCAGTAGGTTAACCAGCCTCCTGGAGAGCAAGGTAAAGATGTGTAAGGGCTGAAGCTGTCAATCAGATACAGAAATAATAGGTTTAGGTGCTACTGGGCAGTTGGGTGGGTTGAGAGAAAGACTGGACTCGGCCAGTATCCCACTTTCCAGCTGATCTGTTTCTCCTTTTGCAGGGGAAGACAAAACCGAAGAAACTTCAGAACATGCTGGGAAACTTGCGCCCAGCCCATCTGGGCCCTTGTGGTGATGGGCGCTATCAGTCGGCCTCTGGGCAGAAAGTGACCCTGGAACTCAAGCCACTGAGTGTGCTGCAGCCCGGTGTGAACAGTGGTACCGTGGTCCTAGGAAAGGTGGTGTTCAGCCTGACCACAGAGGAGAAGGTCCCCTTGTAAGTCTCACTTGTCTCTGCCCGCTGAACTCTCTCACCTCCTGGCCTTTTTCTGGCCATCTTGCAAGTTGTAGACTTCCTCCTTTATGGGATCTGCTCTACATGCTAGCCTTGTCTAGGAGATAACTAACAATCCCTTTCATTAATTAATTTTTTTCTTACAATAAGACAGTTTTGTTCTATTTATTTATTTTATATATGTGTGTGACAGTGCACATGTGCCACAGTCGTCATCTGGAGGTCCAAGAGCAACTCGTGGGAGTTCATGTCTTCTAGCATGTGTGTCCCAGGATCAAACTTAGGTTTCTGTAGAGTCATTTGGGGGTCCTGTCCTTGTTGTTTTCCCGAGTTTGGTGCTTTGTGAATTAATTCATTCTTTCTCTCTTTCTTTCTATATCTATCTATCTATCTATCTATCTATCTATCTATCTATCTATCTATCTATCTATCTATCTATCTA
>JANHMN010000001.1:196125479-196142414 GCA_030674055.1 Rhabdomys pumilio | reverse complement strand
CTATCTATCTATCTATCTATCTATCTATCTATCTATCTATCTATCTAATCAATCTGTATGAGTACACTGTTGCTCTCTTCAGACACATCAGAAGATCCCATTACAGATGGTTGTGAGCCACCATGTGGTTGCTGGGAATTGACCTCAGGACCTCTAAAGGAGCAGTCAGTGCTGTTAACCACTGAGCCATCTCTCCAGCTCATTTTAAAAGCAAGGCAGGTTATTTTTAAAGTAAGGCATAGAAACTTTAAAGTTTTTTATCTTTGAGTGTTCAGGCTCATGGAGTTGAAGACAAATTCCCTGCCTTCCTGCCTCCCTCCCTCCTTCTTTCCCTCCTTCCCTCCCTCTCTCCCTCCCTCCCTGCCTCCCCCCTTCCTCCCTCCCTGTCTCCCTCCCTTCCTGTCTCCCACCCTGCTTCTCTCCCTCTTCCCCTCTCTCCTTCCTTCCCTTTCTCCCTCCTTCCCTCTCTTCCTTCTCTTTCTTTTTTTATATACAGATAACTTCCTTTTTGACTTATTAGTTTGGTCTGTGTGGCAGAGTCAAACCAGCTCTATATTCTCACATCTGTCTTTTTGGACAGGGAACTTTTTGAGCAGAGGGATTATATTTTGCCATTTATTTATTCGGGTTTTGGCATACGTGTTAGATTGAGGAAAAACATAAAGAACCCATACAAAACATGCTTGCAGTCCAGCAAAGGATGGAGTTAGTCTGTTCACCTAGAAACAATGTAAAGACATTTATAGTTTATTTTATGTGCAAGTGTGGGTATACACATGCCATGGAGCATGTGTGGAAGTCCAAGACAAATTCGGGCAGTTTGTTCTCCCTTCCACATTGTGAGTCCTGGGCTTGAACTCACGTTGCCAGTCTTAGTGGCAAGTGCTTTACCCACTAAACCATCTCCCCAGCCAGAACATTTTTACATTTTGAAAACTCAGGATTTAGTGAGTACTATACCTGCTTGGTCCATCACTCACTAGTTGGTCCTGGTTGAGTTCCTTCATTTTGACGACAGAGGTTGGTTTTTTGAGCTAGCCTGTGCCCTACTGTGACCCCTGCTGCCTTTTCCTTCTAGGTTCCAGGCCACAGGCATATAATCTCATTGTATAGCCCTGGCTGTCCTAGAATTTACTATGTAGAGAAGGCTGGCCTTGAACTCACAGACATCTACCTGCCTCTGCCTCTCAAGTGCTGGATACACAGGACCTTCCTGAGCCTCTTTTCTTTTTTAAACAACAAAACACAACAAAACAACAAAACATTTTTTACTGTGTGTACCTGTGATCATGCACATACATGTGCCATGGCATGCTTGTGGAGATCAGAGGATAACTTTTTGGAGTTGGTATTTGTGTGACAGATGTTCCGTTACAAGACACAGCATGCATGTCTACTTATACCGGAAAGAGGAGTTCAGGACAGACTAAAATAACCAATGTCCAATTTGTTGAACCAGTGCTTTTTTAAAAAAAAAATTTCAGTTACAAACATGGATATGGGTCAGGGGTTACTTAAAAGGGACAGGGATTACCCAAAGCAGCTGCCTCACTGGAAAGCTCACTCCAACATGGGTGATGACTCCTGAAAATGCAGCCCTGACACTCTATGAAGCTTCGTGCATTCAGAGCATTTTTTTCTTTCTGACATTTGGTTGGTCCACCCCTGAGCAACTGCAGCTGTTTATTCCCTTTTACACTATTGGCAGTGACTTCAGGAATCTTCCACTTTTTCTCTTTTCCTGCACATGTGACACTTTGAGGCTGGTGAGCCTGGAACTAGAGTAACTGATGGTTCTGAGTTCAGTTGAACTCAGGACTTCTGGAAGAGCAGACAGTGCTCTTAACCACTGAGCAGTCTAACCCCCACCCCTGGTCCTCTCTAACCCCCACCCCGGCCTTCTCGAGACAGGCTTTCTTACTGAATGTGGAGCTCATATGCAGAGGGAGACTAGCAGGCCAGCAAGGCCCTGTGATCCTCCTTTCTCCAGTCCCCAGTGCTAGGATCACAGCCTTTTTACATGAATGGTAACGATCTGAACACAGGTCCTCTTGCTTGTATGGTAAGCTCTCTGTCAAGTGCGGTATCTTCTGTCTCCCCACCTTGTTTTGCATGTCTTTCTGTGTGTGTTTCTTTGTGTGTGTATACATGGAGGTTGATGTCAAAGTCTTCCTCAGGTGCTCTCCACCTTATTCATTGAGACAGGGTTTCTCAGTTGAATACTGATCTGGCCAGTCGGCTTGTTTCTGGGATCCCTTGCCCTCACCTTCCTCTGCTGGAATTACAGGTGGGCAGGGTAGGCCTCACATTTGTAGGGATTCTGAGGCTCTGAATTCTTGTTCTCATATTGGCACAGCAAGTGCTTGACCCACTGAACCATCCCTCAGGCATTACCCTCTCTTTTTGGACAGAGTCTAGCTGGCTTTCATGCAGGACCCTCCTGCCTCTCATTCACAAACACTAGGATGTACTGTCACACTGGGTTTAGCGTTTCTGTTTTAACTAGCTACTTTCCCCCATTTTTTCTCCCCATTTTTCCTTATTTTCCCTTTTGATTTTTGGAATGGGGTTTTGCTGTATAGTTCAGATTGATAGTAAACTCTGTGTTTTAAGCTGGCCTTGAACTTGTGATCCTCTTACCTCAGCATTCTGTGTGCTGGAACTGTAGGTATATCTCAAACATTCAGTCAAACATTCTCTCATGGTAGCTACTTCCCCAACCCAAGTGGTGATGGGTTTATCTGACTCCCGCTAGGCTATGGGTCATTTATAGCTGCATTAGTATCTTACTGCTAACAACGTTTGATATGTAGTAGGTAGTCAAAGTTTGTGGAGTCAACCTAAATTGACAGAGATTGTAGAGGGTTTGGTTAAGGGTATAGTAGTTAAATTAATAGGCCAGGAGTAATGGTCTATCGGCTAGGCTATGGATAAGGGAGGGTCCAGCTGCCATATATATATAGCTAAGTAAGTGACCAAGAATGCATTTGTTGTTTTGTATATTTTAAAACTACTGTTTGTAATTTTTCCCTGCTCAGAAACACATATTTTTTTTTTCTCTCTCTCTTTAACCAACTTTAACCTGGAAGCACATTTGGCTTGGTAGATTCTGATGGTCCTTGCTATGCAGTGATGGTGTATAATGTGGTGCAGAGCTGGGGAGTGCTCATTGGGGATTCTGTAGCCATTCCCGAGCCCAACCTTAGGCATCACCAAATCCAGCACAAGGGAAAGGTGAGTAACAAGGAGTCTCTGAAACTCAGTCTCTGAGGGTGGCACCAAACCTCTCTCTAAAACACAGAAGTAGAAGTAATGATTATGTGCGTGATGTGTGTGTGCTCTCCGTGTGTATGCACAGTATATACATTTGTATGATATGTGTGTGCTCTCCGTGTGTATGCACAGTATATACATTTGTGTGATATGTGTGTGCCCTTGTGTGATATATCTGTGCTCATGTGTCATGTGTGTGTTCTCCATGTGTATGTACCGTATATACATTTGTGTGATATGTGTGTTCTTGTGTGATGTGTGTGCTCATGTGTCATATATGTGTGTGCTCTCCATGTGTATGTACAGTATATACATTTGTGTGATATGTGTGTGCTCTCTGTGTGTATGTACAGTTTATACATTTGTGTGATATGTGTGTGCTCTCCCTGTGTATGTACAGTATATACATTTGTGTGATATGTGTGTGCTCTCATGTGTCATATGTGTGTGTTCTTGTGTGTATGTATCATATATACATTTGTGTGATATGTGTGTACTCTCATGTATATGTACTGTATATACATTTGTGTGATAAATGTGTGCTCTCTGTGTGTATATGTACTATATATACATTTGTGTGATAAGTGTGTGCTCTCTGTGTGTATGTACTGTATATACATTTGTGTGATATGTGTGTGCTCTCCATGTGTATGTACTGTATATACATTTGTGTGATATGTGTGTTCTTGTGTGATACGTGTATGTTCTCCATGTGTATCTACTGTATATACATTTGTGTGATATGTGTGTGCTCTTCGTTTATATGTACTGTATATACATTTATGTGATGTGTGTGTTCTTGTGTGTATGTACTATATATACATTTTTGTGATATGTGTGTGCTCTCATGTGTATATACTGTATATACATTTGTGTGATATGTGTGTTCTTGTGTGATATGTGTGTGCTCTCCATGTGTATGTACTGTATATACATTTGTGTGATATGTGTGTGCTTTCTGTTTATATGTACTGTATATACATTTGTGATATGTGTGTGCTCTCTGTGTGTATGTACTGTATATACATTTGTGTGATATATGTGTGCTCTCCGTGTATATGTACTGTATATACATTTGTGTGATATGTGTTGTGTGATATGTGTGTGCTCTCGTGTGTATGTACTTGTCTCAGGGACAATAGAAATATTGTTAGACTTAAATACCATGACCAAAAGCAACTTGAGGAGAAAAAGGTTTATTTCATCTTATACTTCTGTATCACATCCCTTCAGTAAAGGAACTCAGGGCAGGAATGGAGTTAGGCCTGGAGTTTCAGGCACATGCAGCTGTGTTGGGTTTCTTACATGGATGCTGGAGATTTAAATCAGGTCCCCATGCTTGAGAGCAAGCACCCTGAGCCACTAAGCTATCCTTGGCACTGCTTAGCAGTTAAGAGCACCAGCTGCTCTTCTAGAGGACTCAGGTTTGATTCCCACCACCCATGTGGTACCTCACCACCATCCATAACTCCACTTTCAGGCAATCTGACCTCCATGGGCACTGGCACACATATGTGCATGCATACATGAAGGCAAGACACGTATGTACATAAGAGTAAAATAAGTAAATCTATAAAACCAAGACATTATGAGAGGAGGTACTTAGTCGTATTCTTACCATTTAGGTTGGGGCAGCAACCTATTCTGCACGGAACAGATCCAGTTAACTATCTGTTGTATAGCTAAGGATTGGCATATTTAAAACTTAAATAAAAAAAATACGTGTGTTTGTGTTTGTGTGTGTCTGTGTATGAGTGTGTGTGTAATTTTATTTGTATTTGGTAGGTTAATTTCAGGCTTTACAACCAGACTAGCAAATTCCTGTGGTTCTGGCTGGCCACTGTTTCTAAAACCTCTGGAGGAGGGCAGATTCTCTGAGAGCCAGTGGCATCCTTTTCTCAGGGAGCTCAAAGAATTTGCTTTGTTGAATGAGGGACCAGTCTTATTCTTGTAATTGTATTGGTGATGCTCTGTCTGTCTCAGAAACTCTCCTTTGTTTGCTCAGTTGTATCTATCTATCTATCTATCTATCTATCTATCTATCTATCTATCTATCTATCTATCTATCTGCATGTAAGATAGGGAGGGTAGGTGGAATAAGTTCATTTGTTGGAGTTGTCTGACCTAGATCTGGAATGAACTGCTCTCTGTCTACTTTTCTAGGACTATTCCTTCTCCAGCATTCGTGTGGAAACGCCTCTTCTGCTGGTGGTGAATGGAAAGCCACAGAACTCCAGCAGCCAAGCCTCTGCCACAGTGGCTTCAAGGCCACAGTGTGAATGATCTTGTAGAGACAGTGAAGACACATAGATGAGCTCATCGTTTGCGCTGTAAATGGGGATTTCTCCCCCCCACCCCCACCCTGTGACATAGTTGAGTCTCTTTTCCTCCTGTCATATTCCAGCCCTCTTCAGAGCCATTGGGACCCTTGTTTATTTCTCCTGCCTCTTCAAAGGTGCCGACTTGAAGAAAGAGCAAAGAACTCATAGAACTGTTGGGACCATGTCATGGGAGACTCAGGACCCCAAGTCCTGAGAGATTTTGACAGTCCACGGGATCCCTGTTCTTGCCTTCTTCCTGAGTCTAATATGTATGTACATATCAGTTTACTATTTATTGATGAGGGGGCTCAACTTTCTAATGGCTTCAGTTTTGAGCAGTTTTTAATTTTTTTAATTTTTATGTTTAAGTTCCGATTGTCTAAAAAAAAAGTTCTTTCTCTTCCTTAGGGCTGGAGCAAAATTAAATTTGTTTTGAAAAGAATTTACCCTATAACTCTGTCTCCTTATTTATTGTCTTCTGTTATAGAGATTCTTGCTATTAAAATCTATAAAGTCTGTTGGATTAGTACTGCTTTTTTGGGTATTATACAAAATAGCTTATCTGGAATTACAGGCAGTTGAGAGTTGCTGGTGTTGGGAACTGAACTCAGATCTGCATGAGCAGTATGTATGTGTGCATGTACGTATGTATGTGTGCATGTACATATGTACATATGTATGTATGTGTGCATGTACATATGTACATATGTATGTATGTGTGCATGTACGTATGTATGTACGTATGAATGTATGTATGTGTGCATGTACATATGTATATACATATGAATGTATGTATGTGTGCATGTACATATATGTACATATGTATGTATGTGTGCATGTACGTATGTATGTACATATATTATATATATATATATATATATATATATATATATGTAGTATATGTACAATTAATGTGAGTAGTATGTATGCTGAACCAACTATTCAGGCCTAAAATTTTTGTTTCTTATTTTGTGTGTATCGTGTGCGTGCAAATGCAGGTGTGAATTCCCAGACGTATGAGTGAGGCAAGAGCAGGGTGTGGGTCTTTCTCATCTGCCCTGTTGCCTTGAGTGAGGTAGGGTCTCTCACTGAACCTGAACTTGCTGTTTTGGCTAGGCTGTCTGGCCATCAAGCTTTTGAGGTTCACCTCTTCCTATTCTTTAGTGCTGGAGTTTCAGGCACATGAAGCTATGCTGGGTTTTTCTTTTCTTTTCTTTTTTCTTTTTTTTTTTCTTTTTTCTTTTTTCTTTTTTTTTGGTTTTTTGACACAGGGTTTTTCTGTGTAGTTCTGGCTGTCCTGGAGCTCACTCTGTAGACCAGGCTGGCCTCGAACTCAGAAATCCGCCTGCCTCTGCCTCCCAAATGCTGGGATTAAAGGCGTATGCCACCACTGCCTGGCTATGCTAGGTTTTTTACATGAATGCTGGAGATTTAAATCATGTCCCCATGCTTGAGAGCAAACACCCCAAGCCACCAAGCTATCTTCTTGGCACTGCCATGGTTTAATTTTTATGTTTAAAAATAAAACCCAATTTTTTCTTTTTTTTTTTTGGAGACAGGTTCTTATTATATAGCCTTGTATGGCCTAGAACTCATTGTGTAGACCAGGCTGGTCTTTGAACTCACAGATTTACTTGCCTTTGCCTCCTGGGCAGATCACCTCCATTAAAGGTGTGGATCACGGTGCCTAGTACTGCTGGGGCTTTAAACCAAGAAATTATATCATAATGTTTGTGTTGGCATCATGGACCATTTCTTTTCTTTTAAATATGGTCTTATTTTATTTTGTTTGTATGTGTGTATGCATGTATATACATATGTATGTATGTGATTGTTCATGTATGTATGTGAATATGCATGCAAGTGTGCACGTATGCATGCATGCATGTGAATGTGCATGTGTATGTATGATGTATGTATGTTAGTGTATGTATGTGAGTGCATTTGTATGTATGTGGTATATGTACATCTGTATCGCTCTTCTGCTGTTGTATCACTCTTCACCTTATTTCTTCACTAAAGCTGGATGGAGCCTGGTGGCCTTGAGCAAGCACAAATGGTATTCCTGTCTCTAACCTCACAACACGAGGGTCTCCTGACCGTGTGGCCATGGCTGGCTTTTTATGTGGGTGCTGGGGATTTGAACACAGAGTTTCATGCTTAAGATGCAAGCACTCTTAACGAGCTGAGCCATCCCTCTAGCCAGTAGCCCACTTCTGGGACAGCAGAAGATTAGTTTATGCATAGTATCAGCTCCAGAATCAGAGTGCCTGGGATCAAATTCAGCTCACATGCTGCCATCTTAGGGTAAATGTCTTCTCTCTGTGTGTCTTGGGTAATGTGCTGAGCATGTGATGGCTAATTTAATGTCACAGTAGACCTACAAGGTAAGTAGCATCCTACTTAATAGCTGTGGACATGAAATTCCCAGGTAATCAAAGATTCTCTCCTTGATCAAGCTGTGGCGGGGCTCCTCTGAGCTGTTTTGCAGCCTTGCATTGTAAAGACTTGAATAAAAGACTAAAATATTACTTATCTAGTTTATACTTTGTATCCTTTTTTAAAATTAGCATACAAGTAGTGTGTCTCCATCATGACAATTTTATATATTCTTTCTTTCCACTGGGCCTTCCCTTCCAGGTCACTCCATCACCTTCCCCTCTGGTCCTTTCTGTCCTCCTCTGGGTCCCCTTCTTCATAACGCCGTTTCTAATTTTATGTCACTTTTTTCAAATTTATTTCATTTAGTTATATGTACATGTATGTATCTGAGTGTGGGCGTGTGTCTGTGAGTGCAGGTGCCTGTGAAGGTTAGTGGTGATGGATCCCCTTGGAACTGGAGTTACAGGTGGCTTTAATTTGCTTGGTGTGGATATTGGGAGCCAAACCGTGTTCTCTACAACTGCACTCTGGCCCTCTGTAAAAGCAGCAAGTGCTTCTTCTATCCACCACGACATCTCTCGAGCGTCCATATCACGTGTATTCTATGTATCTCCTCGTTCATATCCCTCTCTTTTCTCATAGTTCTTTTCTAGTTGATACCTACATTCATACCTCCTCCATTATATACACGGCATAAAACACGGAGTCTACACGGGAAGAAAGAATGGTATCTAGTGTTCAGTAGTCTTGAAAGTCCTCTGAGAAAACTCAAGACTGCTGTAAGAATGGGTTGCTTGTCTGTCTCCTCACACATGGAGATAAGGCATCCTGTCTCCTAGCCTTTGGAATGGGAAGGGCCTAATTTGATAAGTGCCAATTAAACCACAATGAGTTTTATGTGGACCAGCTTTCTTGCTTCTTGACTACTGGACAGCCTTTTCTCCTTGTGTTCCCTCATTATTTCTGTAAGACTCCATCACTGCTGGGCAAGCAGAAGTTTACAATGTTTGAGTCATGCTGCAATAGCATATTAGAAACATATCTGTGCTACTTTTAGCAAGTGTACTGTATCTTTTAATACAAGAGGCTGGGTTTGTAGCAGTGGCAGGGCACCCAGTGAGTGTAAAGGCCTGGGTTCAACTCCCATCAACTGCATAAACTCTGAAAGTCCATAGCCTTTGAAACAGTTAAGGATTCAGATCCTGGCCTTGCTGCTTATTAGCATGTAAACAGACAACATGCCATTATGCTGATCATTGTTAAAAGACAAGAAGCAGGGCTAGAGAGACCATGTACTGGTTAAGAGCATGCACTGCTCTTGCAGAAGACATGAGTTTGGTTCTTAGCAGCATGCCTGATAGTTCACGACCGCCTGAAGCTCCAGCTCCAGGGCTCTGAACTCCCTCTTCTGGCTGCCACAGTATAGGCATGCATAGCTACATATTCACACGTCAATAAAATCTTTTAAAAAACTGGAGAAAGTTTCAGCTATAGGGGGAAAGGCTTATGGTACCAGTCAGACAAGAAATGCTGAGCTCCTGTGCTAAGTTACCTGTACTAAGAATGGAAAGGAAGTACATGAGGAGGAAAAAAGATTGGTGTATCTGGTGGCAGATTTGATACGGAGGTGACTTCTTAGGTTTCTAGCCTAGGAGACAGTATGTGATGAAAACTGTTAACATGATAGATGACCACAGTGGTCACTGGTGGTTTTGATGTCTCCACTTTCTTGGAGCGCCAATGACTATTTCGACCATCTGCCTGGCTCCTTTGGGTTGTGAGCCATTGAAGGTATTCATTCGTCTTTGATTTCACAGTTCCTGGGTGACTGTATGACAGAAGTTCTCAATAAATTTACATGAATCTAATAACACCTCTCATTACATGCTAGGGTTTGCTTTATGGCTGTCCTCGCTGGTTTTTTCAGTTTGACCCAAACTTAGATTATCAGTTGAGAAAATGCCTCCATAAGATTGCCTGTGGGTAAGTCTGTGGGGCATTTTCTTTATTAATCATTGATGTGAGAGGGTCTAGCTCACTGGGGTGGCACTACTGGACTTGTGATTCAGGGTGGTATAAGAAAGCAGAGTGAACCAGTTAGGGTCCATGTCTTCTGCCTTAATTCCTGTCTCCAGGTTCCTGCCTGGAGTTTCTACCCTGACTTCCTTCAGTGATGGAGTTGAGCTGAGTGTAAACTGAAATAAACCCTTCCCTTTGTGCATTGCTTTTGGTTATGATGTTCATCACAGCAATAGAAACTGAGACCATGGCTAATCAGGAAGTAACCGTTTTCACCTTAATTGTCTTACATGTATTGATTTGGAGCAGGAGGTGGAAGCTTGCCAAAATACGGGCTATTCTGGGCCCCCATTCCCCATTGCCTTTTCTTTGTGCTCAGGGAGTTGATCCTGATGCAACTGTGTGAGTCACTGTCCCTCAGTGCTGTGGGATCTGCTGCACTTTTAATTGGGACTTAGCATAATCACGTTCCTCTCGCCACCCTCACAGCCTTCTCTAATTAGTTCTCAGGAGTCTTCCACTCCTGTGCCAAGCAAGCACGGCTGCTGCAGGGAGCTCCAGATGGGTGCCTGGGGAACCCTGGATGATTCTGATACAACTTTGCTTCTTTAAGTTTCTTTTCTAATTTGTTAAAACAACTTTGCCTTTGGATTGGGCCTGAGAGAAGAGGATTCCTTTGGGTGTTGTTTCAGAGGCGGTTTGGATGCTGCCAAGTGCTTCTAGGCATTGCCAACTACTATATTCTGAAGAAATCGTTTTGTTCCTGTTAGCAGAGAGGGGAGAAAGGGTCTGGTCCAGCTGCTCAGAGGGAGCCTGTTGGGTGATGGGAGAAAGGAACGGTGAAAAGGGAAACCACTGAACCTTGGCATTGTCCATAGACTGCTCCTGCTAGTACAGACCTTGTGAGAAACTTGTCTTAGAGTGAATTTGAGTTTTGCATCTTTGGCCAATTATTGGGTTATAGTAAAATATTTTTAAAATAAGCTTTATATTTTAGAGCAGATTTAAAGTCACAGCAACAGTGAATCAAAGTATAGCATTCCTGTGTGTCTACTTTTCTGCTGATTTCTCAACCTCTCCTATTGGCATCACATACTAATACTAATAATACTGACATCTCTTGATCACTTCAAGTCTGCAATTTACACTCCTCATGAATATTTTATGGGTTTTGTAAGTGTATACTGAAAGGTGTTTATCATCATGTGACATAGTTCACGGTCTAAAATCTCTTGTGTCCCACCTACTTAGCCGTTTTTCCTTCCAAATCCTTGATCATTTTATATTCTCATAGAACATAAAGTTGCAGTTATAGAGTACATGATGTTTGCATGTTGACTTCTTGAATTATATTTTTTTAACCCCCAAATCTATTATGATTTTAAAGCTACAGTAGAAAACACATCTCTTTGAGGCATATCTAGCCATACCTTATGATCTCTTTTTTTTTGATAACTGATTATTACTAAGTGAAATTAATTACCTGGGTACCAAGCTCACCTTTGAGAAAGCAGTGATAGAAGTTTGATTTCATTTTGATTTCAGTTTGAGTTCATTTCATGTGTATGGTATTTTGCCTGCATGTGTGTCTATGCAGCATGTGTGTGCCCGGTGCCAGTCGCAGTCAGGAGAGTGTATCAGGTTTCCTGGAACTGGAGTTACAAATAACCTGTGAGCTGCTCTGTGGGTGCTAGGATGTGATCTGGGCCAGAGTGCTCTTTACTGAGCTATCTGTCCAAGCCAATCTTTAGTAAAAAAAAGAGAAAGCATCTTGGGGACCAAGTTGATCCCAGACTTGCTATGTAGCTGAGGATGACCTTGAACTTGCAACCCCCTTCTCTTGATTCCTGAGTGTTGGACACAGGCACATACCACCACATCGGTTTTATATGGTCTTAGAGACTGCACCTAGGGCTTCTGTATGTGGAAGGCAAGCGCCCCATCACCCCCAGTTCCTTTCTGTGCTGTTGACTGCTGTTCTTTAGTGTGATTATAGTCAAGGTCCAGAATGAAAAGCACTTACTTGGAGGTTGAATTGCAGTGTGTTTACTGGATAAGAGAGTAGTTGCTAGACTGTACACACTTACTTAAAAATTTTGATCTTGTAAGACAAGAAAGATGTAGAAATCTCAGTCAATACATAGTTTCATCAGTGTTCACTGAGAACTACATACAACAGCTGAGAAATACATACATACATACATACACACACACATACATACATACACAGGTCACAATCCCTTTGAGGATCAAACACCCCTTTCACATGGGTTATCTAAGACCATCAAAAACCAGACATTTACATTACGATTCATAACAGTAGAAAACTACAGTTATAAAGCAGCAACAAAAATAATTTTATGGCTGGGGGTCACCACAACATGAGGAACTGTATTAAAGGGTCCCAGCATTAGTTACGAAGGTTGAGAACTACTGTTCTAGATAAAGAAACCATATGAATGTATTTTCATTACTTATATAATAATTGTGATTTGGGAATTGTTCTATGTACCTCAAGAGCTTTTAGTCTCTTTTAAATAGGAAATATACTTTTTTGAAGATGTGTGCTGATTGTAGCATTTTACCACTTTGCAGTACATAACTGTGAATGAATAAACATAATTTGTGAATATTTTATGGACTTTGTAAATGTATACTGAAAGGTGTTTATGATGGTAGTGTCATGTGGCATAATTTCACTGTCACTATAATCACCATAATCATTAATGGCTATTTTTTGTTTTCTACCTTGCTGACTTTCAATTTAGAAGATCAGAATTTTATATATTTTGAAATATTTTATGTTTGTATTGCTAGAAACTTACTAGAGAAGGTAAAGAAAAATTATTTCGTGACCATGTGTATCTTTGCTCAGATCAAAATGGCCGTAGGTGGGGTCCTACCAGTATTCCATCAAATAGTTATAGATTTAGGGTGTTAGAATTTTAGAACATGTTTCCACTGGATGAAGAGTGCATGGCTCACCAGCTGTACAAGAATAGGTCCTTCAGGAGACATGGAACCCTAGGCAGTATATCAGCCTTCCAAGATTCTAGTTCTGCCTAATTTTGCCTTTCTCTATATAATTTTTTTTGAGGTGGGCATTTTCTTTTGCCATATCAGATGCTAGAGAAAATTTGTTTTACCTTTTTATTTCTTTGCCTGATGTATCACTGACATGCTGACAAGCAAAAAAAGAGACCTGGTTCCTCTGAGACTCAGTTATCTGTGTGTGTGTGTGTGTGTGTGTGTGTGCATGCATGTGTATATGTGCATGTGCATGCACTAGTATGTGTGTTTGTATGCACATGTGTGAATGTGTGTACATGTATATGCATCTCTCTCTCTCTCTCTCTCTCTCTCTCTCTCTCTCTCTCATTAGTATGAGAATTTTAAGATCAGTTAAATACCTCTCTATCTTAGTATCTTACTATTAGGATATCTTTCTGAGAGAACAGAATTTGGATAGTTCAATTTCTTTGGATAGCACCCAAGTATATGACATTTTAAAAAAAAATCTTACATGTAATTCTTAGCTTTGTTATTGACAGAGATAATGTTGAATTTGGTCTTGTGAAGGAATTTTAATATTACATAATATTTTAGTCAAATTTTGTCATACAAAATATTTCAAACATGGTTAGGATTTTCCTCAAGCATACACTGGCATGGCTGTGCCAGTCTTAGCAACTATTCATCAGGATTCAAATAATAAATTTGTTTATTACTTGAATATTAGTTCCTAGTTAATCATTAGCAAATAGTTTTCAATCTTGTATTTTAAAAACTGTTTTTGGTTTTGAGGTCTAGGCATATTTTTAGTATATTAATATGATTAATGTGGGTCTTCTATTTTTAAATGAAATTATTCATGTAGTAAGAAATATGCTATTTTAAATAGTTTTTTATTTTGTAATAATTTTATATTTATATTAAGTCTTCAAAGTCAATTCAGAGAATTCTTAAATGCTCCTAAGTGTCTTCCATTGTTAAGAACTTATGTTTTAAGGATACATCAACTAAGAAGCAAACACATAAAGTTTAGGTAACCTAACTGCATACCTTCTTTGGACTTCACCAGCACTGCATTGTGTCCTTTCTTTTCTGCGGGAGCAACACACTCACACAATTCCCAGTTTTCTCTAGTTTCCTTGATCTGTAACAGTGGCCAAGTCTTTCCTTTGTCATCAGCTTAACATTTTCACAAGAGTATTGTATTAGTTTCTGTTGCTACCATGACCCAATACCATGACCAGAAGCAACTTATGGAAGGGAGAGTTCATTGGCTTATGGTTTCAGAGAGATAAGAGTCTATGGTGGTTGGCAAGATATTGCAGCACGCAGTAGGCATGGCGGCAGGAATAGAAGGCTGGGAGACCACATTTCCATCCACGTGTAGGAAGCAGAGAGCAAACTTCTAAACTCTTAAAGCCTGCCTTTGGTGATGTGTTTCCTCCAGGAGGTTGTGCCTTCTAAGGGATCTATCACCACTAACTGAGGACAAGATGTACAAATATGTGATCGTAGTGGGATTTTTCATCAAACTGCTACAGGGATCCTAGAATAGTCCCTGTCTAGGTTTGTTCTTTTTCCATGACTAAGTGGAGTTGTGGGTCTTGGGAAGATACTGAGTAGGTCAGTTCCCCTTCTCATCATGTCATTGAGGGTACATGCATGTCTGTCTGTCATCACTTGTGATATCAGTCTTCACCTGTCAGCCGCCAGGGTCTCCTTTGCAATGTTATGATTTATTTATTTATTTATTTATTTATTTATTTATTTTCACTATGCTTTGGAAGAGAGTCCCTAAGCCTTAGTTGTCTTTCAGGGAAGAAACCTGAGCTTTCTCACTTTTGGGGACCTGTATAGTTTCCTATAGAGATGCCTCTTGCTACTGATCAGCTGAGCATTTGTTTTAGCAATGGGGATGCGTACATATTTGTTTCATACTTTGGTTAATGTAATATGTTATTTTCTTGGGGGATTGTTTCATTGAGGGTACATTCAAGGTTCAGCCTCAATGGATAGCTCTTTTAGATTAGTTCTGTGTATTTATTTGACATACTTCATTTGATTTTTGAGCATTTTATTTTCTGGAACTACAAGATGCTCTAAGCTCATTTAGAATTTTCCTTGTGCAAGCTCTAGAGTAAGTAGTTTCTCTCATCATTGTCAGTGCCTTTTATAGAAAAATGATTATCTAGAACGTAAGATGTGAACGATAGGTATGTGTGTTGCTTCTGATGTGTCCTGACATCCAACTGAGGCCTGAGGCCTGGGGCTGCATGTATCCAGGATAGCTGTGAATATGACCCAACACATGATACAGGAATTCTTCTCAGGTCATCAAGCCTACATGGCATTATTACCTACTGAGCCTTTTTATCAGCTCCATCTTTTAAACGGAATCTTTCGGTTTGAGAAATACTTAGCACTTAAAGCCCTAAGAATGCCATACCAAGCTGAATGCACTGGATCTCATTTGATCTCAGAAACTAAGCAGGGTTGGGCCTGGTTAGTACTTGGATGGGAGACTTCTTCTTTTGTTAATGAGTATCTTTTAGGATGTACTAGAATACACCTACTCCTCCAGATATGATAAAGCAG
This sequence comes from Rhabdomys pumilio, assembly GCA_030674055.1. Taxonomy (NCBI): domain Eukaryota; kingdom Metazoa; phylum Chordata; class Mammalia; order Rodentia; family Muridae; genus Rhabdomys; species Rhabdomys pumilio. The sequence goes on along the minus strand of JANHMN010000001.1, from coordinate 196,126,812 downwards.
AGTAACTATATCTCCTTTGCTGTAAAATTCAATGTGGCAGCCCAAAATGGTCAGTTATGCTGCATATTCTTAGAGATTTTGTGATCAATTAATATTTCCAAAGCATTTTCCATGATTTTGTTTTTCATGATTTCACAAAGGTGAAAGTCAAACAGTTTAAAACATCCTTTATGAATTAGACACCTATCAAACCCAAGATGCTGGTTCAATGTCCTATTAGCTTTAGCTAAGCTTGTCATTCATCTTTCAGTTTCTTATTATAAGGAACATAAAATCTTGGGATAAAAAAGGAAGGAAGGGCTTGGTCTTCCAGGTCACTGCTGTTTGTCGTGGTAAGAGACACATGCATTCCTCATGGTCATGGTTCATGGGACAATCTCAGTGTAATAGGATCAACAACTTAATAGCAGTCAGCCTACCAGCCAGACTTCAATTTTACAGAAACATACCTGGGGCCTTGTACTTCCTGAAGTTGATGTTGGCCAGAACAAAGTGGATAATGGTTGGGCAATCCTTCTCCACATCAGGATTCTTAGGTTTAAACACAGTATTCCTTTAATTCTTCCCAATCAAACAGGATCAGTCTTTGGAAAGGGGAGCTTGTTCATTTTAGCTCACTTCTCTGCAAGCAGAAGTTCCTGCAGGGAAGAGAAAGATGCATTTAGAAATTTTCAGTCTTCATTCACCAGCTTCTCTGTCCATTATTCTACATCTATTGGGTGTTAGTGTCTTCCAGCAGTTGCTAAGACAAAAAGTCAAAAAACAAAACAAAACAAAACAAAACAAAACAAAACAAAACAAAACAAAACAAAACAAAACCAAAAAAAGAATCACTGTGTTGATCAAGGGCTGTGCAAATCTCCAATATCTGTAAAGATGACTCTTTAAACTATCCCAATACCATTACATCAGTTCTCAACGTGGGCTGGCTAAACAGCAGGCATCTGACAAATATATTAATGAACTAAATTGAATAAGAATTTACTAAAGAAGAAGATAAATGGTTCAAAATATTTACAACTATGTGAATGGGTTTTAAGCCTTGGGAGGTTAATGACTTTTATAGTGAAGAATGAAAAACCCTGTGTCTTGGTTGGTGTGCTCTTGTTTTGTCAAATTGACATAGCTAGTGTTACCTGAGAAAAGGGAACCACAATTGGCAAAATGCCTCTAGTAAAACTGTCTTGTAGGCAAGCATATGGGAGCTTCTTCCTTCCTTCCTTCCTTCCTTCCTTCCTTCCTTCCTTCCTTCCTTCCTTCCTTCCTTCCTTCCTTTCTCTCTCTCTCTCTCTCTCTCTCTCTCTCTCTCTCTCTCTCTCTCTCTCTCTCTCGG
>JANHMN010000001.1:196113038-196125379 GCA_030674055.1 Rhabdomys pumilio | reverse complement strand
CTTCTTCTTCTTCTTCTTCTTCTTCTTCTTCTTCTCCTCCTCCTCCTTCTTCTTGACAAGGTTGACAAGGCTTCTTTTCATAACTAGAGCATTTTTCTCAATCAGTGATTGATGGGGGAAGGTCTAGCTCACTGTTGGTATTACCCCTCTTATTTACATAGTTGTGAGGTATACAAGAAAGCAAGCTGAGCAAGCCAGTGAGCAGCACTCCTCCACTGCCTCAGCCTCAGTTCCTGCCTGTAGATGATGATCTGACTCCCTGGACAATGGATTACAAGCTATAAAGTGAACTAAACCCTGTGTTCCCAAAGTTACTTTTGGTCACAGAGTTTCATCACAGCAATGGAAACAGTAACTAAGACACCCTGTTACTGAATTTTATGCCTGCCATCTCCATTGAAGTGTAAAAAAACATGTCAATTAAATTATTTTACTAAGAATGTGAAATTCAGGTGTGACTCACCATTAACTTTCATATCAACATGGTATAAGTTCTTGTATAGCTGGTAAGATTACTTGTAAATACTTTAAAAAACTGCAGGTTGGTTTGTGGATAGCTACTATACACAGTTAGATTTTAGAGCTTTTATGTTGGATGTTCCTATTTTGTTGGATTTTGTGTTACTAGTAAATTGTTTTTTTTTTTTTTTTAATAAAAATAAGTATGGAATGACATAATGGCAACACATTTAAATTTTACTCCTTCTTTTCTTCCTTTCTTTCTTCCTTTCTCTCTCTCTCTCTTTCTTTCTTCCTTCCTTCCTTTCTTTCTTCTTTCTTTCTTTCTTTCTTTCTTTCTTCCTTTCTTTCTTTCTCTCTTTCTTTCTTCCTTTCTTCCTTTCTTCCTTTCTTTCTTTCTTTCTTTCTTCCTTCCTTCCTTTTTTTCTTTCTTTCTTCTTTCCTTCTTTCTTTCTTTCTGTCCCCCCTCTCGTTCTTGTTTTACTATGTAGCCCTGGCTGGCCTGGAGCTCCCCATGTAGAACAGATTGATCTCAAACTCCAGATGCCTCTGCCTCCTGAGTGCTGAAATTAAAAATATGCAACATCATGCTTGGCCTCTATTGTGATTCCAGTTTTTCTGACTCTTCCCCTGGGATGTCTGCTGCACACAATGGAGGAAGGGTGGAGTGGAACTGCATTCTGAGCTCTGCAAGTGAAGTCCTGAATGGGTGGGTCAGCATGGTCCTGGTCTGTCGGTGAATGCCAGGGAGAGGCAATCTCAGATTTCAGAGTTACGGTTCTTTTAGACAACAGCTTTCTTAGACAGTAGTCAGCAAAACAGCTTGTGCTCTTTGTTAGGGGTGAACAAGGACTATCTATCTGCATAAGCCTTGGAAAGTGGGAAAGGCTTCTTCTTAGGGTAAAGTTTCACTGGCTGAGGTTTAAGCTTCTGGGGATACCTTATTTGCATGGAGAGGCATTCCAGGAAGTTGAACCTATCATCTTACCAAGGACTACATGACATTACTCTGGTAGAGTGTGGGGGTTGGGCTCTTCAGATAGAGTAGAGAAGAGGAAGCTCTGCTGGGAAAGAGAGTCCTGCATTTTACATTGAGCTCAGGAGAGCTATCTGGTCATGGTAGACTTTAAGTAGCAGAGTTTCCCAATACTATATTGTATTTCTTTTCTTAAAGTTTGCTAGATGTAGTAGCATATATTTTTAATTCCAACATGTAGAACTCAGGGACAGGTGGGTATCTATTAGTTCAAAGCCAGCTTGCTTTACATAGCCAGTTCTAGGCAAGCCAGGGCTACATAGTATGACTGACAACACATTTTTAAAAAATTATTTAAAAAATTTTGCTGATTTATTTTATATTTACGAATGCTTTGCTTGCATATATATAAATGTACAAACATGCATGTCTGATACCCTGTATCATGTTGGAGACTCTGGAACTGGTGTTATAGATAGTTTTAAAGCACCATGTAGGTGCTGAGACTGAAACTTGGATCCTCTGCAAGAGAAGCATGTGTTTTAACTGCTCAACAGCCTCCCTGTTTATTTTCTTAATTTTGAACTTTGCACATTTAACAAAAGTTAGTACACATCTTCACATCTTCAAAGTGAGCATGATTCATATCTTCTCATTTATTAGGCCATCTCATCAGTTCTTCTAAGTTCCACTCACCTGAACAAAGTATCTGTATGCTCTTGTACCCAGTGAATTTCTTTTTGGGAGATCGGGGGACTTACAATATACTCTGTTTTGTAGCCCAGGCTACCTTCAAAATCATCTTGCCTCAACCCCTAGAATGCTGGAAGTTTAGTCAACATATCTGGCTCAAATGATATTTCTAGTCTAGCTCGGACTCCACCTTCCAATGGTAGCTTATAAAATGTTCTCCAGAAAACAGTGTGAGTGAAAGTAGGGGGTTCAACTTGTGGGATTCTAAAGGACTTCAGTCCAGCTTTGGTTGCTATATAATGTGTTTTTCCCTGACTTATTTTGTTCAAATGTTATAGTTATTTATATTGATTCATAATGGCTATGGCAGTAATTCTTCAAGCTCTAGAAACACTCTTAGGGAATCATATATAGACTCTAGGGGACTAAAGTAAATTAACCAAGTTTGCATGGATGCTGAAAGATCAGTGAGAAGAAAAGACAGACACAGGGATGAGCGACTTAGTGCAGACCTTTGTTTTTGGAAACAAAACAAAACAAAACAAAACAACCCTCCAAGGAGGTTTCTGTCAGACTAAGAGCCCTCTATCTGCTTAAAAGCTGGGGTAGTTATAGGTCAGAATTGAGACAGGGAAGGGAGATGAAAGTTTCCCCTTTGGTTCACCGTTGGCATTGCTGGGGTAACCAGTGAGCAGACAGTTAAAGAATGTCAGGTGATCAATAATCTCTTGTGGCCATCCATTTTCAGGGGTCTGCAGCTGGCAGGGACAGAAATCTGGGCAAATTACTTTAAATTGGGAACAATAAGCCAAAGCAGAACCTCCACGGTGTCGGGTTGGTAAGAGAAAAGGAATGTGAATGTTGGGAGTCAGGGCTGGAAGTGGGCAGGACCTGAGCTGCTCTGACAGCATGGAACATACCAGAAGAGTTGATGACAGAGCAGGTACCAGGGGAAGGTGTGTCTGTAGGACAGTAAGTGTGGAGTGAAGCTGGTCTGAGTCTGGGGCAAGCTGCATGTGCTTCAGACGGCAGAGCCAGAGAAGTGGAGGGGGTTGACAAGGCTATTCGGAACCCAGAGGACCATGAGTCCTATCCTGTTAGTAATACATAAACCTAGAAATTTAAAGCTATTATCCACTTTTGAGAAATAAGACTCAGAATTTGTCTTTTTGGGCTTGGGCTATCTCACTTCATATAGATCTCTCTGATTTCCCTCTAAAAATATTTATTTTTAATTTAAAATTTTAAGCGTGTGTGTGTGTGTGTGTGTGTGTGTGTGTGTTTATGCTTGTGTATGCACATGTACTCAGAGGCCAGAGGTGTTGGCTATCCCTGGAGCTGGAGTTGTTTCTGGTGTTGTTATCCCTACAACATATGCGCAGGGACTGAGCTCAGGGCCTGTAAGCACAGTATAAATCTAGTAATAAAAGTAGTGTAGTACTGGTCTGGAAACAGACTTGTAGACTAGTGGGACAAAACCAGAACATCCAAACATTAGTGATGTGACTACACCAACTGACAGTTGGTTGACAAAGAAGCTGTGGTGGTTTGGATGAAAATGGCCCCCATAGGATCAAGAGTGGCACTATTAGGAGGCATGGCCTTATTGGAGGAAGTGTGTCACTGGAGGTGGGCTTTGATGTTTAAAATGTGCAAGCCAGGCCCAGTCTCTCTGTCTCTGTCTCTCTATCTCTATCTCTCTCTGTCTCTGTCTCTGTCTCTGTCTCTGTCTCTGTCTCTCTATGTCTTTCTCCTCCCACCCCCACCTCCTGTTGCCTGCTGATCTGGGTGAAGAACTCTCAGCCACCTCTCCAGCACCATGTCTGCCTTTATGCTGTCCTGCTCCTCGACACCCAGACAATGAACTAAACTGAACCTGGAAGCCAGCCCCATTTAAATGGTTTCCTTTCAAAGAGCTGTCGTAGTCATAGTGTCTCTTCACAGCAATAGGACACTGATTAAGACAGAAGTAAAAGACATGGACTGGAGTAGAGGCAACTTTTTCAAACAATGATGCCAGAAACCTGGATATCTACATGCAGAGAAATGAAACCAGGTAAATGCTTATCACCTCGTATAAAAACTAACTTCAAATGGATCAAAGATCTAAACGTGAAACCTGAAACTCCAAAGCAGCTAGAAGGAAACATAGGCAGTGTCCTGTGTAGTATAGGTGTGTGAAAGGATGTTCTAAGTGATGCTTCATTTTCCAGGAACTGAGGCCAATAATTGGCAAGTAAGACCTCACAAAACTAAAATGCTTCTGCATAGCTGAGGAAAAGAATGATTTAGTCGAGAGGGAGCCCACAGAATGAGAGAGAATCTTCTCCAGCTGGTCTAGGACAGAGGATTAATATCCAAAATATATAATTAACTCAAAAAAGTCAAGAAATAAATAACCCAAATAAAATGGATTATGAATCTGAACAGAGTGTTCTCAAAATAACTAAAAATGGCTAAGAAACATCTAAAAAAATTGTTCTTCATTGTTAGCAATTAGGGAGATACAAATCAAAACAATTTTGAGATCCTATCTCAAAATTGAGATTACCCCAGTCACAATGGCAAAGGTCAATAAAACAACCAATCACAAATGCTGGTAAGGATGTGAGAAAAAGAAACCTTCATGTGCATAATAAATATGGACACTTCTCAAACATCTAAAAAGAAATCTATTATGTTACACAGCTATCCCACTCCTCATCAGATACCTAACGGACTCCATATTCTACTCCACAGAGACCTGCTTAGCTGCTCTCTTTACTGTAGCTGGGAAATGAAACAACATATATGTCCTTCAACTGAAAAATGGAATATGAAAATGTAGGAACATATCCACAATGGAAGACTATTCAGCTTCAAAGAAAAATGAAATTATAAAATTTGCAGGTAAATGGATAGAACTAGAAAATATTATACCGAGTGAGGTAGCCCAAACCCAGAAATACTATCACTGCATATTCTTTCTTATCTGTGTTTCCTATTTCCAAATCCTCAGATGTTAGTGTATAACCTTGAGTTACCACAGAAATCAGGAAAGTAAATAGGAACCTTGGTTCTGGATGGGGCATTAGAGAAGAGAATAGCAGGTTAGAAATAAAGAAATGGAAAAATGGTGGGCTTTAATTAGGAATGAGGGACAGAGGTCAATATATGAGAGGAAAGGTATAGGGAAACAACACTAAGATGTCTGTAAAAAGCCACAAGGAATCACATTATTTTTATATTTTTTAAAAATATTATGTATATGTTATACGTGTATATATATACATATATAGTCTAAATGAAGTTATGTCTCTTGGGGTGATAGTACTCCACTAAGAACCATAATCTATCTTTAAAAAGGAAAAATAATATCAGGCATAAGAAATTCTTTTTGAGTGTTGGTCAGCGGAGTTCAAGTGACTCCCAAAACAATCCAGGGTATTGTTGTTTCTCTAGGTTACCTCACAGAGTTTGAAGGTAACTCCATATTGCTGAAGACAACACACTCTTCAGACATAAGACTCAAAAAAAATTGAGCTGAATCTGACCCAAAAGCCTTCTTGGGGGCAGATTTAAATACTTGAAGATGCTATGCTAGGTTAACTGCCGATGGAGAGAAGCATTCAACAATCCTACTGTTGTCAATCTATGAATGACAACACTGATCAGGGAAGTATGGGATCACTAAAGATGAAGTAGTGGCATTTATATCTGTGTAGTAACCAACATCTCATTGGCCTTAAGACCCACTCAACAGGTGGGAAATCATACGTCGTACTGAAAAATCTAGTCAACTATCCATGGCTAGTGAGTTCATAGATCTCAGAGGACAGCCAGCTAATAATGCTAGTTCCCAAACCAATGGAATTCCTAAATACATTCTAAATACATATCCTTCTAACTACAGATAACTGTGCTTCTCACTCCTTAACAAATGGATTCTTTTTGCAGTAGATAGAAACCATTACAGAACGTCACATCTATCAAAATGCACAGAATAACTGCCTCTGGGATGTACAGCCATAACTGATGCATCTACAATATGACCCCTACACACAAGGCTCAGGATGCCTTGCAAAAGAGGAGGCAGAAAGATCAGGAAGTCAGCTGCAAGCTTCTGTTTTCTAGATATGACAGAGAAGCCATACCCGTGAAATCTGAAAAATATGGCTATTTAAACAAGATCTACATAATTATAAGAGGAGTTGACAGGCCAATGTGGATGGGGGAATTATTACTAGGCTCCACCCTATCCCTAGGTGAAGAACTACAGGGCAATTAAAGCTACTAAGATTGGGAGAATATCTTCTTGAACAATGAGCACCCTAAATGAGTATTTAATTGTCAGTGATCTGTTCTAAAAATATGAGAAATCTCCTTTTGAGTGTTGCTCAGCAGAGTTCAAATGACTTCCAAAACCATACAGGGTATTGATGTTTCTCCTGGTTGCCTCACTAAGACTCTGCAGGCTGCGTTTATGTATTTATCCACATAGTTATATGTGTAAAACCATAATTAGAGAATAAGAGGCCATGAATTTGAAAGGGAGTGGGCAGGGAGACATGAAAGAGGTTGAAGGGAAGAGGGGGAAACAACAAAATTGTTTGTAATTATAAACAATATAATGTATTTTAATTATATTTAAAAATAAAATGATATTTTCAAGCAACAACAACAATAACAACCCCCCCCCCCCAAATGCTACTGAGCAGGCAAGGAAAGAAACATTCTTACTCAATGCTGTTAGGAGTATGAAGTAGTACACCATTACAGAAATCAGTGAGAGAGTTTCTCAAAAAATTAAAAATAGCCCAGCTATAGGTATTTAGGCAAGGACTGCAATCCTCTCATAGAGATACCTGCATACATTCATTATTCATAATAGCAAAAAGGAAAAGAAAAATGCAACCGGTATCGCAGATGCTCATTAAAAGGTGGATGGATAATAAAATGCTGTGCACATACACAATAGAATTTTATTTGCCTGTAAATGAAATTTGGAAGAAAATGAATGGGTTTGGAAAGTATCGTTTTAAACCTGGTAGCCTAGAGTCAGAAAAACAAAAACATGTTTCTCCTCTTTTGCTTCCTAACTTTTAATGTTTATATGTGTATATTTGAGTGTCAGAGTTGATATAGGCTATGAAACTAGGTAAGAGACCATGAGAGGAAGAAAAGAGGAATTGAGGAAGGAGGGGGGGGTGCCAAAGAGAAATGAAAGAAGAAACATGGTCATTAGAGGGCTAATATCCAACATATACAAAGAACTCAAGAAATTATACTCCAGACAACCAAATAACCCTATTAAAAATGGGGTACAGAGCTAAACAAGGAATTCTCAACTGAGGAAACTCGAATGGCCAAGAAGCACCTTAAGAAATGCTCAACATTTTTAGTCATCAGGGAAATGCAAATCAAAACAACCCTGAGATTCCACCTCACACCAGTCAGAATGGCCAAGATAAAAAACTCAAGTGATAGTAGCTGCTGGCGAGGATGTGGAGACAGAGGAACACTCCTCCATTGTTGGTGGGACTGCAAGCTGGGACAACCACTCTGGAAATCAGTCTGGGGGTTCCTCAGAAAATTGGACATAGCACTACCTGAGGACCCAGCTATACCACTCCTGGGCATATACCCTGAAGATGCTCCAACATATAACAAGGACATATGCTCCACTATGTTCATAGCAGCCTTATTTATAATAGTCAGAAGCTGGAAAGAACCCAGATGTTCTTCAACAGAGGAATGGATACAAAAAATGTGGTATATTTACACAATGGAGTACTACTCAGCTATTAAAAATAATGAATTTGAGAAATTCTTAGGTAAATGGATGGAACTAGAAAATACCATCCTGAGTGAGGTAACCCAATCACAAAAGAACACACATGGTATTTACTCACTGATAAGTGGATATTAGCCCAAAAGCTGGAAATACCCAAGATTCAACTCACAGACCACATGAAGCTCATGAAGAAGGAAGATAAAGTGTGAGTGCCTCAGTCCTACTTAGAAAGAGGAACAAAATACTTAAGGGAGCAAATATGGAGACAAAGTGTGAAACAAAAAAACAGAAGGAGGGGCTGTTTGGAGACCACACCACCTGGGTATCCATCCCATGTGCACTCACCTAAGGTAGACTGATGTGGATGTCAGGAAGTGCATGCTGACAAGAACCTGATATAGCTGTCTCCTTAGAGGTCTGCCAGAGTCTGAGATATTCAGAGGTGGATGCTTACAGCTAACCATTGATCTGATCAAGGGGTTCCCAATGGAGGAGTTAGAGAGAAGACTCAAGGAGCTGAAAGGGTTGGTGGCTCCATGAGGAGAGCAACAATACCAACCAACCAAAGCTCCCCAGGGTCTAAACCCACCAGCCTGAGAGCACATAGGGAAGGATCCATGGTTCCAGCTGTATATGTAGGGGAGGATGGCCTTGTTGGGCATAGGTGGGAGAGGAGATCCTTGGTCCCATGAAGGCTGGACACTGAGTGTGGGGGGGAAGGTGGGAGTGGGGGGGGAGGTGGGAGTGGGGGAGAGGTGGGGGCACATCCTTATAGAAGCAGGAGGAGAGGGGATGGGATATGGGGTTCCTGGGTGGTGGTGGGAATGGGGTAAGGGGATAAAATCTGAAATGTAAATATAATATCCAATAAAAACAAACAAAAAACCCCCAAAAAACAAAACAAAAAACCCCCAACCAAACAAACAGAAAGAAGCAGGAGGGAACAGGAGGTTAAAAGGAGGAGGGGGAGCAGAGTAGCAGTGCCATGGCGAGAATGGCCATGTCTTGGGAGTAAAAGAATTTACCAGACCAAAAGGAATATAAACTTTTTAATAAAGAATAGACATTATGAATAAAAATGTAGAGGGCTAGATCTGAGAGAAGGAGGAAGGGACTTAACTCCCTGGGAAGGAATAGTGTCCTTTTATAGTAGATGAGCAAAGTTATCTGACCTGTCCTGGGCCATTTGAGTGAATGAAGTTGTTTTTTAATTGGGTTAAGGAGGACAGATCAAGCCAGGTGTGATGTGGTACACCTTCAATTTAAGCCCAGTTCTCAGGAGAGAGTCAAGTGGATCTCTTGAACGGGTTAGTTCAAGTTCAGTCTAGCCTACGTAGTGTATTCTAAGGCAACCAGAGCCACAGGATAAGACCCTCTAACAAAAGGAGGGGGAGTCAAAAGGAGGAAGAGGAAGAGGAAGAGGAGGAGGAAGAAGAGAAGGAAGAGAAAGAAGCAACCCTTCAACTATCTTCAGGTAGTTTTTGTAGTATTTGTCATCCTCAATGCTGGCCATATTGGTTGAGGCACCAGGGACATTAGGAATTGTTTCCTAAGTTTTCGCATAAGGCATCACAAGTCACTAGGCCAGGCTCCAAACCATAGAGAATGGGAAGTGTGCTCTTATTTTATTACCTTTTCCTTTTTTGGTCTCTTCAGGGATGAGAATAACAAAAATAAAAAAAAAATTGTAATAGAAACTAATCAGAAAAATAATTAGTACCAACACTTAGCATACTAGAACTTTATTTTTCTGTCATATATTTATTTATATCAATTAGGTTATGGGATCATGAGCAAAGGGCTCCAGCACCTCGGGTTCTTTTCCATTAGTGCTCACAGTGTTCGTTCCTGGGTGGAGTGGTCTGCTGCTCTCACTGAACCTGGTGCCTTTCTCTTCAGCTTCCTTTTTTTAATGATCATTTTTATTCATCTATTTTCGTGAAGCCCATTTGCGTGTTAGTGTGCTTAGTTCACTCAATTAATTCTCTTGTCAAGATTTTCCTCTTTAACTTGCTTGTTTACAACAATGTCAACAGCATGTTAGTGATGTTGTAGAGCCTAGTTTTTCTAGGGTAACATTAGTGCAGCATTCCTCATTGAACAATGCTCATTCCCTTGAGGTCTAAATATATCACCCTTCTAATAGATTCACACAGTTAAACAACACCACATTTTCCTTTTTCCTCCAACATAATATTTTTATTGATTATTTTGGAATTTCACATTGTGCACCCCAATGACATATACTTCCTATTCCTCCAGATCCATGGCCCTGTGATATTCCAGCCTAGAGATAAGAAGGAGGAAGAGGAGGAAGAAGAAGAGGAGGAGGAGGAGAAAAAGAAGATGATGGGAGAGAGGAGGAGAAGGAGGAGGAGGAAGAAGGAGGAAAAAGAGGAGTAAGAGAAGAAGAAGAAGGAATAATAATAATAATAAAGATTATTAAAGAAAACCAAGTTCAATTTTGTGTTACCATATACTCACTGGAACGTACTCAAACTCCCAGTGGCCAGCCTATTAAAGAAAATTGAGTCCTTCTCCATCTGCATCTCCACCAGAAGCCATCAGCTGTGGAGAGATACACTTCAGCATCCTTATCACAATGTCCAACAGTTCTCTTCAATGGCTTCTGTCTAAACTGTTACTTCCTTTAGGGGACAAGGTTGGTAGGGGTAGGGGTTATCACAGAAGACGTCTGTGTCCCCATTTCTCAAATGTGAGTTGTAGTTATCTACACAACTGCAAATGTAGCTCGCTTGCTCTTTACAGAGAATGGGAGTACAGATCATTGACTTGCACATGGTTCCTGGTGACAGCACAGACAGACATCCACGTGGACTCTAGCTTCAGCATGTGTCATGGACCTCAGCATGTTCTTCAGTGGCAGTATGGACCAGGGACATCAACAGAACCCTCTACTGCAGCCTAAGCCACAGATACCATCATAACCCTTGATGGCAGCACAGAACATGGATATCCACATGGCCTGTAGTGGTAACATGGTCCACTGACATCAACATGGTCCTGGTGACAACTACATTTTCTTTACCAAGAAAAAGTTTGCCATCTTTCTCTCCTTTTCCTTCTGTGTTGGTCATTTTGGTAAATTCCTGGAAGATGGCGATTCTGGCTGAAAAGCCATGAGAACTTCTTGGTCATATCTAACTGAAACTTAGTACTCTTTCTTTGATCTTCCCTCTCTCTCCCCTTGTCTTATTACCAGGAAGCCTTAGGTAACTCTCCGCTTCTATGCCTCACCTTCACTGGATTCCACATGTGAATGGAGCTAAGCAGTACTTGTCTTTTTGTGCCTGGGCTTCTTCCCTATAAGATAATGGTTTCTGATTCCATTTTTGTTATTGAAATTGGAGCATTTAAAAATTATTTACTGACAGGGTCTCACTATGCAGCCTCAAATGGTTTGGAACTTGCTATATATGGTTCCTAGCTGACTGTGAACTCACATAGCTCCTCCTGCCATTTGACTGCTGGGATTAAAGGCATTTACCACCACGTCTGACTTAGACTTGATTTTTATGAGACCAAGAGAACATAGCTTGGTGTTTCTCTGTGTTGATGTATTTATTTTTCACTAGAAGGGAAAGCTTTGCTCATCCTTTTTTTTTCTACTTGTTTCACTGCTTCTCAGAGGGTGACACCTTAACGGGGTACAATTGGAAGTCTCTTAGAATTGTGTGCCATTTTCTATAGCGCCTCCTTTTCCTTAACTCTAAACAATCTGCTAGAATTAACACATAAAAAAGAAGATATACTAAATTTCATGTAAATCCCAAGAGTTGAGAAAATAATGCCCTTCAGGGGAGATGAGAAAGCCCCTGAGACCACCCGGGGAGTAAAAGGTTGTGGTAATCCCTGAGAGAAAGCATACTCTTAAGAGAAGGTCATATGCTGAACATCACAGCAAAAGTTCTAGAGAACAAGTCTCTGGAGTCTTCAGAAGTGAAGTGAGGTGAACACACAGATGTATCCATTCCCCTTTGTGAGTTTTCCTCACAGAGCTGTTGAGGAGATGCCTGATGCTGAGGTAAGGTGAGGCTCTACTGTGCTCATTGCTTTCTCCAGGACAGTTCCACTGCACTCCATTCCTTACATCTAGGGCAGCGATCCTGCATCTGAGAGAAATATGAGTGGTCCAGATTATAACCAGATCAGGGAGATTATAGGGTGCCTTTTATTTAATAAATCTAATTATTTGGGGTTTCTTAGAGTTAAAGGAGGCGGAAAAGAACAGTTTAGGGTAAAAGTTTCAAACGTGCACACACTCATAATTCCAACATGCAAGATGTAAGAGCAGAAGACTCACTGTGAATGCAAGATCAGTATGCATAGCAAGTTCTGAGCCAGAAGGGGCTGTGTAGTGAGACCCTGTCTCGCAAGCAAGCAAGCAAGCAAGCAAGCAAGCAAGCAAGCAAGCAAGCA
>JANHMN010000001.1:196087105-196113028 GCA_030674055.1 Rhabdomys pumilio | reverse complement strand
GCAAGCAAGCAAGCAAGCAAGCAAGCAAGCAAGCAAGCAAGCAAGCAAGCAAGCAAGCAAGCAAGCAAGCAAGCTTCCAACCAGACAAAGCCCCCAAACTTTGAACTGTGAATTCAGGACAAATATTCATTAGCTGAAAAATTTTGAACCCTTCCTAAGTCACAGTTGTGAAATGAATAGTGGGTACAGGCAGTTACACTAAAAAATATGTCATTATTGTGAATCTTAGAGCATCATTCAGAAACTATCTCATTTCCTAGGAGTTGTCCAGTGGAATATTTCCTTTCTCAGGCTACCTGGAAGGACAATGTGCTGAGTGAGCATCCTGGGAAGAAAGATTTTTAATCCAGCTACCACACTTGCAGTGGTACGTTTTGAAATTGGTTTACTTTCTTCTACTGAAACAGAATGTATAAAGAAGCTGATCCCTGAGAATTATAGATGAAAAATTGCTTTACAAATTCCAAATGCATGAGAAACACCATGAAGTGGTAGAAATTTCACTCTACTAACTTCAGGAAACCTAGCCACTGGGGTAGAGGTTAACCACTGATTTGTGATTTATACCTACTGGGAGAGAGAAAATCAGTTTCCTCTAATAGAGTAACATTGGATATTTAAACCACTTCAGATAAGGCTTTATGTTCAGGAATAGCTGACCAACATATAATGGACTCCACAGTACTTTTGTGTGCTTTTATTTGGTTACAATTTGGAGTTTTCTTTTTAAGTGTGGTTTTATTTTGTGTTTTTGGTTTGGGGGGGGGGTGTCTGTTTTTGTATTGGGTGCCTGTTTTTTAACAGAGAGAGCTAAAAGTTGAGTGGATATGGAGTGCAGGAGGACCTGGAAGGACTTGGGGGAGAGGAAGAATATGCTCAAAATATATTTAAATTTATATTTTATTTTAAATAAATATATAATAAAAATGTAGCTTCAGAACTTCTAGAATATGGGATTATGGGAATTTGCTGAGCCAGTCTATACCATTCATATGAAAAATAATCACTTTTTTTTTTTAGTTAAGCATTCAATCTTTGACATTTTATTACCTATCTATATTTTCCCCAAAGGCTTCCGGAAAAAAAATAATGTTACTGTAGATAAATCTCTTATAGGGCACAGCAGGAGGAAGGCTAAATTGCATTGTGCTGTCAGTGCATGTGGGACATATCCTTGCATTATTTACATTAAACGGGCATGATCTGTTTCTCAGAACAAAAATCAGGAAACTCAGATCTCATGATTCTAGTTGTTTGTTTAAAAATATGTAAGCCTTTCATCTGTCATCTATAGGTGAGGAAGGGACTGATTTTTGTTTTACAAATAATTATCTGAATTCATTTACTGAGTTGCTTCAAGGAAGATGGTAAAGCATGTCTTTTGTAGTCACTATTTATTAGAAAGGTGGACATTGTAGCCTGGATGCTCAGCCTTTCTATGTTTTCTTGAAAATCATGAACAAGGGCTAGAGAGACTGCTCGGTAGTTAAGAACAGTGGTGGTTCTTCTGGAGGTTCTGGTTTGAGTTCCAGCATCCATTTGCAGCTCACAATCATCTGTTTTAGGAATCTAATGCCCTCTTCTGGCCTCACACACAAAGGTGGGGCACAGACATACATGAAGGCAAAATCCTCACACACATAAAATTATATCATCACCACCACCACCACCACCACCACCACCACCACCACCACCACCACCACCATCACCACCACCACCACCACCACCACCACCACCACCACCACCACCACCACCACCACCACCACCACTATCATCATCATTATCATCATCATCATCTAAAACAAGCAAAAGGAGACTTGAAGTTGTATAGCCCAAATCTTTGTTCTCAGGGATCACAAATGATCTTTCCTTTGAATCTGTGTTGTTTGCTACCTTGCAAACATCTTTTTCTTACATTTCTGGTGACCTCCAATACTCCAAATAAGAGATCTAAAATTGACAAAAAAAAATCTCAATATATATAAACTATTGTTTTTAACTCTGTTTTAAAGAACATATTTTAATTACTTTTAAACATATATATATATATCAAGAGGAGAGGCTGGTATGTGAGTGTAGGTACCTGTGGAGGCACCCGATACCTCTGGAACTAAACTTCCAGGTACCTGTGAGCTGCACAACCTGGGTTTGAGAAATGAGCTCAGGTCCTCTACAAGAGCAGTGTGCGCTTCTCACCGTTGCGTGCCTCTCACCATTGTGTGCCTCTCACCATTGTGTGTCTCTCAAGCCCCTGAAGACTTTTCATCAGATCATTAAATATTAGCTTACTGTAAAACTATTATTGCTTAAATACATATAGTTGCACATTTTATTTATTCAATTAATAAATACATTTTTGGGCCATTGATATATAATTTACTGTTCAAATATTTGAAAATGGCCTCTCACTTTCTCCAAAAAAATTAACCCCACTAGATGAAATGGGAGAAGATCTCCCTCTATTTCATCCCAGATCCCTTTATAAATTTACCTCCATTTTTCTTACCCTTAGAGTTCACCAAGATGTGGCTCTAAAACCCTTACTTCTCCTCCAGATATTTCAGGTTTGACCTGATGTTGATCATTGTAGCCTCCCAGGGACCTGAACAAACCCACACAGGAACACAAATATATATATAATTAATAATAAAAATAAACCTCAAAAAATCTCATTTTGTTTCATTTCACCTAGGCAGGACTCTGAGTCTTATGCTTAATATTTATGAAAGAGATAATTTTTTGGTATGCTAGCTAGACAGCTAGTATGGTATAGAAAACTTTTAGGCCAGTGGGTAGTGACAGGTTCAGAAGTAATAAAAGTAATGTTTATAGCATGGAATAATGCATTGTGATGAAGGACTCTCTTTTTCAATAGTACTTTTTATTATTCCAGTGAGTTTTGTTGTATAGGCTCCTGGCATACAATTTATTCTTTGTGAAGGAAGGCAGTGGAAGTTGGCCAGAGCTGATGTGCATGTAATTTCCAGATATATAATTTATACTATGTAAATAAGTGATATGCAAATAAGGGTAGTGCTGGATGATCAAAGTTCAGTCCTTGTCAAAGGCTCCAGCCCGTGGGTACCAAGCTTCAGTTACGTGTTGTCAAGTTTGTTCCTGTATTCCACAGCTAACAGTTTGAGATTTCTGAACCATCCTTGTGAAAATACCATAAAGAAGACTAGCTTGCTTTTCTGTGTGTTAAAGAGAGGTTAGTGTAGCAGCTGTAATCATGAAGACTTCGTTCTGATCTCAGAGAAGCAGAGTAAGTAGCTGGGTTGTGAAATGGCATCTGTAGAAGGTCAGTGGCTTGTGAGGAAGCACCACAGATAGCATAGAGACTGGAGGCATAGAACAAAGACTGTCTGGTAAGCTAAAAGAGGCTTTTAGAAATGATATATTTAGCTATATAACGAAAATAGGACACCAGTTTTAGAGTTTTGGGCATTAAATTAAGGGAGATGGCTCAGTGGGCAAGAGTACTTGTTGCTCTTGCAGTGGACCTAGGTTCATTTTCCAGCTCCCACATAGAGGTTCACAACCATCTGTAACTCCAGTTACAGGGGACCCTCTTCTGACCTGCTGCACACACATATGGTACACATATACACATGCAGGTAAAACACTACCACATAAAAGAAAATAAATAAATTCTAAGAAAAAAAAATAAAGTTAAAGAGAGAAAGACAAAAAGAACAATTCCAACCAAAGATAAAACTTCATAAGCAGAAGGATCATCCTGAAATAGTCCTTTCCAGCTATTTAAGAATAGAGGTGATTGTGTGCATCTCAGACTGTATCATATCCTTGTTCTAAGAGGTCCAGAACATAATTCTATGCAGTGTTTAAGGAAAGGTGGGCCAATTACAGCAATCTGACAAAGCCAGAGTCGGACTGGCAGAGACTATGGCTTTTTTTTTTTTTTTTTTGAGGAGTAAGAATACCTTCTGGAAGGAATTAGGAGCTCTAACAGTTTTTGGGGACCTTCTGAGACCATTTTATACTACAAGCTAGCTAAAGGACCAAAATTAGAAGACTAGAGGCAGAAACTATGCAGGCAGAAGACATAGAGACGTGTAGCCTTTGTAAGGGGAGCAGAGTTTCTGTGATGAATTGTTTTCCTTTAGAGGGCAGGCTTCTGTGGGTAAGAGAACCTAGAGTCCCAAGCATATTGCTTCTCTTTTTAAAAGCTGTCAACTTGAAGTGGGTCAAACACTCTCATTTAAAACTTACTGTGTATACAAATTACTCTTAAGGCCAGGCTCCATGCCCAATAGTAAGTGACCAACCAAATTTCAAACTCTATGGCATTTTTGGATATTCTTTGTCTTGTAATGCCTTGTTTGGGTATTTTTTTATTTGTTTGTTTATTTTTCTCTTCAGTTCCTTTGTGTATGTACTATAGTTTTTGTTTTTATGTTTTTACGGGATTCCTGTCTGTGTGAACATGTGTGTCTCTACATCTATCTGTCTTTCTTGTGCTTTGGCTATTTTTATTCTGCTTGATTTGTCCTATTTTAGTGTGTTTGGTTTTTGTTTAACTTATTTTGTTTTTATTATTTCTTTAGATGCCTATTTGTTTTCTAAGGAGAGAGAGATAAAGAAACGGTATATATTTGGATGGGAGGAGAGTTGGGAGATCTGGCAAAAGCTGCTGGAGGGGAAACTACAGTCAGAATATTTTGTATGAAAAATAATTTATTTTCAGTAAATGAAAAACAATCAGTACTCTGGAGAGGTTGGAATGGTGCAGGTCCTGAGGTGAATTATCTTATCTTGGGCTAAGCTATGGCCCTTTACAATAGCCATTCCTTGTCCTCTTTATCAGAACTAATATCTGTGACAATAAATAAAAAGCTTTTAGAATCTATTCACTTAATCAGGCAACCTTCTTCTACCAATCCAAAAGCTAAGAATGTCATCAGACAGCATCTTGGGCCTGTAGGAAAACATCCCCCACCCTACTGTACCCGCTCCTCTGATGTACACACCAATGTATCATAACCTTGCCTGGA
This sequence comes from Rhabdomys pumilio, assembly GCA_030674055.1. Taxonomy (NCBI): domain Eukaryota; kingdom Metazoa; phylum Chordata; class Mammalia; order Rodentia; family Muridae; genus Rhabdomys; species Rhabdomys pumilio. The sequence continues at coordinate 196,108,013 of JANHMN010000001.1, read as the reverse complement.
TTTACAGATTTCTCTGTTCTGTGAAACAATAAGAAGTTTTGTGAAACTGCTTCCCGTTGGAACATGGAATCTGGGGCAACCTGTCTCTGTGCTCCCAGGCCATGGTCACTCAGATTGGCTCCAGAACAAACTGTCTCTTATTCTTTTAGAATTAAAACCACAAACACTGAAATTGCTAGAGAACAGCATAGGGAAGACTCTTTGAGGTGTCGGGGTGGGCAAGAGCTTTCTGAACAGAACTTTAGTGGCACAAGCACCAGCCCCGTATACCAACAAGTAAGACTACATGGGATTAAACAGTTTCTGCACAGCTAAATAAACTATCATCGAAGCAAACAGATAGTCCATAGCACGGAGGTAAATCTTTACCTGATATTCTTAAAATAGATGGCTAATATCCAGAATTTCAAAGACCCGCAGATCTGAATACCAATGATACAAAACTACTAATGAGCAAGTGCGAGTACGAAACAGGCGGTTTTCTGAAAAACAAACACAAACGTCCAGTAACTATATATTATTTTAAAATGTGTTCAGTATCCCTAGTCATCATGGAAATGCAAATTAAAATTATGTTGACATAGTACTGACTGCACCCTCATTAGAAGGCTACTGTCAAGATATTTGCCCACAGATGTTGGAGAAAATGTGGGGGAAGAGGAGTGCCGATTCACTGCTGGTGGGGGTGCAAATCAATACTGTGTATAATGGAACTTAATCTGGATTTTCCTCAAAAAGTTCAAATGCAACCACCGTGTGACCTGGGTATTGTACTCATGGGCATATGCCTAGATTGCTCTATACCCTATAGCAAAGATATTTGCACATCTATTTTGTTGGTGCTATAGTCACTTTATCAAGGAAACAGAAGCAACTTTAATGCCCTCAACAGATAATAGAGATAATGAAAGGGTAGCATATATACAGAGTGGAATATTATCCATCTATAAAGAAATATAAAATCATGAAATTTGCAGATAAATGGATAGACTTAGAAAGTATAATATTAAACAAGAAGTACATTATTAAATAAGAAAGTACCATATTACATAAGGCAACTGAGTCTCAGAAAGGAAAATAACCTCTGGTTCTTTCTCTCTTATATGTGGATCCTAGCTTAAAGTAAACACACACACACACACACACACACACACACACACACACACACACGTATACCTGTAAACAACTGTAAGTGTGGGTATAACAACATTTAGAAGGAGAACAAGATAGAATAATTGTAGATAATAAGGAAAGATACATCAGAAAAGAAGACTATAAGTCTATGGTTTTTTTAGGTTCTATTTGTCATAGTTTTCTTTTTTTTTTTGTGGTGGATAAGTGTATAAAATGTAATTGTAGTGAAAGTTTGAAACCATAAGTACACCTTCACGACTTCAAAACAGATATTTAAACTGTATGAATCTCATTGAGCTGTGCAAAGTTTAGAACAAAGCAAGAATGTCTTTGAGTGGCTACCTTAATTTATCCTGGTGATTTTTTTTATGTATTGATTACAATAAAGAGATTTAATTTTTATAAAATTGTTCCATTGAGAATGATAGCCTTTATCTTTTTTTTTTTGTGCTCAAGAATTAAATAAAGCAGTGTTGTAAGTGACAGGGAGGCATAGGAAGGAACTGTAAAGAGGGAGGTCATGTTTCTATTGGAGCAAAGTGCTTGGAGAGAGGGAGAGCAGTGAGATGTCTAGATCCTGAGTAGCGTCTGCTATTCACTCTATTTTTTATTATATTATCAGGCAACAAAGAGAGCTCAAGTCTGGGGCAGCAAGGACAGCTTGTCTGCAGTTTGAGAATCCAATTCCCAGGCTCCTTATCTATTGCTGGAAAAGGGAAGTAGAAGAAATCTGCCCCTCCCGTGAATGTCCACTGTTTTACTACAGACAGAAAAGAGTTCCAAGCACTCAGATTCCACCCCAGCTTACTCAGGGCACTAACAGAGGAGATCTCTTTGGACTCTGCAGCATGTTTCCTCTCCCAAAGGAGAGTGCTGAAAGAGTGGGGAAATCTTTATAGAAACTATATGGGTCTGGGTCCTGCTGTAAGACCTTCATTCATTCGCCAAGACGTAGAGTCAGGCAGGATCTGTCAGTCCTTGAGTATCACTCCCAACTGGAGATGAATTAGAAAGAGAATCATGTGCAGGAGGTCTACAATTGATCAGACGTAGCCATGAAGATCCACAAAATCAGTCTTAAGGCCAGCTGACTCGCAAGTTGCTTTTAAATGATACCCCAGTGCCTGTGAAGCATTTGAGGAGTGCCATCAAAATTTATGAGGACAGAGGAGAAAGACCTGGTTGGCATCCATACTCAAAGTTTTTGGTGTAATTTGTGTAATACTAAAATGAGTATCCCAAACTGTTATCACATTTCTTGAATTCAAGATTGTGTCTCACTAAGAAAAATGAAGTTTACAGACTCAACAGGAAGATCACTCAACCAGGAAATTATCAAATAATGAAGGATGAGATATACATGCAGATGAGAGGGACTGTAAGGTGATAAAACCGGGGCCTAGGGGCTTTTATGTCATCAAAGATGAATAGTGGGGTAAATAAGTAAAGGCACAAGATGACTCTCTTCTTCCTGGCTCCAGAATCAGTAATAGATTATTAATACATTTTGAAAAGATCATAGACTCTATAAGTACTATAGCATAGAGGTTAGTGCTGGGAAATTGTAATGTAGGACTATTTGGGCTATTTGTGTCTAGATGGTCAGTGTTCTTCACCATAGCTACCTCTAATTACCTAGATCCCTTTTGACTCCTGTATCAGGAGGACCAAGAAGAAGAAAAGATAGAGGGTATATCATTGGTATAGAAACATACTCAATGCAAAATAAGATAGGATTGGATCCATCTTTTTTCAGAATATTCTTGTCTCTCTTTGTAGATCTTAAGTTTGACACTCATAAAGACCTTCAGATATGTTGAAAGCAAGGGAATTGGGGTTAAACTCATGTCTTTTTCCCCCTTCAGATATTTAGATCACATGAACAGATCAGCAACACACATAACTGAGTTTGTTCTCTTGGGATTCCCTGGTTCCTGGAAGACACAAATTTTCCTCTTCGTGTTGTTTTTGGTGTTTTATGTCTTGACCTTGTTGGGAAATGGAGCCATCATCTGTGCAATAAGATGTGACTCACGTCTACACACCCCCATGTACTTCCTCCTGGGAAATTTTGCCTTCCTTGAAATCTGGTATGTTTCCTCCACTATTCCTAACATACTATCCAATATTCTGTCTCAGACCAAGGCCATCTCATTTTCAGGGTGCTTCCTGCAGTTCTATTTCTTCTTTTCTCTGGGTACAACTGAATGTCTCTTCTTGGCAGTAATGGCTTATGATAGGTACCTGGCCATTTGCCACCCCTTGCATTACCCTGTCATCATGACTAGGAGGCTTTGTTGCATTTTAGTATCTTCATGCTGGCTCATTGGATTCCTTGGGTACCCAATCCTTATCTTCTCCATCTCTCAACTTCCGTTCTGTGGTTCTAATATCATTGATCACTTCCTCTGTGACATGGACCCATTGATGGCTTTGTCCTGTGCCCCAGCTCCTATTACTGAATTTATTTTTTATGCACAAAGTTCTTTTGTCCTCTTTTTCACTATAGGATACATTCTTCGGTCCTATATTTTGTTGCTCAGGGCTGTTTTTCAGGTTCCTTCTGCAGCTGGCCGGCGAAAGGCCTTCTCTACCTGTGGTTCCCATTTAGTTGTGGTGTCACTGTTTTATGGGACAGTAATGGTAATGTACGTGAGTCCTACATATGGCATTTCAACTTTGATGCAGAAGATCCTTACACTTGTATACTCTGTAATGACTCCTCTCTTTAATCCTCTGATTTATAGTCTTCGTAACAAGGACATGAAACTTGCTCTGAGGAAAGTTCTGTTAGGAATGAGAAATGTCAAAAATATATGAGTCAAAGTTGTGTCATACTTAAATGTTCTAATAAAGAACAAACTGGAGATGTATCAATTCATTCACTTGTCTTTACTCTTTGCTGTATTTTCCTTTTTTTGAGACAGGGTCTCATGCAACCCTGGCTGGTCTCAAATTCACTCCCTAGCCAAGGATGACCTTGAAAAGATCTGATTCCTCTGCCTCCATATTTCAAGTACTAGAATTATAGCTGTGCACCACCATGCCAGGGCTCTGACCATGTTTTAAACTGCCAGTGATATTTTTCCAAAGCCTAAATAAAACATGATTCCTATGTGAGATAATCTCCTACTCAGGCACTCATGGTTTTTTATTGTACACCTTCTCCATAATTGTAACAAGACAGTAAAGGCAATTTTGTTTGTTTATTGATGTGTTTTTATTAGTATTTGCAAGATGAGAACTAAAAATATCATTGGAATTCACACATAGTCATTACACTTACTGGAAATAAAAAAGATTTGTTTCAATTTCTAGAACTGGAAAAAGAGACATGATTTAGCATCTAGATAAAAAATGCAGAAAACTGAAGATTTTGTACAAGAATATGGACTTATCTTCAAAGAACGTCCACCAGAACCAGTTTCATGTCTGGTGAGATATTCAGTATGCAAAGTGGCTTGTTAGAAACCTGATGACTATATTTCTATTTTTGTCAAGCTTCAAGAATGGTATATATAGCTTGATGATGCTAGCCCTTTTTGTCCTGGGAATATTTTTATTCCTGCCCATCATGTTAAAGCTTTTCTTTAACAATAGCAACATGTTGGCAGCGAAAGTACATGACTTGAACCTGAAAATGGACTCCCAGTCAGAGTTATCAAATTAACAGGCTGGCAAGCCAAGAATGGGTAAGATTCTGTACAGAGCCTTACCAACCTAACACATAAGTGCATTGCTTTTGGTAATGCATGTTCCATGATGGGTAAGGAAGGCATTTTTGTCAGAATGACCTAAGACAGGCTCAGTATTGTTAATGAAGTAAAAAAGTGGGAGAGGCAGAGAGCCTTTGGGGCTGCTTGGCAAGAATCTGACATAGGCCAAGGACAAAGAGATGGGCTGCTTGGCAGGAATATGACATTGGCCAAGGACAAGAAAGTAGGCTTCAGGCAGGAATCTGACATTAGGCTAGAACAAGTAATTTCAGTCAGGAATCTACATTTTAGGATAGAACAAGGAAGTAGGCTTCAGACATAAAAATGACCTTGGGCCAGGGCAGGGAAGTTGGTTCAGATACTTTGGTCATCCTGATAAGCCTTTAGAAACAGTGACCATGGGAGTGATCATGTAAGTGGGTTTAATTCCTTGCTTTTTCTTTGACTATTTGTGTTTATTGTCTTGCTTGTTCCTTGACTATTTGCCTCTATTTTATTGCTAGACCCTCAACCTAGAACTGATCTTAATACATGCACGTAATTAAAATGGTATAAAAGCATAAAGGAGGGGGGATGTGATAGGGAGTTCTAGGGAGGAAAAATGGGGAAAGGGGATGACATCTGTATTGTAAATAAATAAAATATCTAATAAAAAAATTAAAAATCCCTGATGACTTGACTTTAATTCATAGGGCTCATAAGGTGGATAGGAGAAACCTACTCCTACAAGCTGTCCTTCCTCTTCCACCTGTGTGCAGTGGCATGTACTCTTTCAACATGATTAACTAGAAGATATAATTTCAAGTTCAAAAAGAAACTTTTAAAAACTCCAATGAGTCTGACCTTAATGAAGAGGCAAATGGTATGAAAATGTACTGTTAGCATGCTTTTGTGCCATACACAAAGGCCATAGAAAAAGTTAGCTGGCTGTGGGAGACAGATGCTGATCTAATACTATCATCTGGATTTTCATCTATTTTTATTATTTTCATTTTTCTTTTTTTAATTGAAAATTTATATAACACATTTGATCATGGTTTCCTCTTCCTAGCTCTTCCCAGATCACCTTTACTTTCCCACCGACTCAACTTCATGCCTTCTTACTCAGTTTCTTTAGGAAACAAATAAGAAAAAAAAAGACTGAAAAATAGTCAAGGGTTTTCATGTGAGGGTTTTCTGGGAAAGGAAGTGGGATAAGAAGTCTGTTATGTAGTAAAATAGACAAGAAATCTTATTAATCCAGTTATATTTCAGAGTAGTTTATCCCTGTGATTTTTAAAAAAGATTTATTTATTTAATGTACACCATTGTTCTCTTCAGACACACCAGAAGAGGGTGTCAGATCCCATTACAGATGGTTATGAGCCACCATGTGGTTGCTTGGAATTGAACTCAGGACCTTTGGGAGAACAATCAGTGGTCTTAACCACTGAGCCATCTCTCTAGCCTCATCCCTATGATTCTTAAGTCATGTTTAATTTTACAAAGATTTTTTTTCTGAAATTACTTTTGGGTAATATTTAAAATGAGAGACATTTTGTAACCCTGTAAAATACACAGAGAATATAACATTCCAATGTACACAATGAAGGCAAATTCTTTAATCAAGTAAAAGAGTATTATAAAATAAAAAAGAAAAAGCATCACATACACCCACATACACACCCACCCTCCCCCCACTCACCTTAAAAGCACAAAATAAAGCAATATGAAACACAAAATAAAAATTCAAAACCCAACCCCTACAAAAAATCAAACCAACCAACCAACCAACCAACCAAACAAACAAACAAACAAACCAAAACCAACCAACCAACCAACCAACCAACCAACCAACCAAAAAAAAAAAAAAACCTGTAAAAAACCCACCATAACATTTTGTATGTGTGTGTTGGCCACCTACTACTAAGCATTGAGCCTATTTTAAAATTATATACCCAGTGAGACTCCATTGTAGAAAACTAATTTTTTTTTTTGCAAGCAGTTTTTAGTTGGAGATAACAAAATTGGTTACAGATGGAAGCCCCTCTCCACTGTGTTCCCTCTCAGGACTGGGACCACATCTGACTTGAATCTATGCAGGCCTTGTGCATGCTTCCACAGTTGCTGTGAATTTATATGTATATCAGTTGTTGTGTCATGAAAACACTGTTTCCTTGGTGTCATCCATCCCCTCTGGCTCTGGCATTCTTTTTGCTTCTTCTTCAGCATAGTTCCTTGAGTTCCAAGGAGAGGGATTTGATGAGGACATTCCAAAGTATTTTATGTTTGAATACTTGTTTCTGTAGTTGGTGGAACTTTTTGGGAAGGATTAGGAGGTGCTGCCTTTTTGGAGAAGTTATGTCACTGGGTGAATGTAGCTTTTAGGTTTATAGAGACTTGTGCCATTCCTTGTGTGCTTTCTGCTTCCTGCTTCCTGCTTGTAGTTTTTGAGGTGAGCTCTTAAATATTCCTGTCACTATGCCTTAGCACTGTCATCATGGACTCTAATCCTGTAAAATCGTAACTCAAACTAAAACTCACTTTTATATGTTGCCATGGTCATGGTATTTTATCACATCAATAAAAAAGCAAGTAATAAATCAAGCCAAATTAATATAGAAAAAGATGAAATAATTCTTTTTATTTTGACTGATCATAGTAAAATAAGTCTACAGATCAACTGAAAGGTCTAGTGCTCCCCAAAGGGGACCCCCACTAGGGTCTCAGGATAGCATGTACCCAAAGGACACACGAGAGACCAACTTGCTGCAAGAACACGAGGTAGTTTAATGGCGGAAAGTTCCGGGCCGACACATGTCTCAGTGTAGGAGACAGAGGCATCGACCTCTTGGCTCTGGAATTTAGGATAAATATAAGCTCGGGGTGGGGAAAAGGAGAAATTTTCTCACGGGTGCACACGATTGGTTGTTTTCCAATTCTTGAACATCAGTAGGTTGAACCGGTCCATGGGGGTGGGGTGCAGTTCCTGTAGGCGGATGTTTGTCTCTCTTATCCAGCCCATTCCTGAGATGACTCAGCAGCTCTTTGTCCTGTAACTCCGCATTCTTTGTTAACTGATTAACTGGGCCTCTGGTTGGCAAAACCTGTAGGCGGCAGCTTCAGCTACTCATGTTAGGGAGAAGGAATCTACAGGGCCCTTTTTCTTATTAGTTTCTTGTGGGACCCATTAGATTTTCATTTACAACAGCAAGAGAAATTCTGGAATATACAAGGGAGATTAAACACACTATTGAACAATGAGTATGTCCTTGAAGAAATAAAAAAAGAAAATTAAAACTTTCATAAAATAAAATAAAAATGGAACCATATCATGGCCTTTAGTCTCCATTGAGAAATCAGGGGCTATTCTAATAGGTCTACCTTTGTCGGGGTCCACTCTGCCAAATGTTGGAACCCACACTGCCAAAAGCTTGGGGGCCAAAATTGTTAGAGCCCGCGCTGCCCCAAGCTTTGGGGGCTAAATTGTCCTGACTCGTACTGCTTCTTTGGTCTGCGGATCAGGGTTCAGCAAGAAAGAGAGTGAGGGCAGACACGAAGAATGGAGACCAGACAGAGTGTGATTCAGTCCCGTTTATTCTCAAGTCTCTCTTCTTCTCTCTTTCCAAGTCCCTTGTTCCTAGTTCAAGTCCCAAGTCTCGAGTTCCTAGTCCCTAGTGCCTCCAAGTTCCAAGTTTTCCAGTCCTTTCTTCTGTCTGCCTCTCACCTTTTATAAGTCTGACTTCTCAAGTCACACCTTTAAGTCACGCCTTTAAGTCACACACCCAAAGGAAAATCCTGGGTATATAAAGCAAGATGTTATCAGTGTGTGCTCAGCTGTTGTAGGCTGTTGAAAATAAGTCTCTTGTCAGGGTGTATGGCTCGAGATGACTGCAAGGATGATAGCTGCCTTCTGTTGGCTTCCCACATACCTTCATATATTACTTAGTGGGATATAAATGAGAACTAAGAGGGAACTTTACAAATCTATATGCCTACATCAAGAAATCAGGGCTGGTGTGAAATCAGCTTACCTTCCCTTGGACCTGCTCAGTTTTTTTTTTTCTACTAGCTATCTGCATTCTCTTGTATTAATTACTGATATTCAGAAACACTTTCTACCACAGAGTACCAGCCACTGTTTTGGGTCTCAAGTAGGTGATTTTCACTCTTTCTATCCTCAACTGAGATTTCTTCTGCCTCACCCTCAACACAGTAGCAGCCTTCTTGCGTGTGTCCCCCCATCCCAATATACCTTCATTCCCCAGGGATTCTGCCTCTTGGTGTAGACCCAACTTAGCTCTTTTCCTTGGATCTTCTCAACTTTCCCTTCTAGGTCATCATCATTCTTTTGTGTCAGCTGATAATACCCAGACATACTTTTTACTAGGGACCCTTGTGGCAACACTTGGCTGGGACTTAGGTAGGAGATATTCACTATCCTCTTTTACTATCTCTCCTGTCTCAGACTCAGCCCTGTAGCAACCTGCTTGCAGGTGTTCCTCCTCATCTCTGACTCCATTCACAGGTGATTGCAACTCTTTGTACAGATCCAGGGGACTATTAGTTATTTCATCTTTGTCTCTTCAGAATACTCTTTGTTCTACTGCACCACACTTTCAAGAGCCCCTCCTCTTACTGCACCATCACTCCTTGAAACACAACCTATTAGTATGAACTTGATACCTCAGGCTTTTCTCTCAACCTCTTTTAGTATATTCTCTTAGCTCATTTCTATTCCCTTCCACCAGTGACTGACTTGAAGAAGCACTCTCTACCAGGGATTCCACAGCTACCACACTTGCTGAAGATCTTGAGAAGTCAAAAGCAACAAAAGATTAAAAACATTGACCCAACAAGAGAAGAACAGATATTAACACCTAAAAAAACCTCAATTATTCTAACTCCAGATGTGTAGACATCAGCACCGACACAGACACACAAAGATCCACACACAGACACACACAGACACAGACACACAGACACACAGACACACACACACACACACACACACACACACACACACACACACCACACAATGCCACACATAAACAGCTAAGATATTACATCTCTATGAGGACTTAGGAACCCTAATATAATTCAGTACATTTTTAGAAATCCAATATAATAAGCATCAGACAAGGGCATTAAAACTGTAATTATCTATATGTTCAAGAACTTTAAAGAGGATATGAATAAATTCCTTAATAAAATCTCTAATAATACATACAATGGAATGAAATAATAAAAACACTTCGAGACACAAAATAGAAATAGAATCACTAAAAAACTAAACTGAACTAAACTAAACTAAACTAAACTGAACTAAACAGAACCAGAAATAAAAAACGTAGGAAGTCAAGCAAAACCTTCTGAGGTAATCCTCATCAACAAAGTACAAAAGACTGAAGGGAGAATCTAGGCATTGAATACAGGTAGAGAGAATGCTCACGTCAAACAAAGAAAATAGTAAATCTAGAAAAATGTAAGCAAAAAACATCTAGTAAATCTGGAACAGTAGAAAAGACCAAATCTATAAATAATAAGAGTAGAAGAAGAGAAGAAACCTTGATCAAAGCATAGAAAATATTTTAAATAAAATCAGAAGAAAATGTTCCTAACCTAAAGGAGTTACCTGACAAGGTACAAGATGCATACAGAACACCAAACAAGATGGACCAGAAAAGAAATTCCCCATGACACATAGTGATAGCAGGTAACTTCAACTTTTTTTTAAAAAAGATTTATTTATTTTATGCATGTGAGTACACTGTCTCTGTCTTCAGACACAGCAGAAGAGTGCATCAGATCCCATTGCAAATGGTTGTGAGCCACCATGTGGTTGCTGGGAATTGAACTCAGGACCTCTGGAAAAACAGTCAGTACTCTTAACTACTGAGCCATCTCTCCAATCCCTGATAGCACGTGACTTCAATACCCTACTCTCAATACATATGTCATTCAGACAAAAACTAAGTAGGTAAATGCTGGAAGTAAGTGACATCATAATTCAAATGGATGTAGCAGATATTTACAGACCATTTCACCTAACACAAAAGAATGAACCTCCTTCCCAGCAGCTCATGGAATGTTCTCAAAAATTGGCCACATATATAGAGACAAAGCAAGTCTCAACAGATACAAGAAAATTGAAATAACATCTTGCATCCTGTATGAACACCACAGCTTAAAGCTGGATATTATCAACAACAGAAATAACAGAAAGCATAAAAACTCATGGAAAGTGAACAACTTTTTACTGAATGAAAATCTGGGACAAAATAGAAATTGAGAAAGAAATTAAAAAATTAAGAGTACTTTTAGAATTGAATGACAGTGAAAATACAACATTATCAAACTTATGGGACACATTTAAGGTAGTTTTAAGAGGCAAGTTCGTAACACTAATATTTACATCAAGAAACTGCAGAGATCTCATACTATTAAATTAGTGACACACTTGGAAGCTCTAGAAAAAAATGAAGAAACAACAGGCAAAAGTAGTATATAGCAAAAGAAAAATCAAACTCAGGAGTGGCATAAACAAAATACAAACAAACACGAACATTATCAAGGAATCAATGAAACAAAGAACTGATTCTTTGAGAACAATCAGTAAGATTGATAAGCCCTCATCCAAATTAACTAAAAGACATAGATAAAAAATTAATAAAATAATGGATTAAAATGAGGCAATCACAACAAACACTGAGGAAATTCAGGGAATTATAAGGACATAATTTAAAAATCTCTACTTGACCAAATTGGAAAATCTACAAGATATAGATGAATTTCTTGATATATATGGTCTATCAAAGTTAAATGAAGATCAGAAAAGTAATTTAAACAGACCTATAATTCCTAGAGAAAAGAAACTGTAATGAAGTCTCTCAACAACAACAACAACAACAACAACAGCAACAGCAACAGCAACAACAACAACAACAACAACCTAGGTTGAGGTGAGTTCATTACAGATTTCTACTAGATTCTCAAAGAAGAATTGTAAGGCTCCCATGAAGGGAGGACCTCACCCAAGCCTCAGGAATTTGCGGCCACGCATTAACTGCAAGACACCGAACTTGATGTAATTAGCAAGAGGTATATTTTAATCAGTATACTGAGGTCAAGACCCATGACCCACGCAGGGGTTGTGGGGTCTGACCATGGAGCTTTGGAGACAGAGAGAATTTAAAGGCAAAAACCACAACTCAGGGGGAGAAACCACAACTCAGGGGGAGTGAAGGAGGGTTATTGGAGAGCACCTGTGGAAAGTTCCAGCCCATTATTCAGTTTGTGACAGGGTACAAGGAAGAGTCAGGGAGAACATTCTGTATGGGCTATTTTCTAAGAGACTGTACATAATCAGCCACCTATCTTGTGGTTAGCCAAGTTCCTGAAACACAGAGCTCACAACCAAGTTGACCTGCACTCTTGTTTCTGCCCAGCCTGCTAGGAGATTTTAAACATTTTAACCCTTTCAGAATTAAAGCCAATATTTCCCAAAATATTTTGCAGCACATCCCATGCCCATGCCCAGTCTTTCATCTCCCTCTGCACCACAGCCATCATCTATCCTCTGTCAGGACTTGCCCTACCCGAATTGACTCAATAGAATCCTTTGGTTCACCTCCAATACCAAACTTCATGCCCAGACGATTCACATCCTCATTTAGGGTCTAACTTGCTGAGTACACCTGACCTCAGCCACACCTTTTCCTCAATCTACTAGATATAGCCTGGGTCCTACAATTTCTATATCAGGCTAATGTGGCTTTTCCTGCCTTCACTACAGAGGGGCACTTGAGGGCTTAGATGAGTATTCTAGCTACTTATATAGCAAACCACACGACTCCCCTACATCATTTCTAAGCTTTCCACTCAGACGTATCTATCCACACATTCTTAACTTAAAACAGGAAGAACATTCCTTATAATAGCCCAGTCTTCTCTGGTCATCTGAGTTCATTGTACACAAGCTATCTCCAACCTCTAGATTTAACCAGTGCCCACAAGACATGCTGAAATAAAGAATCCCCACACTCTATACATGTCTCATAGAGACATATATACGCATCTAAAATCTAAGGAACTATCACAACTCAGTAATTAGAGAATAATGTGATCAATGTTTAAAACAAGAAGATATATAAATGGCCAATTTATATACCTTTCCCCCCACCTTGCTCCATCTAAAACAAACTCAGAACTTAAAGGAAGTCCATATGCTCAGATATCATCACAGGAAAAACAACAATATGAAAGATCAAGCCAGTATTGTGGAGAGCTTTTGAGACCACTTTTTAGAAATTTGGTAGGAATTTGACTTTGGGCTAGGACTCAGGAAATAGGCTCAGATAAAAATAATTTACATTTTGGCTAATACAAAACTTAAGGTAAATTCAGCTGAGGAATGTGTGGTATTCTTTTTATCTTGGTCATTTTGATAAGTCTCTAGAAACATTGATCATGGGACTTTGTTGGTTGCCTTATTTGTTCCTTGACCTAGAACTGGCCTTATTATTTGCATGTACTTAAAATAATATAAAAGCAGACTTAGAAAAAATAAAAATAAACCTGCTTCAGCCTCAGCACTGGCTGGAGTCATGTTATAATGTTGTCTAATTGTCTTTTTCTTGTTCAATCCTTGACCTCTCCCTTGAGACCCTGTTGACTTACTGAGCTGCCTTGGTTAGATGGTGCCTCAATGTTGGAGCTTGAGTAAAGGGTATACAGTGAAGGACACCACTGGAAAAGGAGCACACACAAGGGAAAATGTGGGCCAGTGGTGAATAAACCCTGTAAAAAGGGACAAGGTAACGGTAGAATGCTTTTTGTGTATGTGTTTAGAGTTATGCTAAAATCTAGAGGAGCGAAGCCAATTGTAACAGATGCTATTAGTCTTTGGACCCTGATTAGAGATAGTTTCGACCATAGACATGAGAGAGAGAATGGTTCTGAGAAAAGCAGTCCTCTGCCTATCTGGGGATGCTTTGGTGAAAGAAGGAAAATTAATGTAAGCTGTTTCAGAGCTCTCCTAGGGACAGAAGGAGGTCAGGAGATGGCTTGTTTCCTCTCTGGTCCTCACTGGAGAAATGCTTAGTTCTGGTTCTGTGTCTCTTAGGTAAAATATATGATTCCTTTGGCACATCTAGTTCTCTTCCCTCTCCGTCTATTTTCTGTCCTTAGCACACCAATCCATCCATGTCTGTCAGTTTATGTCTACAGTTTCATTTCATTGCTTGATTGTTGCTCCGTGTTTCATGTTCAAAAGAAAAAAATGAATAAACTCTATCTGCTGATTGTTCACCCCCTGATTTAGCCTTAACTCATTAAAAAAAAAAAACAAAACCCAAGCAAACAAAAATGCAGTTTCAATTGGCACAACAAAAACTGATAAGTTATCCTGCACCTGTAGCTAGGAGTCTAGTGTAGCTGGAGAAGCCCTGCCAAGGGCTGATTGCACAAGCCTCTCTTAGCTCTTAAAGGGGCCAGCACTGTCTTCACTTCTATGGTAAGGTAGCTGATGGCTGTTTTTCCTAGAAAAATCTCTGTGATTGTATTTATTGGGTTCAGCAGGTGACAATGTGCTCCTCTCTTGAAATTACAGCTAGAAAAAGAAAGAAAATTTTGTCTGGTCTAAATATATAAGGTGTGTGTAGCCACTTCATTTTTTTTTTTTCTGACTGGTTTTAAATGTATAAGTATGCTCTGCATGTCTTGGTTATATATTATTGGCTTATAAGTTATTGGGTATAATTAAAAATTTGTAACATTGGTAACAGAAAGTTAGCTTAAAACTGGTAACTCAGGATGAGAGTCATTCTAGACAACAACATGTGGCATGAACTAACCCAGGTAAACAAGTCTCTAAAAGATACCTCTAAATTCGAATAATATTTTATGTAATTCTTATCCTAGAAATTGGACTTATAAAAGATAGGATTTAAAACAATGTCTTTTTAATGAGGTATTAAAAGCTAAATTATCATGTATTCACATATAAGAACTGGCAGCCAAACTTTGTAACATGAAAGTAGTGCACTTTGTATTGATGTTAGAGAGAATGGATGTTTCCACTGTTAAAAATTGATTTTGCCTTCAAAAATTATGGTTATACTCTGATATTGAAAAAAAAAAAACAACTTAAGAATTTTACTTAAACTGCCAATGTTCCATTAGCTAGAGTTTACAATTCAATCACAAGTTCAAGATTTTAATTCTTTTTGGGACTCACCCATATTTGTAATTAAGAAAATAATCAGGATAAATAATTGGAGATTATTGCAAGATTTAAGAAAGGTTGAAACTATGGAAATTATAAGAGCATTACAACCTGGCTAACCTATTCCAGCTGATATTCCAAGAATTACATATAAAATTATCATAGTTAAAAGATTGTTTTTATAGTATTTTGTTGCATCTTGATGATTGTAAAAGGTTTGCATTTAGTGTGCCTGCTTGTAATTTTAAAGAGCTCATGAAGCGATATCATTGGAAAGTTTTGTCTCAAGGGATGGCCCCACATTATTCCAAAAATTTGTTACTGCTTCAATATAAGAGGTTAGGACTTTGAATTCTTTTGTGTATATTATTCATTATATGGATATTAGCTGATCCTTCTGAAGGAGTTTTACTACAAGCCTTTGCTATGATACAGCAAGGTTTAAAACCTTGGTGATTAGTTATTGCTCCAGAAAATATTCAAAGGCAATATCCTTTTCAATATTTGGGACATCAGTAATGTCCTAAACAAATTGTGGTACAGAAAATTCAAATAAGAAAATATAATTTACTTACTTTAAATGATTTTCAAAAGTTGTCAAGAGATGTTAATTGGCTAATACCTCATCTTAATCTAACTACAGGAGAACTTAAACCTCTGTTTGATATTCTCAAGGGAGATGCAAATCCTAATTCCCCTTGACAGACAGTTAACTGATGAGGGATGAATAGCTTTGCAGAAAGTAGAGGAAGCTATTTGTCAACAATAGGTACATTATATAGACTATGACCAATTATTGGTTGTTGTGTTCTTGCTATTTCTCATGCACCCATAGCAGTCCTTTGGTTCAAGGGACCATTAATGTGGATTCATCTTTCTTCATTTTCAAGTAAAGTTTTAATATCCTGTTCTGAAGCTATTACTGTATAAATTCAGAATTGTAAAATAGAAGCACAAAAGTATTTTGGGAAAGAACCTAATGAAATATTTATAGCTTATTCAAAACAGCAATTAAGTTGGTTATTGCAGAATATTGATATTTGGCCAATCGCATGTGCAAACATTTCAGGGAAAATTGATAATCATTACCCCAAAGCCAAGTTGATACAATTTGCCTCTTTATTTGCTTTTGTATTTCCTATAAATTTATGCATGCTTCCCATAGAGAATGTGTTTACTGTATTTCTAGAAGGCTCATCTAATGGGAAGGCAGCATATGTAATTGGATTACATGCTTATTCTCTTGAGTTTCCCCATGATTCATCATAAATAATTGAATTATGTGCTGTAGCCACTATTTTTGAAAAAAGTTTTCAATTTGTATACTGATAGCCAATATAGTTTACAGTTTACAATTGCTTGAAATTAATTCTGTTAATTCTCAAATTATACTGTTAATTCTCAAACTTCAAAATTATTTATGCAGGGCTGGAGAGATGGCTCAGTGGTTAAGAGCACTGACTGCTCTTCCAGAGGTCCTGAGTTCAATTCCCAGCAACCCCATGGTGGCTTACAACCATCTATAGTGGGATCTGATGCCCTCTTCTAGTGTGTGTCTGAAGACAGCTGCAGTGTACTCATATAAATAAAAAAATAAATCTTTAAAAATATTATTGAAAAATTATTTATGCAAATACAACTCAATTTAAGAGAACATACTGTTCTCTTATAGGACTTTTAAGAACTCATACTGGATTGCCCAGACCCCTTAGTGAGGGCAATGCCCCAGCAGATTTGTATACCAGGCATATTATAAGCCGTACACAGGAACAATTGGCCAAACAATCTCATTCTTTGCATTATCAAACTAGTAATAGCTTGAGACAACAATTTGGTATTTCTAGAGAATGAGCATGTCAAATTATAAATTTATTTATTATTTATATTAATATAAATATATTATTATTTATAATTATCAAATTATAAAGACTTGTTCTCAGTGTACTCAAATTCTATCTGTACCACATAATGGTGTTAATCTTTGAGGACTCATACCTAATCAATTATGGCAAATGAATGCTACTCATATTTCTGACTGTAGAAAATTAAAATATGTACATGTGACTATTGACACCTTCTCAGACTTTCTTGTTGCAACTGCTTTAACAGGAAAAGCAACAACAACAAAAAAATGTAATTACTCATTGCCTATGCTGTTTTTCCATGCTGAGTGTTCCAAATCAGATTAAAACAGATAATAGAATTGCTATTGCAGTCAAGCATTTGAGACTTTCTGTTGATAATTTAATATTATCCATATTACTGGGATTCCTTATACTCCTCAAGAACAAGGTATGGTGGAACTTTAAAACAATATCTTCATAAATTAAAAAAGGGGGAATTATATCTACATATACCACAAATTTATTTAAATCATGCTCCTTTTATTTTAAAAATTTAAAAATTTGGGTGCTACGGGACTCTCTGCTGAGTGTCTATGGCACCCTAAGTATAAGTATACCTAGGTGAAATGGAAGGATCCACTTACTGGCATATGGTAAGATCCCAATCAGGTATTAGTATGGGGAAGTGAGCATGTTTGTGTTTTTCTTCTGCAGGATGCTAAAGGAGTGTGGTGGCTTCTAGAGTGACTGAGACATACTGATACTGGGACAAAGAATGGTGCTGACTATGAGCTTGATGAGTGCCTTCCTTGACAATGGTGACAGGGAAGCTGTATTGAATATATTCCTGACCCACCTTTGCTTGCCTATATCTCAGATTTGACAAGCTGCCTTGCTTCAAACTTTTAGACCTTGTGGGACAGAGAACATGGAGAATGTGGAAACTACCTTCAAAAAATTAATTAAATAGAGAAGTTTCTATAATGACGCTTCCCTTTCCTTTAATGTGACCAGTTATTCTGACTCAATCATGTACTGGTCTAGAAATCAATCCAATATTGGAAAAAAATTGACAATCTTCATTTGGCTTATTCTGGACATTTTCAGAGACATATTAAAAACCTGATAACTGTCTTGTATAAAGTTACATTTGCAGTGGATAAAACTGGGATAGGATCCGGACTTTGAATAAATCCAGTTCTTGGTACTGGACATTTTCATAGACATATTAGAAAATTGACAACAGCCTTGTATGAAGTTACATTTGCAGTGGATAAAATTGGGATAGGATCTGGTCTTCAAACAAGTATTAGTGCATGTGTTAAGGCTCCTAATCTTTTATTAATTGGCAATGTTAAAATTACTTTTCTTTTTTCTACAGTATTTAATGTAAGTTGTATTGATTGTATACTTTCTAATTGTGTTAGTGTGTTGAAACCTGGAATGTCTGTTATGGTGGTCTATTAACCAACTTTTGTTTTATTGCCCGTGTGTATGACAGGTATTCTGAAAAAAGCTTGCAGATACTGGAAGAAGGGAATCAGGCTTTAAGGCAGAAGCTAGAGGACAGTGGGCTTGATTATTGCTGGTATAGCAGCTTTGATTACATTAGTAACTGGAACTACTGCTTCTGCAATTGCTTTGACCCAAGAAGTTAAGACAGCTACTTTTGTTAAACATTTAGCAAAATGTTACTAATGCTCTGAGTATTCAAGAGGATTTAGTTAGGCATTTGAAACAACAAATTGTTGCTCTATGATACTATTTAAATTATTGGAGAGGAGGTTCAGAGTTTAAGAGTAAAAAGCCATTTAGAGTGTTATGGTAAATGCCAATGGATTTTTTATCACTTCTAAAATTTACAATGCTAGTCACTATAATTGGGAAAGAGTTCAAAGACACTTGCAGGTTATTTGGCATAATTCTAACACCTCTCTGGATGTTTTAACTTTACATACCATGATTATGGATTTAAAGAATGTTGCTCTGCTGAGCTTTGATGCTGCAGATACTGCTGATAAAATTATTTGTGGCCTGAGGTCAGTGTTTTCATCTTGGTCAAGCTTTAAGAATGGCATATATAGGTAGATCATACTAGCCCTTCTTGTTTCAGGAACACATTTATTCCCACCTATTATGATAAAACTTGACTTTAACAACATCAATATATTGGTGGCCAAAACACATGGCTTGAAACTAAAAATGGATCCCCAGACAGAGTTATTAATTTAACAGGCTGTCAGCCAATGATGGGTTGATAAGAGCCTTGGCAACCTAAGACAGAAATGCATTGCTTCTGATAATGCATATTCCATGACAGGTAAGTAAGGCATTCTTGTCAGAACAACCCAAGACATGTGTAGTCTTGCTTATAAAATTAAAAAAAAGGGGAGATGTGGAGAGCTTTTGGGGCTGCCTTGTAGGAACTTGGTAGGAATTTGACTTTGGGCTAGGACTCAGGAAGTAGGCTCAGATAAGAATATTTACATTTGGGCCAATACAAAGCTCAAGGTACACTTAGCCAAGGAATGTATGGCATTCCTTGGTCATACTGATAAGCCCCTAGAAACAATGATTACAGGATGTTGTTTATTGTCTTGTTTGTTCTTTGACTATTGTGTTTACTGCCTTGTTTGTTCCTTGACCTAGAACTGACCTTATTATTTGTATGTACTTAAAGTGATATAAAAGCAGACTGGGAAAAACTAACCTGATTCAGCCTCAGCACTGGCTGGGGTCATGTTATAATGTTGTCTAATTGTCTTTTTCTTTTCAGTCCTTGCTCCCTCCCTTGAGACCTGGTTGACTGCCTGAGCTGGTTTGGTCACAGTATATTCTCTCCAAAACCAACCAGTCCCATAGAAATGCTTCCCTACAAGAATTATGTAGATGAACTCCAGGGAACAAAGGTTAAAAGAACAATCATAAACCCTCTCAAAGAATTCAAAGAGGTTAAAGAACATGAGTGTATGTACACAGCCACCCACCCACCTCAATAAAATCAAGGAGAAAAAGCTTGAGAATAGATGCCCAAGTGATGCCAAGGTAACACAAAAATAAGGCTGATGAAAATGATAAAGATAAGCTAAGATTTGAGAATGAAATTCAGCCAGAAGTTAAGGAATTGAAAGGGAATCAGTCTGAAATGAAGATGAAACTGAAAAACTCAGTAGCTTAACTAGAAAATTCAAAGGAAAGTCTTAAAAGAAGGATGAATGAAACAGAAGACTGGATATCAAGTCATGAAGATAAAATGGAGGACCAAGAGCAGATAAGCAAGAAAAATGAAAAATTTACTAAAAAATACAAGAGAGAAACCACAGAAAATATGAGACACCATGGAACCCAAAACTTTGAAATATATGCATAGTGATGGAGTTGAAACCTAGGTCAATGGCCTAGGACAGAACTTCAACAATATAGAAGAAAACTTTCCCAAACTGAGGGAAGTTTACATACAAATACAGGAAACTTGAATTTTTGATTTTAACTATTCTGATGGGGGGTAAGAGGAAATCTCAGAGTTGTTTTGATTTGTATTTCCCTGATGAATAAAGACACTGAACATTTCTTTTTGTTTGAACATTTCTTTAAGTGTTTCTCAGATATTACAGATTCCTTTTTTGAGTATTCTCTATTTATCTCAGTTTAAATAGAAAACTCGAGCTACAGCACATGCTAGCAAGGATATGGAACAAGAGGAACAGTTCTTCATTGCTGTTGGTATTTCAAACTTGTACAATTTGGCAGTTTCCCAGAAAACTGGCAATAGCTCTACCTCAAGACCCAACTATATCATTGCTGGGCATATACCCAAAATATGCACCACCATTTCATAGGGACACTTGTTCAACTATGTTCATAGCAGTATAGAAACAATATAAGTAATGATCACAACTTGGTAGTTAGAAGATAATGTGATCAAGAGGCATACAAAGACTTCAACCAATATTTAAAACAAGGATATATATATATATATATATATATATATATATATATATATATATATA
>JANHMN010000001.1:196062570-196087095 GCA_030674055.1 Rhabdomys pumilio | reverse complement strand
TATATATATATATATATATATATATATATATATATATATATATATATTCAACATATATCTTTTACCCCACCTTGCTCCATCCAAATTTGGTTAATTTCTTGGCTATCATGAAAGCCTTTAATCACTTTGTTTACCATTAATACACACTTTCCTTACCTAGAAATTAGAAATCTCAGTATAATCTAGAACCAGAAATTTCATTTTTAGATCCAAATTGTAACTTGTTCTGATGATTGAATCTGGCTTAAGACTGCCCTACTTTCTGTCTGACCTGTACTCTTTTTCCCGTACTTTATTATGCTGTCCCTGGTTATTCTAGCATGAAGGTGGTAAGGAAGGCAGAAAGATGTTTCCTAGGCTGGAATAGTGATGTAATCAGGTCTGGTTGCCTTATAAGTTTAGTAATGTCTGCAAGTTAATTTTTTTTCTTAAAACACAATGGTGTGCACACTTGAAAACATGCACACATACACATGCATGCACAGAAACACACATACACATGCATGCACAGAAACACACAGACACATGCTTGTACAAATACACACAGACACCTTCCAACACCCACATACTTAATTGGGTCCCTCAGACAGGAACAGTGTTTTCATAGTTGGCCACTACGTGCTTCTTTATCGTTCTTCTCTGGTGACCTACTCTTCATAGACTCTTTTTGGGATTGCTTTACTTCTCCAAGAAATATTTCTGGGTAGAATCCCTTTCAAGATGGTCAGATGGGTTACTCTTCACAGAGTATAAATATGGGTGCTTTATATGTTGTGGGAATGTAGCTGATTGTTTCTTCCTTTGCTCTAAGAGCCAATCACTCCTCTCCCTACTCGCAGTTTGTTAATCACAGACCATACAGTCAATTCTCAAACTATGGAGAACAATGTTGAACCATACGAATGATTGTTCAAACATCTGAGACTAGAAGGAAGTCTCATTCAAATCACCACAGTGGTTCTTTGGATGGACTCTTATTTCATCAGGGAAATCACACACTCAACATCTTTCACTAAAGGTAATCTTATTTATGGTTTCAGTCTAATTCTGAGTTCCTCTTATCTACTGTTGGTGATGCTTGTTTAAGTTAAGGTTACTGTTGCTGCTGAAATACCATGACCAGAAGCAATTTGGGGAAGAAAGAGATTATTTGGCTTACACTTCCACCTTATAGTTCATCACTGAAGGAAGTCAGGGCAGGAACTCAAATTAGCCAGAAACCTGCAGGCAGGAGCTGATGCAGAGGCCATGGAGGAGTGCTGCTTGTTGGCATGCTCATCACGACTTGCTCAACCTGCTTTCTTACATAATCCAGAACCACCAGCCCAGTCCAACACACAGTGGGCTGGACCCTTTCCCATCAATCACTAATTATGAAAATGTCCTATAGCTGAATCTTATAGAAACAATTTCTCAGTTGAGATTCCCTCCTTTCAGATGATTTTAGCTTGTGTCAAGTTGACAAAAAACTACCTAGTTCAAATGACCCATTGTCAATTTAACAACAAACATATCACTGTTAAGTCATACTCTCTCCTTTCTTGTTCATCCACAAAATCACTATTAACATGAACATCAAAATATAAAACATTTTGCAAACATTAAAAGCTCCACAGTCTTTCCAAAATTGAAACACTTTAAAATTCAGCTCTTTAAAAATCCAAAGTCTCTTTTAAAACCTGAAAATTAAAAAAAATAGCATCTCGATTTTCTGCTTCTGAAAAATAAAAAAATAAGTTAATACTTTCTTACTTCAAGAAGGAAAACCTTGGCACAGTCACAATCTGAAGAGAGCAAAACTAAACTCTGAAAGCGTAAATAACTCAGTATCTAATATCTGGGATTCACGCACAATCTTCTGGGTTCCCTCAAAGTTTTTGAGTCATCTCTCTGACTCTACCCTTTGGAGTATACATTGATTAACATGTAGACTCAGGATGGTTTCATCCACAGCTGGTGAGCTATCTTTCCATCTTAAACATTTTTTTGTTGTTGTTCTTTTGAGACAGGGTTTCACTATCTATACCTGTCTGATATTAAACTCACATAGATGTACTTACTTTTGTTTTCAACCACTCAGATTAAAGGCACAAACCAGTATGCTCTTCCTAGATTAAAAAAAACCCCAAGATTCATTTTTATTTTTATGCACATATGTGTTTGTCTTTGTGAGTATATGTCACATCTTTGAAGGTGCTCTTGAAAGTATTGAGTGTTCCATCATTGGGTAATAAAATCCTATTTATTAGTTTTGCATAAGCCTCTTCCCAAGGAAAACATTATGGAGGGCATATTTCATGTCCTTGTTACGCAGACTATAGATAAAAGGATTTAAAGCTGGTGTCACCACAGAGTATATTAGTGTGATAATTTTATGCATAGCAACAGAGTTGCTAGACTTGGGAGTCACATACATCACCATTATGGTTCCATAGAACAGAGACACTACAAGCAAGTGGGATCCACAGGTTGAGAAGGCCTTTTGTCGTCCATCTGAAGAAGGAACCTGAAGAACAGCTCTGAGCACCAGGGTATAGGACCCAAGGATGTACAAACTAGTGAGGACAATGAAAAGAGTACTTATAGAATGGAATACATGCCGTATGATGGGTGTAGGGGTACAGGAGAGGACCATTAGTGGGTCCACATCACAGAGAAAATGATCAATGATATTGGGACCACAAAAAGACAATTGAGAAATAAAGAAAATGGGAATCAAGTGTCCAGAGAAACCAATGATCCAACAGAGGGACACCAGAATACTGCAGAATTGCCTAGTCATGATGGAAGGATAGTGCAGAGGGTGGCAGATGGCTAGGTATCGATCATAAGCCATGGCACAGAGGAAGAAACATTCAGTTGTGCCGAGGGAGAAGAAGAAGTAGAACTGAGTAAAGCATCCAGAGAAAGATATCGTCTTAGTTTCGGAAAGAAAGTGGACCAGCATGTTGGGGACTGTGCAGGTGACATACCAGATTTCTAGGAAGGAGAAGTTGGCTAGGAACATATACATAGGTGTTTGGAGTTGTTGGTTCCACCTCACTGCACAAATGATGGCCATATTCCCAGTCAAAGTTATCATGTAGACCAGCAGAATCAGTGAGAAAAGTGTGATTTGAATCTTCCAGGGACCAGGGAAGCCCAGTAAGACAAAATATGTCACTCTGGATCCCTCTGATGTATTCATGATCACCAGACTCTGGGAAGAAGGTAGATAATAATGATATACTTTGTTGATGAAGTATCTTGAAGCTTTTCTTTGGACCAAGAGATTGACCCATGCAGGCAAGTGCACTGAATATTTTGAAATAAGCCTTGAATAAATCTTATCCTATTTCTCAGTATTTCCCTTTGGCTTTGTTTCTAAAAAATGAATTCTAAGTTTTGTGAGTGTTCTGTGGCAGTAGAGAAACAACAACTAAATTTTGTTTTTTTTTATTCTAGTGATATACCACTCTGTTAGCATAAGGGTCAGAGTTTGATCCTCAGCACCAGAAAAACAGTTCCAAATAATCAAAATAAAAATATTGAAATAAGGGCAAAATTTTTTTTTGTTTGTTTTTTTGTTTTCCTGGCTTGGTTTTCAATGAAAGTTGTTCAGACACAACCAAAGTGATATCACCTCCAAATGTGAAGACATGCATGACATTACTTTTAATAGAGTACAAGTTTCAATGATGTATAATTTGACATTAATTTAGATCATTTTTGGAGCTGTTTTTGTTAAGAGAATTTATTTTATACTATATTAAATACTAACAAAGAAGATAGTCAATAATCATAAGTAATTTTATGTAATTTTTACCTACTTTAAGATACTTGTAATACAATGTCTCATTCATAATTTTATAAGTCATCTTTATTTTTAGTAATAAAAGCCACTATTATTTACTATGCTTAATTTCCCATTGATAATTTATCATGTTTTTATTCATTTAAAATTGTATGAGAGTGTATGGGAATATTTATGAGATTTTTTTCCCCAAAAGCACTTATTAATTTTAGTATTTTCCTTAAAGTTCATTATTCAGGACCTATCTTAGTTCATTTAAATATTAAAAAAAACAGGGCACAATAATGAAAATATGTTTACTAAATTTAATTTATGCACATCCCAAAATTTATCTCCCCCTTTTTTGCAGAACACAGCAATCAAAGATATATTTATTTTCTTTATAAGAACATGTTAATTGTACACAATAAGAAGTTTTATTATGACTCTGTCTCATGCAGGTAATATACTTCTATGGCTCTCACTCTCCCTTCTCAACTCAGTGTCCCTCCAAACCCTCTTGGTTTTCTTCTTCTTATGTTATAATTTCCAAGAAAAAATAATTTTAAGCATCACCCTAGGATGTAGGTGCAAAGTATTTACCTAGCATGTGTGAGGCACTGGATTTCATTAACCTATTCTGTAAAAATAAAGTAAAGAAAAAAAAACTGAAATAAGAAAGAGTGAAAGAGAAGAAGAATCAAAGCACAGAGAAAGAGCCTGATGACAGGCTCAGTGTATAAACAGAATCCTTTAAAAATCCTTCTTAACAATAAGGTTTTGTTATGGCTAATATTGGCTGGCCTGAAACTTGCTATGTAACCTCCTATTTTGAACCTCAACATTTTGAACACTCCATCTTCTGGTCTTAGCCTTCTGAGTGGTTGATACAGTCATGAGCACTATGCCTGGAGAACAAAATCATCTTAACATTTTCATGAGTAAAAACACTTTACAACTTTAGTAAAATTGTGTGTGCGTGTATATATATATATATATATATATATATATATATATATATATCTTACAGTATTCATTGAACATAATAAAATCAAATAAGACTATTGCTGAGATGATATTCAATTAGACAAATATACTTGTGGTGGTGTAGCTTTCACAGGAACGACAATTTAGCAATAGCCCAAGTGAATGATCTCAATTGAGCAACATAACTTCTACATTGTTAGACAAGAATCTATGAAGAGAAGAAACATAAGAATGAAGAGATCTTAAGTGTTTAAAACTAAGATTATTATTAAGAATTATACCAACCCATATCGATTCTCATTTTGGTAAGACATCAAGAAATACTGACACTACATATTCTTTGCCTTTCCACATAAGAAGCCTCTCCTTAACAAAGTGTCAAGCAGTTCTTTCACCTGGAATGAAGCAGCAGCAGCAATGACTCTGGACCCAGGTCACAGATTTTGATGCCAAGTCAAAATATGCAAGTCTGAGCCACATGCATATCAGATATAGATTACATTTGTTGACATTAAAGACAACAGAGCAACATGTGCAGATAAAATGTTAGTCATAGGAGAGGATGGCAGAAGAAACTTCACAGATCACTGCCAATGTAAATGCAAAAGGCTCTTTACATGGCTATCATTAAGTTCTACATGAGTTTTTAATCTCATCAACAACAATTTCATCTTACCACACAACCACCTTCTCTTCCTTCTCCTCATCCCCCTTTTCTTCCTCTTTTTGCTTCTCCCTTCAAAAAGAGGGTCTGTATCTCTAAGGCCTCTCTTTGTAGCTCATATTGGCTTTACACTCAAGAACCCTTGGTTCCCCTCCCAGTGCTATGATCACAAGCATGCACTCCATTCCCGGATCCTTTCTTAATGAGCCGTGCAATGGATGAAGAGAGAACTGAGAAAGAAAACAGTAACACCCAGTACTGATTCCTATTGGTTTCCATTTCAGTGGAAAGAGCAATCCTCTCACTATTCTGCACACATCATAAAGAGGCCCATTGTCTCTGATGCCTTAGCCACATTGAAAGGGGGAGACATGAATGATTTGTTACTGTTATAACATTGTCTTTGGAGAAGGCAAATTCTTCGATGAGCTAAATATTCTGAATATTTTTCTTTTGGTTTTGAGCAGAAAGACAAATTAGCATTTGTTGACAGCCTTTTGAGCCCTTCGTTACTACGTAGACCCACCTGTCATACAGAACAACAGTAATGCCTGCTAGACACTAGTCATCCTTGAGTTAGAATAAGGCCACAACGATTCTCTCCTTTCCTGGATCAAACATAGACGCTGTGCATAAGCATTTCATACATTCTTTGGTCTATATGGCTGTAGTGTTCTGTTTCTCACTGTGCAAAGATTGTGTGTTGCTCCCTATTTATGCCCTATGTTGCCCACTCTTACAATTTTTTTAGCTCTCTGTACAAACCTATTATTTTCCATGTTGTCCTTGAGGACCTGTTTGCTTCTTGTCATGGAGTTTCACTAATGATCTTGATAAATTGCTCTACAGGGATTATTAAAGATAATGTGCACATTCCCATGGCCTCTTTAAGTTTGTGTTGCTCTAATAGGGCATGTAGTTTTGTGTCATGAGATATATAGAGTGTTCAATTAAATCGCACTTCTTTTTAAACATTTCTTTATTTATGTTTTATTTTTGAAATTATATTTTAGTTTTAAAGATTACAATTATATCATCTTTCTCTTCCCTATCCTCACTTCAAACCTTTCCATCTATTCCTTCTTGCTCTTTTTCAAATTTGTTGCTTTATTTTTTATTAATTGCTGTTCCACAGGTGCACACATTCCTCAGTATGTAAATACATCCTGATCAGTCTGATTACTTCATTTTCCTGCATGTTTTTATTGATAACTATTTGGCTAACTCACTGGCGTACTCTTCCATGGGGAAGACTGTTTGTTATTCTCTTGGGATCCCTTAGTTGCTTGTACTTTCAACTCAGAAGGTAACCATGGAAGCTTCCAAAGGAAGGAAACAACCAATATTGCCACCCATGTCTGATGAGTATAAATCACTACAACCACTTACATGGCACAATGAGGATGTAGTAGTGGCAGACATATCTTATTGGTAAACAACAACTCTCTAATTGTATTTAAGACCTGTTCAACATGAGGGAAATCATACCTGATACTGGAAACCTAACCAACTTCCCAGGGCTAGTGAAGTGTGGATCTTAGAGAAGAACCTGGAAGTATCACTTTATCAAATAGTATAATCTGTAATTGCATTCTAAATATCTGGCCTTACAAATAGGTTAGTGCAGTCTTCACCCCTATCAAGGAAACTTCACTTTGCAATAGATGAAGACCATTACAATTGCTTTAATAAATGCTCATTTAAGTTTTGGTTACATTTGTTTATTTATTCATCTATCTATCTATCTATCTATCTATCTATCTATCTATCTATCTATCATCTATTCTATCAATCATTTATCTAATCTATCTTTCTGTGTGTTTGTATGTGTGCACAAGGGTATGTGCCATAGTATCAGGCACGAGAAATCTCTATCTGAGTGTTGTTCAGGGGAGTTCTAGTGACTCTGAAAACAACACAGGGTTTTGCTGCTTCTTTTGGCTGCCTCCCAGAGTTTGAAGGTAACTCCATATTGTTGAAGACAACACACTCTTCAAACACAGGACTCAGAAAAATTGTGTAAAATCTGACCCTTCTTCTTGTTTATGGCTTATATCCACTTATAAGTGAGTACATACCATGCATGTTATTTTGGGTCTGGGTTACCTCACTCAGGATGATATTTTCTTGTTCCATCTATTTGCCTGCAAAATTCATGAAGTTCTTGTTCTTAATGGCTGAATGGTATTCCATTGTATACATGAACCACGTTTTCTGTATGCATTCTTCAGTTGAGAAACATCTGGGTTGTTACTAGTTTATGGCCATTATGAATAAGGCTGCTATGTAGTTAAGCAAGTGTCCTCAAGGGATAGTGGTGCATCTTTTGGGTATGTGCACCGGAGTGGTACAACTGGGTCTTGAGGTAGAACTATTTCCGCCTTTGATTTCCAGTGTGGCGGTTCAAGTTTGCCCTCCTACCATCTATGAAGGAGCACTCCCCTTCCTCTACAATCTCACCAGCATATGGAGTTTCTGGACCTTTTGATCCTATCCATTATAATATGTGTAAGGCGAAATCTCAGAGTCATTTTGATTTGTATTTCTTTGAAGACTAAAGATGTTGAACATTTCTTTTTTAAAAATTGGATAGTTAATTTATTTAAATTTCAAATGTTTTCCCCTTTCCCAGTTTACTTTGTGCAA
This sequence comes from Rhabdomys pumilio, assembly GCA_030674055.1. Taxonomy (NCBI): domain Eukaryota; kingdom Metazoa; phylum Chordata; class Mammalia; order Rodentia; family Muridae; genus Rhabdomys; species Rhabdomys pumilio. Next base: position 196,079,026 of record JANHMN010000001.1, on the reverse strand, counting down.
ACCTTCTGTCCCAATCCCTCTCCCCCTGCTTCTATGAGGGTGCTCCCACTCCCAGACTGCAGGCTCCTGACACAAGCTGCAGACTTCTATAGAGTAAGGTCATCTGGTCAAGTAGGATAATGCCTCCTAGCCTCTCCAGAAGTAGAGGGCTTGACTACAGAAAACAGAGCCTCAAGACAGATCTCCATATTAATGAGATATCTAAAGGACAGAGGGGCATAGCCAATTAAACATTCCTTCCCCAACTTACCTCCTTGCAAAAGGTATTTAACCTCAGGCCTGCCCTGAAAATACCAGGGTACAGTTTCATCCATTTTCTGCCATGACAATAAATATCTTCTTTTTAAAATTTTTTATTGGGTATTTTATTTACATTTCAGATGTTATCCCTTTTCCCCATTTACCCCTACCCAGAAACTCCCTATCCCATGCCCCCTCCTCCTGCTTCTATGAGGATGTGCCTCTACCCACCCACATACTTCCACCTCCCCACCTTCGAATTCCCGCACACTGGGGCATCCAGGCTTCACGGGACCAAGGACTTCCTCTCCCACCTATGCCTGACAAGGCCATCCTCCCCTACATATACAACTGGAGCCATGGGTTCCTCCCTATGTGCTCCCAGGCTGGTGGTTTAGACCCTGGCCATTTGCCACCCTTTGCATTACCCTGTCATCATGACTAGGAGGCTTTGTTGCATTTTAGTATCTTCATGCTGGCTCATTGGATTCCTTGGGTACCCAATCCCTGTCTTCTTCATCTCCCAACTTCCCTTCTGTGGTTCTAATATCATTGATCACTCCCTCTGTGACATGGACCCATTGATGGCTTTGTCCTGTGCCCCAGCTCCTATTACTGAATTTATTTTCTATGTCCAAAATTCCTTTTTTTTGTTTTTCACTTCTGCATACATTCTTCGGCCCTATATTTTGTTGCTCAGGGCTGTTTTTCAGGTTCCTTCTGCAGCTGGCCGGCGAAAGGCCTTCTCTACCTGTGGTTCCCATTTAGTTGTGGTGTCACTGTTCTATGGGACAGTAATGGTAATGTACGTGAGTCCTACATATGGCATTTCAACTTTGATGCAGAAGATCCTTACACTTGTATACTCTGTAATGACTCCTCTCTTTATTCCTCTGATTTATAGTCTTCGTAACAAGGACATGAAACTTGCTCTGAGGAAAGTTCTGTTAGGAATGAGAATTGTCAAAATATATGAGTCAAAGTTGTGTCATATTTACATGTTCTAATAAAAAACAAACTGGAGATGTATCAAGATGTATTTTTTTTTTTTTTTTGAGACAGGCTCTCATGTAGGCCTGGCTAGCCTTAAACTTACTCCTTATCCAAGAATGACCTTGAAAAGATCTGATTTCTCTGCCTCTATATTCCAAGTACTAGAATTACAGATGTGTGTCACCATGGCAGGCTTCAAATTTGTTTTGTATACCCAGTGCTATTTTTCAAACCCTAAGTAAAACATGATTTCTATGTAGGATGGTCTCCTACTCAGGTAACCATGTTTTTTCATTGAAAACCTCCATCATTTTGACAGGACAATGAAGTCAACTTTGTTTATAGTTGTGTTGAGGTTAGTATTTTCAATATAAATACAGTTTTCCAGTTCCAACTCAGGTATTATATGTACTATAAATTAAAAATGTTTCAGTTCAATTCAATTCTCAGAACTGGAAAAAAAGAGACCTGATTTAGAATCTAGACAAAAAGAAGAAAGAAGTGAAGCTTTTGTACAAGAAAATGGACTTATCTTCAGAGGACTACTAGAACCATTTCCATGTCTGGAGGAGTGACTCAGTGGCAAAGTGGTTTGCTATCAGCCTAATGTACTGATTTCTTTCCATAGGGCGCATGCAGTGAAGAGGAGAAACCTCCTCCTAAAAGTTGTACTTACTCCTCCACTTGCTTGGCATGGCATGTACTCCTCCAAAATAACTAAGTAGACGATTTAATTTAAAAACATATTTCCAACATAAAATGCTTATTAACATCTTAAAAAGAAGTTTCTAAAAACTCTGAGGTGTCTGTCATTAATATAGAGTCAAATGGCATCAAAATATGGTATTAGCATGCTATCATGCCATACACAAAGGCCACTGAAAAAGTTAGCAGGGAGCCAGATGATGATCTAGTAGTATCATCTGGATTTTAATTTATTTTTAGTATTTTCATTTTTCTTTTCTTTTTTCATTATTTCATTTACAGTTATATAACATATTTTATTATGGTTTCCCCTTCTCCATCTCTTCCCAGATCATCTTTACTCCTCCACTGATTCAACTTTATGCCTTTTTTCCCTTATTTTTTTAAGAAAACAAATGAGAAAAAAAAGACTCAAAAGAAAAAGCATAAGAAACACTCCACCACATTCCTTAAATAACAAAAAATAAAACTGTAATATACAAGTAAAAGACCAGCAAGATAAAAATGTTCAAATAAACCAAATGAGACACAAAACTGTAGCAGTGAATTAATTAAACTTCTTTGGCTACCGGTGGCTGCACCTGCCCAAAAGCTTTCTGGGTTCATGAATGAAAGACATCCACACCAGCTAATTTTGATATACCTTGGCTTGCTTAATGAATGGGAATTTTTAAATCTCCCCAAGGCTAGCAAATACTTCCCTCTGGTATTACTGAGTTAACATCTTTTAAAACTCTATACTCTTTTTTGTTACCCCAGCCCCAAGATTCTTACATGCTGGCAGGTCTTTAAGTGTCATCTTTCTGCTTCTTGTTATGGTGACTCTATGTCTTGCCTCTCCCTTGGTCCCTTCCACATGCAATCTCAAAGTCCCACCCTATCTTCCTGACCTCCCATTGACTGTATGTCAATTATTTATTATCAATTGAAGCCACCTGGGGGCAGGGAGTCTCTGGTCTGGAAGCATGACTTTTGGGGGCCAAAATAAGACAAAGCATTAGAACCCATTCCTAACATTTCACCCTTTCTGTCCAAATTAAAAAAGGCCTTTCAGATGCAAATTGAGCAAACCATAACAGTTATGTAAATTACAAAGTATGATATATAATTATCATCCAGCCCATCATATTTTTTAGTTAGATTAAGTATTCTACTATTTATCCCAACTTACAGTGTTTACAATTCTATATCTGAATCATGTTCTTACTTTAATTTGTATTATCATATCTGAAAACTATCCTTTCAATATCATCTTCCTCAATGTTAAAAAACTTGAGTTTGATTATGAGAGTATAATTAGTCTTCAACTCTGTCAGAAATCCAGGAACACTTAAATATTACCTGAAGACACAGGAAGCACAAAATATAGCTTCTAAAACTTAACCAATTTGTAGAGACAACTGATTAGTTGTATAGTTTCTTATTCCTCAAAATGTTGGAGCTTCAGTCTTCAGCCTTCTGGCCTAGAACATTTGAGTGACATTAACATGAACCAAGAACTATGAAGGACTTGTTTATTCTGTCCTGGCAGACCTAAAGTGTTGACTATCCTGCATTGTGTGTCCTTTCTTGGACTGTAGGTCTTCTTTTTGTAGGGTAATTTTTGTCCAGTGGCTATTTTGCCATAACTGAAATAACTCCCTATGGAGGTTTTGATGCTCAGTTTCTTCTTTGAACTAAGAAGTGGGTATTGTCAGGAGCAGATATGTCTCTAGTCAAATGATTTTTAATAATGAATTTATATTAAATGTCATATTCTGTGGATTTCTCATGCTTTAGAAGACTATATAACTATGTAAAGTATATCTAAATTGTTGATTCTTGACTACTCTTACGTACTCTTACTCTACATAATAGCTGTTTCTATTTGAATATTATAGAAAATATCTCAGTATAATTAGATCAGAACCTAATATAACCATGAATTTATTACCTGGGCCTTAACTTGTGTTACTTAATCATCCTAAACAGTTTGTCATAGAAGTTATTAGAAGGACTGGGTCCAAGCCTTGTATTCTTAAATAAGTTTCATAGGCACAATGCCTATCTAAGAGTAAGAATATTAATTTCAAACAATTGTAATAAATCTTTATTTGTGCCATATGAAGGAGAGCATGAAGATATCAAGGATTCTATAACCAACAAGATTAATTGTTTAAATATAGCTGAAGTTTTGGCTAGAAACATTTTTATGTCTAATACAGTTTTTGTGCTATTCCCATGTTGACAGACCAGCAAATTAAGTTACCTGCTCTGTTTGAGTTTCTTGAATTTTTCTTTTCTATAGCCAAGACCTTCAGGGTGTCTTCCCCATCATATCTAATCCATATCATTCTGGAAGTAGTCCAAAGCCTTTTCTTTTTTTCTGTCAACACAAATATAGAGCCTGTTTCCCAAAATAGCATGTCTTTGGTCCAGCAACCAAAAATCATTAAAGGTATAATATGAATTAGATTAATAGCTCAACCTCTCTTCCAGAGGATTTTTAATATTATAAATACCAAACTTATAATCATCTTTATTTTGATAATTGAAACAATGCAAAGCAATTAATATAATCTAAACAAATTTTATCTGTTGAGATAGTATTCCTCCATTCTCTCCTGTTTTGTTTTTACACAATTAAATTTTAATAGTGAGATCAAGGCTTAAGTTTCTACTATCTGAGATAGGTTTCTGCTACTTATCTTCTGCTTCTGACCTACAACTTAAGATCAAATATCTCAAAGTATTTATTCATCTATGTATTTAACTTTAAATAAATTCCCTTCTACTTATTGTATAAGCCAATTTCCAGGCTCTAATTTTTGTAATACCAGGCTGAATAATCCCAGAAATCCATGTAGACTGTGTTCGAAGATCCTAAGAGCTGCCCTGGCATAGACTTTTTCAAAATTTCTTTAAATTATTTTCTTATTCACTCTATTCTTTCTCCTTGCCTTTATTTCCTACATTTGTGAAAAAGGCCAGGATTTCTTTATTCCATGTATACTTAAGAATATTTAAACAGTTATCATTGTATTCCCTTCTATCCTTAAAAACATTTAATTTAAATTTTATTTGTTTCTATCCTTTGATTTTTGTTTGTAGGAAGCGGGCACCATTTACAATCTGACTCTCTCTGCCTCCAAGCATCCAGCCTGTCTCTTTGCACAGCAGGAGCTCCCAGTTCATCTGAGTCCAAATTCTTTGTTTTGTTCTGAACCATGGGTGCATATCCCTTTGGAGCTCAGGCAAAGTTTGAAGCATGCTAGAAAACCAATTCTCCCCAAATTCTAATCTTACATCATAGGCATGTTTGTATTCCATCTGAGAATCTCTAAATAATTATTAATAGTGAGTTCTTGCCAGACACATTGGACACTATCTGTAGTGGTGAATTAGTTAAACTGCTTTGGTTCCTGGTGGGTGGTGCCCCTGCTGTTCCTGCCCAAGAGCTCTCTGGATTCATTAATGAAAGACACACACACACACACACACACACACACACCAGCTAATTTTGATATACCTTGAGTAGCTCAATGATTGGGTACTTCTAAACTTTCCAGTGACTAGGACTTCCCTCTGATATCCCTGAGTTAACATCTTTTCAAATCTATATTCATCACTGCTACCTTAATGACTAAGGTAACAGTGAGATAAGTTATTGGTTAAGGTTGGGAGCTCCTGTCCTCTTGCCCCCTCTCAACAGTGGGATCACACCTAGCTTGAATCTATGCAGGCCTTGTGCATGCTGCCACAGTTGCTATGAATTCATATGTATATCAGTTGTTGTGTCTTGAAGACACTGCTTTCTTGGTGTCATCTAGCCCCACTGGCTCTTACAATCTTTTTGCCTACTTGTTAGCATAGTTCCATGAGTTTCAAGGGGAGGTATTTTATGAGAATATCCTAGGATTTTATGTTTCAATACTTGTTTCTGCAGTTGGTTGAACTGTTTATGAAGGATTAGGAACTGGTGACTTTTTGGAGAAGTTATGTCACTGAAGTGTGTATGACTTTGAGGTTTTGAAAGACTCATGCCATTCCTAGTATGCTTTATGCCTTCTTATAGGTGGAGGTGTGAGCTCTTAGCTCTTGTGATGGTTTGAATATGCTGGGCCCATGGGAAGTGGCAGTATTAGGAGATGTGGCATTATTGGAGGAGGTGTGACCCTGTTAGAGGACTACATATCAACAAGTGAAGCTCCAGAATATACACAATGGAGATTAAACACCCCATTGAACGGTGAATAAAAAATAAAATTAAAACTTCCCTAAAATAGAATAAAATAGAACCAACACCTATCAAAGCTGTGAGATCAAATGAAATGAGAGCTAAGAGTGAAGTTTATAGCTCTATATAGCTCTATTTGCCTATATTTAGAAATCAGGGTTGGTGTAAAATGAACTTAGCTCCCTTTGACAGGCTCAGATTTTTTTCGCTACTCGCTATCTCCATTCTTTTGTGTTAGCCACTGATATTCAGAAACACTCTGTACCATGGACTCTCGGTAGCCATACTGTTTTGTGTCTCAGGTAGGTAATTTTTGCTATTTTTCTTATCCTCAACTGAGATCTCTCCTGTCTCATCTTCCAAAGTAGCAGCTTTGCTGCATGTACCCAACCCCCACTGTGTCTCTCTTCCCTGGGGATTCACTTCATGGTGTGGACCCTGCTTAACTCTTTTCCTTGGACCCTCTTAACCTTCCTTTCTAGCTCATCATTATTGTTTTGTGGCAGCTAATTACACCTAGAAATACTTTCTACCAGGGATCCCAATGGCAATAATTGGCTAGGATTCAGGTAGATTTTTACTCTGTTCCTTTCTTATCTTTTCTGTCTCAGACTCAGACCTGTAGCAATCTGCTTGCATGTGTTCCTCCTGCATCTCTGACTCCATTTACTGGAGATTCTTTGTATGAATCCAGGGTTCACCATTTTATCCATGTCTCTATAGTCATATTATTTGTCCTATTGCAGCCTACTTTTAGGATCCCCTACTCTTACGGCACCTTCACTCCCTAGGGACCCAGCCTATTCCTCTGAACTGGTTTCCTTAGGCTTTTCCTCTCAACTTAATCTATTTTCTTAACTCATTTTATTCTCTGTTGACATTGATAAACATATAGAAGAATTCTTTACCAGGGATTCCACAGATACCACACTTATTTAAGATTCTGAGAGGTCAACAGCAACAAAAGAATGAAACATCTACCCAACAAGACAAGACCAGATAGTAACATCCAGAAAACCTTAATCATTCTAACTTCAGATATGTAGACACACACACACACACACACACCTATAAACAGCTAAGACATACCTCTGCAAGAGCTCAGAAACCTTATAATAAGCATTAGACAAGGACATCAAAATTGAACTTATCATTATGTTCAAAGGCTTTTAAGAGGATATGAATGTATTTGTTAATGAACTCTGTAAACACACACACACAGTGGAATGAAATAATAAAAACACTTTGAAACACAAAATAGAAATAGACTCACTAAAGAAAACCCAAATTAAAATAAAACTGTTAATAAAAATCTTAGGAAGTCAAACAAAAAGTGCAGAGGTAATTCTTAACTTAGAGTACAAGAAATGGAAGAGATAATCTAAGCATTGGGAGATTGTAGAGAGAATGAACACACCAATCAAAGGAAATGACAAATCTATAAAAATCTAGGCATAGAACATCTAGTAAATCAGGGACAGTATGAAAAGAATAAATTTATAAATATTAGGAATAGAATAAGAAAAGAAACCCAAGTCAAAGGCATAGAAAATATTTTCAACAAAATAGAAAATATTCCTAACCTAAAGAAAAGGAACCTTGTCAATGGTACAAGATGCATAGAGAACACAAAACTGGGGGGGAGGGACCAGAAAAAATTCCTTATGACATGCAGTAACCAAAACATTAAATGCATAAAATGAAGAATATTAAAGATACAAGGGAAAAAGACTAAATAATGTATGAATGTAGCTCTAAAGGAATAGATGGCAAAAAAACCCAAACAAACCCTAAACCAAACCAAACCAAACCAAACCAAACCAAACCAAACCAAACCAAACCAAACCAAACCAAACCGAAAGTTCCAACCCCTCTCAATCAAAACAACCCTAAGATTGGCATAAAGAAAATAAAAATGAATAAATAAAAGAAGTAGATGGTTAGAAATAATCAAAGTCATGGTTGGTATAAATAAAAGACAAACACAAAAATAAGACATCAATGAAACAAAGAGTTTATTCTTTGAGAAAACCAGTAAGATTGATAAGTCTTCATTCAAATTAACTAAAACACATAGATAAAAATTAATAAAATTATTGATTATAATGGGGCTATCACAATGAACATTGAGAAATTTCAGAGAATTATAAGAACAGACTTTAAAAATCTCTATGAAGCCACAATTACTCTGATACCTTAACCACACAAAATCCCAGCAAAGATAGAGAACTTCAGGCCAATTTCGCTGATGAATATTGATGCAAAAATACTCAATAAAATTCTAGCAAATGGAATGTAAGAACACATCAAAACCATCATTCACCATGAACAAGTAGACTTCATCCCAGGAATACAAGGTTGGTTCAATATATAAAAATTCATTATCATAATCCACTATATAAACAAGTTCAAAGAAAAAAAATAACATGATCATATCATTAGATGCTGAAAAAGCATTTGACAAAATACAACTCCTATCCAAGTTAAAAGTATTGGAGAGATCAAGAATTCATGGCCCATACCTAAACATAATAAAAGCAATATACAGCAAACCAACAGCTAAAGTCAAATTAAATTGAGAGATACTGGAAGCAATCCCATAAAAACAGGGACAAAACAAGGCTGTCCAGTCTCTCTGTATCCATTCAATATAGTACTCAAAGTTCTAGCTAGAGCAATAAGACAACAAAAGGAGGTCAAGTGAATACAAATTGGCAAAGGAGAAGTCAAGGTATCACTATTTGCAGATAATATGATAGTGTATATAAGTGACCCCAAACATTCTCCCAGAGAACGTCTACTTCCAATAAGCAACTTCAGCAAAGTTGCTGGATATGACACTAACTCAAACAAATCAGTAGCCTTCTTATATAGAAATGATAAATGGGTTGATCAATAATTCAGAGAAACATCACTTTTCACAATAGTCACAAATTATATAAAATATCTTGATGTAACTAAACAAGCAAGTGAAAAGCCTGTATGACCCAAAGAAGTTAAGTAATGAGGGACCAAGTGAGGATGATTGAATCTCACTCTGAAGGGGGAAACAAAGTAGTTGTAGGAGACAGTTGGATGGAGAGAACTGATTGGAAAATGGGCTGGGGAGAGGAATGTGGGGAAGGGGTCCCGTGTAGGGAAAGCAGGAGTGTGGTGGGAGAGTGAAAGGAAATCATCTGTGGTTGGGTGGGGATTAGGTACCTCTAGGACCTTCCAGAGACCTGCGACAGTGGAAGTCTCCAGGCAGTCTATGAGGGTGACTCTAGCTGAGACTCCTAGTAGTAGGGAGATATGGAGCCTGAAGATGCCATCTCTTGTAATCTCGCAGGACTCCTAGTGGGGTGATAAGAACACTAACCTACCCACAAAACCTCTGACCCAAAATCTGTCCTACGTATAAGAAGTAAAGAACAAAGAAGGAGCAGAGGCTGAGGGAATGGCCAACCACTGGCTAAATTTGAGACCCATAACATGGGAATGAACCAATCTCTGATACTATTACTGCTATTCTTTTATGCCTAGCATAACTGACCTCTGAGAGGTTCCACTAGGCAGCTGACTGGAACAGACACAGAGACCCACTGCCAAATATTAGTCCATTAGATGGAGCTTGAAGGAAAAGTTGGGGGAAAATTGTGGGACCTAGAGCAAATAGGAACACCATAAGAGGACCAACACAGTCAACTAACCTGGACTGTTGGGGGCTCCTAGAGACTGAACCACCAAAGAGCATACATATGTTGGGCATGGACTTCTTCACATATGTAGCAGAAGTGCAGCTTGGTCTTCATTTGGTTTTTCCTCAATAATTGGAGCCGGGGCTGCTGGTGAATCTGTTGCCTGCCAGTGGATCCTCGAATTGGGCTGCCTCAGCTGGCCTCAGTGGAAGAATATATGCCAGAGTGTATTGGTGTTCAGAAAGTGTCTTCCCTTTCTCAGACCAGAAGGGGAGGGGAGGATGGGTCGAAGAGCTATGTGTGTGGGGGGACTGGCAGGAGAGAGGGTGTTATAATTGGGATGTTAAGTAAATAAACAAATAAATGGAAAAAGAATATGCTGTACATTTGTACAATGGATTATTACTCTGCTGTTAAAAATGACATGATGAAATTTGCAGGTAAATATCTGATATGATTTAAGACCCATTCCTCTAGATGAGACCCCTACCCAACACTGGTTGGGTTACCCAGAACTAGACACTAGATAGTTCAGAGACCTAGGGTAAAACTAAATACTACTGGTGTTAAAAACAAAACAAAACAAAACAAAACAAAACAAAACAAAACAAAACAAAACAAAACAAAACAAAACAAAACATAGTGATAAAATGACTCCTATTGATATTCTGGTATCCTCAGAACAAAGTCGTATTCAGCCATCATCAGAGAAAGCTTTCTCCTACAGCAGATGGGAATAAATACTGAGATCCACAGGCAGATTACTGTTGTGGTCTGAACCCCCAGCACAGCTGTAGCCATTTTGTTCCATGCCTGTCAGCTATTTCATATTGTTGCTGTAAAATGTGTGCTAGTTATTGACACAGGATAATTACTTGACTCAGAGTAAGGTCATGCCAATCACATATCCTGTTATGTTCTGTATGAGGTTTGTTAATCTTGAGAAATTCCACAAAGCTTTAAGTAAAGGTCATCAAGTTAAAGGTCAATATGAACTGTTATATCTAAAATGGCTTGAGTCCTTGCTGCATCTGCTTGAGCTCATTGTGGTATTTGTGTTTTCTTTTCCTTCATAAGCCTGCCCTGAGAAATATTTGTTGTTGTGGTTCAGATAATTCTGAGCTACATTTCCAGAGCTTATTAGTATTAGGGTGTTCCTGTGGTTTGTGGAGCAACTCTCAGACCCCAACATTTGGTGCATTGGCCAGGAAGCTTCCATAAGGAGGTAAGCTTTTTTTTTTTTTTTTTCCTGTAGAGTCCTTTTTCTTTGGTCTTGTTTATGGTTCCTTTTGGAGAAACTCAAGAGTTTAAAAACTGAACACAGTGTTTCCTTGGGTCTGAGGATGGAGATCATTCCCACTCCCACTGGCTAGGGGATTGGAGTACAATCTACCCATTTGGACTTGGATTTGTTTGGTTCTCTAGTCTGAGAGCTTGTGCAGTGCTGTATCTGTCTTTGAAACTCAGTCTTGTTTGTTTTCTCTCTTCCACTTTTATTTTTATTTTATTTTGTTTTATTAATTTTTTGGCACTTCCTTTCTCTGTCTTTAACTCCTTCACTCTGGGACATCTGGGTCCCTTCCCATTCCTCCCCAACTCTATTGTTTGTTACTGGTGGGCTAGTCTGTCCATGTTGTTAAGTTTATGTTTATAGTTTTGTTTCATTGTCTGATTATTGTTCTGGATCTTATATTCTGAGGACAAATGATTAAAACTTCATCTGCTGGCCATTTACTCTTGGACTTGGCTTTAACTAATTTCAAGGATTTTTAGGGGAAAAAGTGGCCTGAATTGGGAAAACAAAAGCTGATAAACTGGTATTGCCCTCTAAACCCTGCACCTGCAGCTAGGAGTCTATCATGACTGGAGAAGTCTTCCAGGGGCTGCTTGCTGCTCTTAAAGAGGTTAGGTATTTTCCAGCAGCATCTCAGCTTTTCTGGTAAGGAAGCCTATGGATAGTTGTCTTAGTTAGGTTTCCATTGCTGTGAAAAGACTCCATGACCGAAGACATTCTTATAAGTGACAACATTTAATTGGGCCTGGCTTACAGGTTCAGAGGTTCAGTCCATTATCATCAATGTGGGAGCATGGCAGCATTCAGGGAGACTTGGTGCTGGAGGAGCTGAGCGCTCTACATCTTGCTCCAAATGCAAACATAAGACTGTTGTCTTCCCAGCCACTAGACAAGAATTGCCTCTTTTCATCTACAGACAAATCACTGTCCAGAAAAGGGCACACTTGCAGAATAGTCAACTGATTATATTTGCCAAGACAGAGTAATCAGCCCTTAATAATTCTGCATCACTTGGTATGTCAGATGATCCTGGGCCAGAAGGCTGAAGATTGAATGCTCCAACATTTTGTAGTATAGGGACTGTCCAGGTGCTCAGTGGTCTTTATAATTTGGCTAAGTTTTAGAAGCTATGCTTGGTGCTTCCCATAATTTCAGTTAACTCAGTCATTCTGGACTTCTGATGAGTTTGAAGACTTATAGTCTCATAGCCAATCCCAGCTATTTACTTTGAGAGAAAAGGTTTGAGAGGATGGTTTTCAGCTGACATTCATTCTAAAGCCAAGGAAAAAAGCCAGGTTCAGATTATTGGCATATAAGTTATTGGGTAGGTTAAAAATATGTAAACTCTGTAACATTTGTAACAAAAAGTTATCTTAAAATAAGTAACTCAGGGTTGGAGCCATTCTGGTAAACAATGCATGGCACGAGTCAACCCAGGAAAACAGGTCTCTAAAGGTATTTTTAAATTTGGATATTTTTTATTTTGTTTTTTAAATTTTTTTTATCAGATATTATGCTTACATTTCAGATTTTATCTCCGCACCCCATTCCCCCCACCACCCAGGAACCCCCTATCCCATCCCCCCTCCTGCCTCCACAAGGGTGTGCCCCCACCTATCCCCACTCCCCTCTCCCCTCTCCACCCTCAAATTCCTCCCCACTTGGTGTTCAGCCTTCATGGGATCAAGGATCTCCTCTCTCACCCATGCCTGACAAGGTCATCCTTCCCTAAGTATACAGCTGAAGACGTGGGAGCCTCCCTTTGTGCTCCCAGGCTGGTGGCTTAGACCCTGGGGAGCTCTGGTTGGTTGGCACTGTTGTTCTTGGATAATATTTTTATGCAATCATTGCCCTAAAGATCAGATATATAAAAGATAGAATCTAAAACAATGTTTCTTTAATGAGGTATTAAGGCTGCACCTTCATGCAAGAACTTATTTTTATTGTCAGCCAAACTTTCTAACAACCAAATAGTGTATTTTAGAGACACTGGACTGTTTAAATTGTTAAAAAACTGGTTTTGTCTCCCAAAAATTTTGGTTATGTTCTATGATTTTATTCTTTTTTAAAAATTTATTTATTTATTTATTTATTTATTTATTTATTTATTTATTTATTTATGAGTTCTCTATTTGCATGTATGCTGGCATGACAGAAGAGGGCATCAGTGGTTGCTGGGAACTTTTTCTTTTGTTATTAATCATTTTATTTATTTACATTTCAAATGTTGTACTCCTTCCCTGTCTTCCCTCTGCAAACTCTCCTCCCCTGTCCCCTTTGCTCTAAGAGGGTGTTCCCCATCTCCCACCCACTCCAGGCTCACCTCTCCAGCATCTCCCTTCACTGGGGCAACAACAAGCCTCTACTGGAGCAGGCACCTCCCTTCCTACTGATATCCGATAAGACAGTCCTCTGCTATATATGTATCTGGAACCCTGGACCCTCTATGTGTACTCTGTGGTTGGTGGTTTTAGTCCCTGGAAGCTCTGTGGGGTTGGGTTACTTGATATTGTTGTTCTTCCTGTGGGGTTGCAATCCCTTTCAGCTCTTTCAGTTCTTCCTCTAACTCTTCCATTGAAGTCCTAGGGATCATTCCAATAGTTGGCTGTGAGTATTTGCATTTGTCTTAGTCAAGTGCTGGCAGATCCTCTCAGATGATGTTGGAGACCAGAGACCCCTAGGCTGCTGGGGTCAGCCAAAGGTCAGAGGCTTTCCAGAAAAGGTGCAACCTTCACAGTTCCATCAATGTCACAGCTGGACCTCAGAACTTCCTCAGAATGTGAACTTCCGACGATGAAGATAAGCAACAGCCTCGAGCCATAGATAACCGGACTAAGGACACTGGGCGGGGATGGGTGTTTTTACTTCCCTGTTTTAATTTTGCTTATATACTGCAAGCCTTGCCTCTAGTAAATGAGACCTTGACAACAGCTAGACTGACTCTGTCCGTTCTTCGCCGCTTGGTCTCCCTTCTCTCTCCCACCCGTGTCTCTTTCAGGTGGTGGCTACTCAGGGACCCTGTAATAACTTTGCCTGCTGGACGGGACAAGATGATAGTCACACCAGCTTCCTGTCTGAGAGCACTTCTTGGCATCAGCAACAGTGTCTGGATTTGATGCCTGCAGATGGGATAGATCCCAAGGTGGGGCAGTCTCTGGATGGCCTTTCCTTCAGTCTCTTCTTTACTTTTTGTTCCTGCATTTCCTTTAAACAGGAAAAATTCTGGGTTAAAATTTTTGAGATGGGTGGATAGCCCCATCCCTTCACTCAGGGCCATGTCTATTTATTGGAGATGGTTTCTTCAGGCTCTACCTCCCCACTGTCGGATATTTTGGCTAATGTCATCCCAATGGGATCCTGGGAGCCTCTAGCATCCCTGACATATGGGACTTTCTAGCAGTTCTCCCAGTTCCCCTCCCTCCACTGCTACTTAATCCTATTCACTTTCCTGGCCTTCTGGACTTCTCTCTTGTCTCTTCCCATACCTGGTCCTGCTCCAGCTTTCGCCTCCCACTCCCCTCTCCCACCCAGGTTTCTCTCTCTCACTGTTTCCTGTGATTATTTTGTTCCCTCTTCTAAGTGTGATTGAAGCATCAGCACTCTGGCTTTCTTTCTTGCTAAGCATCATGAGGTCTGTGAGTTGTATCATGAGTATTCTGAGCTTTTGGGCTAATAACAACTTATCAGTGAGTACGTACATGTATGTTCTTTTGAGCTGGGTTATGTCATCTAGTATAATATTTTATAGTTCCATCTATTTGCCTGCAAAATTTGTAAAGTCATTAATAGCCGAATAACATTGCATTGTGTAAATGAACCACATTTTTTATATTAATTCTTTCATTGAGGGACATCTGTTTTTTTCTAACTTCTGGCTATTATAAATAAGGCTACTATGAACACAGTGGAGCATGTGTGCTTATTATATGTTGGAGCATCTTTTGAGCCCAGTAGTGGTATAGTTCAGTCTTCAAATAGAACTATTTCTAAATTTTTGAAAAACAGCCAGATTGATTTTTATTGGATAATTTATTTACATTTCAGATGTTATTTCCTTTCCCCATTTCCACCCACCCAGAAACCTCTATACCATCCCCCCTTCTACTGCTTCTATGAGAATATGCCTGACAAGGCCATCCTCCCCTACATATACAGCTGGATCCATGGGTCCCTCCCTATGTGCTTTCAGGCTGGTAGTTTAGACCATGGGAGCTCTGTTGGTTGGTATTATTGCTTGTCCCACGGGGCCACAAAGCCTTTCAGCTCCTTCATTCTTCTAACTCCTCCACTGGGAATTCCTTGATCAGTTCAATGGTTAGTTGTGAGCATCCATTTCTGTACATGTCAGGCTATGGCAGACCTCTAAGGAGATAGCTATATCAGGCTCCTGTCAGCATGCACTCCCTGGCATCCAAATCAGCCTCTGCCTTTAGTGACTGCACATGGGATGAATACACAGGTGAACCAGTCTCCAGACGGTCCCTCCTTCAGTTTTTGCCCTACACTTTGTCTCCATATTTGCTCCCATGAGTATTTTGTTACTCCTTCTAAGAAGGACAAAAGCACCCATTCTTTGGTCTTCCTTCTTCATGACCTTCATGAGGTCTGTGAGTGTTATCTTGGATATTGAGAGCTTTTAGTCTAATATCCACTTATCAGTGAGTGCATACCATGTGTGTTCATTTCTCAAACTATGGAGAACAATGTTGAATCATGAGTGGTTGTTCAAACATCTGAGCCTAGGGAGTAGTCTCATTCAAATCACCACATTGGTTCTTTGGATGCACCCTTCTTTCATTAGGGAAGTCATACACATAAAATCAGTCACTAATGGTATTCTTACTTATGATTTCAGTCTAATTCTGAGTTCTTCATATCTACTGTTGGTTAGATGATAAACATGTGAAATTATATTCACAGTCTTTTAATAATGAGTCCCAAATGATATTTGTTAGTTAAGGTTACTGTTGTTTCTGAGCAATTTGGAGAAGAAAGGGTTTATTTGGCTTACACTTCTATATTATAATCTATTATTGAAGGAAGTCAAGGCAGGAACAGGCTAGGAACTCATAGGCAGGAGCTGATGCAGAGGCCATGGAGGAGTGCTGTTTACTGGATTGCTCATCATAGCTTGCTCAACTTCTTCTTCTTCTTCTTCTTCTTCTTCTTCTTCTTCTTCTTCTTCTTCTTCTTCTTCTTCTTCTTCTTTTTTCTCCTTCTCCTTCTCCTTCTCCTTCTCCTTCTCCTTCTCCTTCTCCTTCTCCTTCTCCTTCTCCTTCTCCTTCTCCTTCTCCTTCTCCTTCTCCTTCTCCTTCTCCTTCTCCTTCTCCC
>JANHMN010000001.1:196043834-196057570 GCA_030674055.1 Rhabdomys pumilio | reverse complement strand
GAGAAAGATATCGTCTTAGTTTCGGAAAGAAAGTGGACCAGCATGTTAGGGACTGTGCACGTGACATACCAGATTTCTAGGAAGGAGAAGTTGGCTAGGAACATATACATAGGTGTTTGGAGCTGTTGGTTCCACCTCACTGCACAAATGATGGCCATATTCCCAGTCAAAGTTATCATGTAGACCAGCAGAATCAGTGAGAAAAGTGTGATTTGAATCTTCCAGGGACCAGGGAAGCCCAGTAAGACAAAATATGTCACTCTGGATCCCTCTGATGTATTCATGATCACCAGACTCTGGGAAGAAGGTAGATAATAATGATATACTTTGTTGATGAAATATCTTGAAGCTTTTCTTTGGACCAAGAGATTGAGTCATGCAGGCAAATGAACTGAATATTTTAAATCAAGTCTTGAATAAATGTTATCCTATTTCTGAGTATGTCCTTTTGGCTTTGTTTCTAAAAAGTGAATTCTAAGTTTTGTGAGTGTTCTGTGGCAGTAGAGAAACAACAACTAAATTTTGTTTTTGTTATTCTAGTGATATACCACTCTGTTAGCATAAGGGCCAGGATTTGATCCTCA
Organism: Rhabdomys pumilio; assembly: GCA_030674055.1. Lineage (NCBI taxonomy): Eukaryota > Metazoa > Chordata > Mammalia > Rodentia > Muridae > Rhabdomys > Rhabdomys pumilio. The sequence goes on along the minus strand of JANHMN010000001.1, from coordinate 196,056,986 downwards.
GCACCAGAAAAACAGTTCCAAATAATCATAATAAAAATATTGAAATAAGGGCAAAAATGTTTTTTTGTTTTCCTGGCTTGGTTTTCAGTGAAAGTTGTTCAGACACAACCAAAGTGATATCACCTCTAAATGTAAAGACATGCACAACATTGCTTTCAATAAAGTTTGTATACATTTTAATGATGTGTAATTTGATATTAACTTAGATTGTTTTTGGAGCTGTTATTGTTAAGAGAATTTCTTTTTTACTAGTTAAATACTAACTGAGAAGAAAGTCAATAATCATAAATAATTTTTATATAGTTTGCTTTTTTTTCTATTTTAAGATAGTTGTATTAACATGTTTCATTTCGTCATTTTATAAGTAGTCTTTGTTTTTAGAAATAAAAGCCACTACTATTTACTATGCTTAATTTTACATTGAAAATTTATCACATTTGTTATTTACTTAAAATTGTTATATTAAAAATGTATGTAATGTGTGAGAGAATATGAGAATATTTATGAGATCTTTCCCCCCATAACACTTCTTATTAATTCCAGAATTATCCTTAAAGTTCATTATTTAGGACCTATCTTAGTTCATTTAAATATGTCTAATATTTAAAAAACAATATAAAAATATTTTTTTCTAAATGTAATTTACCCACATTCCAAAATTTATCCCCCCCTTTTTTCAGAACATAATAAACCAAGCTATGTTTGTCTTCATTATAAGAACATGTGAATTGTACACAAGATGTTTTATTATGACACTGTCATATGCAGGTAATACACTTCTATGGCTCTCACTTTGCCTTCTCAATTCATCCTCCCTTTGAATCCTCTTGTTTTTTCCCTCCTGATATTATAGTTTCCAAGGAAGTTACTTTTAAGCATCACCCTAGGATGTAAGTGTAAAGTATTTACCTAGCATGTGTGAGGCTCTGGATTTCATTAATCTACACTGTAAAAATAAAGTAAAACAAAAAGTGAAAAAAAAGGAAAAAAAGAAAAAAATCAAAGCACAGAGTAAGAGCCTGATGACAGCCCCAGTGTATCAACAAAATCCTTTAAAAATTCTTTTTAATGATAAGGTTTTATTATGGATATTATTATGAATAGTATTGGCCTGAAACTTGCTATGTAACCTCCTAGGAAACATTTTGAACCCTTTATCTTCTGGTCTTGGTCTTAGCCTTCTGAGTGGTTGATATAGTCATAAGCACTATGCCTGGGTGAATAAAATAATCTTAATTTTTTGGTGAGTAAGAACATCATACAATTTAAATAAAATTGTATATATATATATATATATATATATATATATATATATATAATTTACAGTATTCATTGAACATAATAAAATAGAATAAGACTATTCCTGAAATGATATTCAATAAGACAAATATACTTGTGTGGTGTAGCTTTCACAGGAACAACAGTTTAGTTCAAGTGAATGGTCCCAATTAAGAAACATAGCTTCTGTATTTTTAGAAAAGATGCTATGAAGAGAAGAAACATAAGAATGAAGAGATTTTAAGTTTTTCACACTAAGATAATTATTAAGAATTAAACCAACCCATATTGATTCTCATTTTGGCAGGACATCAAGAAAGACCGTAGCTTTCTATAGCAACACTCACATTCTGTACTTTCCACATAAGAAGCCTCTCCTCAACAGAGTGCCGAGCAGTTCTTTCACCTGGAATGAAGCAGCAGCAGCAATGACTCTGAACCCAGGTCACAAATTTTGATGCCACATCAAAATATGAAAGTCTGAGCCACATGCATATCAGTTTATGTATCACATGTATAGTTTACATTTGTTGACATTAAAGACAACAGAGCAATATGTGCAGATAAAATGTTAGTCATAGGAGAGGATGGCAGATGAAACTTTACAGATCACTGCCAGTGTTAATGCAAAAGGGTCTTCCTTACATGGCTGTCATTAAGTTCTGCATGAATTTTTATTCTTCATCAACACTAATTTCATCTTGCCACACAATCACCTTCTCTTCTTTCTCCTCTTCCTCCTTTTCTTCCTTTTTGCTTCTCCTTTTAAAGAAAAGGTTTCTATCTCTAAGCCCTCTCTACGTAGCTCATACTGTCCTCAAACTCAAGAACCTTTGGTTCCCCTTCCAGTGGTATGATTACAAGGATGTACTCCATTCCCAGATCCTGTCTTAATGAGCCATGGGATGGATGAAGAGAGAACTGAGAACAAAAACAGTAATACCCAGTACTGATTCCTATTGGTTTCCATTTCAGTGGAAAGAGCTATTCCCCACTATTCTGCACACATATCACAAAAAGGCTTATCTTCCCTGATGCCCTATCCACATTGTCCTGTGAATGACTTTGATACCCTTTAGCACGTTGGCTTTGGAGCGGGCAAATCCCATGATGACCTAAACATTCTGTGTAATATTCTTTTTCTTTTAGTTTTGAGCAGAAAGACAAACTGACATTTGTTGACAGCCTATTGAAGATATAGATTCCTTACTATGTAGGCCCACCTGTCATGCACAACAACTCTAGTGCCTGCCACATACTAGGTCATCCTGGAGTCAGAATAAGGTCACAAAGATTCTTTCCTTTCCTGGATCAGACGTAGAGACTGTGCATAAACATTTCATACATTACTAATTCTGCTTCTTTTGCAATACAAGATTGTAGTGTTCTGTTTCTCACTGTGTAAAGATTGTGTCTTGGTCCCTATTAATGTCCTATATTTCTCACCTCTCTGTACAATTGAACCTATTATTTTCCATGTTTTCCTGGAGGACCTGTTTGCTTCTTGTCATGGAGCTTCACTAATGATCTTGATAAATTGCTCTACAGGGATTATTAAAGATAATGTGCACATTCCCATGGCCTCCTTAAGTTTGTGCTTCTCTAACAAGGTATGTAATTTTTGTCATAAAATACATAGGATGTTCAATTAAATTATATTTCTTTTAAACATTTCTTTATTATATTTTATTTTTAAAATTATTTAATTTTTTAGATTTTAAGGTTATATAATTATATCATTTTCCCTTCCCTATCCTGCATCCAAACTTTTCCATATACCCCTTCTTGCTCTTTTTCAAATTTGCGGCTTCATTTTTTATCAATTGTTGTTACACACATACATGTACATTCCTAAGCACATACATTCACAACCCAACCATTTGGTTTTGGATAACTCATTGGTGTACTCTTCCCAGGAAAGACTGTTTCTCCCACTCTTAGTATTTCTTAGTTGCTTGCACTTTTATGCTATCAGAAAGCACCATGAAAATTTCCTAAGGAAGCGACAAACAGCAGTCCTACATAGGCCTGCTTACTACAAATTCCAGCATCCATCAACGTGGCAAAGTAATCTAAGGCACATACACCTTGTTGGTAACTAATTCTACTCTAATTCTACTTAAGACCTGCTCAACAAGAGGGAAGTCATACCTCATATGTGAAACACAACCAATGACTCAGTGCTAGTGAAGTCATAGGTCTCAGAGAAGAACCTGAAACTATGATTTTCTTAAACCAGTATAATAGCTAATGGCATTTTTTTTTTTTAGTTAATAATTTCTTATCTTATTTTTTATTGGATATTTTATTTACATTTCAGATGTCACCCCCTTTCCCTATTGCCCCGCACTAGAAAACCCCTATCCCATGCCCCTTTTCCCTTTTTGCTTTTATACAATTTTTTAAAAATGTTAATCAAAGGCTTTATAAGTTTGATAATGCCCAATCAGAAGCTAACAGCATTCTTAATATCTGTCCATACATACAGGAAAGTGGAGTCCTCACTCTCATCATGGAAACATCACTTTGTCATAGATGTAGACCATTACATTTTTCTTTTAAAATAAGCTTGTTTAATTTTTTGGGTTACATTTGTTTATATACTTATTTATTTTATCTATCTATCTATCTATCTATCTATCTATCTATCTATCATCTATCTGTCTCTCATCTATCTATCTATCTATCTATCTATCTATCTATCATCTATCATCTATCTTTCTATCTGTGTTTGTCTATACATGTGAGTGTGTGCTGTCGTGGGTATGTGGAAGTCAGGTGACAGTTTTGGGAGTTGGTTCTCTCCTATTTTGTGGGTTCTAGGGCTCAAACTCAGGATGTCAGGCTTACCAGCAGGTGCCTTTATTCACTGAGCCATTAACTGGCCCTTACTCAGAGAGACAAGGCTATATATGGTGGATGAGAAGTACGATTTGTGGCAGTGGTGGCTAAGCGGTTAAACTCTATGACAGGTTTGGCATCGCATGTACCTCCAACTCAGCACCACCCCAATATCCAAAAGGAAGGTCAGCTCAGATTCAAGGGAAGAAGGTGGAATCTAAGCACTGCTCTCTGAGGTTGTCAGCCAAGCCATCCCCTGACAAAGTGGATGTGATGCCAACACAGGTCTCAGGAAAGACTAGATCATCAGATAAGAAAGTACAAACAAAAGGAAAGGGTAGCAACTGGCAAACAGGTTGAAGTGGCTGACCAGTAAACTACAGATCTGCCTTCAGACAATGGAAGACAGAAAACTAGAGGCCATCTTCTGAAAGAGAAGAGAAAAAAGTCATGGCTGACTAGCCATCCATCATGTCTGTCTGTGGTCTCTGCCTTTCTTCTGTGCATCCCAGAGGAATATTTTTATCAACTATTTTCTAAATGTGGGAGTGGGAGGAAATTCTACATCATCTATTTCTTAAAATGTAAATGTTTTTTGAAGAGTTGAAACATTTGCTTTTTTTTTTTTTTTTTTTTTTTTTTTTTTTCAACCAGAAAATACCAGGATACTGAATCAGGAGAGGCTGTGACTGGCTTGAGGGGCAGGGGTCACTGTAACATTCCACAGAGATAGTTAGTTTTTTATCCTACAAGTCTACAATATAGAGCATACTAAATGGTGATTTGGAGTCTTTATGAATTTGTGTTTGGAATATTTTCAGTTATACTGGTTTCATGTTTCTAGTAGAACTTCTTACTAAAAAACTCACACTTTGTTGTCCTTGCTGTCAGAACTGTAATGTCTTTGGTCATGGCAGTCCATTTTCCATTTTCCTAACAATGTGGCAATGTGTTGTAAAACATGGAAAATTTGGGTATGTAGTTTATGTGGCAGTGATTCAGTAAAATTGAGGATTATAAGTGTTTGACTGCTATGTGAGAACTTAAGAGAAACTTCTCAAGTTTGGGGCTGGAGCATCCCTGGAATACAAAGAGAGACAACACATGGCTCTTCAACTGTGTACACAAATACAATGTGTGATTCTTCAGGGTTAAGAAGCAAAATGTCTGTATACTTTTCTCAGACAATAAAATCTCAGTTGTAAATGAGAAAAAAGAAATGAGTACAATTTGTGATTTTTAACATATAACTTGGGATTAAGAGAGTATTATCCCCAAATGACCACGCAATTAAGAGAACATTGTATGTGTGTGCACACATGTGTGCTTATCTAAGAAAAATTATTTTCTATTAAAGATTAAAAAGCTTCAATAAGTATTAAATTGATTTTTTCCATCAGAGAATGTTCAATATATATCATAGAGAAATGTTCAATATATATCAATGTTCAATATATATCATAGAGAAAAATAGACATATTGCTCGAGTATATGTAAGTATTTAACAAGGCCACACATATTCACAAAGATTTGTTATTGAGCATTTTTCACCAATGAGCTAAACTTAATTTTGAGCTCATAAGGACTGTGAATGATGAGCCTCTTCCTCTGTTTCAATGTGGGTTAGCATATACTTAAATGAAGCAATATTTTATTGGTATTATACATAAGTTATGAGTGATCCATTTGCAATGTATAAGTATAACCAGTACAGAAAACAGTATGGAAATTCTTCAAAAAACTAAAACTAGAACTGCTATATGATTATATATATATATATTTAATATATATATATTCCAAAGGAATTAAAGCCATGTACAAAAGTGATACTGATGGCACTATTTATGATAGCTAACGTATGGAAACAGCTTATGTGCCTGTCAGTGTTAGTGGATAAACAAAAAAAATATTATACAACATAGATTTTTCTATGAAGAAGAATAAAAATTTATTATTGGCCACAAATGAACAAAACTGGGGGATATTATATATGAGCCAAACACAGAAAACCATGCTTATTCATATATGCAGAAACTAAACTAAGTTAAAATGCTAGTCTGAAAGAAGAGGAATTATTAAAGATTTGGAAATATATGGGGATAAGGCAAAGATAAAAGGAGTATGGACATGATGAATTCAGAGATGGCTGAGGCAAGATCACAGTAGATCCTATTAATCTGTATCATAAAAATAATTTTCAAACATGTTGATATAAAAAGTAATCCATGATTTCTTCAAAATTGGCTCAGTTTTGGATAGTTGTTAGTTTTAGCACTTTCTTTAAGGCATTTTTCATGTCTTTGTTTCGGAGACTGTAGATGAGAGGATTTAAGAGGGGGGTCAAGGCTGAGTAAATCAGAGTAACAATCTTCTGCATTCCTGTTGGGTTTCCTGATGTTGGGCTCACATACATCACCATAAGAGTTCCATAGAACAGAGACACCACCACTAAGTGGGATCCACACGTGGAGAAAGCTTTAGTTCGACCAGCACCAGAAGGGACTCGAAGCACAGCTCTGAGCACTAGAGTGTAGGATCCCAAGATGGAGAAGAAGGGCCCAAAGATAATCATTGAGTTGAAGGTATAACAGAGGAGCTCAGTGGAAGGAGCAGGTACACAGGATAGCGCAAACAATGGTCCTGGGTCACACACAATGTGGTCAATGATGTTAGGTCCACAGAAAGGAAGCTGGGAGATGAGGACAATTGGGACTGGATAGCAGAGGAATCCACTCACCCAGCAGATGCAAATCAGGATGACACAGAACTTCCTAGTCATGATAGAGGGGTAGTGTAATGGTCGACAGATAGCCAGGTATCGATCATAAGCCATAGCTGACAAGAAGAAACACTCTGTTGTACCAAGTGAAAAAAAGAAATAGAATTGGAGGAAGCAGGCAGAGAAGGAGATGGTCTTACTCTCAGAGAGGAGATTGACCAGCATGTTTGGGATGGTGGAAGAGACATACCATATCTCTAAAAAGGCAAAGTTTCCCAGGAAGATGTACATGGGTGTGTGGAGTCTCTGATCCCATCTCACAGCACAAACAATAGCTCCATTCCCCAGCAGGGTCAGGAGGTAAAGAATAAGAATTGAAGAGAAGAAGAAAGTTTTCCTCTCCCCCTGGTTACTGAAACCCAGGAGGATAAACTCAGTCACAAAATGTATTGTATTGTTCTTGGATCCCAAAGCTGTTAGAAAAACAGAAACAACTGAGAAATGAATGATAATGGATACTTTTCATGCTTTTCAGACACATTGCCAGAAAATGAACCAGGTTTTATTCATTGGTTCCTCCTGATGACCCTTTGTGCAACAGGAGGAACACTTTATTTTCTTGCTTACAAAGGAGAAAAAAATGACATTCAGAGATTGAAAGAGTTCACTTAAAGGTATCCTCCAAACCAGTTATTTTTATATATACCAGCTTATTTGGACTTTGGTCATCTGTAATAGTAAAACGCATTGTCCTTTGTAGGAACTTTGGACACATATTTTTCATTTTGATGCACAATTGAGCACTATAGTGATAAATTGCCTTCGTACTCAGTTTCTACACAGACATCTGATAAAAGCAGATAGGATTGAAACTGTGGGGTAGACTTGAGCCCTGTTGCATTTCTATTTTTGGGCAAGTGCTGCACAGTAAGTATTCAGGCATATTCACAATATTTTGGGAACAACTCACATAGATTCTTTGGGATTAAATCCTTCCTGGAAGCATTTGGATTAGCTAAACATTCTAGTTGTTTCTCCCTTGAGTCCTTCCTTCCTTCCTTCCTTCCTTCCTTCCTTCCTTCCTTCCTTCCTTCCTTCCTCTGTCTATCTGTCTCTCTCTCTCTCTCTCTCTCTTTCTTTCTTTCTCTCTTTCTTTTGATCATTCCATTTGTTTACATCTAAAATGATATCCCACTTCCTGGTTATCCCTTCACAACCCTCCATCCCCCATCTGCCCTCTCCCCCTCCCCTTTGCCTCTATGAGGGTGCTCCCCTACCCACTCACTCTCTCCTGCCCCACTGCTCCAGCATTCCCCTATGCTGGGGCATCAAACCTCCATAGGACCAAGGGCCTTCCCCCACCCCATTGATGTCAGACAAGGCCATTCTGTGCTACATATGTATCTGGAGCCATGGGTTCCTCTCTGCGCACTACTTGGTTGATGGTCTAGTCTCTGGGAGCAATGAGTAGTTTGCTCAGAGTGCTAAATTTCTAAAAGCACTGTTTTATATTGAGCATACTTTGTTACTTCTATGCATGATCTTGGCACTCCCCAAGTCAATTTTATCTTTGTTGAACATACACAAAATATGTCAATTCTGTTTTCTGTGATGATCATGGTGAAATCTAAAATTAATTGCAGACAGGCATTTATTCCCCACACAAGATTTCTTCTGTGGGTCAGTTTCCCCAGCTTTCCTCTCGTTCTCCTATCACCTGAGTTACGCTTCATAAGTATGGCTTGACTTTTAAGGTAACTTGCTGCTGGGCAAGTCAGATTATCTAGTATGTAAAACAATTTTCTTTACTTTTGGCACGAATTAAGCCCTTCTCTGTGCAGTTTGTTTATTTACAATCTTGTTTTATTTTAATTATTTAAAAAATTAAAATATACTTATCTGTAATAATGAACATAAGGATTATCTTAGGATGTGTAGAGACTGGGAAGTTCTTTCTGCTATTGGTTGAATCAGTAGTTGATATTGACCGAGAAGTTGACTATTTTGCTGACAATTTTCTGGAAGATATTGGTCTGGGCTTCCTGGATCACCCACCATTAATATTTTATTTATTTTTTCTCTTTCCATTTTAATGAGACTAGATTATTTTCTCATATAATATAATCTGATTACAGTTTCCCTTTCCCTCTACTCCTCCCAATTTCTCCCCTTCCCTCCTCTTATCCAGAGCTGCCCTCTTTCTGTCTCTCACTAGAAAAGAACAGGCTTCTAAACAATGACAACCAAACATAACAAAATAAAACATATAGATACAAAAAAACCCCATCACCTTGCAGGTAGACAAGGCAAATTTGCAGAAGAAAAAAAGTCCAAGAGAAGGGACAAGAATCAGAGACCCACTTGCTCACATACTGGGGAGTCCCATACATCCTAAACTGAAGACTCATATCTATATTCAGAGGACTTGGTGCAGACCTGTATACCCAATATTTTAAATTGACCAATCTTTTGACTTCAAAATAAAACAATTGACTCTATATAAATCACAGATACTAAGTAGGATACTCACCAAATTCCATCCTTATGCTCACTTATGTACTTTAGAGAGGTCAGTGTCCTAGTGCTCATCAAACCTGGAGTAAACTCAGCGACAGATATTATATCGTCAAGTTAAATTTGGATATTAGTAGTGGCATCTTTATAATAAAAATTCTTTTATTTTCATAATTATTTTTGGAGATAGGGTCTCGAGTAGACCTCTATTCCAGTATGTATATAAGGGTTACCCCGAACCCCTGATCCTCCTGCCTCCACTTTCTTAATAGATTAGAAAGATTACAGGAATGTGCAATTGTGGTCAGCTGTAAGCAGGGACAGGGCTTTGTGCCCCTAGGCTAACCACTCCACTCAGTGAGCTACATCTGCAGCCCTAACTTACATGATTTTCATGAAATGTACATTTATTCAAGTGATTTAGTTCAATATAGTATAATTATGATGAATATATATTAAAATTTCTAAGAGAATTGTAATTTCAGACATACTTTCATACTCATACTTGTGAGGCCACACACTGTGTCATACTTGTCTAGAAATACAGCTATTAGGTCTTTAGTAGAAATAAAAGCTTGCATACTGAATTTAAATTGCAGCACACCAGCAACTTTTCACTTATTCAGTCATTTAACAACGTTCATCCTGTCAGTGTGTTAAGTTCTTGGAATAAGCATTAATATGAAAAATGAGGTTTCTTTCTCCTCAAATGCTTTGCTTTATCAAATCAAGGAAGAGTATGATGGTATCTGTTTACTCATGTGTACACAGTTTCTCCAGCTCTGTAATTCTTCAGCTGTCTGTGTGCTTGGAGCAGAAATGACATTTATTCTAGTGAAGATTAGATCAAATAAATCTGCTTAGTACAAGCCACATGATGAATTTAATTTGGAGTTAAATAGATCCTTTGGACTCCTCTACATAGTAGACAGTAGTATGAGACATTAATTGATTTACTCTATTCTTGGCAACAAAAAGAGAAATAGAATTACAATTCAATGTGTGGCTTTGAAATAAACTTTATATTTCTTAATTCTTACCTTTTAATGCTTTAATTACTTTATAATGTACCAGGTTTTGTTGACATTATTTGTGCTCCAGGGGAGTTATAATTATCTATGGAATTAAAAGAAGATAAACCATAAATAAATTAAATATTACTGCATTATTTTTCTGTTGAAACCTTCTCAAAAAACACACTGACCAGCAAGTTACACTTACCGATTTGATCTTTCTGCTCATTTTTAGGGGTGCACAAATGGGCAGCTGGATTGAGAAGGAAGACAAAGAACCTAGGAAATCTGTCCTGTAAAATTAATAAGGGAGCCAGACTCTCCTCTATAACCTAGTCGCTTGTGAAAATTTAAGCAACTTGTCCAGGGAAGTGATTTAAATAATTTTAAGAGCAGGGGCTATTCTTTTAAAAATTTATATTTTACGGACACTCTGTGATCAAGTCTAAAGGAAAGGAAAATCTACTGAATTACTTCAGCTTGCACACACTCATTTGTCCCTCCCTAGCAATGCTGACAAAGAGCAGCCTGCCTCAGTTGCTTCTCCTGGAAAGTAATCTGTTAATCAAGGTATCACTATTTTACAAAACAGTACAAGTCTGAGGCTATGTTTTGACAGGGATTTAATGAACTCTTTCCCAGTATCAACACATCTGAACATCATTTTTTTTTTCCTGTAAGTTTTATGTCAGGGACTCTATAATGCCTGGGGAAACACCAGTGTAAATATATTGCTATGCCCACATTTTAAGAGTGTGTTGGGAGAAATGAAAAAAATCCGGTATCTTTTGCTATATAAAGGAAAACAGAGTCAGGGATCCCCAGAATGCCACGCTTTGAGCAGCTGACAGCGCTGAAGCTACAGAGCAGCAGTGTTGTGCATGCAGCCTTCCCAACATACCTGCTGGCACTTCGGGCTCCACAAGGAAGATCTTAGAGAATCTGCTGCCATAAGAATCTTTTTTATTTACACAGACTAAAAGCTGAGTTATGGACGGAAACTGTTACGCGTGGCTTCAGAGACTTATGTCCTTTGGAACTGTGAACCAAATAAAATATGTTTTTCAAGTCTGGGATTATTAATAATTTGCAAATCTCTTCTGAGTAAGGCCCATAGTTGTCCAGTGTGCTTGCTGGGAGGTACCTACTTCCTTCCCAGTGCCTCTGTTTCTGTGAGTGCATTTAATTCTACCTATATCCCTTCATATTTTCCCAAGTGGTATCATGAGGAAATGATGTACCTGGGTACGGTGGGGAGACTCACGAGGGAAGAGAAGAAATCCCGTATGTGTATTTAAGTGTGTGAACACAAGGCCGTGTGTTTTTGTGATTACTCAATTTAGCTCTTCAGGATAGATCCCTTTTTAAAAACCATTGTTTGACAAACATTTATTAGTAGTCACTGTATGTCCTATTACCATGGACGATGAGTACAAATAAGGCACAAATTTCATGGAGATTACACGCTGTTTTGGGCTTCAAACAAAGATACTATGGACTGGTAAACTTAGACCTGTATGATTTCAAGTTTTAGTTTCTTTTAGTTTGTTGTACCAACATAAAAAATCCAAAGTCACTGATATATATGTTAAAGTAAATAATACTATTGGAAAGCTAATTCAGGTGATGCTGTGCCAGCCACTCAACTCAGAAAGTATCTTTGTTAGGGTTATTGCTGAGACAAAACACCCTGACTAAAAAGCAAGTTGAGGAGGAAAGGGTTTATTTGGCTTACACTTCCATGCTGCTGTTCATCACGAAGAAAGTCAGGACAGGAACTCAAACAGGGCAGGAACCTGGAGGCAGGAGATGACACAGAAGCCATGGAAGGGTGCTCCTTACTGGCATCCTCCTTTCTTGTCAGACCACTTTCTATAGAACCCAGGACTACCAGCCCAGGGATGGCATCACCCATAATGGGCGAGGCCTTCTAGTATTGACCAGTAATTAAGAAAATGCCTTAAAGCTGGGCCTTATGGAGGCGTTTTCTCAATTGAGGCTTCTTATTTTCTTCTGATGTCTCTAGCTTGTTATATAAAACCTTAAACTAGTCAGTACAGAAAGGGAAAATGTCTTCACCAAAAATATGATTTGTCACTGGGAAAATGAGTTTAGATAGTACTGAACTGGAGTTTGTTGTGAAAACATTCACTGCTTAATGGTTTGCCTCCCATGACTTGCTAGGCCCTCTTTCTTATACAAGCCAGAACCACCAGCCCAGAGATGGCACCATAAATCATTAAGAAAATGCCCTACATCTAGATCCTATGGAGATCCTATCCTATTTTCTCAACTGAGGCCCCCTCCTTTCAGGTAACTCTAGATTGTGTTGTTGACATAAGACTAAGCTAATGCATATTAATATTCTTATTTAATTTAGCTGTTTGAATTCTCTTGAAATTCAGTTAGAAGTTTACTTGTGTCCTCCCTGATTTCTTTGAATATACATGTAACCCTGAACTCTCCTAGAGGGGCTTTTGGCAGTTGAGTTCTGTTGGAGGAGAAGTCATTGCCTTCAATAGTGGAACCACCACTAACATGTTACTCATGATCCTATGGACATTTTTATATCTGAGCCATGTGGGGAGCCCTAGTTAAATTCAATGAATCAGGAAACAAACACAAAAGCAGAAAAACATAAACATAAATGGAGGCTGAAAAGGATGAGGATTAGTGGAAGTAGAAAGGAGATAAGAAAGTCAGTGGCTGAGTGTTACAGAATAGATTATATGTATATGTATGTATGTGTATGTGTATGTGTATGTGTATGTGTATGTGTATGTGTAT
>JANHMN010000001.1:196032958-196043824 GCA_030674055.1 Rhabdomys pumilio | reverse complement strand
TGTATGTGTATGTGTATGTGTATGTGTATGTGTATGTGTATGTGTATGTGTATGTGTATGTGTATGTGTATGTGTATGTGTATGTGTATGTGTATGTATATGTGAAGAATAAATTAAGTTTATAGGATTGGTTTGTTTCCCTAGTTATGGGACTGTTTCTCCTTTGGAGAAAACTAATGTTTAATTTGCAAATGGTTATCATTTTGAGCTAGCTTTCAGGTTATGGATGGCTGTGTGTATGCACTTCTTTTAGCTCTAGGACCCTATGTATGTTACCAAAGCTTCTGCGAGTTCATATGTGCATAAATCCTGTTGTGACTGAAAGGCCTTGTCTCCTTGGTGTCTTGCATCCTTTGACTTTTATAATCTTTTCGACTCTTTCACATAGCTCCCTGATTCCTGAGGGGAAGGGTTTGATGGAGACATCTTATTTAGTGTTGAGTGTTTCAAATTCTTCCACTCTCTGCACATTGTCTGGTAGTTGACCTCTGTATGTGTTCCCATCTGCTGCAGGAGGAAGCTTCTCTGATGATGTCTGAGCAAGGCACTGATCTACGAGTATAGCAGAATGTCCTTAGGAATCACTTTATTGCTACTTTGTAGGTTTAGATTTTTTAAAACCTACTTTTAATAAGGATTTTCAAATGCTTCAATCATCTTTATAGCCCACCATCCAAAGGTAGGGGAGAAAAGATGGTAAACAGGGCAAGGGGGTGTGGACCTGCTTAGAAGTAGTTCTTTGGGGCGATTCCAGTCTGCATTGTCAGGATACCAGCAGTCCAGTTCAATAATATCAGGATACCAAACACGAATCGGCAGCGGTGGTGGCCCGATGCAACAGAAACAGCCAAGCCTCTGCTGAATTGACACTGGTCAGTGGGAGCAGCCACAAGCAGCCTAGATGTCAAGAGAAGTTCTCTGCCTTGCATCTCTCAATGAACTGAAAGTCAGCAAAGATGTAAGACCACTGTTGCAAGGCTAGCTATGAAAGTTCACCTCCACTATTCATTGAGTTCTATTTCTCCAAACATGTCCAAACGTTCTTCAAACTCTCCCTGAACATCATGTATTTTCCTATAGGTCTTGCCTTAGCAAAACACCACATGAGTTTGCATTACATGACACATCCAGAAACTTTCCACTTTATTAATTTTTTATGACTTTATTTACTTATTTTTACTTATTAACTTTTCTTTTTTATTAAACTAATAAAATTTATTTTAAAATATACAACTCAGTATTGACATTTTTTAAGTCATCAAAACAATTTATAATAGTTAAATGCCTTTTAAAGATACATCATATCTTCTGAAGCTAAAAGTAATATGCACTCAACCAGTTTCTAAAATCTATTTGGAATATTAAACACGATAGAATTAGAAAAAAACTCTTATGAAGCCCTCTATGAAAGGAAATTGTGACAAGTTTCTGATTAGACAGAAACTGTTCCATCTCCAAGGAAGAATACACAGTTTAACTGTGACTTCATGGAATGAATTGAGTAGTGTTCCTTCTGTTTCTATTTTGTGGAATAGTTTGAAGAGTATTTGTATTAGGTCTTCTTTGAAAGTCTGATAGAATTCTGCATTAACCCCATTTGGTCCTGGGCTTTTTTTTTTTTTTTTTTTTTTTTTTTTTTTTTTTTTTTTTTTTTTTGGTTGGGAGACTTTTAATGACTGTTTCTATTTTTTTAGGGGCTATGAAACTGTTTAGATGGTTTATCTGATCCTGATTTAACTTTGGTATTTGGTATCTGTCTAGAAAATTGTTCATTTCATCCAGATTTTCCAGTTTTGTTGAATATAGGCTTTTGTAGTGGGATCTGATGATTTTTTTTTTAATTTCCTCAGTTTCTGTTGTTATATCTCCCTTTTTTATTTCTGATTTTGTTTCTGTGCCCTCTGGTTAGTCTGGCTAAGGGTTTATCTTGTTGATTTTCTCAAAGAGCTAGCTCCTGGTTTTGTTGATTCTTTGTTGTTCTTTTTGTTTCTACTTGGTTGATTTCAGCCCTGAGTTTGATTATTTCCTGCCATCTACTCCTCTTGGGTATATTTGCTTTTTTTTTTTTGTTCTAGAGCTATCAGGTGTACTGTCAAGCTGCTAGTGTATGCTCTCTCCAGTTTCTTTTTGGAGGCACTCAGCTGAGTTTTCCTCTTAGCACTGCTTTCATTGTGTCCCACCAGTTTGGGTATGTTGTGCCTTCATTTTCATTAAATTCTAAAAAGTCTTTAATTTCTTTCTTTATGTCTTCCTTGAGCAAGTTATCGTTGAGTGGAGCATTATTCAGCTTTCATGTGTATGTGGGCTTTCTGTTGTTTTTGTTGTTATTTAAGACCAGTCTTAGTTTGTGGTGATCTGATAGGATACATGGGGATATTTCAATCTTCTTTTATATTACTCTATTCATATTGTCTGGCTTTGGGTCTCTGTATTTGTCCCCATGTGCTTCAGGGGGAAGCTTCTCTGATGATGGTTAATTAAGGCACTGATCTATGAATATAGCAGAATGTCATTAGGAGTAATTTTATTGTTACTTTTTTTTGGTAAGTAGTATTTTGTTTTACCCTAGATTTCTGGGCTATCTAAACTCTGATTCTTGGTCACCCAAAGCAATAACAAGTATTGATTTCATCTTGTGACATGAACCTTAAATCAAAGCAGATATTGGTTGGTTACTCCCAAAAGTTTTGTGTTACCATTGCCCTAGCATATTTTCTATGCAGGATAGATGATAGATTAAGGATTTGTACCTGGGTTAGTGTTTACACTTCTTTTTTGGTAGCTCATAGAGCATCTTCCTTTACCAAAGACATTAGAATGTAGGGTTAAAGATTCTATATAGGCACCAGCTCAACCTCTCCATGTTCAGTGAGTTGTGTAGGGAACAGAAATAGCAAGCACAGGCCAACATGAGTTTCCACCATCTCCTCTGTGTATACACTATAGCTTTTAGCTAAGCATTTTATGAGATTACTGACTGTGAGAACAAGTAGGTCTCTGACTCTTGTGCTTGCTCTTAGGACTATTTTTCTCTTGTTGAGTTTCTGTGTTCTACTTTGATATGTTAGTTTTTGCTTCATCTTTTTATATTTTATTTTGTCATGTTTGGTTGTGATCTTTTAGAAGCCTGTTCTTTTCTAGTGGGAGAAGCACAGACTTCAAACAATCTTTGTGTGGGTTTAACTGATAAACTGATATTTTCATCAGGGGCTGTACAGACAGTCCCCAGCTCACTCAGTTCTTTATGAGTTTCTATTTTATGATGGTGTAAAAGTGATAAACAGTCAATAGAAATGGTGTTTTAATAATTTGGCCTTCCCTCGAGGCTAGAGAAAGGGACTGGGAAAAATAGGATAGGGAGAAAAAGGAAGGTGCCAAGACATTTTCTTGAGATGCACAGTTCTCAGTCAACCATACAATGTGAACATTAACAATAAATATACCACAATGTTCAGTGTAAGTAAGTTGTGGTGTTTGGCATATTTATTGTACCAAATGCATTTTCAACATAATATTTTAACACAATAAAAAAAAGATGATATAAAGACCTCAATAACCTCCAGGAACCCAAGTTTGCTCTACTGTGGAAGTTCAAAAGGTGCTTTTTATGTATTATTAGTTTTTGGAGAATATCTGAAAGCAGTGATGTATAAGCCTCAGAAGGAGAGTTAAGAAATAGGGTAAATGTGATTGGAAGAGAAGTGAATGCAATTGAGAGTCTCATGGGGTACAATTTACATTTTGTAATAATTACTGCAGTGTCTTCTGTATCCCTTCAAAATAGCTTATGGCTTCCTCAATAGGCCTACGCATGTAGTCTCTCATTTTTGTTTTTCATGTAGTTTACGTAAACTGAGTCCCAGAGCAGGAAGAAGCATTCCTAAAGGCAACATTAAGTTGTCTATACTTCTGGAGAACTATTTGTCCTCAGAAAAAGCCCTTTTACTGTAAAATATATAGAGTATTTACAATGTAATTGTTTATAGTTTTCATGTCTCTAACATCTGTACACATTTCTTTTATATTTATAGAAAAAAGCATTTTCCATTTTTATTGTTTATTCCTTTATTGCTTGTTATCATTAAGATTATTCAAGTGTTTTTATTGTCTCATTTTCTTCTATTAGTGTTTTATTATACATATTTATTTATTAGTTCTTTGAGAGTTTTCCACAATGTGTTTTATTTATTGTCACCTCTCTCTTCCAGCTCTTCCCAGATTAACTCTCTTTTCTACTCACTCAGTTTTGTATCCTTTCTTCTTAACCCACCATGACTAATTTGTGAAACCAAAATATTCCTGGATATGTTGTCTTTCATAGGAGTGGGGTCAACATACTTGAGAAAACTGACTCTCCCAAGTTAACACTTTTTGTTACATGATTTCCCTTTAACTCTGTATACCACTGTGTTCTATTTTCCCTCCTCTGAAAAATTATCCTCACACTAGTAATTCTACCAATCAATAAACATGAGAAATCTTTCAATTTCCTAATGTCTTCTTTAATATCACTCTTCCCAGAGATTTGTTGTTTTCATTATAGAGGTCTTATGCCTCTTTGGTTAGGATTTTCTTAGTTTACTTTTCTTTCATGTTGCTGTAAACAAAAAATGTGTTCATTGTATTCTTCTCAGTGTTTGTTGTTAATGAACAGAAAGCCTACTGATTTATGTAAGTGATTTATACTCTAACACCTCAACTGAATCATTCCTTGTTCCTTGAAGTGTCTATGTAATTTTTGGTATCTTTTATGTATAATACACCATTTGCAAAGAGATTACTTGACTTTCTTTTCTTTCATATTTATTTATTTATTTATTTATTTATTTATTTATTCCCTTACCTTATTTATTTATTTATTTCCTTACCTTATTTACCTTATTTATTTATTTATTTATTTATTACCTTACTGTGCCAGCTAGTGCTTTTAGCACTATAAGAAAGGGGATAATGGACAGCTCTGTTTTCTTCTTGATTTAAGTGTGTTTACTTCAAGTTTTTCTCCAGTTGGGATAATATTGGCTGTGTTTTTATCATATAAAGTCTTTATTATGTTGAGGTAATATCCTTCCAGTCCGGTTTTCTCTAGGACCTTTAACAGAAAACCATGTTGGATTTATTAAAGGATTTTTTTCTGCATGCATTGAGTTGATGTAGTTTTTGCTTTAATTCCATTTATATGATTATTGTGTTTATTTACTTACATGTGTTGAACCATCCCCACATTTTCATGCCACCTTTGTCTGGGTTGTTTATTGATATTTTATTGAGGATTTTTGCATGTATGATCATCAGTAATATTGGATTGTAATATTTGTTTGTTTTGTTTTTGCTTCTGTTTGAATAATACTGGTTGCATAGAGTAAGTTTGGAAGTGTTCCTTTTATTTATATTTTTATGACTAATTTAGGAATTAATGGTTGTAGACTTTTCTTTGAAAGTCTGGTAAAATTATGCTGTGAATACATCTGGACCTTGGTTTTTGTCTGAAAGGCTTTTCATTACTCTCTCTATCTCCAAATTTGCTATGGATCTGTTTAGGTCGTTGATTTCTTCTTGGTTTTATTTTGGTGGTTCAGATGAACCTAGAAATTCATTCAGTTGTTTTAGATTTTCTAACTTAATGGAGTACATATTTTTAAAGCATTCTCTTATAATATTTTTTTTTGTGTCTATTGTACTGTTTCTTTGCTCATTTCTGATTCTGTTAATTTGAATTTCCTATTTCTTTCTTTTTGTTAGTTGGACTAATCATTTGTTGATCTTTTGATAAAAATTATTTAATTTTATTATTTTGTGTGTATGGGTGTTTTGCCTGTGTATGTGTTTGTGTACCATGTGTATGCCTCCTGCCCTTGGAGGACAGATATTAAAGCTACCATGTTGAGTGTTGGGATATGCCCAGAAGTGGACTAGCTGTGTTGTATAGTAATTGTATTTTTAAGTTTTTGAAGAAACTATCTACTTTCCCATAATTACTGTGTTAATTAGAACTCCCACTAGAAAATGTATTCCTCTTTCCCCAAATATTCTCCAAAATTTGTCAGATTTAGTAATAGCTATTATGATTGGAGTGGGATAGTATCTCAAAGTAGTTTTGCTTTGCATTTTCCTGATGACTGGGATTTTGAATACCTTAAAAAATATAATTGGCGGTTTGTGTGTTTTTGTTTTTGAAGTCTGTCTACTCCATTCTTTGTTTCAATGGTTGATTGTCAGTTTTATTTTCTTGGTATTGAATTTATGTAGTACTTTGTAAACTTTGGTATTTTTCTCTTGTCTAAAGTATAGTTGATAAAGATTTTCACTAATTCTGTGTGCTTTGCTGCATATCAACTTTTAAATTTCATGTATTCCTATCTGTTGACACCTGGTGCTAGTTTCTGTACTACTGATATTCTTCTGTTCAGAAAGTCCTTACCTATCCCAGTGTCTTGAAGATTATTTTCTATGTTTTTATCTAGAAGTTTGAGTGTTTTCAGTCTTAAAGTCTTTGATACAGTTTGAATATATCCAAACCTACTCAGTACCCCCTCTCTCATTAGAAAACAGATATCTAATAAACAGATAAACAAGCAGTAAAATAAAAGTCAAAGAAAAAGCAAGAAGCACATGCAGATGTGCACACACACACACACACACACACACACACACACACACACACACACTGTGAACTGTATGGCTTTTATTTTCATCCTTCTGCAGATTTGATATCCTATTTGCTAGCACCATTTGTTGAACAGGCTATTTTTTCACTGTTTGTTTTTTTCTCTGCTTTCTAAAGAATTAGATTGCTGTAGTTTTGTTGGTTTATTTCCAGAACATCTATTTTATTATATTGGTCTACCTGCCTGTTTTTATGCCAGTATGAGGCTTTTCCCCCCTCCATTATCTCTGTACCATAATTTGAGTTCATGTACTATGATCATTCTGGCTGTGTTGTTAGTATTGTTTTGAATATTATTATGGTCTTTTGTGACTCCATTTGAGTTACTGGATTTTTTTTAGATCTGTTATATATAACATCAGAATTTTTAAAATTAAAAATAGATTTTTAAACACAATATATTACAGTTTCCCCAACTCTTCCTAGGTCCACTCGCCTCCAAACTCACCCACATCAATACATCCTCTCTCAGAAAGCAAATATCTAATAAACTAAAATAAAAACAAAGAGAATAGGAAAAAACAACAGACAAACAAACAAACAAGGAAATAAAAGTCAAAGAAAAAAATGCAAGAAACACATTTAGATGCAGACACACACATATATTTTCACACAGATATCTCATAAAAACATAAAATTGAAAACCATATTATACAAATTATGAGTTAAACAAAGAGAAAGTCCAGACAAATAATCATGTGACAAAAATAAAGCCCCATGAAAAAGCCATAGAGCTTGTGTGTGTTGATCATCTACTGATGGGCATGGGGCCTGTCCTTAAGTGTGGTTTGTATACTCAGCAAGAATTATTTGTAAAGCTAATAACTAGTTTGATTTGTCTATACTATCTAGTAGGAAATGGGAACCATTACATTTTTTTATAAAAAAAAGGACTCCATTCTGTGTTTAGCTGTATCTAGACATCACATTTTTGGGCTATATTTTTGTTTGTGCTATAAAAATTTATATAATATCATGATAAAATATTAATTTGTTCTTCATGGCTATGTTTTCACCTCTTTTTTCATCTCTTTCATTAAGCTAAGTAATCTTTCTCTTTTAACTGCAGAGAAATAGCTTATGAGATTTGAAACTGGCTATACCAAAATAAAGACTAGATCTATATCCTAGTTTCATGATTAAAAATTATATTATGAATACTGTTACTCTGATTTATAAGTATCAGCACACCAGTGTTACAATGTCATCTGAAATGGAGAGAAATTTGAATGGGATTTGTATATAAGAGAAAAAATACTCTGGTTATGTTCAAAGGTGAGTAGCAAAAAGTAACTATAAAACTATAAAAAATGAAGGTATTAGAGAGTGACACAGTAAAGACTTTAGGATTTACAATTCCAAGATAAAAGAAAGAATCACATGTGATTACCCAGTGAACTAAATTTTCAGTGGACACTTGACAATCACTTGGTAGAGAGAATATTATTAATGGAGATATGGGTAAGAAAAGGAGAAACAGGAAGAATTATAATCAGAGCAGAAACCAACAGTTTTTCTGACCCAGGGATCTAGAGTATTTTGAGTTGGTAGAAATTAAAGCAAATCAGTATTTGAGAAACAAATTGTAGATAGAGAAAGGCCATAGAGAAGTGAACATGAACAAATGTAATGTTCTTCTGTGTTGCCTCATCTTGGTTGTCACCTTGACTTGATCTAACATTAATTAAAATGTAAGATGCTGGGCACTCCGTTGAGGGATTTTCTAGACCAGATTATTTGAAGTGAGAGGACATATTCTAAATCTGGGTGACATTTTCTGGTGGAAAAGGAAAGTTCTTCTTCCTCTTCTTCTTCTTCTTCTTCTTCTTCTTCTTCTTCTTCTTCTTCTTCTTCTTCTTCTTCTCTCTCTCTCTCTCTCTCTCTCTCTCTCTCTCTCTCTCTCTCTGTGTGTGTGTGTGTGTGTGTGTGTGTGTGTTGGCCTTTTTGGAAAGTTCATCTGTCTTATACCTGTGTTGTTCATTCACCAATATTAGAATAAAATTCTCTGGGATTCAATGTGGACTGAAGACCAGCAGATCTCTAGCCTCCTGGCCTGAGTAGCTACTGGATTACTGACCTTTCCAGTGTGGGTCATCAATTGACTACCTAGACCCAGTTTAATCCCTACTCTATTCCTCTTTCTTTCTTTCTTTCTTTCTTTCTTTCTTTCTTTCTTTCTTTCTTTCCTTCACCTAATATGTATATCTATGTCTATCCAGATAGTCAGTTCTATTCCTTTAGATAGTCCCAAAGTACCCTCTGAGGTACACACAGACTTCTGTGATGTTTATACACAAAACAAAATGTCAAGAATGTTGGAAGAAGCTGGGAGTCTAAACAGATGAAAATTTAAGAGTAATGCTGCTCAGAAATATTAAATAGGATCAAAACCCTGCCTTTATCTGAAGCATGAGAAGCAGCAGTTCAGATATTCAAAGACCAAGAAAAGAAGTAGTGCAATAATTCTGGATGCTTTTGATTTTGGTCATTTATTTAAATAAAACCAGCTAAAATCTGAAAAATAAATTCAATATAAATTTAGTTGCATAAGGTCCTTTTTGTTGACCAATTTTTAATCTTCTTCAGAATTTCCTTCAGGGCTATCTTCATATGTTTGTTCCTAAGACTATATATCACAGGATTGAGGAGTGGGGTCAAGACAGAGTAAAACAGTGTCACAATCTTCTGCATCCCAGCTTCATGCTCAGATGTTGGGCTCCCATACATGACCAGCACTGAGCCATAAAATAATGCAACCACTGCCAGATGAGACCCACAGGTTGAGAAAGCCTTTCTTTTTCCAGAGGCTGAAGGGACCTTCAGTACAGCTGCTAGGACAAGAGTATAAGATCCCATGATGAAAACAAAAGGAATAATGAGAGGCAGAGGACTTAAGATAGAGAAGACCAGCTCAATTAGGGGAGATTTTTTGCAAGTCAGTGCTAGCAGGGGACCTGGATCACACAGGAAGTGGTCTATAATTCTGGACCCACAGAAAGACATCTGGGAGATGATGATGATGGGAACAGGGAACCAGAGGAAACCAAGCACCCAGCAACTGATCACAAGGATGTTGCAGAGGCGCCCAGTCATGAGAGCAGGATAATGTAGAGGTCTGCAGATGGCAAGGTAGCGATCAAATGCCATGACTGCCAGGAAAAAGCATTCTGTAGAACCCAAGGAGAAGAAGAAATAGAATTGCAGGAAGCATCCAGAGAAAGAGATGACCTTGGTGACAGAGAGAAAGTTGGCCAACATGTTGGGGACTGTGGAGGTGACATACCATATCTCCAGGAAGGAGAAGTTGGCCAGCAGGAGGTACATGGGAGTGTGGAGTTTCTGATCACAGCACACAGCACAGATGATGGAAGCATTGCCCATGAAAGTAAGGAGGTAGACAATGAAGAAGATGACAAAGAGGAGGATTTGCTCCTCCCTGGGGCAGGGGAAGCCCAGGAGGATGAAGCCAGTGATGGTGCTGGAGTTGCTGGGGCTGCTGAAGGCTTTCATCTGTCTGTGCCCTGTGAAAGTACCAGAAATTATCAAATAGATAAAGCCAGTTGCAGACTCAGATGTATATTTAATTCACAAGAGAAATAACACATATGTATTATTTACCACTTACTGAATATATTGACCTGAATTGATTGTTTACTCCATTCTTTGCTTTCCTACACTTCCGCTGGTGGCACAAGAAAGTTCTTGGTCATAATTGATGAATGCTCCTCCTGTTCCTTGTCCTCTTCCTCATCTTCCCCCTTCTCCACATCCCTCTAGTCTATGAAGTTAGATTCTAATATAGTTTTCAAACGTTTGCATTTTTCTTCAAGACTTTACACATGGGTGTATAATCAAGTACATGCATATATCTCCAAACATAACAGAATTTGCTCCCATTTAAACAAAAAGAAATGAAATGTGTGTATCTCTTGGTATAGAGTATCTTGACACTCGTAAGTATTACTGGCTTTAAAAATTGAAATCAGATTAAGTTAAGAAATGCTGTTGCATATATACTTCATTTAACTTCCCAACATACTTGGGATAAATTTCCAAGTTGTGGATTTTAATTTGATTTCTCTTAATACTCCTGATAATCCTTTTCTTCCTCTATTCCTCTCTCCACCCTTCCATTTTTTGTATAGAAGGCAAACACACACACACACACACACACACACACACACACACACACACACACA
>JANHMN010000001.1:196006526-196032948 GCA_030674055.1 Rhabdomys pumilio | reverse complement strand
ACACACACACACACACACACACACACACACACACACACACACACACAGCCCATATAAGCATATAAAACAAAGATTATTGGGCATAACACAGGCCAACAGAGAGTAACATTGGATATTGTCTGCTGAGCTTTCACTTTAGGCACATTTGAGTAGAAAGAGATCCCATCTTCCTATGTTTCCTAGGCAAATTCTTTGATAAATAGTTTATGCACGTAGGTAATATAATCTCTGTCAGAGCTACACAACTCTGGTGCAGTAAGGCCAAACAAAAAAAGCTACTGACAAGTTTTAGATGAATGGATGCAGATGCATTCCAATAAAACATTTAAGTCTGGTGAGAATGAATTTTATGTAGTTTACTTGTGTTACAAAGTATGTTTTTCATCTATTATAAAACTTAATATACAAAACAGTGCTCAGCTTAGTTCCCATAGTAAAAGCAGGAGGAGACTAGATTCGGTTCATTGACTCCTGTTCTTAACAATTATAGGAGAAAAGAGAGCGAGAACTAGCATATTAGCTTAGGATAAAAGACATTTCTCTTGTTAGAAAAGGAGTGGGTTTCTAGAATTCAACAACTGAAACCATTCTGTTTTGCTGTGAGACTAGGATATTCTAGGCCAAACTTGAGATAAATCATAAAAATCAGCTTTCAAAGCCAAGAGGAGGATTTGTTTGTCTTTATACTTACACACACACACACACACACACACACACACACACACACACCAGTGTATGCTTACTTACATACTGAGACAACATATACCTTCTCTATACAGTGCTTGCATTAGATAACACTGATTCCTTCATTTTGAAAACAAGAATGGTATGAGACAAGTCTCGGTGGGCTAGCATCATTTTATGCCCGGGCAAAGCCAATTGTCATGTGTTGGGAGATATTTCTAACAGGAATGTATTCTTACTCACCTTTTATTATTCAGCTTCTATGTTTGAAGAGTAGCAGTCGGGTTTTCCTGATGCACGCTATTCTCAAATTGTCCAAATAGCAGGCATATTATTCAGAACTGGCTGCAGAAATTACTATGAATATTGATAGCTGTAATGGCTTCAGTGATTATGTGTACAGGATGAATACTGTGGTTAATTAACACTGAAAACAAAACATTTAAACACCTTCAGCCCAATTCTATGTTAAGAAAGTTGAGACAGGCCACTTAAATTAGCCAGATCCTATTCATATACAAACAGATCTGATCCATGTAAGGTGAAAGATGTTTCAGTTTTCTGATAATGTACTTTTGTTCCAAGGTTAGTGTAAGAAATCACAATCCCGTGGAAACATCATTGGCTCCATCTCCTCAGCATATTCCTTTCCTTTGATAGGAGGGGAAATTGGCATGTATGTCACATTTCTGCAAGACAATGTTCCCATGGAAAGTGAGTAGTTAAGGCATTGGAAGAGAGCAATAAATCTGGAGTAAGAAGCCTAGCATCTGAATTATAATCCATATATTACTAATTGTAGATGCTCCATCTGTTTAAATACATACACTGCTTTCCAGTGTCTTCAGTTTTAGAGTGGTCACATACCACTTTTACAGAAGGGTTGAGTACTCTGAATAAAATGATTTATATAGAAGTACTCTTTCCAGGGCCTGACACAGTAACATGAAACATATTGGATATGGAACATGTAGTTGGAAGAAAGCAAAAGAAAGCCTTGTTGAGAGAATAGCTTTTCTAACCCTTTTGTTCGTTGTATTCTCCAAGCATTAAATTTACCTTCTATCATGGGCTAGAAGGATTCTGAACCCAGAGTTCCTTGGGCAGTGTCTAATTTTCCTAAAGAGGAAAGATGTTCTCTTTTATAATAACCATCAAGAGTAAAGGAGTAGAATGAAGGCATCAGATTGATTACTGGAGCCTACAGGGTTTATAAATAGAGCCTCTGAGGAATGATCTCTGTTCCTTCAAATTTATTATATCCAAAACAAGAGTTGCTCCCTTGTCCTGTGGGGCCTATATTCTCTGGAGACCTTTGGCACTATCTCCCTTTATTTTCCAGTAGATAAAATATCCTTTTATTCCCATACTTCTGTGTAATGACATAAGATATAATCAATTTTTAATCCTGCTCAGAACGCATATTCTGTACCCAAGGGAAAGTTTGTCAAAGAGACCTATGATGTCAGTCTTTAAGGAGCAGTGCAAATGATTGGTATTTGGGACAGAGCTAGAGAGAAGAAAGGGCTCATAGGAAGGTGTATAGTCACATAGAAATCAGTCTTCCCTTTGGCACACCATTGTGTTTTTTTTAAATTTTTTTTTTGTTTAGGATTAAATCCTTTGAGATTCAAGGATGTAATCTTGGGAACAGCTGTCTTAGATCTGGGATACACATCAGCTTCTCTGTGCCCATACATCAAAGCTTTTTTCCTTACCTTGATGGAAGTACATACAGTTCTTGAAGCATAGTTTACTGGCTATTCCTTTGTTTTCAGCAGCAGCAGAAGGAGTCTTATTTCAAAGCTATGACTTTATTGCACTTCTTTGTTGATTTATTTTCTTTCAACAATGCAAGATTCAAAATTGGTAAACAAAGATACTAATTTATGATTATTATAATTACTCTTGTCACCTTATTGCTTCTTCATTTATGGCAGATATCCTTATATCATGGCTACATCAAACTTAGGAAAGCAATGGAAGATCAGCACGTTTATTGGGTAAAAGATCTTGCCCTCAACCCCAGAGAAGCAGAAGAGAACATGTGAATAGAGAGTTGAGTACTTTGGTGTAAGGCACTTAGAAGATCCATTTGCTCATGAAGATATGAAGTGCCCTCTTTTCTTCCCTTTTTAAACTGAAAAAAATATATAGTTCTCCTTTGTTGAAAATATATTATTTCACAGAATATATTCTGATCATGGTTTCCCCTCCTCCCATCTACTCTCAGATTCTCCTCACCTTCCAACTCAACCAACTCCATGTTTTCTTTCTCTCCTTTTAGAAAATAAACAGTCAAACAAAAGCAAACAAAAATTCGAAAACAATCAAACAAAAACAAAACGAGCACAAGAAACACACACACACACACACACACACACACACACACACACACAAAACATGAAATACCATAGAAACACAAAAATTGAAACCATTTTTGTCGTAAAGTTTTATTTCTGTGAAGAGATACCATGACCATGGCAAGTCCTATACAGGAAAATATTTAATTGGTGGTGGCTTATAGTTTCATAGGTTTAGTCCATTATTGCCATGACAGAAAGCATGGCAGCATGCAAGTAGACATGGTGCTGGAGAAGCTGCTGAGAGCTCTTTTTTTAAAAAATTAAGTTTTATTTTTCTACTTATTCACTTTATATCCTGCTTACTGCCCCTATCCTGGTCATCCCCTTTCATAATCCTTCCCTCCTCCTCCCTCTTCTTTTCCTCTGCTCAGGTGGGGGGGTGGCCTGGGTATTCCTCCCACCCTGGCACTTCAAGTCATTGTGAGACTAGGCACTTCCTCTCCCACTGAGGCCAGACAAGGCAGCCTAGGTAGAACATATCTCACAGACAGGCAAAAGCTTTTGTGATAGTCTCTGCTCCAGTTGCTCATGACCCATATGAAGACAAAGCTTCACATCTGCATATGAGCAGGGAGGTCTAGGTACAGCCTGTGTGTATTCTTTGGTTGGTGGTTCAGGCTCTGAGAGCCACAAGGGCCCAGGTTAGTTGATACTGTTGGTCTTCTTGTACAGTTCTTATCCTATACTGTCATTTGGTTTGTTAGAGTTTAACTTCTTGAGTTCTTTATATATTTTGGATGTTAGCTCTCCATCAGATGTAGGGTTAGTGAAGATCCTTTCCCAATCTGTAGGTTGCTATTTTGTTCTATTGATAGTGTCCTTCGCCTTACCGAAGATTTTCAGTTTCAAGAGGTCCCATTTATCAATTTTTGATTTTGGAGCCTGGGATATTAGTGTTCTGTTCAGGAAAATTTCCCCTATGCCAATATGTTTGAATCTATTTCTCACTTTCTCTTCTATTAGATTTAGTGTGTCTGGTTTTATGTTGATGTCTTTGATCCACGTGGACTTGAGCTTTGAACAGGGTGATAAATATGGATCAATTTGGATTCTTCTACATGCAGACCACCAGTTGGAGCAGCACCATTTGTTGAAGATGCCCTATTTTTTCTACTGTATGGTTTTAGCTTCTTTGTCAAACATCAAGTGTGGGTGTATAAATTTATTTTTGATTCTTTGAATTTATTCAATTGATTGACCTGTATGTCTCTGTACTAATATCATGGAGTTTTTTTTTTTTTTTTAATCACTATTGCTCTGTAGTACATCTTGAGGTCAGGGATGGTAAATCCTTCAGAAGTTCTTTTATTGTTCAGAATTGGTTTGGCTATCGTAGAGTTTTTGTTTTTCCATATGAAGTTGAGAATTGCTCTTTCAAAGTCTGTAAAAAAATTGTGTTGAAATTTGGATGGAAATTGCATTAAATTTGTAGATTGCTTTTGGTAAGATGGCCATTTTTACTATATTAATTCTCCAGATCCATGAGCATGAGAGATCTTTCCATCTTCTGAAGTCTTCAGTTTCTCTCTTTAGGGACTTGAAGTTCTTGCAATACTGATCTTCCACTTACTTGACTAGCGTTACACCAAGATAGTTTATATTATCTGTGGCTCTCATGAATGATATTGTTTCTGTAATTTCTGTTTCAGCTTGTTTATCATTTGTATAAAAAAAGGCTACTGATTTGTTTAAGTTCACTTTATATCCAGCCACTTTGCTGAAGTTGTTTATCAGGTGTAGGAATTCTCTGGTAGAATTTTGGGAGTCATTTATGTATACTATCACATCATCTGAGAATTGTGATACCTTGACTTCTTCCTTTCCAATTCATATCTCCTTCATCTCCTTTTGTTGTCTTATTACTCTGGCTAGAATTTCAAGCACTATATTGAGGAACTAGGGAGAGAGTGGACAGCCTTGTTTTGTCCGCAATTTTAGTGGAATTACCCCAAGTTTCTTTCCATTTAATTTGATGTTGGGTGTTGGTTTGGTGTATATTGTTTTTATTATGTTTATGTATGTGCCAAGAATTCTTGATCTCTCCAAGACTTTTAACATGAAGAGGTGGTGTATTTTGTCAAAGGCTTTTTAGCATCTAATAAGATAATTATGTGACTTTTTTCTTGAGTTTATTTATATAGTGGAATACATTAATCGATTTTTGTATATTGAACCATCTCTGCATCCTAGGGATGAATGTTACTTGTTCATGGTGAATGGTGTTTTTGATGTGTATTCAGTTTGCCAGAATTTTATTGAGTAGCTTTTTGCATTGATTTTCATAAGAGAAATTCACAGGCCAAATTGGTCTGAAGTTCTCTTTGGTCTTTGTATGGTTTATGTATCAGAGTAACTGTGGCTTCACAGAACGAATTAGGTAGTGTTTCTTCTGTTTCTATTTTGTGGAATAATTTGAGGAATATTGGTATTAGCTCTTCTTTGAAGGTCTGGTAGAATTCTGGACCTAGCCCAGAGCCTTTTTTGTTGGGAGTTTTTTAATGACTGCTTCTATTTCCTTAGGAGTTATGGGGGTTATAGGAGTGTTTAGGTAGTTTACCTGAACTTGATTTAATTTTGGTTATGTGGTATCTGCCTAGAAAATAATCTATGACATCTAGATTTTTCAGGTCTGTCTAGTATAAGCTTTTGTAATAAGATATGATGATTTTGTTTTTAAAAAAATTTCCCTCAGTTTCTGTTGTTATCTCTCCATTTTCATTTCTGATTTTGCTAATTTGGATACTGTCTCTGTGTCCTTTAGTTTGTCTAAGGGTTTGTCTATCTTGTTGATTTTCTCAAAGAACTAGCTCTTGGTTTTGTTGATTCTTTGTATTGTTCTCTTCTAATTGGTTGATCTCAGCCCTGAATTTGGCTGTTTCCTGCCATCTACTCATCTTGGGGCCATCTACTCCTTTGGGTGTGTTTACTTCTTTTTGTTCTAGAACTTTCAAGTGTGCTGTTAAGTTGCTACTATAAGATCTTTCGAATTTCCTTATGAAGGCACTTAGTCATATGAATTTTCCTCTTAAGATTGCTTTTATTGTGTCTCATAAGTTTGGGCATGCTGTGCATTCATTTTCATTGAATTCTAGAAAGGCTTTTATTTCTTTATTTCTTCTCTGACAAAGTTATCTTTGAGTAGAGAGTTGTTCAGTTTCATCAGTATGTGAGCTTTCTGTTGCTTTTGTTGTCATTGAAGTCCATCCTTCATCTGTGGTGGTCTGATAGAATGCATGGGATTATTTCAATATTCCTATATCTTTTGAGACTTCTTTTTTTGTCTGATATTATGCTCAATTTTGGGGAAGATTCCATAAAGTGATGAGAAGGTGTCTTCTGCTGTTTTGGACTAAAATGTCCTGTAGCTATCTTTTAAATCCATTTGGTTCATTACTTCTGCTAGTTTCTGTTTCAATGACATGTCCATTGGTGAGAGGGGGTGTTGAAGCCTCTAACTATTATTATGTGAGGTTCAATGTGTGTTGTATGCTTTAGTAAAGTTCTGTTTAGGAATGTGGATGCCCTTGCATTTGCAATGTTCAGAATTGAGATTTCATCATTGTGAATTTTTCTTTGATGAACATAAATGTCCTTTCCCATCCTTTTGATTACTGTTGGTTTAAAGTCTATTTTATTGGATATTAGAATGGTGACTCCAGGTTGTTCTTGGGACCATTTGCTTGGAAAACCTTTTTCTAGCCCTTTACTCTGAGGTAGTTTCTGTCTTTGTTGCTGAGGTGTGTTTCTTGTATGCAGCAGAATTATGGATCCTGTTTGTGTACCCAGTCTGTTAGCCTGTGCCTCTTTATTGAGGAATTGAGTCAACTGAAGTCCTGTTATTTTATTGTTGGAGGTGGTAGTGTGTGTGTGTGTGTGTGTGTGTGTGTGTGTGTGTGTG
The DNA here is from genome assembly GCA_030674055.1 of Rhabdomys pumilio. NCBI lineage: Eukaryota > Metazoa > Chordata > Mammalia > Rodentia > Muridae > Rhabdomys > Rhabdomys pumilio. The sequence continues at coordinate 196,026,000 of JANHMN010000001.1, read as the reverse complement.
AAAAAGAGAGAGAGAGAGAGAGAGAGAGAGAGAGAGAGAGAGAGAGAGAGACTCTTATTCTCTTTTTTTGGGTTTGTTGTGAGATGAGTAATCTCTTGAGTTTTCTTTGGTCTAGTTACCCTCCTTGTGTTGGAGTTGTCCTTCTAGTATTCTTTGTAGGGCTGGATTAGTACAAAGATATTGTTTAAATTTGCTTTTGTCATGGAATATCTTGGTTTCTCCATCTAATATGATTGAGAGTTTTGCTGGGTGTAGTAGCCTGGGCTGGGTGGGCATCTGTGGTCTCTTACGGTCTGCGTGACATCTGTCCAGGATCTTTTGGATTTTAGAGTCTCTGTTAAGAAATCAGGTTCAATTCTGAAAGGTCTGAAAGGTCTGAAAGGTCTGAAAGGTCTGAAAGGTCTGAAAGGTCTGAAAGGTCTGAAAGGTCTGAAAGGTCTGAAAGGCCTTTTTCTCTGACAGCCTTTAATAATCTTTTTTCTTTGTTCTGTATATTTAGTGTTTTGGTTTTTATATGGTGGGAGAATATTCTTTTCTGGTCTTGATGTTCAGCAGGCTTTTTGTACGTTTATGGTCATCTCATTTTAGGTCAGGGAAGTTTTCTTCTAAGATTTTGTTGAAGATGTTTTCTGTCCCTTTGAACTGGAGATCTTCACACTCTTCTATTCCTGCTCTTCTTCAGTTTGGTCTTTTCACTGAGTCCCAATTTTCCTGGATGTGTTGGGTTAGGAACTATTTACAGTTTGTATTTTCTTTGACTGATGTGTCAGTATCGTTTATGGTATCTTCAATGCCTGAGATTCTCTTCCATTCTATTCTTGTATTCTGATGATGATGCTTGCATCTTTAGCTCCTGTTCTCTTTCCTAGGTTTTCAATCTCTAGGAATGTCTCTATTTGTGAATTCCTTATTGTTTGTATTTCTACTTTTAGGTCTTTAATGGTTTTGTTCAATTCCTTCATGTAGTTGATTGCATTTTCTTGTATTTTTAAAGGGATTTATTTGTTTCATCTTTAAGGGATTCTACCTGTTTGTCAGTGTTTTCCTGTATTTCTTTAAGGGAATTATTTATATCTTCCTTAAAGGCCTCTATTATCTTCAGGAGATAGACATTAGGTCAGAATCTTGTTAGAGTATCCAGAGGTTGCTGTGTTAGGAGAACTGGGTTCTGATGGTGCCAAATTCCATTGGCTTCTGTTGCTTATGTTTTTGTTTTTGCCTTTTGTCATCTGGTGTTACCTGTTCTGGGTGTCTTGGATTGGAACAGGCTTCCTCCTACATAGGCAGGTGAAGTTGTGTGACCTAGGTTAGAACAGGCCTTCTGTGTTTCTGGTTAGAACCTTTCTCCTGGAGGACAGGTAGGGATATGGGGTGGGGATGCAGGCATGCCAATATACCACAGGTTAAGGCAGAGGTGCAGACCAGAAGGGCAATGAGGCTCTGACAGGAAGGGAGAAATCCCATGTCTGCTGGGCTCTTTGGGGGTTCCCATCTGGTGGGAGTATTAGGAAGGGGTGATCCTTATGTTGCAGATTAGGGCTAACCTCCTGGGAGACAGGCAGGGCTGTGAGGTTAGGAAGCATGTGTGCCAATCTGCTACAGGTGCAGGTGGAAGTGGAGACTGGAAGGGTTATGGGTGTTCTCTTTTTTCTTTTTTTCCTTTCTTTCTTTCTTTCTTTCTTTCTTTCTTTCCTTCTTTCTTTCTTTCTCTTCTTCTTCTTCTTCTTCTTCTTCTTCTTCTTCTTCTTCTTCTTCTTCTTCTTCTTCTTCTTCTTCTTTATTGGATATTTTATTTACATTTCAGATGCCAACCCCTTTCCCCATTTCCCCTCCCTAGAAAACCCCTATCCCGTGCCCCCTTTTCCATTTTGCTTTTATACAATTTTTAAAATGTTAATCAAAGGCTTTATAAGTATGGTAATGCTCAATCAGAATTGTAACCCAATACCCAACCTAGCTATGTAAACTATCTTTGACTGGTGGAGACATGTGAACTTCTGCCTCCATGCCCCCTCTCTCTTTCTCTCTATTTTTCCTCTCTCATTACCTAGCTTCTCATCTACTTCATCTTCTCCTCTCCTTATTCCATCTTTTCCTCTCTGTGTTCCTTCCCTCTTAGCTCCTCCTACATATTACCCTTCCTGTTAAAATAAAACTTTTCTCTCAAAATACAATCAGAGCATAATTATTCCTATTTGTACCAGTGAGGTACAAGATAGTCTTAATACCCAGTCCATCCTTTTGTTGACTAACCAGAACCTCTGTCGTCTCTCTTGACTAAAACACTTAGTTTTGAACCTGGCTTTTTCTTGGCTTTAGAATGAATGTCAGCTGAGAACCATCCACTCAGATCTTTTATCTCCAGGTAAATAGCCAGGATTGGCTATGAGACTATAGGTCTTCAACGCTGTCAGAAATCCAGAATGACCAAATTAACTGAAGTTATGGGAAGCACTAAGCATAGCTTCTAAAACTTAGCCAATTTATAGAGTCCGCTGAACACCTGGACAGCCCCTATACTACCGAACGTTGGAGCATCAAATCTTCAGCCTTCTGGCCCAAACTCATCTGACAGACTTTAGTGCTGTAGAATTATTAAGGGCTGGTTACTCTGTCTAGGCAGATATAATCAGTCAACTATTCTGCAAGTGTGTCCTTTTCTGGACAGTAATTTGTCTGTAGATGGAGAGAGGCAATTCTTACCTGGTGGCTGTCTCGCCACAACTGGAGTAACTCCAAGGATGCTCAATTTCTTCTTAGAATCCAAGACAGGAAGCTGTCAGGAGCAGACAGGTCTCTAATCAAAATGAACATTAATATAGAAATATTTGTGACGTCAATTCTATGTATTTCTGACGTTTTGAAATTCAACTATCCATATAAGGTAACCTGGACTGTTGTCTGTTAACTCCTCTCAGATATATATATATATATATATATATATATATATATATATATATATATATTTTTTTTTTTTTTTTTTTTTTCACAGAGATTGAGAGAGCAGGCAAAAAACCCTGTACAAGTTCAAATAATACAAAACCCTGGAATTGACAAGGGGAAGTAGATAGAAAGTTCCATCACTAACTAAACAGCTGTATATAATTGATACCTTCTAGGAAAGATAATATCAATTTTCTCAGAGTGTCACTGGATGTATTAACCATACCTCAGAGCAGGCCCATGCCCAAGAGTAGTTGACCAACACAAAAGAACTCTGTGTGTATGTGGGTGCATACATATATGCGTCTCTGTGTGTGTGTGTGTGTGTGTGTGTGTGTGTGCATGTGTGCTGTGTGCTGTTCATTCATTATTTGCTTTTTTGATCTTCTTGGATTTTCATTTGGTTTGCTTGTTTGTTTGTTTTTGCCTTTTTTGAGAGAAGGAGCAAGCCCATAAATTTCAGTGTGTAGAGAGATGGAAGGAAAGAATCTGGGGTTGGATGGAAGCAACATGGTTTAAATATACAGTACATTTTTTTTTTTGAAAATTAAAAACCTCATTGTGAAACTTAAAATACTGAAACTCCTAGAAGAAAACCTAAGGAGTTTTTCCTACCTATAGGAGCAGAAAAGGACTTTTGGTCAAACTCCATCTGATCAGTAATTAAAATTAAGAATTGACCAAAGGGACCTCAAAAAACAGTAAAAGAAACAATCAATGGAATGAATACTCAGCTGTACTTCTGACAGAGAATTGATATCCAGAATATACAAAAATACTAAAAGGTCTGGAAAACGAATGCTTCATTGGTCTGAACAGAGAGTTTTGAAAAGACAAAAATGGCTAAGAAATATCTCAAAAAGCATTCAACATTTTAAGAAATTGGGAAGTCCAAACTAAGTCCAATAACTACTATGAGAGCTAATATTATCATATCAGAAAACTAAGATCAGGAAACAACTAACAGTAAATGCAATTGAGGATGTGACAGAGAAAGAGGAACTCTCATTTGCTATTTATGGGACTACAAATTGATGCAGCCCCTCTGGAAATCAGTGTGGGGATTCTCAAAGTACTGATCCTTGGCATGCACCCTAAGAACTTGACATTCTGTTCTGTAGATAACTGGACAGCCATGACCATTCTACCTTATATAAATAAGCTATGATATTAGTAATTATTCCATAGTTGTAATGATACTGTATGTACAAAGTAACATATGGAAGGGAGAGTTTTTTTTTTTTGTCTTATGGTTCCAGAGGGCTAATCGTCTATCCTGGTGGGGAGGCATGAGAACAAGCATCAGACAAGTTTAGCAGGAACAAGTTTCTGAGTGTTCACATCTTCAAATTGAATGGAGAGTAAACTGGATGTAAATGAGGCTATTAAGTATGAAAGCACACCTCAGTGATCCACCTTTTCTAGCAAGGCTGTGCTACATAAACCTACCCAAACAGTGCCAACAACTGCAAACAGTGTGTTCAAATACCCAAGTCTATTGGGTACATTTCTTATTCAAACCACTCTATTTATAGAATGGAAACAATCTAAACATCTTTCAACGGATGAATAGACAAATAAAATGCAATACATATATTTAGTGGAAATTTATTTAGCTTCAAAGAAAAAGGAAATCATGGAATTTGTAGCTTAATGAATAGAACTAAACTAAGTTTAACTGAGTGAAGCAACTAAGACCCAGAAAGACAAATGCTATATGATCTCTCTTATTTGTGAATCCTAACTGTGCACTTTTGGATGTGATTATATAACCTAGATTTAAAAAGAGGAGGTAAGGAGTCCAGAGAGTAATAGAATATAGGTTCTATATTGGAAGAAATGGAGAAAATGGGATAGGATGGGAGAGGGAGGGCAATGATGAGGGAGTTGGGTATAGAAGGTATAAAGAAGCCTTGCCTGGATCCTGGTGACTGGACTAGATACCCAGCTGATCTGTTCCCCTGTGTAAATTGCATCTGGAGGCATCCTAGAGAGGCCATGGCCCTCAGAGTTGCAGAGGCATCCTAGAGAGGCCACGGCCCACAGAGCTGCAGACACCCAGCTGATCTGTTCCCCTGTGGAAACTGCATCTGGAGGCATCCTAGAGAGGCCATGGCCCGCAGAGTTGCAGAGGCATCCTTGAGAGGCCACTGCCCTCAGAGCTGCAGACATCCTAGAGAGGCCACTGCCCTCAGAGCTGCAGACATCCTAGAGAGGCCACTGCCCTCAGAGCTGGAAAAACCATGTTCGGAGACATTCTAGAGAGGCCACTGACATCAGAGCAGGGGAACACCATATCCTGAGGCATCCTAGAGGAGCCACTGAACTCAGAGCATCAGACTCCATATCCTGAGACATCCTAGAGGAGCAACTACACTCAGAGCAGCAAACACCTAGCTGGTCTACTACTCCATATCCTGAGACATCCTAGAGGAGCAACTACACTCAGAGCAGCAAACACCTAGCTGGTCTACTACCCCGTATCCTGAGATATCCTAGAGGAGCCACTGTACCCCAAACAGCTGGGGCTCAGGATCACAGAGACATCTGGATCCCGAGGAGTTCTGACACAACCAAGATAACTGGAAAGGCAGGCTCCAATCAGAACCAGTGAGTGCAGGTAGCACTAGAGCTAACCAAATGGTGAAAGGCAAGCATAAGAATGTAAACAACAGAAACCAAAGTTACTTGGCATCATCAGAACCCAGTTCTCCTACCATAGCAAGTCCTGAATACCACATTACACTGGAAAAGCAGGATTCAGAATTAAAATCACTTCTCATGATGATGATAGAGGACTTTAAAAAGGACATAAACAACACTCTCAAAGAAATTGAGGAGAACACAGGTAAACAGGTAGAAGCCCTTAAAGAAATGCAAGAAAACACAACCAAACAGGTGAAGGAATTACACAAAACTGTCCAGGATCTAAAAATAGAAGTAGAAATAATAAAGAAATCACAAAGGGAGACTACCCTGGAGATAGAAAACCTAGGAAAAAGATCAGGAGTCATAGATGCAAGCATCACCAACAGAATACAAGAGATAGAAGAGAGAATCTCATGCGCAGAAGATACCATGGAAAACATGAACACAATAGTCAAAGAAAATGTGAAATGCAAAAAGCTCCTAACACAAATTATCCAGAAAATCCAGGACACAATGAGAAGACCAAACCTAAGGATAATAGGTATAGATGAGGAGGAAGAATCCCAACTTAAAGAGCCAGTAAATATCTTCAAAATTATAGAGGAAAACTTCCCTAACCTGAAGAAAGAGATGTCCTTAAATATACAAGAAGCCTACAGAACCCCAAATAGACTAGACCAAAAAAGAAATACCTCCCAATCACATAATAATCAAAACATCAAATACACAAAATAAAGAGAAGATACTAAAAGCAGTAAGGAAAAAAGGCAAAGTAACATATAAAGGCAGACCTATAAGAATTACACTAGACTTCTCACCAGAGACTATAAAAGCCAGAAGATCCTGGACTGATATTATACAGACCCTAAGAGATCACAAATGCCATCCCAGACTACTATACCCAGCAAAAATCTCAATCACTATTGATGGAGAAACCAAGATATTCCATGATAAAACCAAATTTATACAATATCTTCCCACAAATCAGTACTTCAAAGGATAATGGATGGAAAACTCCAACACAAGGAGGGAAACTACAACCAAGAAAAATCAAGAAAGTAGTCTTGCAACAACCCCAAAAGAAGATAGTTACACAAACATAATTCCACCTCTAATAACAAAGATAACAGGAAGCAACAATCATTTTCCTTAATATCTATTAATATCAATGGACTCAATTCTCCAATAAAAAGACATAGACTATCAGACTGGATACATAAACAGGACCCAGAATTTTGCTGCATACAGGAAATGCACTTCTGTGACAGATACTTCCTCAGAGTAAAAGGATGGAAAACAATCTTCCAAGCAAATGGTCCCAAGAAACAAGCTGGAGTAGCCATTCTAATATCAAATAAAATTGATCTTCAACCAGAAGTAATAAAAAAAGATACGGAAGGACATTACATACTCATCCAAGGAAATATGTACCAAGAAGAACTCTCAATTCTGAACATCTATGCCCCAAATGCAAGGACACCCACATACATAAAAGAAACTTTACTAAAGCTCAAAACATACATTGCATCTCACATAGCAATAGTGGGGGATTTCAACACTCCACTCTTAGCAATGGACAGATCATGGAAACAAAAACTAAACCAAGACACAATGAAACTAACAGAAGTTATGAACCAAATGGATTTAACTGATATCTATAGAACATTTCATCCTAAAACAAAAGAATATACCTTTTTCTCAGCACCTCATGGTACCTTCTTCAAAATAGACCAAATAATTGGTCACAAAACAGGCCTCAACCAATACAAAAAGATTAAAATAATCCCTTTTACCCTATCAGATCATCATGGACTAAGGTTGGTCTTTAATAACAACGAAAACAAAGAAAAGCCCACATATACGTGGAAACTGAACAATACTCTACTCAATGATGATTTGGTCAAGGAAGAAGTAAAGAAAGAAATTAAACTTAGAACTTAACAAAAAGGAGGACACATCATACCAAAAACTTGTGGGACTTTATGAAAGCAGTACCAAGAGGAAAACTCAGAGCTCTAAGTGCTTACAAAAAAAAAAAAAAACTGGAGAGAGCATACACTAACAACTTGACAGCACACCTGAAAGCATTAGAACAAAAAGAAGCAAATATACCCAAGAGTAGTAGACAGCAGGAAATAATCAAACTCAGAGCTGAAATCAACCAAGTAGAAACAGAAAGAACTATACAAAACATCAACAAAACCAGGATCTGGTTCTTTGAGAATATCAACAAGATAGATAAACCCTTAGCCAGACTAATTAAAGGACACAAAGACAGTATCCAAATTAATAAAATCAGAACTGAAAAGGGAAACATAACAACAGAAACTGAGGAAATTAAAAAAATCATCAGATCCTACTACAAAGGCCTATACTCAACAAAATTGGAAAATCTGGATAAAATGGACAATTTTCTAGACAGATACCAGGTACCAAAGTTAAACGAGGAGCAGATAAACCATCTAAACAGTCCCATAACCCCTAAAGAAATAGAAGCAATCATTAAAAGTCTCCCCACCAAAAAAAGTCCAGGACCAGATGGTTTTAGTGCAGAATTCTACCAGACCTTCCAGGAAGACCTAATACCAATTCTCTTCAAACTATTCCACAGAATAGAAACAGAAGGAACAATACCCAATTAGGTCTATGAAGCTACAATTATGCTCATACCTAAACCTCACAAAGACCCAACAAAGAAAGAGAACTACAGAGTAATCTCTCTTATGAATATTGGTGCAAAAATACTCAATAAAATTCTCGCAAACCAAATCCAAGAACACATCAAAACAATCATCCATCAGGATCAAGTAGACTTTATCCCAGGAATGCTGGGATGTTTCAATATTCAAAAATCCATCAATATAATCCACTACATAAATAAACTCAAAAAAAAACCCCATATGATCATCTCACTAGATGCTGAGAAAGCATTTGACAAAATTCCACATCTCTTCATGTTAAAAGTCTTGGAAAGATCAGGAATTCAAGGTTTATACCTAAACATAGTAAAAGCAATATACAGCAAGCCAGTAGCCAACATCAAACTAAATGGAGAGAACCTTGAAGCAATCCCACTAAGATCAGGGACTAGACAAGGCTGTCCACTCTCACCCTACCTATTCAATATAGTACTGGAAGTCCTAGCCAGAGCAATTAGACAACAAAAGGAAGGCAAAGGGATACAAATAGGAAAAGAAGAAGTCAAAATTTCACTGTTTGCAGATGATATGATAGTATACTTAAGTGACCCTAAAACTTCCGCCAGAGAACTCCTAAACCTGATAAACAACTTCAGTAAAGTGTCTGGATATAAAATCAACTCAAACAAATCAGTATCCTTCCTATACTCAAAAGATAAACAGGCTGAAAAAGAAATTAGGGAAATGACACCCTTCACAATAGTCACAAATAATATAAAATATCTTGGAGTGAACCTAACCAAGCAAGTGAAAGATCTGTATGACAAGAACTTCCAGTCTCTGAAGAAAGAAATTGAAGATCTCAGAAGAAGGAAAGATCTACCATGCTCCTGGATTGGCAGGATTAACTTAGTAAAAATGGCCATCTTGTCAAAAGCAATCTACAGGTTCAATGCAATCCCCATCAAAATTCCAAATCAATTCTTCATAGAGATAGAAAGAGCAATTTGCCAATTCATTTGGAATAACAAAAAATCCAGGATAGTGAGAACCATTCTCAACAATAAAAGAATTTCTTGGGAGGCAGAGGCAGGTGGATTTCTGAGTTCGAGGCCAGCCTGGTCTACAGAGTGAGTTCCAGGACAACCAGGGCTACACAGAGAAACCCTATCTCGAAAAAGAAACAAACAAACAAAAAAACCAAACAAACAAAAAAAGAATTTCTGGGGTAATCAGTATCCCTGACCTCAAACTATACTACAGAGCAGTAGTGATAAATACTGCATGGTATTGGTACAGAGACAGGCAGGAAGATCAATGGAATAGAATTGAAGATCCAGAAATGAACCTACACACCTATGGTCACTTGATCTTTGACAAAGGAGCTAAAACCATCCAGTGGAAAAAGGACAGCATTTTCAACAAATGGTGCTGGATCAATTGGAGGTCAGCATGTAAAAGTATGCAAACCAATCCATTCTTATCCCCTTGTACAAAGCTCAAGTCCAAGTGGATAAAGGACCTTCACATAAAAACCAGATACACTGAAACTAACAGAAGAGGAGGTGGGGAAGACCCTTGAATACTTAGGCACAAGGGAAAAGTTCCTGAACAGAACACCAATGGCTTATACTCTAAGATCAAGAATTGACAAATGGGACCTCATAAAATTGCAAAGCTTCTGTAAGGCAAAAGACACTGTCAATAAGACAAAACAACAACCAACAGATTGGGAAAAGATCATTACCAATCCTAGATCCTATAGAGGGCTAATATCCAATATATACAATGAACTCAAGAAATTAGAAACCAGACAACCAAATAATGCTATTAAAAATGGGGTACAGAGCTAAACAAAGAATTCTCAAGTGAAGAAATTCGAATGGCCAAGAAGCACCTTAAGAAATGCTCAACATCTTTAGTCATCAGGGAAATGCAAATCAAAACAACCCTGAGATACCACCTCACACCAGTCAGAATAGCTAAGATAAAAAATTCAAGTGATGGTAGATGCTGTCAAGGATGTGGAGAAAGAGGAACACTTTTCCATTGTTGGTGGGAATGCAAGCTGGTGCAACCACTCTGGAAATCAGTTTGGCAGTTCCTCAGAAAATTGGACATAGCACTACCTGAGGACCCAGCTATACCACTACTGGGCATATACCCAGAAGATGCTTCAACATATAACAAGGACATATGCTCCACTATGTTCATGGCAGCCTTGTTTATAATAGCCAGAAGCTGGAAAGAACCAAAATGTACCTCAACAGAGGAATGGATACAAAAAATGGGGTACATTTACACAATGGAGTACTACTCAGCTATTAAAAATAATGAATTAGGGAAATTCTTAGGTAAATGGTTGGAACTAGAAATTATCATCCTGAGTGAGGTAACTCAATCACAAAAGAAGACACATAGTATTTACTCACTGATATGTGGATATTAGCCCAAAAGCTTGAAATAGCCAAGATTCAACTAACTGACCACATGAAGCTCATGAAGAAGTAAGGCCAAGTGTGGATGCCTCGGTCCTTCTTGGAAGGAGTGACAGAATGCTCAAGGGTGCAAATAAGGCGACAAAGTGTGGGGCAGAAAGTCAAGGAGGGGCCATCGGGAGACCACTCTACCTTGATATCTGTCCCATGTGCAGTCTCCAAAGATAGACACTGATATGGATGTCAGGAAGTGCATGCTGACAGGGACCTGATGTATATGTCTCCTTGGAGGTCTGCTAGAGTCTGGCATATCCAGAGGCTAATGCTCGAAGCTACCTATTGATCTGATCAAGGGTTCCCAATGGAGAAGTTAGAGGACTGAAGGAGCTGAAAGGGTTGGTGACCCCAAAAGGAGAGCAACAGTGTCAGCCAACCAGAGCTCCCCAGGGTCTAAACCACCAGCCTGGGAGCACAAAGGGAGGCACCCATGACTTCAGCTGTATACTTAGGGGAGGATGGCCGTGTTGGGCATGGGTGGGAGAGGAGATCCCTGGCCCCATGAAGTCTGAACACCGAGTGGGAAGGAATTCGAGGGTGGGGAGGAAGGAGGGGGTAGATGGGTACATACCCTTGTAGAGGCAGGAGGGAGGGATGGGATAGGAATTTCCTGGGTGGTGGGGGGAATGGTGTGAGTGGATAAAATCTGAAACGTATTTTAAAGAAATAAATAAAAAAAATTACATCTGAAAAAAAAAAGAAGGTATAAAGAACACTTAAGATGATTGAAAAAAAAAACATAAGAAAACACTGAAAACATTGGAGCCGGGTGAACTAAGTTGGAACTGAGTTTCAATCTGTATCTTTGTATTCCAACAGTGTTGGAATAATCTGTGCAATCCCCCAAGGGAGAAAAACAATCAGTAGTTTTGTCAAGCTATAAAGTCTTGACTATGAAACACAACAATGACCATGGCAAGATAAACCAAGCATTTAATAGTAGCACTATGTCTTTGGGGTAACCAGTAGTCACCTAATTGAATTTTAGACCTTTTAAGTAGAAGGAAACTCATGCCTGATACTAAAAATCTACCCAACTACCTGCGCCTGATGAGGTCTTGTATCTGGAAAAATATTTAATATTATCACTTTAGTAAAGCAGTAGAATATTTAGCTTCTTTCTAGCTATCTATCCGTATATACACATATACACATATAAACATAGCTCTCAGCATACATATAAGTATATATACAAACATATATATTCATCTTTGTCACCTTGCACAAAGCTAAAGCCCAAATAGATCAAGGACCTGAACATAAAACCAGATACATTGAATCTAATAGAAAAGAAAGTTGAAAAGAGCCTCAAACTCATTGGCATAGTGGGAAATTCCCTGATCAGAACACCAATGGCTTAGGCTCTAAAATCAACAATTTAGTAAATAAATAAAATATCCAATAAAAAATAAAATCTTTTGCCTTACAGAAGCTTTCCAGTTTCATGAGGTCTCATTTATCAATTCTTGATCGTAGAGCATGCACCATTAGAGTTCTGTTTAGGAAATTTCCCCCTGTGCCAATGAGTTCAAGGCTCTTTCCCACTTTCTCTTCTATTAGATTCAGTGTATCTGGTTTTATGTTGAGGTCCTTGATCCGTTTGGATTTGAGCTTTGTGCAAAGTGACAATTTTTCTATATATCAACAGCCAGTTAGATCAGCACCATTTGTTGAAGATGCTTTCTTTTTTCCATTGTATATGTTTGGCTTCTTTGTCAAAGATCAAGTGCTTGTAAGTGTGTGGTTTTATTTCTGGGTTGTTAATTCTATTCCGATGATCAGTGTGTTTGTCTCTGTACCAATACCATGCAGTTTTTATCACTATTGCTCTGTAGTAAAGCTTGAGGTTAGGGATGGTAATTCTGCCAGCCATTCTTTTATTGTTAAGTAAAGTTATAGAGACCACCTCCAAAAGGAAGACAGGATATCAAGTGAGGGAGGGAGTTGCCATCCCACACAGTCAAAATTCTGACTCATAATTGTTCCTGTCTGAAAGAACTACAGAGGTGGAAATGGAGAGGAGCCCGAGAAAAAAAAGGTTCAGTGATGGGCCCAAAGTGGGATTTAGCTCAAGGGGAGGTTCCAAGGCCTGACACTATGTCCCAGGTAATCGAGTGCTCACAAAAAGGGGCCTATCATGACTGCCCTCCAAGAGACCCAACAAGCAGCTGAAAGAGTCAGATGCAGATATTTGCACCCAACCAATGAACAGAAGCTGCTGACCCCTGTGGTTGAATTAGGGAAAAGCTGGAAGAAGTTGAGGAGGAGAGTGGCCCTGTAGCAGGACCAGCAGTCTCAATTAATCTGGACCTCTGAGATCTCCCAAACACTGGACTGCCAACCAGGCAGCATACACCAGCTGATTTGTATCACATATACAGCAGAGGACTGCTGGGCTCAGGTTTAGTCAGAGAAGATGTACCCAACCCTCAGGAGACTGGAGGCCCCAGGGAGTTTAGAGTTCTGGTCGGGTGGGGACATCCTTGTGAAGACAGGGGGTGGGGAGGAGGTATGGGATGTGGAACAATCGGAGGGTGGACCAGGAGGGGAATAAAATTTGGAGTTTAAAGTAAATAAATAAATTAACAATTGATAAATGGGACCTCATGAAGCTGAAAAGTTTCTATAAGGCAAAAAACATCATCAATAGGACAAATCAGCAACCTACAGATTGGGAAAAAAATCTTCACTAACCTTACACCTGACAGAGGGCTAATATCCAAAGTATATAAAAAACTCAAGAAGTTGACCTCCAAAAAACCAAACAACCCAACAAAAATATGGGGTACAGAGCTAAATAGGGAATTCACAACAGAAAAATCTTGAATGGCCAAGAAACACTTTAAGAAATCTTCATAGTTTTTAGTCATCAGGGACCCTGAGATTTCATCTTACACCAGTCAGAATGGCTAAGATAAAAACTCAGGCAACAGCTGGCAAGGTTGTGGAGAAAGAGAAACACTACTTCATTGATGGTGGAACTGCATACTGGTACAACCACTTTGGAAATCAATCTGGCTGTTCCTCAGAAAATTGGAAATAGCTCTACCTGAAGACTCAGCTATACCACTTCTGGGCATATACCCCAAAGATGCTACACTATATCACAAGGACACGTGCTCTACTATGTTCATAGCAGCCTTCTTTATAATAGCCAGAAGGTGGAAACAACCCAGATGTCCCTCAATGAAAGAATGGATACAGAAGATGTGGTTCATTTACACAACAGAATACTATTCAGCTTCTAAAAATGAAGACACCATGAATTTTGCAAGCAAATAGATGGAACTTAAAAATATCATCCTGAATGAGGTAACTCAGACTCAAAAGAACATACATGGTATGTACTCACTGGTTAGCAGATATTAGCCAAAAAGTACAGAATACCCAAGACACAACCCACAGTCTTTAAGAAGTGTAGCAAGAAGAAAGGCCCAAGTGAAGATGTTTCAATTCAACTTAGAAGGGGGAAGAAAATAATCATGGGAAGAAGAAGGAGGGAGGGACCTGGGCAGGAGAGGGAAGAGGGAGGAGAAAAGAGGATCAGAATCAGGTATGGGAGGGGAGCAGGAGAGAAGCCCAGAGGGCCAAGAGAATGAATGAACATAAGCAGAATGGGGGTGGTGGTGGGAGTGTGGGAACCCCTAGAAAATACCAGAGACCTGAGAGGTGAGAGACTCTAAGGATTCAATGGGGTTGACCTCAGCCAATATGCCCAGCATTGGTGAGAGGGAGCTCAGTGAGGCCACCTCCTGTAGATAGACAGGGCCTCAAGTGGAGAAACAGGGTTACTAACTTACAGTCAAAATTTCTGATGGAGAACTGTTCCTGTCTAAAAGAACTGTAGGGACAAAATGGAGAAGAGACTGATGGAAAGGTGGTTCAATGACTGGCCCAACTTGGGATCCATCAATGGGAAGGCACCAAGGCCTGACACTATTACTGATGCTATGATGGGCTTACAGATGGGAGCCTGACATGGCTGTCCCCTGAGAGGCCCTACCAGTAGCTGACTGAGACAGACACAGATACGTACACTCAACTATTGGACTAAAGTCGGTGATGCCTATGGTTTAATTAAAGGAAGGATTGATGAAGCTGAAGGAGAGAGTGATCCCATAGGAAAACCAGCAATCTCAACTAACCCAGACTCCAGGGAGCTCCCAGGGACTGAGCCACCAACCAGGAGCATACACAGGCCAGTTTGAGGCCCCTGGTACAAATATAGCAGAGGTCGGCCTCGTCAGGCCTTAGTGGTAGATGTGCCTAATCCTCGAGAGACTTGAGGCCCCAGGGTAGGGGGAGTCCTAGTGCGGGGGAAGCACCTTCTCAGAGACAAGGGGAGGGGGAATGGGATGATGAACTGTGGGAAGGGGGCCTAAAGGGGGTTAGCAAAGGGAATGTAAATAAATAAAAAAATAATAAACATTGAAAAAAATAAACAAAGGAAATGTTATTTAATGGCAATGTGTTTGTGTGTCAAGTTGGCAAGTGATCATATGTATTGATTATTTTATGCCTACTTGACATATTATAGTCACCTAGAATTAGCCTCAGTTGGATTGGCCTATGGGGATATCTATGTGACATTTTCTTGACTAGTGAGTGATGTGGGAGGGTCCAATAGGTGACTGTAATCCTGGGCAGGTGGTCCTGGTTTGCAGATGAAAGCAAGTTAAGCAAGTCATGGAAAGCAAGCAAGCACAATATATTCCTTCATGATCTCCGGTTCAGTTCTTGCCTCCAGTTTCATGCTTTAAAATCTTGTCTTGGCTCCACAGAATGATGGATTATAATCTGTATATAAGGTAATCCTTTTTCTTAAATTGCTTTTTGGTCATGAGTTTTACTACAGCAACAGGAAATATATCCCAGGCATGGACCGTCATGCTCTTCTATTTTGTTTCGTGAAATGTGATCTTACTGTGTATCCAAGCTCCCTTGAAATTTTGATCTGTCAGTCTCATGTTTCAGGTTCTGGTATTATAGACATATTCTAATATGCATAGTTCTAAATTTTTATTTTAAATTTAATTTTATTTAACAATTGTATATATGTGTGAGGTACAAGATGACACTCAATATGAAAGTACAATGTGTATAACCTCAACGTAATTGTCATTAATATTATTTAAAATGTTTATCATATTTTTATGTTGAGAACACAAAAAATCTCAGTCCTTTTGTTTGAAACAGAATTAATGTTATACAGACATATTTACCTTACTATTAACTTACTACATTATCAAACACAGATGTTGAGTGTCTATTCAACTGCACCAGCTGCAAACTCTAACCATATTGCTTCTTCTTACACTTCCTAGTCTCTGGTAAACATTATCCTATTCATTCTGTAAAACATTCTAATATACATGACAACATGCAGAATAAGACTTCCCATAACTGACATATTTTACTTCACATGTTATTCATGTTGCTGTAAATAGCACAATTTAATTATTCTCATGGTTGAATAATATGCATATATATATATGTATATATATACTTGAATATACTGAATTCAATTTATTCATATATATACACAAATATATTTAAGTATATGGATGTATATAGATACTTAAATGTTATTTGTTTGCTTAAATTTAAAATTTCTATGTTCTTAAAATCTTCTGCAGGGCATGTTTCATATCTTTGTTTCGCAGACTGTATATCACGGGATTAAGGAGTGGAGTACCCACAGAATAAAACAGAGTCACAACCTTCTGCATTCCAGCTTCATGTTCAGATGTTGGGCTCAGATACATTATCATCACTGAGCCGTAGAAAAGAGAAACCACAGTCACATGTGACCCACAAGTAGAGAAGGCCTTTTTTTGTCCATCTCTTGAAGGAAGTCTGAACACAGTTCTCAGGACCAATATATAAGATCCCATGATGAAGAGGAAAGGAACAACCAGGAGCAGAGACATTATAATTGTCCAGAAAAACTCCATCAATGGGTCTCTGGAACAGGCAAGGGCCAAAAGAGGACCTGGATCACACAGGAAGTGGTCTATAATTCTGGACCCACAGAAGGACATCTGGGAGATGATGATGATGGGAACAGGGAACCAGAGGAAACCAAGCACCCAGCAACTGATCACAAGGATGTTGCAGAGGCGCCCAGTCATGAGAGTAGGATAATGTAGAGGCCTGCAGATGGCAAGGTAGCGATCAAATGCCATGACTGCCAGGAAAAAGCATTCTGTAGAACCAAAGGAGAAGAAGAAATAGAACTGCAGAAAGCATCCAGAGAAGGAGATGACCTTGGTGTTAGAGAGGAAGTTGGCCAACATGTTGGGGACTGTGGAGGTGACATACCAGATCTCCAGGAAGGAGAAGTTGGCCAGCAGGAAGTACATGGGGGTGTGGAGTCTCTGATCACAGTACACAGCACAGATGATAGAAGCGTTGCCCATGAGGATGAGGAGGTAGACAATGAAGAAGATGACAAAGAGGAGGATCTGCCCCTCTCTGGGGTAGGGGAAGCCCAAGAGGATGAAGCCAGTGATGGTGCTGGAGTTGCTGGGGCTGCCAAAGGTTTTCATTTGTCTGTGCTCTGTGAAAGCACTAAAAATTGTTGAATATTCTAGAAATAGCTGAGGGAATTTAATTTTTGCCCAAACAGAAAGTAGAATAGTTTGCTTATCATCTATTCAATATTTATTGGAGTTTTACAGTTTGCTAGGTATTTTTCCAAGCACTGGATATTCAGCAATGAATGGAAAATATTTAAGCCTCTATTCTATGCTGCATATCAAGCCACTCTTCTGATTCTCTTCCATTGATATAAATAGACTAGGTTGACTATTTCTTCATCAAACACTATTGTAAGCATATATTGATGTAATTGGTATATCAAGGAATGTTATTTTGGGTGTGATAGAAGATACACATGACTCTTACATTTAGAAATACATCCTAGTTAAGAAAAATGAGTGGAATCTGCTAATGGTTGTACATACCTGTAAGCCCAGCACTTGAAAAGTTGAAGCAGGAGTGTTAGGAGGTCAAGGCCATCACCAACTGTATAGCAAATTTGAGTTTAGTTTGAGCTACAGGAGATCCTGTTTCAAACAAACAAACAAACAAACAAACCCAGAAATAAACAAATGAAAAGGAAAAAAATGAATAAGTATATTTCATTAGTATTCATTAGTCATGTGGTGCATTTGTTCTCAGATGAGTTACTTGGTGACTCTTGGCAGTAAAAATGTGAAAGTTTTGGTGTAGAGTTGTAGCTTAACTGGAGAACACCCACCTAGCACTCATTAAGCCCTGACTTGATCCTTAAGATTGCCCAAACCAGAAACAGAATGTTAGTGTAACCTAAATTTAATCTGAAATACAGAATAACTGTATTTCAGCGTAATCTATTGGGTCTTTGTTTTAAGTAGCAAATTTATGTATAAATCCATCAAAATTTCTAGTGGAAATTTATGAATTGCTAAAACTTAAAGACATAGGCAAAGTTAAATTCAATATCAATAATTTGATGGAGATAATATGTGTTCATTAGGAGATGCAGTCCTCTCTCATCAGAACATTAATTTGGGGCTGGGATGCATCTCAGTGGTAGCTGTGATGAGCTCAGTGGTAGAGTACTTGTCTGTCATGTAAGACATTCAAAGAAGATTGATCTTCACTATGAAAAACCCAGAAATAAAGTGCTCTTTCTTAACCCCAAAACTAGGAGACAAAAACAGCACATAATCCTCCATCAAGGACATTCACATTATTCAAATAGAACAACCAAGATTCTAAGTTTTCACCCAGTTTGTATTACTGTATCGGTTTCCTGTATGGGATTGGATGGGGCAGAAGGGGAAAAATGTCTGCAAGTAGAGAACTGTCTTCTATGTGTGTGTATAGCAGGATATCCCGCCCCCGCCCCAATTCATTTGCAGTAAAGCTCAGTCATTGAGCAGTATGAAAAGTAGGTGGAATGAGAAAGGGGAAGAGAGAGAAGGAGGCAGAGGAGGAGAGAAGATGGCTGTGGATGTACGCGTCTCTAGCAGTTTAAGGTAGTTATAATAGCTAGGTTAGATAATTGGGCAACAATTCTAATTGTGAGGGCATCTTGTTAATTGAGCATTTCCAAATATATAAATCTATTGGACAATCTTCAAGCATTAAGAGTCTTTATCCTGCTAGGTACTGCAGGCATAGCAGGAATGGTCTGGGCTCAGCTAAGCATTATGGGCAGCATGGTGGATTGGCAGAGCCAGACACTACACTGGCATCTCATAGGTTCTTGGGCCTGTGCATCTAGCTAGCCAGAGCCCTGGTCAGAATCGAGGAGCATGGGAACATGGCGGCTGCCCTGCAACAAGATCGACCAGGTGCCATTTTCTAAATATTACCCACTACATGTGTGCTGAGATTTTACACTCATCTGTTCATGGCCTCAGATTAAGCTTTCAAATGGCAAAGTATTTACTTCTCATGAGGAAGGACTAAATTCAAATTCTACAAGTATCTCATATTTAAAAAAATTAAAAATATCACTCATGATATTCATTATTTTAAAAGAAAACATTTGCCCTTATTTTCCTTGCCTTTTATATATGTTTCAAGAATAAATCCTAGGATTTTTTGGTACAGTCTTTACTGATAAGTGGCAAAAAGAACATTAACAATATTTTAAATAACTAATGAATTCAAGCTATATAATCCCAAAAGGTAAGATGACACGATGACACTCTCTCTCTCTCTCTCTCTCTCTCTCTCTCTCTCTCTCTCTCTCTC
>JANHMN010000001.1:195900862-196006516 GCA_030674055.1 Rhabdomys pumilio | reverse complement strand
CTCTCTCTCTCTCTCTCTCTCTCTCTCTCTCTCTCTCTCTCTCTCTCTCTCTCTTTCTCTCTCTCTCTCACACACACACACACAAATCATTAAGTATCTGTATTTTGTGGTTAAACATAGAGAAATGATAACTTAAAAAAAACAGCTCAAATAATTTATTGCCTAATAGTGGCTGTGTGGTTTGGTATAAATAGTTTTACCAATTTTTAAAAATTCTCAATATATGGACCAACATCTATTTGGACTATTTATTTTTGAAAGTATAGATAACTGAGTAAATATCTGAAGGCTGTGTTTCTCTCCTTTGCAATGTCTTATCTATTCCATTTCCCTCAACCTCATACGCAACAACATAGATGTCATTCTCACAGGCTCTGTTTCCAATCTATTCCTTGATTCCTTGGCTGGTCTCTCTCCTATGCCACTTTGTGTACCTCAGGTTCAAGCATACATTATCATATTTCTGGATTGTTACAAAATCTTCCTGAATGATCCTTCTGATTTTTTGCAATCATCCAGTAACCATATTGACCTTTTATAATTTGATCAGAGAACATAATTTCTTTGGAATTAGTAACTTTCCTACCCTAGTGTAACATCTAAGCACCAATTTATTGTGCATGGACCCTAAATAATCTGTCCTTAGCCTATGTTCATTATTTTCTCACTTCTACTTCCTAGTATGCCATCACATTTCCAAGTTCTTTCAGTCTCACAGGACTTCTTTTTCTAGAAGATGCCTGTTTTGTTCCTGCTTAGAATTTTTCCTGTTGGTTTTCTCTTTTCCTAGAAATCTCACCTAATCTAGATTATTTTGTAGTCTCTGGGTCAGTATCTCATGAAGGCTTTCTGACTCCATTATATTTTTGTTGCCCTGAAAAATATCCTGGAAAAGCAATCTCATTGTTGGAGGTTAGAGTTGATCACAGTGGAGAGGTCAAGGTACCAGCAAAATGAGGCTGCTGGTTCTATTACATCTACAGTCAGAAGAATGCCATAAATGCACTGATGTCAGCATTCAGCTCACTTTCTCCACTTGTACACAGTTTAGAATACCCTGCCTATGGCGTGGAACCACCCACAGTGGCGACATAGTCAACACCTCACTGAAACTCTCTTCCCAGGTGATTCTCATCAAGTTGACAATTAAGGCTAGCCAAATCTAAAAAGAATTCTCAATAGCACAATCACAAATGGCTGGGAAACACTAAGAAATGGACAATGTCCTTAGCCATCAGCCAAAGGCAAATCAAAACTATTTTGAGATTTTATCTAACAGTTGTCAGAATGGCTAAGATGAATGGCATGGGTGACAGGTCATGTGGCAGGGTTGTGAAGCAAACAGAATATGCCTCTATTGTTGATAGGAGTGTAAACATGTAAGTCATTATGTAAATCAATGTTAGTGTCTCAAAAATTGGAAATCAATCTACTCAATACTTAGGTATACCACTCTTGGGCATATACCCAAAAGACACTGTATCCTACCACAAGGATACTTGCTTAATATGTTCATTGCAGCTTTATTTATATTAGCTAGAAAGTGGAAACAACCTAGATGTCCCTCCACTGAAGAATAGATAGACAAAATGTGGTACATTTGCACAATGAAGTATTATTCAGCTATTGAAAAAATGACACCATGAAATTTGAAGTCAAGTGGTTAGAACTTGAAAAAATGTTCCTGAATGTGGTAACCCAGACCCAAAAAGACAAATATAGCATGCCTTCATTTACGAGTGGATATAAATTATTAAGTAAATGATAATCAACCTACAGTCCACAGACTGAGACAGATTAGGTAAAGGGGAAGGCTCTAGGGAAGATGCATGTATCTCCCTGGGAAGGAGAAGTAGAAAAGGTGTGGGTGGACTGAGGGCAGTTGGAGATATGAGCAGGAAGAATCAGGTCCGGGGGAAAAGGGATGTATAAAAAGTGAGGGCAGAGACCACTGAAATTGGGGAGTTCTTTCCCCCCTCTCTGTGTGAGTGAATGAGTGTGTGTGTGTGTGTAAAACTAAAGCAATGAAAACTTTCTGAAATCCATGAAAGAGATCTTAGTGAGCAATCCTAGTTATTGAGGATATGAAGCCTGAAATGAGCATGTTTTGTGGCTTGACAAGATTTTCAGTGGTGCGACTGGGTTGAGTCATTGACTGAGGGTGCTCCAGTGGAAATCCCTAAACAACTCAGGCTAATGATAGGACATAAAGTTGCTCCCTGAAAACTGACACCAAGGTGCCATTGCAGAGGACAATATCTACACAACTCACGGAAGGTAAAGAGATCAGACTGGTGCCTGCATGTAGCGTTCACTCACATGTTCTAGTCTCTTTCAAGTGAGATGATACTCTGTAGGCTATGAAAAGAGAGGCCTGCATATCAGTGCAGCCACAAAACACTTGACCTACAATCTGTCCAGCCTGTGAGGAGTGCTGTGGAATTGCTGGCACAGAACTTATGTTAGCAGCCAATCAATGTTTGGTTTAACTTGTGCCCCATGCCATGAAAGGGAACCAATGCCCTATACTTCATGGATAGCCAGGAACTGGAGGCTGAATAGCCCAGAGACCTAGGTTGGAACAAAACACAAGTGACAGACAATCAATCAATCAGTTAATCAATCAATCAATGAAATAATTTCTAATGATACTTTGACATACTCATAGATTGGTGCCATGGACAGTTGTAACCAGAGACACCTACTCCAGCAACATAAAGGACTGGTTTCAGAGATGGCCAGACATTGTTTAGAGAGTCTAGACTGGAGATCTCCACTGGGTTTCTTTCCTTGGAGTTCAGGGAACACAGTAGGATAGGATAGATTGTTGGAATCAGGGTGGATAGAGGACACCAGGAGAACATAACACAGTGAATAAACTTTGCAGGGCTCACTTGGGATAATGGAGACAGAAACTGCAACTATAGGACCTGCACCTTGTGCTCTGCACATATGTTATGGCTGTTAACTTGGTGTTTTTGTGGGACTCCTAACAGTGAAAGCAGGTGTGTCTCTGTCTCTTTTGCCTGACTTTGAGACTCTTTTCCTTCTGTTGAGTTTGCCTTGTCCCGCTTTGATATGAGGCCTTCTGCCTTGTCTCATGGTATAGTGTTTTGTCCTGTTTGGCTGCTGTCTCTTGAAAGTTTATTGTTTTCCCGAAGAGGAAATCAGAACTAGTGGATTTCATAGAGAAAGTGAAGTGTGTGTGTGTGTGTGTGTGTGTGTGTGTGTGTGTGTGTATGTGTGTGTGTGTGTGTTGTGGGGGTTGGGATGAGTAGAGGGAGGGGAAATTGTGGTCAGAATGTATTGTATGAGAGAAAAATCTATTTTCAATTAAAAGAAATAAAAAGCTAGCCAGAACATTTGAACACTGTATATAAAGAACTCTAACATTTCTATGTTCATAACTTACTAAAGTTTTATTTCTGGGATTTTAAATTTTTAAAATTTTCTTTGTTCCTCTTTTATCTTCCCTTACCATCTGCTATTTTGTCTATTTATTATATTTGTAATATCCAGAAGTGTTTAATAAGTAACAGCTCTGTTATTACTTGAATATTCTTCTGTGCTGGGAACCACCAAGATCAGCCATTCACCACCACAATGATGGGTTCACTCCTATAGCATTACGCCTGAATAGGAGTTGAAGGTATCATAGAGAAGGTGGGTGTTTCAATGCAGTGGCTGTTTGACTTGTAATCTAGATCTCAGAGTATTCTAATGACAATCTCATTGAGAAGCCTATTTGAGTTATTAATTTAAGTTTGTTACCAAGTTGATGACTGATTGACAGTTAACAAAAATAATTTAAAAATAGCTTCATTTAAACTTCAACAGCAGTGATTGAATTTTCTACTTTGTAGTACAGACAGAGATATGAACAACTGGGTCTTTTGTATTGGTGATATCTGTCTTCCTGGCATCCAGGTCCTCACCAATTCTTGCTAAAATACAGATGGTTAATTGCGCTATTTAGTACCAAACTGGAGGGAATACTGGCTATGGAAGGGTGTTATTTTATCTTAGACAGGCCTAAGAAAATGTATACACTAAAATATTGACACACATATTTTCCAAAACTCCAGAACCTTACAAAAGAGGGGGTAAAATGTAAGAGCCACCCAGTGATGAGGAGCACAGTAAAATGTTATCTTCTAGGAATGACGTGGCTGCCTCATATTCATGAACTCTCAGCTCTGGTATTGCCTACTACAGCTTGCACATGACTGGGTTGGACAAAATGCAGTCATGGATAAGTAGGAATGCTCAAGTTCTAGCCCCTCTAAGGGCAGTCATTACCAGCTGATGAATGCTGAGGGAGGAGAAGTCATTGTGTTCACTGTTGGAGCTCATGTTACAACCAAGAGCTCCAAACACATCCCCACATTGGTGGCCCTGGTTAAACCCAGTTGGCCACACAGTAAAAAGATAGAGGAGTGGCAAGAGGAGTTGTTGATGTAAAAAAGTTGTTGAGAGAGAAAGGGGGTAACAGAAGGTGGGGAGTTGAGTGTGAACGGAGTGCATTAAATACATGTATGGAATTGAAAATAATAAAATAATAAAAACTCTAAATATTTAATATATTCATAAAATTTGCATATTGTACAAAATTTTATCGTGTCTTTCTGTACTACATTTCTGAACTTTTAAATTAATAGTAAACACATAAATGATGCTACATTTTAAAACTGACTAAAGTTATATTTTCTTAGCAAAAATCATTCTCATAATTTGTCTGATTCAAAGATCTGTCCCTTTTAGAAAATGTTGGATGCTTCCTCAGAAAGTCACTACTTGATGTTTCATAAAAATAAAGTACTGGAGTAAAGGACCTAGCATTGCTATTACAGGGAGACATGCACTATTATAAGAGGCCTTAAATCATAATTAAATGTTCAGAGTTGATTGCAGATTTTCCACCATGAGTTCCTGGGAGACAAATAACTACATGAATAAGAATTAACACAAGGTAATTTCATGGATTGAAAAATACTCTACAACAAAGACTTCCTTCAATACACAGAAAAACAATCCTGTAAGGTACATATAACCACTTCTAATCATACAAAATTTCAGGAGAAAAACTCTTAGGTTTGTATTTCTTCTCTTAAACTTGTTCTCGGTGCCTGCATGTCATATTCACATAAACTTCAGAAAATCTGGGTGATATTCATTGTCAACAACACCAACAGTTGAAGACCCCAAGTAACTAAAGTTATAGCCCATCTTGCATCACTTCTACTGATTGTGAGTTTTATAGTTCTTAAATCCATTAATATTCCGATTTTCAAAAGAATTTTCTAAGAAATTTTCAATTTCCCTTGGCATGCTCTTAACTGATAAAAAGGATGCTAATTTTGTTTTTAAATGTACATTTATAGTTTTATGCATTTACTCTGTGTGTATGTGCTGTGTGAATGTACACATATGTATATGCATGCATTGACGTGTGAGTTCATGCATGATATGGTACACAGATATGGAGATCAGAGGCCAACCTACATGAGTTGTTTCTTTCATTCTACAGTTCACATTGCCAGGTATTAGACTCAGGCCACCAGGTTTGACAGCAACACCTTGACCCATAGAATTAGCCACTGGATAATCAGCCCTATAGCCTTATATTCAATAAAGATACATATGGGAATATAACATTCTTTCACTAATTATATTTTGCAATAATTATGTGCTTTTTTCTCTCTTAATCTATATTAATTTTATAAAAGATTCAAGATTTTTAGTACATTTTATAACAACTCTCTTATTATTTGAAATAACTTGAATAAAAGTGAAATTTTATAGTTGACCAAGACATTTTAAATCTTCCAAAGGAACCTCTTTCTTATATCCAAATTCATAGAGACAAACCCAAATGTTCTTCCTCTTAAGACAAAAGTAAGAACATTTAATAGGTCCATAAAAATAGATTACTTTAATAAAGGTTAATTTGTGAGGGTAGGATAGACAACTCAGTATCACCTATATCTCCAATTTTAGCAGGATCCATGAATTCTAGCCTCTGGAGATACCTGCACTCACATGCACATCTCACAACTTACACAAAGTTATAAAAACAATAATGGATTAAAACTGTCTATGATAAATGTGTCAGATACAGTAAACAATTAGAAATATGATGCTAATTATGTTTTCAAATGTACATCTATCTTTATGTATTTAGTGTGTATGCATGTACATATGTGTGCTTGTGTATATTCTTATGTGCATGCATATATCCATGTGGTAGTGTATACATGCCACATTGCACATGTGGAGATGACCAGACATCTTGCAGGTGTTGGTTCTCTTCTACTCTTTAGGTTCTGAAGAATCAGACTCAGATCACCAGTGTATACAGCCATGGTTCTGAGAAACACTAGGACACAGCAGACTTCTGCCACCTCAGAGGTACTTTAGACTTTTAAAAAGATAATCAAAGATTTAATTGACTCTTTTGTATTGAAACTGTACAAAACAGTCTCATTCTATTTCATAACTTGAGAACTCATGCCTATGTTTATTGATTTTTTTTGTATTTATTGATTAAGTGATATATAATACATTTAATTGTTCTGAAAACTTTAATGGTAATGTTGGCCAGTGATGGCAAATAAGCAGTAGTAGGAAGTTACTCCTATTGTAGTACAATTTCCATTTCCAACTATAAAATAAGAAATAAGATTTGATTAAACCAAAAAAGCTGTGCTATCTTGACTTATAAGTCTGGCTTTTTGTTTCTATCCTTGTTTTTGGGAAAAGTCAAATATGTTAAAAAGTATTACTGTATTTTTAGCTGAATTCTTTTGAAATATCCGCAAATTAAAACCTTATGTGCTATCAACATAAGAGAATACTTAAAGTTATCAATCACAAGTAAGAATTATAATATTTTAGATATTATGACAAATCTCTCTAAGAATTAGAATGAATTACTTCTCATGGGTTTATAAATATGGAATCCAATTTTCCAGAAGGCAACTAGAACTAAAGGATAAAAAATTATTTCAAATACTCTAAACATTAAATAAAATATTTTATGTAGTGCAGATAACTGTAGAGAAGTGAGAAACATACAATCTAATCAAAGGCTATGACTGAGTAACCAAAGGGTCTGTTATCTTCAACTGATATCTTTACTTCTTTAGACCATCCTGTGTTCTTGACTATCTCAACTTTAGACACAATATTTCTATTATGTCATAAGTAAATGTTATGTTAGTTTCAGAGGGTGTAATGAAAAAGAAGTCACACCCAGATCATAAAGTCTGATAAATTTGATAACATTCAAGGATTAATTCCTTAGTGGATTTACTTTTTTTTCCAGAAAGAAGACTGTTTTCCTGGCTTGTCAGACCCA
Organism: Rhabdomys pumilio; assembly: GCA_030674055.1. Classification (NCBI taxonomy): domain Eukaryota; kingdom Metazoa; phylum Chordata; class Mammalia; order Rodentia; family Muridae; genus Rhabdomys; species Rhabdomys pumilio. The sequence goes on along the minus strand of JANHMN010000001.1, from coordinate 195,999,159 downwards.
CCTACCAGATATGAGCTTTTCTAATGTTGCGAGACAAAAGATATTTAACTTCCACATTCACAGATTCTGATAAACGACTAAATATATAAATTTCTTTATTGTGCAATCAATAAAATATAATATTAACATTTTCAAAAGGTAACATGTCTTTTTTGGGCAACCTGCATTTGTGTTTCTAGGTTATGAGCATTCATGTAGATTAAACTATTTCATATCTGTATTGAGGTGGGAGCAGTGGGTTTTGTATTAACATCATTGTTAATTAACATCATTGTCTGTTGTTTTATGCAGTCCCATCTCAGGGTAGTTTCTCAAGGATAAACTTTAAGATAGTCTCCTGGAAAATAGGAAAATTTTGGATGTATTTAATGTTACTAAAATTAGATATGAGTTGACGAAAGAATGTTTTCACTAGACTGCTGTTCTGCAATTTTTGTCAGTTAATGCTTAAATATGAAAGAATCTACTCTGCTAACACATTGTTGTGAATTGTCATGTTCCTTCTGGTGTTGGCCACTTTATATTGTGTCCCACAAAGTGAGTCTTAGAACTAGGACTTCAGGGGCCTGTGGAGTTCTGGACAATACTTTAATGTCCTGGGTGTTTTTCTTGGTTACTTTCTTTCCCCTTAAAACTAAGTCCCAGAAACCAGGTAGTGCTCCTGTTTTGCATTTTTACTAGCTAACTTCCCACCAATTCAGACAATAAATATGTCAGCATATTCCATGACTTCACTGGCCCAAAATGTATCTGTGGGAAGGCCCAGATTCCAGAGCTAGACAGTCGGGGTCAAGGCCAGCTTCTGTGCTTGTATATGTTAGACAAGTTATAACTTCTTCATGTGTAGGAAAATATAGAGCAACAGTCATGTCCATGTCATTTGTTTTGAGAATTAGATAAATAGTATTTGTTAAGTACCCCGAGTCCAGTTAGTGCTCTTTATCGTACTTATAAAATTAAGCTCTCAAGAACATCTATCTGTGTGCTCTGAAAGCAGTGTTGTCATGGAAAATGAGGCCCCAGCATGGATTATGACAGTTAAATACACATTTGAGAAAAATTCTATGAGCAAAATATAAGCAAATATTTCTTTTTTTCTCTTTTCCAATATCAAGTGGCTATGATAATGCCTTCCAGAAAGATCTATTATGAAGTGTGCTGAGTGAGATATTGAATAGATAAGGTGCACTGTGCCTATATCTGACACATTGGACACTCATAATGTGAACAGTGAACTTTATTTATGTGCATAGTTTCATCAACTATATTTTACTATTTTTTTATTTAAGCACTAAATTACCTTTTTTCCCCCCGTGAATTGGAAGAAAGGATGTGAAGAGAAGCATCTTCAATAGCTTCTTCCCGGATTTTCTGTTGGCAGAGGTAGCTGACTTTGTAATAGTCGGCTTGACGATCAGATGCAAAAGTAAATCATGGAGATCAGTGGAGTGTTTTCTTTAGGATCCTGGGATTTTAAACAGAGCTTCTTCTCTGCTTCCTGAACATACTTAATTCTAGAGAACAGCACTAGTACACAGCTCTCTAATACTTATTCCCTTGCACACTCTCATCCTTTGGGCTTTGTGCCTTAATTTCTGATTGCTATTTTCACCCAAGAGTAAAAATGTCATTCATTTTGTTGGGTCTTAATCTCTTAGAGGTCTTTAGAGAGACAATTTTTAAGTGTATTAGTCACTCATCAAACTTATTCCAGATACTTGTCATATGCTCATTAAGCCCGGAATATGATGGTATCTATACTACAGAGGTTTGCTAATTTTGTGACAAGTTAATTTCAATTGTGGCTTCTGATGACATATCTTCCTCCCTTCTAGACAGAGAATCGCAGGGGAGTAGTGGAGGGGTCTGTGGTGTTTCCTCGTAAGTCACACACTTTTTGGACCTTATAGTGACTTCTCCCTCCTTGCAGTGTAAGCTCCTGAATCTTGTGGGGGAACCTGAGAATACTCAGGGGGCCAGACTAGGGTCATTCTGTAGAAATGTGCACAGAAACTACAATACGGGGTGGCTGAGTTTCAAGACTTCATCCCTAAAACAGTTAGTTTCCTTTTTTTACTATTTTCTCATGTTTTTATTAGTTCCTTGAGAATTTGTGTAATGTATTTTGATCATACTCACAACTCTAAGTCCTACTAGATCTATTTCCACACTCACTCAAATCCTTCATTTTTAATGCATCCATTAGTTAGGGCTTCCCTCATAATCATGGATGTGTGGTCTTCCAGTCTAGCATGACTCAACTACCAGGTGCCACTTCCTTAAAGAAACCTGATTATTCCTCTCCCAGCAGCTATCAGTTGCCAGTAACTCCTTAGCTAGGGACAGGCTTCATTCCCAACTTCTTTTTCCTTGCCAGGGTGTTTGTTCATCTTGAGCATGTATGTCTCATGCCTGCTATCACAGTCACTGTGAGTTCATACATGCAGCTGCCCTGCTGTATTTGCCAAGCACTCTTTCCTTATAGTTATTCACTACCTCTGCTTCTTGCAACTTTTCTGCTCCCTCTTTCCTGATAATCCTGGAACCTTTGGAGGTAGGGGTGTGATATAGATTTACCATTTAGGAAGGAGAATTACACTTTCTTATTTTCTATATCTTGCCCTGTTGTGGATCCTTGTGTTAATAATTATCTACAAAAAAGTTAGTTTTTCTGATGTGGATTGAGAAATGTACTAGTCTATGAGTCTAACAATAAGTAATTAGGAGTCAGTTTAATAGTATATTTATCTACCAAAATACTACTAGATTCTCCTATAGGGCTTATAATCTGTCTAGATATAGGTTCTTGGCCCACATAACCATGCTAGGTATAGGTTTTATCTTGTGGATCAGGCCTTAAATCTAACCAGAAAGTTGTTGGTACTCATGACTTTGTGCCAGTGCTGTACAAGTGGTCATGTCTTGCCAGGCTGATCATTATTTTAGCAGGAAGCCATCACAACTGTGTAAGCTGAATGCTCAGTTTCTCTGTAAGCTTGCACAGCACTTTTCTGCACAATGAAGTGTAGTTAGTAGGGACAAGTTTGTAGGTCAATACCAGTTTGATTTCTCCAGGTGTTCTAACAGAGTATGAGGTGTCTCCAGTAACAGGGTCATCCTGTTCTGGGAGATAAACATAAGCAATGGCTTCATCCTTTAAGGTTTAGGAGTCTATGGGAACATTCTGACTAGCAACTCCAAAAGAAGTAACTTATTACTGTCAGTAACCTTTTTTATTTGTTTATCTGTGGTATCTAGAAGAAATGTTTTTGTCTCACAACTCTAAGTCCTACTAGATCTATTTCTAATAAATAACCAATACACTAAAAGTGGAGTGACTCCACTTCAGCACTTTTTATAACTGTGTATGTACTTATTTTAGGAAGATTCTATAGTTGTAAGTTTCCAAATGACTTTGTTTCTTTTTTTGTTTTCTCCCTCCCTCCCTCCCTCCCTCCCTCCCTCCCTCCCTCCCTCCCTCCCTCCCTCCCTCCCTTCCTTCCTTCCTTCTTTGTTCCTTATATATCCATTGCTTTTAAAATAAAATTTCTTGTGACAATGTTTCATGTAGCCCATGGAGGTCTTAAATCCAGTAGGTGGCTTTGCAATTCTGATCTTCTTGCCTCCACTGTAAGAAGAATAGTACACATATACCACTGAACCTAATTTTATGCAATACTGGGAACAGAATTCTGAGATCTCTGCTTGCTAGGCTCCTGACTACCAACTCTATCAACTCACCAATAGCCCACATCTCTTTTTGGATTTCATTAACTACTTCAGTATGCACAGGTGTAATTCCTTAAATGCATGCAAGCATACACTTCTCCAATTGCTTTCTATTCCCTGCCTTTTCTCTATCTATCTATCTATCTATCTATCTATCTATCTATCTATCTATCTATCTATCTATCATCTATCTATCTATTTATCTATCTATTCACTTTAATCCTAATCACAACCCCTCCTTCAACTGTTTTCCTTCTCTTGTCCTCTGAGAAGGCAGAGGCCCCACTGGGTTTCACTTTACTCTGGCACATCAGTTCTTTGCAGGACTAGGCATATACTTATACTTACCCACTGAGGTCAGACAAGGTAGTTTAGTTAGGGGAATGAGATCCCTATACTGGCAGCAGGTTCTAGGACATCCTCTTCTCTTATTTTTGGGAGAGTTGCATGAAGACTGAGGTGCACATCTGCTACATATGTGCTGGGGGTGTCTAGGTCCAGCCCGTGGTTGCTCTTTGGTTGGTGGTTCAGCCTCTGGCATCCCCCAAGGGTCCATATTCTTTGACTCTTTTTTTTTTGTAGCGACTGAATCCCCTTTGGGCCATCAACTCTTCCTCCAACTCTTCCACAAGACTCTTTGAAATTGGTCCGATGTTTGGCTATTTCCAAACATCTGCATCTGTTTCCATTGTTGAGAGAGTAGAGACCAACAGAGTATCATTAATGGTTTCAAGGATTGGTTCTTGTCTGTGAGATGGATCTCAAATTAGGCCAGTCCTTAGTTGTCCATTCTCTCTGTCTCTCCTCTGTCTTTCTCCCTGCACATATTGTAGGCAGGACACATTTTGAGTCAAAGGTTTTGTGGGAGAATTGATGTCCTTATCTCTCCACTGGGAATCCTGCCTGGATACAGGAAGTGACCATCTCAGGCTCTATATGTCTCACTGTTAGGAATCTCAGGTAGAGCCACACCTATAGACCCCCCTGGTTCCAGGTAGCTGGCACATCTGCCCTACCTGTGGCAGATTTCCTTCTCTCCCTCACTACTAAGCACCTGCCTCATTAACCACTTTTTCTTGTATCAAATTTAGTGCCTCATTTTATGTTGAGGTATTTGATCGACTTGATTATTAAAGGTTATTTAATAGCAATGTGTTTGTGTGTCAAGTTGGCAAGTGTATTGGTTATTTTTTTTTTCTACTTGACATAAATTTTAGTCACCTAGACTTAGCCTCAGTTGGATTGGCCTATGAGCATATGACATTTTCTTGATTAATGGTTTGTGTGGGAGGGTTTATCCCACTGTGGGTGGTGGTATTCCTAGGCAGGTGGTCCTGGTTTCAGGAAAAAAGCAAGTAAAGCAAGTCATGGAAAGTAAGTCAATAATATATATTCCTTCATGGTCTCCAATTCAGCTCTTGCCTCCAGTTTCATGCTTTAAAATCTTGTTTTGGCTCCACAGAATGATGGATTATAATCTGTATACAAGGTAGTCCTTTTTCCTAAATTGTTCTTGATCATGGGTTTTACTACAGCAACAGGAAATATATCCCAGGCATGGACTGTCATGCTCTTCTATTTTGTTTTGTGAAACATGATCTTACTGTGTATCCAAGCTCCCTTTGAATTCTGGTCTGTCAGTCTGAATTTCTAAGTTCTGGGATCACAGACAGATTCTAGTGTGCAAAGTTCCATATTTTTATTTTTAATTGATATAGTATTGAACATATTTGTGAAGTACAAAGTGAAATTCAGTATATAAGTACAATGCATATAATATCAATGTAACAGTCATAAATATTATTTAAGTGTTTAACATATGTTTTATGTTGATAACATACAAAATTTCAGTCCTTTTGTATAAAGCAGAATTAGTATTTGACAGCATATTTACCGAATTACATTATCAAACACAGATGTTGAGTAACTATCCAACTGCACCAGTTGCAACCACTAACTGTATTGCTTCTCCTTATATTTCCTAGTCTCTGGTAAACATTATCCTATTCCTGTTTTAAAACTTTCTACACATAAATGAGAGAATGTATATATGACTTTCCATAACTGACATATTTTACTTAACACAAAGCTTTTCATTTTATTCATGATGCTGTAAATGGCACAATTTAATTACTCTCATGATTGAATTACACACACACACACATGCACACACACGCATGCACATGCATATATATATATATATATATATATATATATATATATATATATATATATTTGCGTGTGTGAATTAGGATATATATGTATATATATATATATATTCAATATACATACACTTAAATGTGATTTATTTGCTTAAAATACTAATTTTTATGGTCTTAAAATCTTCTGCAGGGCATGTTTCATATCTTTGTTCCTCAGACTGTATATCACGGGATTAATGAGTGGAGTACCTACAGAATAAAACAGAGTCACAACCTTCTGCATTCCAGCTTCATGTTCAGATGTTGGGCTCAGATACATTTTCATCACTGAGCAATAAAAGAGTGAAACTACTGTGAGATGAGACCCACAAGTGGAGAAAGCCTTTTTTTGTCCATCTCTTGAAGGAACTCGAAACACAGCTCTCAGGACCAATATATAAGATCCCATGATGAAGAGAAAAGGAATAACCAGGAGCAGAGACATTATAATTGTCCAGAAAAACTCCATCAATGGGTCTCTGGAACAGGCAAGGGCCAACAAAGGACCTGGGTCACACAGGAAGTGGTCTATAATTCTGGACCCACAGAAGGACATCTGGGAGATGATGGTGATGGGAACAGGGAACCAGAGGAAACCAAGCACCCAGCAACTGATCACAAGTGTGTTGCAGAGGCGCCCAGTCATGAGAGAAGGATAATGTAGAGGTCTGCAGATGGCAAGGTAGCGATCAAATGCCATGACTGCCAGGAAAAAGCATTCTGTAGAACCAAAGGAGAAGAAGAAATAGAACTGCAGAAAGCATCCAGAGAAGGAGATGACCTTGGTGTCAGAGAGGAAGTTGGCCAACATGTTGGGGACTGTGGAGGTGACATACCAGATCTCCAGGAAGGAGAAGTTGGCCAGCAGAAAGTACATGGGGGTGTGGAGTCTCTGATCACAGTACACAGCACAGATGATGGAAGCGTTGCCCATGAGGATGAGGAGGTAGACAATGAAGAAGATGACAAAGAGGAGGATCTGCCCCTCTCTGGGGTAGGGGAAGCCCAAGAGGATGAAGCCAGTGATGGTGCTGGAGTTGCTGGGGCTGCTGAGGGCTTTCATTTGTCTCTGCTCTGTGAAAACACTAGAAATTGTTGAATATTCTAGAAATAGCTGAGGAAATTTAATTTTTGCTCAAATAGGAAACAGAATAGTTTGCTCATCATTTGTTCAATATTTTACTGGAGTCTTATTGTTTTCTTGGTATTTTTCTGAGCACTGGATATTAAGAAATGAGTGGAAAAGTTTAAACCACTATTCTATGCTGCATAAACAGCCACTCCTCTGATTCTCTTTCATTAATATAAATAGACCAGGATGACTATTTCTTCATCCAACACCATTATAAGCACAGTTCTGTAGATTAAGGAAAAATATTTCGGGTGTGATGGGAGATATATGTGATTCTTATATTTAGAAATATCTTCTAGTTAAAAAGAATGAGTGGAATCTGCTAATGGTTGTACATACCTGTAAGCCCAGCACTTGGAAGTTTGAAGCAGGAGTGTTAGGAGGTCGAGGCCATCACTAACTGTATACAAAATTTGAGTTTAGTTTGGGCTACAGGGTATCCCATTTTGAAGAAACAAACAAACAAACAAACAAACAAACAATGAGACAAAGAATGAAAAGAAAAAATGAGTGAATGAATCTCATCAGTATTCTTTAAATAGTTACCAGGTGCATTTGTTTTTAGATGAGTACTTGATGACTCTTAGCAGGAAAAATGTAAGAGTTTTGGATTATGGTTGTAGCTCAATGAGAGAACATCCACCTAGAATTCATTAAGTCCTGGCCTGGTCCTCAAGACTGCCAAAATAAGAAATGGAATTTTTTGTGTAACCTAATATTATTGCCAAATATCTGTATTTCAGCCTAATCTATTGAGCTATTTAGGTAACAAATTCATGTATAAATACATAAAAATTTATAGTAGCTATTTATGAGTAACTAGAACTTAAAGACACAGGTGAAGAAAGCTAAATTTAAATATCAATAATCTGATGAGTTGACATGGGTTCATTACTATGTGCCTCTCTCAGAAGAATAGTATTTGGGATTGAGGTGCAGCTCAGTGGTAGCTGGGATACAGCTTAATGGTAGGGTACTTGTTCATCATGTGAGAAGCTTTGAGATGGATTTCTACCACTAAACATCTAGAAATAAACTGTATTTCCTCCACCCCAAAACTAGAAGACAAAAACTACTCTAATTCTCTGTCAAGGACATTTACATCATCCAAATAGAATAACCAAGATTCCAAGATCCTAATTTCTTACCCTATTTGTATTACTTTAGGGATTTCCTAGGATTAGATGGGGCAGAAGGGGAAAGATGTCTGCAGATAGAGAACTGTCTTCTATGAGTGTGCTAAGATCTACACTCATCTGTCCATGGCCTCAGTTTCAGGTTTCAAAGAGCCAAGTATTTATTTTTCATGAGAGAGAACTAAAATCAAATCCCACAAGTTTCTCATATTTAAAAAAAATTAAAAATGTCATTCAGGATATTCATCATTTCAAAAGAAAAAATTTACCCTATTTTCTGTTGCCCTTTGTGTATGTTTCAAGAAAGAATCCTAGGATCTTTTGGTACAGTCTTTACTGATAAGTGGAAGGAAGGGCACATAGAAGATTTTAAATAACCGGCGAATTCAAGGTATTTAATAACAAATGCTAAGATGACAGTTGTTGTGGCCCGAGCTGCCCCATGTTTGGGGCCAAAATGTTGCTGACCGCTCTGTCAATATTGGAACCCGCACTGCCAAAAGCCTTGGGGGCTAAATTGTTAGAGCCCACACTGCCCCAAGCTGCTTCAGTCCACGGGTTGGGGTTCATCAAGAGAGAGAATGAGGATGGACTCGAAGAATGGAGACCAGACAGAGTGTGATTCAATCCCATTTATTCTTCAGTCTCTCAGTCCAAGTCCCAAGTCTTGAGTTCCTAGTCCCTAGTCCCTAGTCCCTAGTCCCTAGTGCCTTCAAGTTCTCTAGTCCAAGTGTCTTCTACTTACAGCCTAATGTCTAATGGCTAATACCTAACTTCAAGTTGTACTGTCTATTTCCAAGTTCTTCCTCCAAGTGCCAAGTGCCTAATACCTAATTCTCTGTTCCAAGTTGTACTGTGTCAAATAATCTGTTGTCTGGTAGTTTCTTCTGTCTGCCTCTCGACTTTTATATGTCTCACTTCTAAGCCATGTCTCTAAGTCATGCCCTTAAGTCATGCCCTTAGGTCATGCCCTTAGGTCATGCCCTTAAGTCTTATCTCCAAACCACACCTTAAGTCACGCCCTTAAGTCTCAGCTCTAAATCACACCTTTAAGTCTCACACACCCAAGGGAAGATCCTGGGTATCTAAAGCAAGATGTTATCAGAGTGTGTTCAGCTATTGTAGGCTATTGCAATCAAGTCTCTTGCCAGGGTATATGGCTCAAGATGGCTGCAAGGATGATAGCTGCCTTCTGTTGGCTCCCCACAGACAGTCACACCCAGATATACATCAAGTATTAAGTAACTGAATTTGTGGTTTAGAGAAATGATAACTTAAAAAATAATGAACTCCTCTCCCAGCTAGTCCACTCCCTCCTTCTGGATCCAGTAATTATTTTGTTCCCCATTCTAAATGGATTGAGGCATCCATACTTTCGCCTGTCTTCTTGTTAAGCTTCATACGGTCTGTGAGTTGTATTTTGAGTATTCTGAGCTTTTTGGCTAATAGCCACTTATCAGTGAGTGTGTACCATGTATGTCCTTTTGAGTCTGGGTTACCACACTCAGGATGATATTTTCTAGTTCTGTCCATTTGCCTGTAAAATTTGTGATGTCCTTATTTTTAATAGCTAAATAGTATTCCATTGTGTATATGTATTACATTTTCTATATCCACTCTTTAGTTGAGGAACATCTGGGTCATTTCTAGCTTCTGGCTATTATAGATAAGTCTACTATGACCATAGAGGAACAACTGTCCTTGTGATATGGTGGAGCATCTTTTGGGTATATGTCCAAAAGTGGTATAGCTGGGTCTTCAGGTAGAACTATTTTCAATTCTTTGAGGAACTACCAGATCGATTCCCAAAGTGGTTGTCCCAGCTTGCAATCCCACTGGCAATAGAGAAGTGTTCCTCTTCCTCCACATCCTTGCTATTATCTGCTGTCACCTGAGTTTTTGATCTTAGCCACTTTGGTGTAAGGTGGAATCTCAGGGTCTTATTGATTTGCATTTCCCTGATGACTAAAAATGTTGATCATTTTTTTAGGTGGTTCTTGGCCATTAGAGAATCTTCAGTTGAGAATTATTTGTTTAGCTTTGTACCCCATTTTTGAATTGGGTTATTTGGTTTTCTGGATTCTAACTTTCTCAATTCTTTGTATATTTCAGATATTAACCCTCTATCAGATGTAGGATTAGTAAAGTTCTTTTCTCAATTTGTAGGTTATGGTTTTGTTGTATTCACAGTGTTCTTTGCCTTACAGAAACTTTCAGTTTTATGAAGTCCCGTTTTTCAATTGATCTAAGAGCCTGAGCCATTGGTGTTCTGCTCAGAAAAATTTCCCCTGTGCTAATGGGTTTGAGGGATGAGGCAACCCACCTACCTCAAAATTTTTAAATCAGAATAGTTCCTGTCTAAAGGAATCACAGGGAGCAAAAGTGGAGCAGAGATCGAAGAAAAGGCCATCCAGAGACTCATCCTGGAACCCTGGGATCCATCCTATGTGTAGACAACAAAGTCCAACATGCTGGTGCCAAGATGCACTTGCAGCCAGGAGCCTGGCATAGCTGTCCTCTGAGAGGCTTGACCAACAGAGATGTAGATACAGCCAACCATTGGTCTGAGCTCAGGGACTCCAAATGGAAGAGTTAGGGAAAGGACTGAAGGAGCTGAAGGGGTGACAACCCCATAAGAAGAGCAACAGTGTCAACTAACAGGACCTCTCAGATCTCCCAGGGACTAAGACACCAACAAAAGAGCATGCATGGGCTGGTCCGTGGCTCTTGCTACATATGTAGCAGAGGACTGTTTTATCTGGATTCAGTTGGAGGTGATATCCTTGGCCCTGTGGAGGCTTGATGCTCCAGAGAAGGAGAGTGCTAGAGGGGTGAGGTGGGAGTGGATGGATATGTGGGGAAGCACCCTCTTAGAGGCAAAAGGGAGAGAATAAGGGGTGGGGGGGTTCATGGAATGGGAAGAGGGACAACATTTGAAATATAAATAAATAAAATAATTAACAAAAATCAATTAAAATAATCTGTTGCCTGATATTGACTGTGTGGTTTGCTATAAGTAGTTTTACCAATTTTTCTAAATTCTCAATGTATGGACCAACATCTAGTGTGTGTGTGTGTGTGTGTGTGTGTGTGTGTGTGTGTGTGTGTGTAATCCTAGAGCACTGGAAACTTCCTAGATCTAAGAAGGAGAACCTAGTGAGCAGTTCTAGTTATGGAGGATATGGAGTCTGAACTGAGCATCTTTTGTGCATTGACAAGGCTTCCAGTGGCAGGACTGGGTTGCATTATGTTGAGTTGTTGGCTGAGGACGTCTAGTGGAAATCCCTAAATAACTTAAGCTGATGCTAGGACATAAAGTTGCTCTCAGAAAACTGATAGAAAGGTGCCATTGCAGAGGATAATATCTACACAACTCACTGAAAGTAAAGAGGTCGAGCTGGTGCCTACATGAAGCATTCATTCCTATGTTCTAGTCTCTGGAGTGAGAAGATAATCTGTGGCTATGGAGGGAGAGGCCTGCATACCAATGCAGCCACAAAACACTTGACCAACAGTCTGTTCTGCCTGCAAGATGTTCTAGGGTAATGCTGGCACAGAACTTATGGAGTGGCCAGTCAATGTTTGGTTTAACTTGAGCCCCATGCCATGAGAGGAAGCCAATACGTTACACTGCCTGGATGACCAGGAACCAGAGACTGAGTAGTCCAGACATCTAGGTTGGAACTAGTCATAACTGCCATGACTGCACATAATCAATCAATCAATCAATCAATCAATCAATCAATCAAGACTACACATATTCAATCAATCAACCAATGAATGAATCAATGAAATTATTCCTAATGGTATTCTGCTATACTCATAGATTGGTGCCATGGCCAGTTGTAATCAGATATGCTTCCTATAGCAGCATATAGGAGTCAGTTTTGAGATGACCAGACATTGTGCAGAAAGAGTCTGGTTTAGAGATCTACATTGGTTCTCACTCCTTGGAGCTCAGAGGGAAGGAGGATAGATTGTCAGAGTCAGGGTGAATGGAGGACACCAGGAGAACATGACCTAGTTAATCAACTTTGCAGGGCTCACTTGGGATAATGGAGACAGAAACTGCAACCATAGGACCTGCACCATGTCCTCTGCACATGTGTTATGGCTGTTAGCTTGGTGTTTTTGTGGGACTCCTAACAGTGGGAGCAAGTGTGTCTCTGTCTCTTTTGCCTACCCTTGAGACTCTTTCCTTCTGTTGAGTTGCTTTGTCCAGCTTTGATATGAGGCCTTTGTCTTATTGTATATTGTTTTGTCCTGTTTGGCTGTTGTTTCCTGAAAACCTGCTGTTTTCTGAAGAGTAAATGAGATATAGAAGATTTATCAAAGAGGGGGAAGTGTATGGGTGTGCTGGGGAGAGTGGAGGGAGGGGAGGAGAAATTGTGGTCAGCATGTATTGTGTAAGTGAAGAATCTATTTTCAGTAAAAAAGTTAGCCAGAACATTTAAACATTGTTTATAAAGAACTATAAAATTTCTGTGTTCATAACTTACTATGTTTTATTTCTGAGACTTTAAATCTTTTGATTGTTTTATTCTTCCTTATTTGGGTCCCCTTGCCTTCTGCATGAAAGCGTGAACATTCTCTGAAACATATTTGTACTTTATACATTGTGTAATTAAAATGTATCATACTAATTGCTGTTTTGTTAGTTTCTTATTTATTAATTTTGTAACATCTAGTGACTGTTTAATAAGTAAACAGCTCTGTTATCACTTACATTTTTTCCTATGCTGGGAGCCACTAAAACCAGCCACTGACTATGATTGGCTCAGTCCTACAGCATCACACTTGCTCCAGGAGTTGAAGGCGTCATAGAGAAGGTGGGTGTTTCAGTGCAGTGGCTGTTTGACAGGTGCTCTAGATCTCAGAGAATTTTAATGCTGATCGCACAAGGAAGCCTATTTGACTTATTGATTTAAATTTGTTACCAAGTTGATGCTTGATTGACATTTAACAAAAAAATAATTTGAAAACAGCTACATTTTAAACGTCAATAGCAATGAATGGATTTTCTACTTTGTAGCACAACCAGAGAGGAGATAACAACTGGGTCTTTTGTATTGGTGATATCTGTCTTCCTGGCACCCAGGTCCTCAGCCATTTCTTGCTAAAATATTGATGGTTAGTTGTAATATTTGGGACTAAATTGGAGAAAATACTGGTTATGGAAGGGCTTTGTCTTATCTTAGGCAAGCTTAAGAAAATATACACACTAAAATATTAACACATATATCACATTTTCCAAAGCTCCAGAACCTTACAAAAGAGGGGGTAAAATGGAATGTAAGAGCCACCCAGTGATGAGGAGCACAGTAAAATGTTATCCTCTGGGAATGATGTGACTGCCTCATATTCATGAACTCTCAGCTCTGGGATTGCCTACTACAGCTTGCACATGACTGGGTTGGACAAAATGCAGTCATGGATAAGTAGGAATGCTCGAGTTCTAGCCCCTCTAAGGGCAGTCATTACCAGCTGATGAATGCTGAGGGAGGAGAAGACGTTGTGTTCACTGTTGGAGCTCATGTTCCAACCAAGAGCTCCAAACACATCCCCACATTGGTGGCCCTGGTTAAACCCAGTTGGCCACACAGTAAAAAGATAGAGGAGTGGCAAGAGGAGTTGTTGATGTAAAAATGTTGTTGAGAGAGAAAGGGGGTAACAAAAGGTGGGGAGTTGAGTGTAAATGGAGTGTATTAAATACATGTATGGAATTGAAAATAATAAAATTATAAAACTCTAAATATTTAATATATTCATAAAATTTGCATATCATACCAAATTTTATTGTGTCTTTCTGTACTACATTTCTGAACTTCTAAATTAATAGTTAAAAACACAAATGATGCTACATTTTAAAACTGACTAAAGTTATATTTTCTTAGCAAAAATCATTCTCATAATTTGTCTGATTCAAAGATCTGTCCCTTTTAGAAAATGTTGGATGCTTCCTCAGAAAGTCACTACTTGATGTTTCATAAAAATAAAGTACTGGAGTAAAGGACCTAGCATTGCTATTACAGGGAGACATGAACTATTATAAGAGGCCTTAAATCATAATTAAATGTTCAGAGTTGGCTGAAGAATTTCCACCATGAGTTCCTGGGAGACAAATAACTACATGAACAAGAATTAACACAAAGTAATTTCACTGGTCAGAAAATACTCCACAGCAAAGACTTCCTTCAATATAGAGGAAAACAATCCTGTAAGGTACATATAACCACTTCCAATCATACAAAAATTCAGGAGAAAAACTCTTAGGTTTGTATTTCTTCTCTTAAACTTGTTCTCAGTGCCTTCATGTCATATTCACATAAACTTCAGAAAATCTGGGTGATATTCATCGTCAACAACACCAACAGTTGAAGACCCCAAGTAACTAAAGTCATAGCCCCTCTTGCAACACTTCTACTAATTCTGAGTTTTATAGTTAAATTCATTAATATTAATATTTTCAAAAAATATTTCTAAGATATTTAAGTTTCCTTTGGCATGCTCCTAACTAATAAAATTATGCTAATTTTATTTTCAAAGTTACATTTATATCTTTATATGTTTATTTAGTGTATGTATCTATGTGTGTGTGCTTGTGTATACATACATGTGCATACATATATCCATGTGTGAATACATACATGCCACATCACACATGTGCAGATGAGAGGACATCTTACACGTATAGGTTCTCTCTTTCCACTGTTTTGGTTTTCAAGTTTCAGACTCAGGTCACAGAGTACAGAGTTAATGTTCTGAGAAACACTAGGACACGTTCAGACTTCTGCAAGCTCAGAGTAACTTTAGACTCTAGAAAAACTCTCAGAATTAGTTGATTCTTTGATATCCAAACTGTACACATCAGTGTCCAGTGAAAATCTTCATTGTATTTGATAACTTGAGAGTCCATGGCTGCATTTATTGATGAAAAGATATTAGCTGTTTTGAAATTTTGAAAGTGATTTTAATTGTAATTCAATTGTTTTAAATTGAATTGATTTTAATTGTTATGAAAACTTTAATAGTACTATTTGCTAGTAAGGGTATGATTTGCTAGTAAGGGTAATGAACAATAAATAGTACAACTGAGTCCTATTGTAGCACAATTTCCTTCTCTAATCATGAAATAAGAAATAAGATTTGATTAAGTTACAAAAGACTGTGCCATTTTGACTTATAAGTCTGGCTTTTTGTTTCTATCCGTGTTTTATGGGATAAGACAAGTTTGTTAGCAAGTATTTCAAAGTAGTACTGTGTTATTACCTGGATTCTTTTGAAACAGACATAAATTAAAACCTAATGTACTACCAATATAACATGACACTTAAAATTATCAATCACTAGTAATAATTATAATGTCTTAGATATTATGGCAAATCTCCCTTAGAATTAGAACTAATTACTCCTCATGTGTTTATAAATGTGGAATCAAATTTTCCAGAAGGAAACTAGAATGCAATAATAACAAATTATTTCAAGTACAGTAAACATCAAATAAAATATTTCATATAATACAGATAACTATAGACAAGGTAGAAATGTACAGTCTAATCAAAGACTTTGATTGGCCAGCCAAACTATCTGTTTTCCTCAACTGAAATTCTTACTCCTCTAGGCCATCCCATGTTCTTGACTATCTCACCTTTAGGTATAATATTTCTATTATGTCATAGGTAAATTCTATGTCAGATGCAGAGGATGGAACAAAAGAGAAGTCACACCCAGATCATAAAGGCTGGTAATTTTTATTTAATTTAAGGATTAATTCCTTAGTGGATTTACTATTTCTCTCCCCCAAAGAAGGAGTGAGAAGTCTCCTGATTTCTCAGATCCATTTTTCCTGAACAAAAGCTTTTTTAATGTAATGGAACAAAAGATATTTAACTTCTACATTCACAGAGAATTTGATAATTGTGTGTTTTATGAATGACTAAATTTACACATTTCTTTAGTGTGCAATCAATAAAATAGCATGTAAGAATTTTCAAAGAGTAGCTTGTCTTTTTGGGAAAACTGCATTTCTGTTTCTAGGCATGGGCATTCATGTAGAGTAGACTATTTTTTATCTGTATTGAGGTGGGAGCTATGGGTTTTGTATTAACATCATTCAGGGGGTTGTTTTGTGCACCTTCCTCTCAGGGTAGTTTCCCAAGAATAAATAGGAAAATTTTGAAAGTTTTTACTGTTAATAAAATTAGATGTGAGTTAAGTTAAAGGTGTTTTGTACTAGACTGCTGTTCCTCAATTTTTGTCAGTTAGTGCTTATATATTAAAGAATCTCCTTTGCTAACACATTGTTGTGAATTGACATGTTCCTTCTGGTGTTGGTCACTTTGTGTTGAGTCCTAGGAAGTGGGACATAGAAGTAGGACGTCAGGGTTTTGTGGAATTCTGGACAATAATGTAAGGTCCTGGGTGTTTTTCATGGTTACTTTCTATACCCTTAAAGTTAAGTCCCAGAAGCAAAGTAGAGCCTATGTTTGATATTTTCACTAGTCAACTTCCTACCAATTCAGACAATAAATGTGTCAGCATATTCCATGGCTTTACTGGACTGAAAGGGATGTGTGAAAAGGTACACATTCCAAGGCTAGACCATTGGCGTTTGGGGGTAGTATATTGTAGACAAGACATTATTTCTTCATATGTTGATTTCCCCTTTGGAAAGTGGACAGTGACAGGCCTGTCCATCTCATTTTTTTGTGAGAATTAGATGAATAATATTTGTTAACTGCCTGGCATCCAGTTATTCCTCTCTATTGTACTTATAAAATCAAACTCTCAAGAACATCCTATCTGTATTCTAAATGCAGTGCTGCCATGGAAAATGAGACCCCCAACCTGGATTATGATAGATAATACACAACTGAGAAAAATTCTATGACTAAATATTTATTTCTCTTAATTTCCTCTAATTTCAAGTATGTATGAGAACACCTTTCAGACAGTGTTATTATGAAGTGCGCTCAGTGAGACATTGAATAGACAAGGTGCACTGTGCTGTATCTGACACATCACACACTCTCATAATGTGAACAGTGAACTTTTCCAGGTGCATAGATTCATCAACGATATTTTACTATTTTCCTTAGTTAAGCACTACATTACCTTCTTTCTTGAACTGGAAGAGTAGATATAGAGAGAAGTTTCTTACATAGCTTCGTCCAGGATTATCTGAGGGCGGAGGTAGCTGACTTCGTAACAGCCACCTTGAAGATCAGGTACAAAAGTAAATCATGAAGATCAGTGGAGCATTTTTCCTATTATCCTGGAACTTTAGACAGAGCTTATTCTCTGTTCTTTGAACATTCTTTTATGTTAGAGAACACCATCAGGACACACTTCTCTAATATCTATTCTCTTGCTCACTCCTGTCCTCTGGGCATTGTGCCTTAATTTCTGATTTTTTTATTTTCACCCAAGGGTAAGGAAATCATTCATTTTGTTGGATCTTAGTTTCTTAGAGGTCTTTAGAGAGACAATTATTAAGTTCATCAGTCACTCACCCAACCTGTTCGGGACACTTGTAATATGCTTACAAAGCCTAGTATATGGTTTAACAGAAGTTTGTTAATCTTGTGACAAGTTAACTTCATATTGGCTTCTGATAAAAAGATCTTTTCCTTTCAAGAAAGAGATTCACTGGTGAATAGTGGATGAGTTTGTGAAGTTTCATCAAAAATCACACTTTTTGGATTATTATAGTGACTTCTCTCTCCTTTCAATCACAGCTCCTGAATCTTGTGGGTAATTTACCAGATATGAGTGGATCAGACTAGGGTAATTTTGTCGGAATGTGCACAGGAGCTGAAATACAGGGTGGTTGAGTGTCAAGACTTCTTTATCCCTAATAAAGTTAGTTTTCTTCTTCATTATTTTCTCATTTTTTATTAGGTCTTTGAGAATTTGTAATGTAGCTTGATCACACTCACAACTCTAAGTCCTACCAGATCTATCTACTTTCCCTCTCACTCAAATTCATGGTTTTTTTTTAACTCATCCAGTTCAATCTGTGCTTCCCTTATACTCTTGAATGTGTGTCTTCCAGTCCAGCATGTTTCAACTACCAGGTGCCACATCCTTGAAGAAAACTGATTGTCCCTCTCCCAGCAGCTAGAGTTGCCAATAACTCCTCAGCTAGGGTAAGACTTCACTCCCAACTTCTTTCTCCACGCTAAGATATTTCTTCATCTTGAGCATGTATGTCTTGTGCCTGCTATCACAGCCACTGTGAGTGCATACATGCAACTGCCCTGCTGTATTTAGCAAGCACTATTCCTTATAGTTATCCACTATTTTTGCTTCTTGCAACTTTTCTGCCTTCTCTGCCTGATAATCCTCGAGCCTTTGGAGGTGGGGGCGTGATATAGTTTTACCATTTAGAAAGGAGAATTACACTCTCTTATTTTCTATATTTGTCCAGTTGTAGATCTTTGTGTTAATAACTATCTTAAAAAGCTACCTTTTCTGATGTGGGTTGAGAAATATACTAGTTTATGGGTCTAATCCTAGTTAATTAGGAACTAGTTAAATAGTATATTTATTTAGCAGAATAATAGTAGGTTTTCCTATAGGGTTTATAATCTGTCTAGGTACAGGTTTTGCCTCTCATAACCATGTTATTTATGTATAAGTTTTGCCTTGTGGATCAGGTTTTAAATCTAACAGAATGTTGTTGGTATTCATGACTTTGTGCTTGAAGTCAGGGATGGTGATGCTGCAAGAATTTCTTTTACTGTTCATATTTGTTTTGACTATCTTGGGTTGTTTTTCCAGGTGAAGTTGAGAATTGTTCTCTTAAGGTAAGAAAGAACCCACATCAGAAAAGGTGGCTTTTTTAGCTAGTTATTAACACAACGATCCATGACTGGACAAATATAGACAATAAGAGAGTGTAACTCTTCTTTCTAAATGGTAAAACTATATCATACCGCCACCTCCAAAGGTTTGAAGATTATTTCCAAAGAATTGTGTTAGAATTTTGATGGGAATTGCAATGAGCCTTTTGATTGCTTTGGTAATATAGCCATGTTCACTATGTTATGGTCATGTCTTGCCAGGCTGATCATTACTTTACCAGAAAGACATCACATCATTAAGACTAATGATTAGTTTTCTCTGGTAGTCTGTGTAACACTTTTCTGCACAATGAATTCTAGCCAGTAGAGATGAAGTTTCTAGGTCCGTTCCAGCTTGATTTCTCCATGTTCTCTAACACAAGTATGAGGTGCCTCCAGTAACAGGGTCATCATGTTCTGAAAGATAAATATAAGGAATGGCTTCAGATTTTAAGGTTTAGAGGCCTATGGGAACATTCTGACTAACAACTCCAAAAGAAGTAGCTTATTACTGTCAATAGCCTTTTTAATTCTTAATCTCTTGTATCTAAAAGAAATGTTTTTATCCCATATGGAATGACTCTAGCTCTTTTTATAAATCTATATGTGCTTATTTTAGGAAGATTCTACCATTATAAGTTCCTTCTCTCTCTCTCTCTCTCTCTCTCTCTCTCTCTCTCTCTCTCTCTCTTTCTTTCTTACACCTTCATTGTTTCATTGCTTCTTTCATTAAATTTCTGTTGTTAAATTTCTACGTGACAATGTTTCACGTATCCCAGGGAGGTCATGAACACAGTAAATATCAGCAGATGGCATTGCACTTCAGATCTTCCTACACCCACCTTCCAACTGTGAGAAAGATAACATACATGCACCACCAAACCTAATTTTATGCAACACTGGGGACAAAATTCTGACATCTCTGGTCACTAGGCTCCTGCCTATCAACTCTATCAATTCACCAATATCCATGTCTCCTTTTGGATATCTTTAACCACTTCAGTATGCACCGATGTAATTTCTTAAAGCATGCAAACTTATGCTGCCTGCATTGCTTCTTTAATTGACTTTTATTTCTTCCCCTTTCCTATCTATCTATCTATCTATCTATCTATCTATCTATCTATCTATCCATCTAACATCTACCTATCTATTTATTTTACAGCCTGAACACACACTTTTCCAACTATCCTCCTTCCTTTCTCTTCTGAGAGGGTAGAGATCCCCCTTGGTATCACTCTGCCCTGCCACATCAAGTTTTTGTAGGACTAGGTATGTCACCTACCATTGAGGCAGACAAGACAATTTAGTTAGAGGAACAAGATCCACAGGCAGATAGCAGATTCAGGGGCAGCTCCTGCTCCTGATTTTGGGAGAAAAGCATAAAGACTGAGCTGCACATCTGCTACATATATGTAGGGTGTCTTTAGGTTTAGCCCATGGTTGCTCTCTGGTTTGTGGTTTTTGCAGCCCCCAAGGGTCCATATTCATTGACTCTGCTGGTTTTTTTTTTGGTGTGTGACAACTGTATGCTCTTTGGGTCCCTCAATCTTTCCCCCAACTCTTCCACAAGACTCCCTGTACTTTGTTCTATGTTTGGCTCTTTACAAATATTTATATCTGTTTCCATTGGTTGCTGGGTAGAGCCTTTCCAAACACAGTTATGCCAGGCTTCTACCTGCAAGCCTGAGTATCATTAATAGTGTCAGGGATTGGTTCTTACCCATGACATAGACACCAAGTTAAGGCCAATCATTGGTTGTCCATTCCCTCTGTCTTTGCTCCATCATTGTTCCTGCATATCTTCTAGGCAGGACACATTTTGGGTCAAAGGCTTTGCGGCTGAATTGGTATCCTTATCCTTCCACTGAAAATCCTGCTGGGCTGCAAGAGGTAGCCATTTCAGGCTCCATATTCCCCACTGCTAGGAGTCTCAGCTTATGATCCTTATAGACTCTCTGGGTCCTCCCCTGGTTCCAGGTATCTGGCACATCTGCTCCACCAGTGACAGATTTTCTTCTTTCCCACACTACTCCTAAACCTCTGCATCATTCACCAATTTCTCTTGTTTCATATTTAGTGTTTCTGGTTTTACATTGAGGTCTTTGATCTACTTGGCCTTGAATTTTGTTCAGGGTAATAAATATGAATCTGTTTGCATTATTCTACATGCAGACATCCAGTTAGATCAACACGGTTTGTTGAAGATATCCTTTCCCCACCTCATACACTGTATCGTTTTGGTTTCTTTGCCAAATATCAAGTGTCTATAGGTATGTGGATTTCTTTCTGGGTCTTTTATATGATTCTATTCATGAACTTGTCTGATTTTATACCAAATACTATGCAGTTTTTTTTCTACTATTCCTCTGTAGTAGAGCTTGAAGTCAGGGATGGTGATACCACAAGAATTTCTTTTATTGTTCAGGTTTGTTTTAGCTACCTTTGGTTGTTTTTCCACGGGAAGTTGAGAATTGCTCTTTCAAAGCCTCCAAAGAGTTGAGTTGGAATTTTGATGGGAATTGCAATGAGCCTTTGAATTGCTTTGGTAAGAGAGCCTTATGTCAATGCTACTGACCCATGAGCATGGGAGATCTTTCCATCTTCTGATACCTTCTTCAAATTCTTTCTTAAGATTTGAATTATAGGATCTCTCCAATTTCTTTATGATGACACTTACTGCTGTGAATTTTTCTCTTAATACTGCTTTCATTGTGTCCCATAAGTTTGGGGATGTTGTGCCTTCATTTTCATTCAACTCTAGAAAGTATTTTCCTTTCTTCCATCCTTCCATCTTTCCTTCCTTCCTTGCTTCCTCTCTCCCTCCTTTCTCTCTCTTTCTTTCCCTCTCTCATTCTTTCTCCCTGCCTTCCTTCCTTCCTTCCTTCCTTCCTTCCTTCCTTTCTTCCTTCCTTCCTTCCTTTCTTCCTTCCTTCCTTTTCCTTTTCCCTGACTCAGTGATCATTGAGTAGAGTTGTTCAGTTTCCATGCATTTTTGTTGTTTCAATTGTTATTGAAGTGCAGTTTTAATCCATGGGAGAGTCTAATGAGTTCAAGGCTATTCTTTATTTTTTTTTCTATCTGGTTCAGAATATCTGTTTTTATGTTGAGGTCTTTGATCTATTTGGAGTTGAGTTTTGTGTTGGGTGATAGGTATGGCTCTATTTGTATCCTTCTACATGCAGACATTTAGTTTGACCTGTAGCATTTGTTAAAGATGTTATCTTTTACTTCAGTGTGTATTTCTGACTTCTTTATAAAAAATCAGGTGTCTGCTTTTCCTTCAGTCTCATCTCCATTTTTGTGCCTTAAGTTCTTTTAGACAGGAACAATTTTGGGTCAGAGTTTTTGAGTGTGGGATGCTAACACCATTCTTCTACTTGATGCCCTGTCTTTCTACTGGAAGTGGACTTTAGGAGTTCCCTCTCTCCACTGTTGGGCATATCATCTAAAATCTCTCTCTGAGTCCAGAGAGTCTCTCACCTCCCAGGTCTCTGGTACTTTCTAGAGGGTTCCCCAACCTCCCACCCACTGAGATTGCATATTTCTATTCATTCTGCTGGCCCTCAGGGCTTCTCTCCTGTCTCCTCCACCCCCACACCACATCATGTTCCCCTTTTGCCCTCTAACTTTCTTCTCCCACTCAGGTCCCTCCCACTATTGCCTCTCATGATTATTTTCTTCTCCCTCCCAAGTAGGATTGAAGTACCCTCACTTGTGCTTTTAGCTTGTTAACCTTTTTGAGTTCTGTGGATTGTATCCTAAGTATTCTGTACTTTTGAGGCTAAAATACACTTCTTAGTAGATTAAAATCCACTCAAAAGGACATAACATGCATGCATTTGGGGTCTGAGTTACCTCACTCAGGATGAGATTTTCTA
Organism: Rhabdomys pumilio; assembly: GCA_030674055.1. Taxonomy (NCBI): domain Eukaryota; kingdom Metazoa; phylum Chordata; class Mammalia; order Rodentia; family Muridae; genus Rhabdomys; species Rhabdomys pumilio. Next base: position 195,976,236 of record JANHMN010000001.1, on the reverse strand, counting down.
GTTCCATTCATCTGCCTGCAAAATTCATGATGTCCTCATTCTTTTTTGTTTGTTTGTTTGTTTTTTTTGTTTTTGTTTTTTGTCCTCATTCTTAATAGCCAAATAATATTCCACTGTGTACAAAAAATGAGTCACATTTTCTGTATCTATTCTTCTGTTGAGGCACATCTGGGTTGTTTCCAGCTTCTGGCTATTACAAATAAGGCTGTTATGAACATAGTGGAACATGTGTTCCTGTGGTATGGTGGGGCATCTTTTGAGTATATTCTCAAGAGTGGTATAGCTGGGTCCTCAGATAGTACTACGTCCAATTTTCTGAGGAACCTCCAGATTGACTTCCAGAGTGGTTGTACTAGCTTGCAATCCTACCAGCAATGGAGGAGTATTCCTCTTTCTCCACATCCTCACCAGCATCTGCTGTCACCTGCATCTTTTATCTTAACCATTCTGATTGGTGTAAGGTAGAATCTCAGGGTTATTTTGATTTGCATTTTTTCCCTTACTAAGGACTTTGAACATTTCTTTAAGTGCTTCTCAGCCATTCAAGATTCCTCTGTTGTGAATTCTCTGTTTAGCTCTATACCCCATTTTTTGATTGGGTTATTTGGTTTTTTTGGAGGTTAGCTTGTTGAATTCTTTATGTATTTTGAATATTAGCCCTCTATCAGATGTGGGGCTAGTGAAGATTTTTTTTTCCTAATATGTAGGTTGTAGATTTGACCTCTTGACTGTGTCTTTTGCCTTACAGAAGCCTTTCAGTTTCATGAGGTCCCATTTATCAATTCTTGATCTTATAGCCTGAGCCATTAGCATTCTGTTTAGGAAATTTTCCCCTCTACCCTGCCAATAAATTTGAGGATCTTTCCTACTTTCTCTTCTATTTGATTCAGTGTATTGGGTTTTATGTTGAAGTCCTTGATCCACTTGGGCTTGAGTTTTGTGCAAAGTGACAAATATGAATATATTTTCTTTATTCTGCATACAGACTGCCAGTTAGATCAGTTGTATTTGCTGAAAAATGCTGTCTTTTCCCCCCACTATTTGGTTTTTGGCTTTGTTGTCAAAGATCAAGTTACCATAGATGTGTGGGTTTATTTCTGGGTTTTCAATTCTATTCCATTGATCTACCTGTCTGTCTCTGTACCAATACCATGCAGTTTTTTTTAATTACTAATGCTCTGTAGTACAGCTTGAGGTCAAGGATGGAGATTGCCCCAGAAGTTCTTTTATTGTTAAAAATTGTTTTTGCTATTTTGTTTTTTTTTTTGTTTTTCCATATGAATTTGAGAATTGATCTTTCCTTTTTCATGAAGAATTGTGTTGAAATTTTGAGGGGGATTGTGTTGAGTTTGTAACTGCTTTTGATAGGATGGCTATTTTTACTATGTTAATCCTACCAATCCATGAGCATAAGAGATCTTTCCTTCTTTTGAGTTCTTCTTCCATTTCTTTCTTCAGAGACTTGAAGTTCTTGTTATACAGATCTTTCACTTGCTTGGCTAGAACTGCACCAAGATATTTTATATTATTTGTGGCTATTGTGAACAGTGTTGTTTTTTAAACTTGTCTTCCTCTTTTGGGGGTTTATTTGTTTTGAGTTTAAGGATAAATGTAGCCTCATAAAACAAATTGGACAATGATTCTCCTGTTTCTATTTCATAGAAATATTTTTTATTGGTTATTTTATTTATTTACAATTCAGATGCCATCCGTTTTCCCCATTTCTCTTCCCTAGAACCCCCTATCCCATCCCCAGTCCTGCTTTTTGCTTTTTTACCATTTAAATTACATGCAAGCATTCAGGTCAGTTCTAAGTTGAGGAACTAGCAATACACTAGATGCAAATAGTCAAAGAACAAGCAGGACAATAAGCACAATTCCGTGAACACTCCCATGATCATTGTTTCTAAGGGCTCATCAGGATGACCAAAATATCTGAGCCAACTTCCCTGTCTGGCCCAAAGTCATTTTAGGTATATTGGCAATGAGTCTTCTTAGAAAGTCTAGTAAAGTTCTGTGCTAGAATCACTTGGCCCTGGGACTTTTATAATTGATAGACTTATTAGTACTTCTATTTTACTAGGGGTTATCAATCTGTTTAAATTGCTTATTTGATCTTGTTTAAACTTTGGTACATGGTATATATTTAGAAAATTATCCACTTCGTTTACAGTCTCCAATTTGGTGGAGTACAGATCTTTTTCATTTCTGATTTTGTCAGTTTGAATGTTCTCCTCCACCCTCTTAGTTAGTTTGGATAAGTATTTGTCCATCTTGTTGATTTTCTCAAAGAACCTATTGTTTGTTTCATTTATTCTGTTGAGTGAAAGCTTTGATTCTGTTGTGTAATGAGACTGACTTCAGAAGAAGTATGAGAAATTTGTAGTTCAATCTTTCTGCTATTCAGTCTTGGTTTGGTTTGGTGGAATAAAGATAATTCTGGTTCAGAGAGAAACCAGAAAGCATGTAAACCGAATGAACAGTTGAATCTTGTTGGCCTTGTTTGCAAGCTGAACTACTAAACCTCTGCCTGGGAGTGTGAGGATAGTGTGTATAGATTAAAGGCTTTGTCTTTTACAAGGCTAGGGACTGGGATTAGGGCTCTCATATAGCCCGTGTGACTTTGGATAGACCTAAGAGTTTGGGATGATATGAGCCGGTGATATTTGAAAGAATTACCAGGTTGCACTGATACACGAATTATGCATTCCAGGATATTCATACTTGGAGGATGGATATAGTAAACATGGTCTAGTATCTTGGAATCTCACAAGCCTGGAGCAGTGCACAGGATATGTGATCTGAAATAAACCTGGATCTTGTATACAGTGTGGATGGGTTATTGTCTGGTAGACTCACCAGACTGAGATGATACTCAGTTGTGTAACTTGGGTCAAGTTCAGAGGTTCAAGAACAGGCAGGCTATGTTCTGTGGAACTTACTTGACAGAACTGTTTAACAGGGTGTGTGACGTAGGCTTTGCCAGAAATTTTGATATGGCATGGGCAGGTTAGGGTCAGACAGATTTCCAGGGTGTGGTAGTATACAGGAATTGGTACCACAGCCAAGACTGTTAGTTGAAAATGACACAACTCACTAGGCTACAGACTGTGGGACCCAGATTAAAACTGGTAATTGAGGAGAGTTTCAGTTGGCTAAAGTCAGGCCAACTCACCAGGACCCCTGTACTGGAAACTAGAAACAACTTAGACTTTTTTGATTTCTTTCTAGGAATATTATCAGTTAATAGGTATAATTTATACCAAGTTTTTCAAGTTAATTTTGTATTTTGTATGCTATATTGCTGAATGTGTTTATCAAACGAAGTTTTCCGATGGTGTGTTAAGTGCTTTTTATCATACAACCATATCAGTTGACAAAAGATACTTTAACGTCTTCTTTTCTCATTTGTATCTTCTTTCTTTCTTTCTTTCTTTATTTATTTATATGAAATTACTCTTTTATTTTCTCATTGTTCAGCTAAGAATTTAAATTTAAGTGCTATACTGAACAGGAATTGACAAACTAGAGATCCTTGTCTTGTTCCTCACTTTAGTGGAAATGGTTAGACTGTTTTCCTCATATTTTGTGATGCTGGGTGTTGACTTTTTGTATGTTGCCATTATTATGTTAAGAAATGTTCCTTATATCTTGAGTTCCTCGAGGATGCTTAGCATGAAGGGGTATTGAAGTTTTCCCCTTTTATTGAAATTAGATTTTTCTTTTCAGATACTATATTCTGATTACGGTTTCCCTTCACTCTAGTCTTGTCAATTCTTCCCTACCTTCCATACCATTTAGATCCATCCCTGTTGTGATTTGAATATGTGTGGCCCATGGGAAGTGACTCTGTTAGGAGCTGTGACCTTGTTGGAACAGGTGTGGCCTTGTTAGAGAAAGTGTGTCACTCTGTATGTAAGCTTTGAGGTCTCTTCTCATGTTCAAACTCAGTTCAGTATGTTGGAGAGCCTCCTTCTGGATACCTGCTGATGACAGTCTTCTTTTGACTACCTTCGGATAATGATGTAGAACTCTCATCTCCTCCAGCACCATGTCTGCCTGCATGCTGTCATGCATCGTCCATGATGATAGCATACTGAACCTCTAAAACTGTACTGCAGCCCCAATTAAATGTGGTCCTTCTTAATAGTCATTCTTGTCGTGGTGTCTTTTCACAGCAATGAAACCCTAAGACAACCTCCTTTCTGTCTCTCATTAGAAAACCAAAAGGCTTCTAAAAGATAATTAAAATAAAATAAAATAAAATAAAATAAAATAAAATAAAATAAAATAAAATATATAAGATAAAAAATACTAATACAATGGAATAATAAAAACCAACAAGCAGAAGGAAAAGTACCAAAGAAAAGGCACATGAGACAGGTATAGATGGAGAGACACACTCATAAGCACACTCAGAAATTGCATAAAAACACTAAATATATGCAAAAAACTTTCAGAGTAGAAGGAGAGAAATAATATATAAGTGAAAAAAAAAAACAAAATAAATCAAAATAAAACAAAAATTTCCGTGTTATGTGTATCATGGACATGACATTATCAGACATTGAATTTCCAAAGGTTTCCTTGATTTCACCTTCTGTTGGCTATGTAGTGCTAGGCATGCAGCCTACTATTAAGAATAGTTTCCTCTCAAAAGGAGACTCCATTGGAGTAAAATAAAATTTTATTTGCAAGTGATTATCAACTGAGGATAGTTTCTTGTTTGTGGATGGGTACGTGCATCCTCTTTTCCTTTCAGCTCTAGATCCACATCTTGTGCAGACCCATGCTGGCCCTGTGCACACTACCGTAATCTCTGTGAGTTCATATGTTCACAGGTCCTGTTGTGTATAGAACACCTTGTTTCTTTGGTGTTCTTCATCCCTTCTAGGTCTTTAACTGTTTTTGCTTCCTCTTCCACATGGTTTCCTAAGCCCTGAGGAGAGATATTTGATGAAGCTACACCATTTATGGCTGAGTGTTCCAAGGTCTCTCACTCTGTATATTATATGGCTGTGGATCTCGGTGTTTGTTTCCACATGCTTCAGGAAAAAACTTTTCTGATGATGACTGAACAAAGTACTGATCTATGAGTATAGTAGAATGTCTTTAGGAGTCAATGTGTTGAATACAGCACCTTTACCACTCATTGAACATGACCGTCTTCATGTTCAATGAGTGGTAAAGGTGCTGTATTCAACAGTGGAGCCATGCTGTCAGTTTATGGAAGACAATCTTTAGTTCTGACAACAGCCTGGCTTATGTGGGGGATTACCATGGGACAAGTCATTTTTATGTAACCCAATCCAGGTACTGATAGCTTCATTAGTTGCCATGAGATGTCTAAGTGGAACTCTGTCTTCTCATCATATGGTGATTTCATTTAGATAAATGTGAATGTATTTTATGAAGCTTCTACTGTTTTTAGTTTTTTCCTATCACCCCTCAAATGTATCTTAATTTTACCCTTGTGTACCTGTGTTCTCTCTCTTCTCCCCACCCTTAGCTTTCCTAACTTAATCTCCTGTTCCAGTCTTCCCCATCCATCAATAACTATGCATTTTATGTTCCTTTCTTAGGGAAATATATCTTTCCCCTCCTTATCTGTACTGTACTTTGAACCTGTGTGGTTCTATGGATGGTGACTTGTTTATCACAGACTTAACATCTAATATCCATAGATAAGCAAATAAATACCATGTTTGTCTTTCTGGGTCTGGGTTATCTTACTCAAGATGATTTGTTTTTGCAGTTCCATCCATTTACCTATGAACTTGAAGGGTTCATTCTTCCATTTTCTTTTTCTTCTTTCAATTCTTCTTGTTTCTTTTTTGGCAGCCAAGTAATATTCCATTATGTAAATGTACCATATTTTCTTAATGCATTCATCTCTGAGGGATATCTAGTTTGTTTCCTGGTTTTGACTACTAAGAATAGAGCAACAATGACTATGGATGTTAAATATTTTTTAAAGTTTTTCCACCATTTGTGTTTCCTGCAAGGTGACCTTCAAGTTTTATGGTCTGGCCCCATTTCTTGTTTCCACTAAGCTTCAAGAGTGCAGACATAAAGTGATTAATTCAACCTCTGACTTCTGCCACCAAACCTTTCCTGCGTGTTTTCATATTTTGCTGGTCATGGTGGACAATTTTTCTTAGAACTGGAAACAAAAATTAACCTTTGTCCATTAAATTGCTTTTGTAGAAGTATTTTAACATAACAGCAATAAGCAAGTAATCCGTATTGTGCCACATAAGTGAACACAGCCAGAAATTCCTGAGATTCATGATATGTTTGATTTTGGATTAATTTTGATTATTATATGTTTAGAAAACTTAAAATTATTGGCAAATATTTCATGACTTCCATATTTTGCTATGTAATTCCACATAAAAACATGGCTTTGAGAATTTGGATTAAATCTTTTTTTTCTGGGATGGAATCTTTCATTGAAAAACAGACAAATTTATTGAAAATGCAGCCAGCAGAAGCCCCAGATAAAGATCCCCAACAAGTCCCCAAAGTATATGTGGATAGTGGTTTGCTGGATAAAGATGTGTCATTATAGATAATAAAGCACTTTGTGTTTAAGTCATATTGAAAAGTACTTATATATTTAAATGTTTCTTACAAAATTTGATTTATTTAAATAAACTATTTGCAGTTCACTTCCACATGTAGAGACATAAAGTAAGGGACATGTATATAGTTGGGTTAAAGAGTCCTATGTTGAGCTCTCCATTCCAACCACTTGGCTCCAATTATCAATTTATAACAAATTTCATTTTCAAGTTCTTGAGTTCCAACTATCTTACCACTTCTCAGTTGAAGATAAATATATTTTGAAAAACAGGTACATTTTATATGTACTTGATATTTTCCATTATTAAATGCTTAAAGTAAAAATATAGTACTGGAATACAAGACAGAAATTAACATCAAACTATTAATGTGGGTTATTTCAATATCCCAGTTTCTCTAATAGACAGGTCATCTGAACATAAAATTAATAGGGAAATATCATATCAATTAACATTATACATCAAACAGACTCAAAAGTTATCTACTGAATAGTGTATCTGTGGTAGTTTGAATGGCTATAGCCCCAATAGATTCCTGTATTTAAGTGCTTGGCTCACAAGAAGTGGCAAAATTGGGAGAAGGTGGTCTTGGTAGAGAAGGTACTCCTACAGTGACATAGTAGCAGGCTTAGAGGTCCCAGATGCTTAAGTCGGTTGTCTCCTGCTGCCTGCAGATCAGGATATAGAGCTCTCAGTTCCTTCTATAGTAAGATGTCCAGTAAGAAAACTGCATGATTTTTGTCATAATGACAGTAAAAAAAAAAACCCTCTGAAACTATAAGCCAGCCCAAATTAAATGCATTCTATTATAAGAGTTGCTGTAATCATGGAGACTCTTCAGACTCATAGAAACCCTAAGACAGGATCCAAACCCCAGAGAATACAAACTCTATTCAGCAACACATGGAAGATTTTTTTTAAATGCCATATTCTAAGGTGCAGAGCAAAACTTTACAAAGTCAGAAAGATTGAAATCATTCTATACATTCAGTCTGATCACCAAGTAGCAAAACTTAAGATTGACAGCAAACAAATAAATGAACAAAAAACCAAGCCAAACCAAAACACTTTATATTGACAGAGATTAAATAACTCAATACAAAGATTTATGGATTATAGAAAAATGTCAAGATAGAAACAAAATGGATTATAGAAAAATGTTAAGATAGAAACAAAATTCTCCCAGTAACTAAATGAAAATGAAAGCACAACACAGCAAAACCTCTGGGAAACACTGAAGACATTTGTATGATGCCTTTGTAGCTCTAAAGGCTTACATTTTTAAAAAGTCAGGAAGTACAAAAATAAATGGCTTAATGATGCAACTCAAAAAGTTGGACAAACAAAAACAAAACAAAATTTAAATCCAGAAGAAAGAAATTACAACATTTAGACTAATCAATGAAAGCAGAGGCAAAAATACAAGTATTTCCCAAATCTAAGAGCTCATTCTTTGAGAAAATAAAGAATGGACTGACCCTTATCCCTACTAATCAAAAGAAACAGTGGACTCAAAAGAACACAATCAGGCCTGAGTGGAGAAATGTTAGAGCAAACATCTAGGAAATTAAAAATAATATACAGGATCATTTGAAAAACAAAACAATGATTTTTTAAGATGGGAAAGCTAAAGTAAGTGGGTCATTTTTCAGACTCATCCAAACTACCAAAATCAAACCAAGAATTCAATACTCTAAACAGACATATAACAAATGAGGAAATTGAATTAGTAATTAAAAAGACTTCAAGCTTAAAAATAAAATTTAGAACCAGCTGGATTCGCAGAAAAATTCTACCAGACATTTGAAGAAAAAGCCAGTTTTCCATAAACTACTGAAAAAGTAAAATGGGCTGTGCAGTGGTGGTATATACCTTTAATCACAGCCCTTTGGGAAAAATGTATGTGGATCTGTGTGAGTTCAGGTCCAGCCTGCTCCACAGAGTAAGTTCTAGGACAGCCAGGATGGTTACACTGAGAACAAACAAGAACGAGAACAAGATAAAAAATAAGAACACTTTGACAAAACAGAAGTAGCATGCCCAAACTCTTTCTAAAAAGCCAATATCCAATATATACAAAGAACTCAAAAAATGAGACTCCAGACAATCAAATAGCCCTATTAAAATGGGGTAAAAGAGCTAAACAAAGATTTCTCAACTGAGGAAACTCAAATGGTTGAAAAGCACCTAAAGAAATGTTCAACATCCTTAGTCATCAGAAAAATGCAAATCAAAACAACCCTGAGATTCCACATCACACCATTTAGAATGACTAAGATCAAAAACTCGGGTGACAGTAGATGCTGGTGAGGATGTGGAGAAAGAGGAAGAGTCATCCATTGTTGGTTGGATTGCAAGCTGATATAATCACTCTGGAAACCAGTCTTGTGGTTTCTCAGAAAACTGGATATAGCACTATCTGAGGACCCAGCTATACACCTCCTGGGCACATACCCAAAAGATGGTCCAACATATAACAAGGACACATGGTTGACTATGTTCATAGCAGCTTTATTTATAATAGCCAGAATCTGGCAAGAACCCAGATGTCCTTCAACAAAGGAATGAATACAGAAAATGTGGTACATTTACACAATGGAGTACTACTCAGCTACTGAAAACAATGAGTTTGTGAAATTCTTAGGCAAATGGATGGAACTAGAAAATATCATCCTGAGTGAGGTAACCCAATCACAAAAGAACATACATGGTATGCCCTCACTGATAAGTGGATATTAGCCCAAAAGCTTGGAATACCCAAGATACCATTCACAGACCACATGAAGCTCAAAAAGAAGGAAGACCAAAGTGTCAGTGCTTTGGTCTTTCTTAGAAATGAGATCAAAATACTCATGGGAGCAAATATGGAGACAAAGTGTGGAGCAGAGACTGAAGGAAAGGTTATTCAGAGACTTCCACACCTGGGTATCCATCTCATATAGTCACCAAATGCAGATACTATTGTGAATGCCAAGAAGTACACACTGACAGGATTTTAATATAGCTGTCTCCTGAGAGGTTCTGCTGGAGCCTGGCAAATACAGAGGTGGATGTTTGCAGCCAACCATTGGACTAAGCATGGAGTCCCCAATGGAGGAGTTAGAGAAAGGAGTGAAGAAGCTGAAAAAGTTTGCAACCCCATAAGAAGAACAATATCAACAAACCAGATCCCCCAGAGCTCCCAGGGACTAAACCACCAAAGAGTGTACATGGAGCAACCTATGACTCTGAAAGGATTAAAAATTTTCAAAAACTCTTAGCAGGTTGAGCAGAACCAAGAGTACAGGTCAGCTTGGTCATGAGCTCTGTGTTTCAGGAACTTGGCTGACCACAAGATAGATTGTTGAGTATGAATAGGCTCTTTGAAAACAGCCTATACAAAATGTTCCCCATGACTGTTCCTTGTACCCTGTTACAAACTAAATAATGGGCTGGGACTTTGCACAGGTACTCTCCAATGACCCTCCTTCACTCCCTCCTGGGTTGTTGTTTTTTCCTTGTGGTTTTTGCCTTTAAATTTTCTCTGCCTCCAAAGCCCTGGGGTCAGACTCCACTGCCCCTGAGTGGGTCATGGGTCTTGACCTGAGCATGCTGATCAAAATATACCTCTTGTTGATTGCATGAAGTTTAGTGTCTTGTGAGTTATTGGGTAGCCATGAATTCCTGAGGCTTGAGTGAGGTCTTCCCTTCTTGGGGGCCTTACAGCTCCAGCCACATATGTAGCAAAGGATGGCCTTGTCGTACATCAAAGGGACGAGAGGCCCTTGGTCCTGTGAAGGCTCAATGACCCAGTGTAGGGGAATGTCAGGGAAGGGAGGCAACATTAAGTGGTTGGGTGGGGATGCACCCTCATAGAGACAGGGGTATATGTATAGAGGGTTTCGGGGGTCAGGAAAGAGGATAACATTTTAAATGTAAATAAAAAATATCCAATTAAAAAAATTGGACTAAAATGCAGGACTCCTGTAGTTGAATTGGGGGAAAGGCTGAAAGAAGCTAAGGAGGAAGGTGTCCCTACAGGAAGACCAGCAGTCTCAACGAACTCAGACTCCTGAGATCTCTCAGATACTGTGCCACCAACCAGGCAACATACATGGGCTGGTCTGAGGCCCCCATATACATATATAGCAGAAGACTCCTGGTCTGGTCTCAGTGGGAGAAGATGCACCTAACCCTCTAGAGGCCCCAAGGTGTGGAGAGGCCTGGTGGGGTGCAACCTCTTGGAGATAGGGGGAGGAGGAATGTGATGAGAAACTGTGGGTGGGGGACTTGAAGGGGGCAGTGGCTGGACTGTAAAAATAAATGTAATAAAAACTTTTTAGAATTATTATTAGCAATTAAGAACAGAAATTGGGGTGTAGTCTTAAACTCATTGACACAGAACACAATTTTCTGAATTGGGAGTTTTAAAAAGTTAGACTGTTTCGTATCATTATATTAACACAAGGGCTTAAGAATAAACAAAGGAAAGGTTATTTAATAGCAATGTGTTTAGAGGTCAGGTTGGCAAGTGATCATATGTATTGGTTATGTTTCATCTACTTGATATAAATTATAGTATTAGAATTAGCCTCAGGTGGATTGACCTACGGCCATATCTATGTGGCATTTTCTTAATTAATGATAAATGATGGGAGTGGGAGGTTCATCCCCCTGTGGGCGATACTATTCCTGGGCAGGTGGTCCTGAGTTGTAGAAGACAGCAAGTTAAGAAAGCCATGGGACGTAAGTCAGTAAAGTATGCTCATGGTTTCTGATTGAGGGCCTGCCTCCAGTTTCCTGCTTTAATATCTTGTCTTGGTTCCACAGAATGATGGATTGTGTATATAATCTGTTACAAAGTAATTCTTCTCTTTCCTAAGTTGCTTTTGGTTATGGGTTTTACTACAGCAACAAGAAATATAAGTACCACAGGTATGGACCACCATGTTCTTCTGTTTTGCTTTATAAAACATGATCGTGCTATGTATCTAAGCTTCCTAGAAATTCTGATCCTCTAGACCATTCTTTCACGTTCTCATATTATAGACATGCTTTAAGCTGTTTAGTTCTGTATTTTTATTTTTAATTTTTATAATAATTGTACATATTTGTAGATCCAAGGTGACATTCACTATATTAATACAATGTATATAGTTTCTATGTAATCACAATAAACATTATATGTTTGTCTTATTTTTATGTTGAGAACATTCCAAATCTCAGGTCTTTTGTTTGAAATAGAATTAATGCTTGTCAGATATATTATTTTATTATGCTATCAAACATATTTGTTGTGTAACTATCCAACTGCACTCCTGCAAACACTAGCCATATTGCTTCACTTTATACTTCCTACTCTCTGGGCAACATTATCCTATTCATTTTTAATTTTTATTACTTATTTATTTTTGGTGATTTTTCTTGGTTATTTTATTTATTTACATTTCAAATGTTACCCCTTTCTTGGGTTTCTTCTCCACAAATCCCATATCCCATCCCTCTCCCCCTGCTTCTATGAGGGTGCTCCCACCCACCCACAAACTTCTGCCTCACTAGCCTAGTATTCCCCAACATCTTCACTGGACCAAGGGCCTCCTCTCCCATTGATGTCAGATAAGATTATTTTCTGCAACATATGCAGTTAGAGCCATGGGTCCCTCCATGTTTGGTTGGTGGTTTAGTCCCTGGGAGCTCTGGGGGGGATCTGGTTGGTTGATATTGTTGTTCTTCCTATGAGGTTGCAAACCCCTTCAACTACTTTAGTCCTTCCCCTAACTCCTCCATTGGGGTCCCTATGCTCAGTCCAATTGTTGGCTGCAAGCATCCTCATTTGTATCAGTAAAGCTCTGGCTGAACCTCTCAGGAGACAACTATGTCAGGCTCTCGTGAGTAAGCACTTCTTGGCATTAGTATCCTATTTTTTTAAAACACTTTCTATACACAAGTGAGATCATGCAGAATTTGACTTCCAATAACTGACATATTCTACTTTACACAATGTTTTTCCATGTTATTTATGTTGCTGTAAATGGCACAATTTAATATTTCTTGTGGTTGAATATTCTGTCTGTCTGTCTGTCTGTCTGACTGTCTGTCTGTCTATCTACCTATCTATCAATCATCTGAATTCAATATATATATTCAAATATATGTATATGTGGTTAAATGTGTTTTGGTTGCTTAAAATTCCATAAAATTTTTTATGTTTGTAAAATCTTCTGCATGGCATGTTTCATATCCTTGTTCCTCAGACTGTATATCACTGGATTAAGGAGTGGAGTACCCACAGAATAAAACAGAGTCACAAGCTTCTGCATTCCAGCTTCATGCTCAGATGTTGGGCTCAGATACATTATCATCACTGAGCCATAAAAGAGTAAAACTACTGTGAGATGAGACCCACAAGTGGAGAAAGCCTTTTTTTGTCCATCTCTTGAAGGAACTCTGAATACAGCTCTCAGGACCAATATATATGATCCCATGATAAAGAGAAAAGGAATAAACAGAATAAGGGATGTTATAATTGTCCAGAAAACTTCCATCAATGGGGCTCTGGAACAGGCAAGGGCCAAAAGAGGACCTGGGTCACACAGGAAGTGGTCTATAATTCTGGACCCACAGAAGGACATCTGGGAGATGATGATGATGGGAACAGGGAACCAGAGGAAACCAAGCATCCAGCAACTGATCACAAGGATGCTGCAGAGGCCCCTAGTCATGAGAGCAGGGTAATGTAGAGGTCTGCAGATGGCAAGGTAGCGATCAAATGCCATGACTGCCAGAAAAAGGCATTCTGTAGAACCCAAGGAGAAGAAGAAATAGAACTGCAGGAAGCATCCAGAGAAGGAGATGACCTTGGTGTCAGAGAGGAAGTTGGCCAACATGTTGGGGACTGTGGAGGTGACATACCAGATCTCCAGGAAGGAGAAGTTGGCCAGCAGGAGGTACATGGGGGTGTGGAGTCTCTGATCACAGTACACAGCACAGATGATGGAAGCGTTGCCCATGAGGATGAGGAGGTAGACAATGAAGAAGATGACAAAGAGGAAGATCTGCCCCTCCCTGGGGCCGGGGAAGCCCAGGAGAATGAAGCCAGTGATGGTGCTGGAGTTGCTGGTGGTGCTGTGCATTCTCATCTTTCTGTAACTTGTGAAAGCATCAGAAATTGTTGAATATTCTAGTAATAGCTAAGGGAGGTTATTTTTTGCCCAGACAAGAAACAGAATAATTTGCTCATCATCATCATTTCAATATTTAATTGAAATTTTTTTTACCATTTTCTAGATATTTTTTTCAAAGTACTGGATACTCAGAAATGAGCAGCAATGTTCAAACCCTCACTTTGTGCTGCATAACCAGTCACTCCTCTGCTTCTCTTCCACTGATATAAATAGACTAGATTGATTATTTCTTTATCAGATATTATTGTAAGCATAGATTGATGGAATAGGTATATAAAGAATATTGTTTTAGATGTGATGGAAGATATGTATGACTCATATTTAGATATATGTTGATGTTAAAATGATTGAAATCTACTCACGATTGTGAATACCTGTAACCCCAGCACTTGAGAGATGGAAGCAGGAATGTTAGGTGTTAAAAGCTATTGTCAACCATATACTAAGCTTGAGATGAGTTTGGGTTACATGAGATCCTGTATTAACCAAACAAACAAATAAAGATTTCAGTAGTATTCTTTAAATAGTCACCTAGTACATTTGTTCTTATATGAGTTATTTGATAACTCTAAGCAGGACAAATTTGAGAGTTTTGGGCTATAGTCATAGCTCAGTGAAAGAACACCCACCAAGCATTCATTAAGTTCTGACTTCATCCACAGATCTGCCAAAACAAGAAATGGGATTTTAGTGTCATCTAAAATATTATTAGAGAATAACTATCTTTCAGGATAATCTGTTTTTTTTTTAACTCATTGTTTTAAATAGCAAAGTCATGTATACATTCATCAAATTTTCTAATGGCAATTTACAAATAACTGGAATTTAAAGACATAGGTGAAGTTAAATTTAATATAAGTAATCTGATGAAGTTGAAATTAGGAGTTGCACTCCTCTCCTGGAAGAACATTAGTTTGGGTCTGGAATGAAGCTCTATGGTAGCCTGGATGCTGCTCAGTGGTAGAGTACTTGTCCATCACACAGAAGCTCTGAGATTGAGCTCTACCACTAAGAACCCAGAAAAAAAGTGCCCTTCCTCAACTCTCAAAGTAGTAGACAAAATCAACACTTGATCCTCTGTCAAGGACAGTTGCATTATCCAAACAGAATAACAGATTTTAATTGATCACCCAGTTTGTATTACTTTAGGGGTTTCCTGGGATTGGATGGAGCAGGAAGGGAAAGATATCTGCAGGTAAGAAACTGTCTTGTATGTGTTTGCTGAGATCTAAACCCATCTGTTCACTGCCCCAGATTCTGGTTGCAAATGGCAAAGTATTTACTTCTCATGAGGAAAAATTAAAGTCAAATTTCATAATTTTCTCATATTTAAAAATGAGTGTATACTATAGTTACTATAATCATATCATTCAAAATATTCATCATTTTAAAAGAAAAAAATTGTCCTATCTTCCTTGCTTTTTGTACATATTTTAAGAATGAATCCTTGGATCTTTTGGTACAATCTTTACTGATGAGTAGCACGAAGGATATTAATTAGATTTTAAATAACTAATGGATTCAAGCTATTTAATCTCAAAAGATATAACAACACATACACATGCAAATCATTAAGTAGTTGTATTTGTGGTTTAACTTAGAGAAATGATAATCTTAAAAATAGTTAAAAGATAGTTAAAAAAACAAAGAAGCAATTTCAGGTAGGAATCTAAATCTTAGGCTAGAACAATGAAGTAATCTCAGGCAGAAATCTAAATATTAGGCTACAACAAAGTAATTTCAGACAGGAATCTAAATTTAAAGGAGGAAGGGGTATGGGATAAGGAGTTCTAGGGAGGGAAAATGGGGAAAGGGGATGACGTCTGTATTGTAAATAAATAAAATATTCAATAAAAATAAAGTTTATCCATGATATTAAAAAATAATCAGTTCAAGAGAATGCATCTAATCTGGCTGAGACTTAGTATGCCAAGTTGGGGGAATGCCAAGGGGGACCTCACCATCTCAGAGGAGAAGGGGAGAGGGATTGTGGGGAAGGACTCTGTGAGGAAGGACAAGGAGGGAGCATTTGAGATATAAATAAATGAATAGCTAACTAATTAACTAACTAAGTAAATAAAAACAAATTCAAATGATTTATTGGTTGTGTTTTAGTATACATAGTTTTACCAAGATTTCTAAATTCTCAACTTATCTATTTTGACTATTGATTTTTGAAAACATAGATAATTGAGTAAATGTTTGAGGAATTTCTCTCATGTAGTGTTTTATCCATTCTCTTTCTCTTGGTCTTCATATACAACAACATAGAGCCATTTTCACAGGCTCTGTTTCCAATCTGTGCCTAGATTCCTTGGCTTGTCTCTCTCCTATGCCACTCTGTACTTCAGGTTCAAGTCTCCACTACTGTATCTCTGGATTGTTACAAGATCTTCCTGAATGATCTCTCTAGTTTTTCACAGTCATTCTGTAGCCATACTAACTTTTCTTAGTTTGATCAAAGAACATTATTTGGATTTAATAACTTTCCTATTGTAGTATAAAATCTAAGCACTGATTTACCATGCATCGACACTAAATAATCTGGCCTTTGCCTATGCTTACTTGTTTTCAAACTTCTATTTCCTGGTCTACCTCCCCATTTCCCAATTTTTTTTTCAGCTCTACAGGACTTCTTTCTCTAAAGATGTCTGTTTCTTTCCTGTTTAGGTTCTTTGCCATAGGTTTTTTCTTTGCCTA
Organism: Rhabdomys pumilio; assembly: GCA_030674055.1. NCBI lineage: Eukaryota > Metazoa > Chordata > Mammalia > Rodentia > Muridae > Rhabdomys > Rhabdomys pumilio. Next base: position 195,959,789 of record JANHMN010000001.1, on the reverse strand, counting down.
GAAATCTTACCTACTCTATATTTCTTTTTGGTATCCAGCTCAGTATCTCATGAAGGCTTTCTGTCTTCATTTTTATTGCCAAGACAAAAATACCTTGAGAAAAGCAACCTTATAATTGCAAGCTATAGTTTTATCACAATGTCAGGGCACCAACAACTTGAGGCTGCTAGTCTTACTTCATCCACAGTCAGAAGAAGGGTATGAATGCATTAATGTCAGCATTCAGCTCACTTTCTCTACCATTACAGTTTAGAATTCCCTGCCTATGGAGTGGAACCACCCACAGTGGCATAATTATGATAGTACTCCACACACTGGACATGAACAATGCTAATTGAAATTTGATTCCCAGGTGATTTTCCTCAAGTTGACAATCAAGGATAGCCAGATCTAAACAGAATTTTCAATCGAGGAATGCCCAATGACTGGGAAACATTTAAAGAAATGTTCAGTGTCCTTAGACATCAGGAACATGCTAATCAAAACTATTTTGAGATTTTATCTTACCTTAAACTTATGTTAGTGTCTTCATGTCAAATGCACATAAGTTCAGAAAATCTGGGTAACATTCATCTTCAACTAAAACAACAGTTGAATACCCCAAGTAAAGTCACAACCCTCTTACAACACTTCTACTGATTCTTCTATTTTATAATTCATAAATCTATTAATATTTAGATTTTAAAATGTTGTCTAAGATAGTTTGAATTTCCTTTGACATGCTCCCAACCAATAACAATGATGCTAATTTTGTTTCCAAGTCTGCATTTATAGATTTATGTATTTCCTTAGTCTGTTTGTATGTGTGTGTATGTGTAAACATACATGGATGCATATATTCATGTGTGAGTACAAACATGTCATAGTGCATGTGGAGATCAGAGAACAACATATAGGAGTTGTTTGTTTCTTCTACTGTTTATGTCCCCAGGTATCAGACTCAGGTCACCAGGCTTGGCAGCAACACCTTTACACATTTAATCATCCAATGGGTAATCAGCATATATAACCTTATGTTAAATAAAGCTACAAATGGGGATATAATTTTCTTTCACTAATCATATTTTCATGCTTTCATTTCACTTAACCTATAATTTAATGTGTTAACATGTTTAAGTGTTTTATTACAGTTCATAACAACTCTCTTATTATTCAAAATAATTTGAAAAAGTCTAGTTTTTAAATTGACAAAGATGTTTTAAATCTTCCAAAGGAGCACTATTTGGGGAGGTGCTCCCCTCTTACTTTGAAATTCTTAGAGACAAATCCAAATAAACTTCCTATTAAGAAAGAAGGAAGAACATTAACTGGGTCCATAAAAATAGATTACTTTTATAAAGGTTAATTTGTGGAGGTAGGAGAGACAACTCAGTATCACGTGTATCCCCAGTTTCAGAAGAATCCAAGAATTCTAACCTCTGGAGATGCCAGCACTCACATGTATATCTTGCAACATATACATAATTAAAAACATAAAATGAATTAAAATTGTTTGTGACAAATGCAGCATATTCAGGAAAAAATGAGAAAAATGATGCTAATTCTGTTTTAAAATTTACATTTATAATTTTGTATTTATTTAGTGTGTGAATGTATGTGCTTGTGTGCACAAATATGTGCATGTATGTGTTTATGTGTGAGTACATACATGCCACAGTGCACATGTGGAGATGAGAGGACATTTTACAGGTGTTGGTTCTCTCCTTCCAGTTTAAGTTTTCCGGGATCAAACTCAGGTTACCAGAGTATGAAGTCAAGGATCTGAGAAACACTAGGACACATTCAGACTCCTGCCACATTAGAGTAACTTTAGACTCTGTTAGAAATACTGCAGATTTAATTGACTCTTTTGTACTCAAATTGTACAAAACAGTCTCTATTGACAATGTTCGTGGTATTTCATAACTTGAAAGTTCATGCCTATATTTATTGAGTGATATTTAATACTTTTAATTGTTATTAAAATTTTAATAATAATATTTGATAGTAAGAATAAATGAGTAATTGTATAAGATTAACTTCTATTGTAGCACAATTTTTCTTTCCAATTGCAAAATAAGAAATAAAATTTGATTAAGTCACAACAGCCTATGCATTCTTTATTTATATGTCTGATTTTTATTCGTTTCCTGTTTAACGAAAAAGATAAGTTTGTTAAGAAGTATGTTAAAACAGTACTGTATTGCTATCTGCAGTCTTTTGAAATATCCCAAATTAAAACCTAATGTACTACCACCATAACAGGATACTTAAAATTATCAATCACAAATAAGAATTATAATAACTTAGATATTATGGCAAATCTCCCTTTGCATTAGAACTAATTATTCATCATAAATTAATAAATATGTAATTACATCTTCCAGAAAGGTAACTAGAACTAAAGGGAAACAAATTATTTCAAATAAAAATATTTTATGTAGTACAGATAACTGCAAACAAAGGAAGAAACTTACAATCTAATCAAAGACTATGATTGGCCAGCCATAATATTTGTTTTCTCCAACTGATATTTTTAGTTCTATAGGCCATTCTGTGTTCTTAACTATTTATATTTTAGATATAATATTTCCAATATGTTGTAAGTAAATGTTTTTATCAGATCCAAAATGTGGAATAAGAGTGAAGTCAGACTTAGATTACAAAGGTTGATAAATTTGATGTGATTCAAGGATTAATTCTTTACGATTTCTCTCTTCTGAAGACTGTTTTTTTTTTTTCTGGCTTCTCAGGCCCATCTTTACCAGACAGGAGGAATGAGCTTTTCTAATGCCATGGGACAAAAAGTACATAACTTCCACATGCAGGGAGAGTCTGATAATGATGTGTTTGATAAATGACTCCGTTTATGAATTTCTTTATTGTGTAATAAGTAAAATATCATGTAAGCATTTCCAAAGCATAACATGTCTTTTTGAGCAACCTGCATTTGTGTTTCTAGACTATGAGCATTCATGTGGAGTGCTGTATTGTTATCTGAATTTGTTTGAAATATCCACAAATTAAGACTATTTCTCATCTGTATTGAGGTGTGAGCTGTGTGCTTTGTATCAACAACATGCATTATGCTGTTTTGAGCAGCTCTCTCTCTCAGAGTAGTTTCCCAAGCATAAGCTTTAAGAAACTTTCCAAGGAAATAGGAAAATAATGAAAGCTTTAAATGTTAATAAAATTAGATCTGAATTGAGGGTACAATGCTCCCACTAGACTGCTGGTACTAAATTTTTGTCAGTTAGTGCTTAAATACAAAAGAATCTCCTTTTCTAACATATTGTTGTGAATTGACCTGTTTCTTCTGGTGTTGGCCACTTTGTGTTGAGTCCTATGAAGTGGGGCATAAAAGTAGGGCTTCAGGGTTCTGTGGAATGCTGAACAATAATTTAGTGTCCTGGGTCTTTTTCATGGTTACTTTCTTTCCCCTTAAAGCTAAGTCCCAGAAACAGAGTAGAGCCCATGTTTTACATTTTCACTGGTAAACTTCCCATCAATTCAGACAACAAATATATCAGCATATTCCATGACTTTTCTGGCCTATAAAGCATGTATGGAAAGACACAGATTCCAAAGCTAGATCACTGGGATTTGAGACCAGCCTCTGTGCTGTATATGTTAAATAAGTTATAGTTTCTACATATGTTAGTTTTGCCTTTTAGAAAATGGACAGTAACAGTTCTGCCCATGTGATTTTTTTTTTATAGAATTAGATAAATAGTATTTTTAAGTGTCTGGCATCCAGTTAGTGCTCTCTATTGTATTATAAAATTAAACTCTCAAGAGTATCCATCTGTGTACTCTAAAACCAGTGTTGCTTTGGTGAATCAGACCTCAGCACGGATAATGGCAGTTAAGTACACCATACTGAATAATCTACAAGCAAACACTTATTTTTCTTAATTTCTTCTACTATTAAGTGGATATAATAATGCCTTCCAGATAGTGTTACTATGAAGTGTGCAGAGTGAGGTAGTAGATATTCAAGGTGCACTGTGACTATATCTGACACATGAGACAATGACAATGTGAACATTGGACTTTTTCAAGGGCATAGGTTCATTAATTATATTTTACTATTTGCCTTAGTTAAGTACTACAATACCTTCTTTCTTGAATTGGAAGAGAGAATATCAAGAGATGTTTCTTACATAGCTTCTTAAAGAATTTTCTGAGGGCTGAGGTAGCTTACTTCATGGTAACCATCTTGAAGATAAGGAGCAAAAATTTGTCATGAAGATCAGTGGAGAATTTTCTGTAGGATCCTGGGATTTTAAACAGGGCTGGTTCTCTGCTTATCGAATATCCTTTTATTCTAAAGAACAGAATCAGGACTTATTCCCTTGCTTACTCCCTTCCTCTGGGCACTGTGCACTAATATCTGATTCCTATTTTCACCAAAGGGTAAGGAAGTCATTCATTTTGTTGGATTGTAATCTCCTAGAGGTCTTTAAAGAGACAACTTTTAAGTGTATCAGTCTCTCAGCAAACTTGTTCTAGATACTTGTAATATACTCACTAAGCCCAGAATATTATGATATCTGTACTACAGAAGTTTATTAATCTTGTGACAAGTTAACTTTAGTTTTGACTTTTGATGACAGATTTTCCTCCCTTCTAGATAGAGATTCATGGGGGAGTAGTGGATGGGTCTGAAGTTTCATCAAAAATCACAGACTTTCCCCTCCTTGCAGTCACAGTTCTCGAATCTTGTGGGTAATTTACCAGATATGGAAATACGGATGTGAGGGAATCAGACTAGGGTAATTCTGTACAAACGTGTATAGGAGCTACAATATTGGATGGCTGAGTTTCTAAACTTTATCCCTAATAAAGTTAGTTTTCTTTTCATTATTTTTTCATTTTTATTAGTTCTTTGAAATTTCTGTAATGTATTTTGATCACACTCAGCACTCTAAGTTCCACCAGATGAAACTATTTCCCCATTCACTTAAATTTGTGTCCTTTTTTTCTTTATTTTTTCTCTTCTTTTTATCATTGTTTTTTATTTAATTTTTATTGAATATTTTATTTATTTACATTTCAAATGTCATCCACTTTCCCCATTTCCCCTCCCTAGAACCCCCTATCAAATTCCCCCTCCTCCTTTTTTAATACCATTTTAATTACATGTAAGTATTAAGGTCAGTTCTAGGTTGAAGAATGAAGAATACAATAGATGCAAATAGTCAAGGAACAAGCAAGACAATAAACACAAATAGTCAAAGAACAAGCAAAGCAGTAAACAAAATTCTATGAACACTCCTGTGATCACTGTTTCTAAGGGTTTATCAGGATTACCAGAATATCTGAGCCAACTTCCCTGTCCTAGCCCAAAGTCATTTTCATGCCTGGAGCCTACTTCCTTGTTCTAGCCTAAAATTTAGATTCATGTCTAAAATTACTTCTTTGTTCTAGCCTAATATTTAGAATTCTCCCTAAAATTACTTCTTTGTTCTAGGCTAATAGTTAGAATCCTGCCTGAAATTACTTCTTTGTTTCTAACTTAAGATTTGGATTCCTGTCTGAAATTACTTCTTGTTCTAGCCTAATGTCAGATTACTGCCTGAAGCCTACTTTCTTGTTCTAGGCCAGTGTCATATTCCTGCCAAGCAGCCCATTTCCTTGTCCTTGGCCCATGTCAGATAATTGCCAAGCATCCCCAAAGGCTCTCTCCCTCTTCCCCTTTTTCATTTCACTAACAAGCTGGAGCCTGTCTTAGGTTGTTCTGATAAGAATGCCTTTCTAATCCATCATGGAATACCCATTATTCAAAGCAATGCATTTATGTCTTAGGTTGGTAAGACTCTGTGCAGAATCTTACTCATCCTTGGCTTGCTAGCCTGTTAATTTAATAACTCTGTTTGGGGGTCCATTTTCAGGTTCAAGCCATGTACTTTGACTGCCAACATGTTGATGTTGTTAAAGACAATCTTTAACAGGATGGGCAGGAATAAAAGTATTCCCAGGACAAAAGAGGCTAGCATGATCAAGCTATATATGCCATTCGTGAAGCTTGATTGACATAGAAATACTGACCTCAGGCCATAGTTAATGTTATCAGCAGTATCTACAGCTTCAGCATTCAACAGAGCAGTATTCTTGAAATTCAGAAGCTTACTATGTAACCAGAGAGGTGAGAGAATTATGCCAAATACACTGCAAGTGTCTTTAAACTTCTTCCTAATTATTATGACTACCACTGTAAATTTTAGAACTAACATGAATCCAATGTTATTTGTCACTATTTGCAGATGATATGATAGTATACTTAAGTGACCCCAAAATTTCTACCGGAGAACACCTAGGCCTGATAAACAACTTCAGTAAAGTGGCTGGATATAAAATTAACTCAAACAAATCAGTAGCCTTCCTCTACTCATAGGATAAACTGGCTGATAAAGAAATTAGGGAAATGGCACCCTTCGTAATAGTCACAAATAATATAAAATACCTGGGTGTAAATCTGAGCAAGAGAAAGATCTGTATGACAAGAACTTCAAGTCTCTGAAGAAAGAAATCGAAGAAGATCTCAGAAGATGGAAAGATCTCCCATGCTCATGGATTAGCAGGATTAATATTGTAAAAATGGCCTTCTTACTGAAAGCAATCTACAGATTCAATGCAATCCCCATCAAAATTCCAAATCAAGTCTTCATAGGGATAGAAAGAGCAATTTTCAAATTCATTTGGTATAACAAAATACCCAGGACAGCAAAAACTATTCTCAACAATAAAAGAACACCTGGGGGAATCACCATCTCTGACTTAAACCTGTACTACAGAGAAATAGTGATAAAAACTGCATGGTATTGGTACAGAGACAGTCAGGAAGATCAATAGAATAGAATCAAAGACCCAGAAATGAATTCACACACTTATGGTCACTTGATCTTTGATAAAGAAGCTAAAACTGTCCAGTGGAAAAAGGACAGAATTTTCAACAAATGGTGCTGGTTCAACTGGAAGACAACTTGTAGAAGAATGCAAATAGATCTGTTCTTATCTCCTTGTACAATACTCAAGTCCAGTGGATAAAGGGCATCCACATAAAACCAGATACACTGAAATTAATAGAAGAGAAGGTGGGAAAGAAGAGCCTTGAATACTTGAACACAGTGGGTAAAGTTCCTGAACAGGACAGCAATGCTTATGCTCTAAGATCCAGAATGACATATGGGACCTCATAAAATTGCAAAGCTTCTTTAAAGCAAAGGACACTGTCAATAGGACAAAACAGCAACCAACAGACTGGGAAAAGATCTTCACCAATCCTACATCCAATAGAGGGCTAATATCCAGTATATACAAAGAACTCAAAAAATTAGACTCCAGACAACCAAATAACCCCATTAAAAATGGTGTATAGAGTTAAACAAAGAATTCACATCTGAGGAAACTGGAACAGCCAAGAAGCACCTAACAAAATGTTCAACATCCTTAGTGATCATGGAAATGAAAACCAAAACAACCCTGAGATTCCACCTCCTCACAGTCAGAATGGCTAAGATCAAAAACTTAGGTGATAGCAGATGCTGGTGATATAGAGAAAGAGAAACACTCCTTCATTGTTGGTAGGATTGCAAGCTGATACAACTACTCTGGAAATCAGTCTGGTGGTTCCTCAGAAAATTGGACATAGTATTACCTGATGACTCAGCTATGCAACTCCTGGGCATATGCCTAGAAGATGCTCCAACATATAACAAGGACACATGCTCCCCTATGTTCATATCAGCTTTATTTATAATAGCCAGAAGCTGGAAAGAACCCAGATGTCCTTCACCACAGGAATGGATATAGAAAATGTGTTACATTTATACAATGGAGTACTACTCAGCTATTAAAAACAACGAATTCATGAAATTCTTAGGCAAATGGATGGAACTAGAAAATATCATCCTGAATAAGGTAACCCAATCACAAAAGAACACACATGGTATGTACCCATTGATAAGTGGATATTAGCCCCAAAGCTCACAATACGCAAGATACAACTCACAGACCACATGAAGCTCAAGAAGAAGGAAGACCAAAATGTGGGTGCTTTGGTCCTTTTTAGAAGGTGTAACAAAATACTCATGGGAGCAAATATGGAGACAAATTGTGGGACAGAAACTGAAGGAGGGGCCATCTGGAGACTGTTTCGCCTGGGTATTCATCCTATGTGCAGTCACCAAAGGTAGACAATGTTGTGGATGTCAGGAAGTACATGCTGACATGAGCCTGATGTAGCTCTCCCTTTAGAGGTTTGCCAGGGGCTGACATATACAGAGGTGAATACTCACAGCTAACCTTTAAACTGATCATGGGTTTCCCAATGGAGGAATGAGAGAGAAGACTGAATGAGAAGAAGGGGTTTGTGGTCCCATGGGGAGAGGAACAATACCAACCAACCAGAGCTCCCAGAGTCTAAACCACCAGTCTGGAAAGGGAGCAATTCATGGCTACAGCTGTATGTGTAGTGGAGGATGACCTTTTCGGGTATAGGTGGAAGAGGAGATCCTTGGTCCCTTGTAGGCTGGATCCCCCTGTGTGGGGGAATTCGAGGACAGGGAGGTGGGAGCAGTTGGGTGGGTGGGAGCATATCCTCATAAAATCAGGAGGAGGGGGGAATGGGATAGGGAGTTTCTGGGTGGGTTGGGAAATGGGGAAAGGGGATAACATCTGAAATGTAAATAACATATCAAAAAAAAGAAAACAATGGAATTTTAACATCAATTCATTAGGAACAGAAGCTATGCAATAATACTTCTTAAATTTCAGTGTGTACAGCATCCAACTGGGAATCATAATATTTCAGTTTCTTGATCATCAACCTTTGAGGCAGTGTTGGCATTTCTAAAACACAGTTAAGTGTGCCAGTTCTTAAGGTTCAATGAACAGTGTGTTGTGTATACAGGACTTCTCAATAGGGGATGAAAATGAGGGAAGCTTGAAAATGAATTTTCTGGCTCACTTCTTCATGCTCCATTCTTATTCATATACACAGACACTTCAGACCTATTTAGAAAAGAAACTAGGGAGTCTGTGGTTTATCTTTTTGAGATATACAACAAAACACAAAAGCAAAATGATGACTGTTACTGTTACATTTTTTAGTAAGTTTTGTGCTAACTTTGGATTCACCATTGATTAATTCAAGGACTATGTGTCTGTTCTTCTTACCATAGCCACTCAACAAATATACCAGTGTGAGTCTACCGAGAAAAGATAAATATATCTGATCACATCACTCAGGTTCCATCACAAAATTCAAAAGTAATTGAATAAAAACAGTGTTTTAAATTGGAATGCACTCAGACTAATTTTTTTTCTTGTTGAGCTCAGAAATGAGCATATTTACTTAAAATGCTCCGACTTTTGACAGGCCATTTATTTTACTGAGTTCACACTATGCTAAAGCTTTTAATAAATCTCAGGGGGAAATTTTATTGCCTTATAATGAAATGCCATTATGTATGGTTTGGTTTTGGCTCCCTATTTGTCAATAAAACATAGCAAATAACATTTATTTTCAGCTTCTTATTGAGGCTTGGCTATGACATGACTGTTTATGTGCTTTTTCAAGGATAATAACGCCACTTAAAATATTTTTAATTTTGTTATTCTAGAAGTCCTACAAAAAGTGAACTCTTATTGTTATTATGTCATTGTGTGTTAAAATTAATTAGTAGCAATTATCTTGGTTAACAGTATCCATAAATATTTTGCATTTATGGTGTTTAAAACACCAAGGAACAATCTTTTGGCAGAAAATTTTTTTTTCTGAAGTCCTACATGAGGTTAGACTTCCAGTAATATTTCTGTGAGAACCAAAATTTGTCATGTCTACAGTGTTTTAGTATTTCTTAATTGTATAAAACATTACACACCAAAATTAATCAGGCCTAAAGTCAATATGAATCAACAAACATCTATAAAGTTATAATAGACATTTAAAACAGTAGCCATGGAGTTTTGCATTCAATTTTATACTTTCAGTACCAAATATGTTTAATGCACATATCTACTGCCAAAGACCAAAAAGATTCCATGATAGAATTTGAACCAGAAAAGCAATTGGCTGAAAATCCTGATTCAAAATTCATGTAGAGTAGACCTATGGCAGCACTCCTCTACCAGCTGCTACTAGTTCCAGTTCTATTGCCCCCTAGAATGGGAAGTCTTTAACATTTCCACACAGGCACTTTTATAAATGTGAATAGATTTGAACATGTGGTATGCTCAATCAAGCTGAAGACCGGTCACAACTAAAACAGGGTTGTCCTTACCAGAGACATTGCAACTGGTAAGGAGTTTTGCAAATCCAACCAGTGGGTCTACTTAATTTAATCAATACTTGATAGTACATATTCCCAAAAAATGAGGGAAAAAGGAGTTTTTGATTTTTGCAATAACTGAAGTAAAATTTGATCTATTTTGACAAAGAGAAAAGTATGTTCATTGAGTATCTTTTAGTCTCTTTTAAAAGATTTTGAAGTGAATGAATGGAGAAAATAAGAGGCAGAAAAATATAGGTAAGACTAAGCATGAAATCAATGCATAATGTGTCTGCTAATTTACAGCAGACAGTTTAGGAGACAGTAGGATATATCAGTTATATCAGTTAGGTTCTAGTTGCTTGAATACTACTATACCAAACAATTTAATGCCTGAACAAAAGTTCAATAGACATTTTTCACCATGTCAAAATAAGATTCATAAAAGGCCTTTTCTTATGAATGCATCATATTGTACAAAAGGATTATTATTTAGTATAAAAAAGATATTTACATTTGCAAAATCCCTGAAGTCATGGAGGGCAGAATCATGAAGAGACTCTGGAAAAAGATAAAAGAGCAGCACATTGATACTGATGCTGCAAGTTGGAGGAGGAAGCAGTTGGTAAATTATGCCTCCAAGACAAATAGGAAGTATAGACAATCTCCTTGTGACTTTGATCAGCATTTAATTGAATTTTAGGCCTACCAAATAGAAGGGAACTTATGCCTGGTATTATAAACCTACCCAACTAACTATGGTTGGTGAGGCCATGTACCTGAAAGAAAATTTAATATTACCACGTTGTTAAAGCATTATAATTCTCAGTTGCTTTTGAAATACCTATCCATATGTACAGAGATAAGCATAGCTCTTAACACATACATATGTATATATATATGTGTGCATGTGTAACAATAACAGATAAGGCATGAGAGGTTTCAGACTTCTGAGGGCATGGGAGACATCATAGTAGTTGCAAAGGGGAGAGGATGGGATGGAAATAATATAAATACAGTCTGCATGTACAACATTCCAAAAAAGAAAAATGAAAAAGAAGCATGCAATTGATTGTAGACTTTGCAGAGTCTCACCATGAAGAATATTTGGATATTTTAAAGAGGCACTCAACTTTTAAAAAGCTGAAAAGTTTAATATAATATGGAAACCAGATCTGGTATTGGGTGAGGGAAAAGGACTGAAGCTCTGAGGACCAGCAGAAAGAATGGAAACAGGCAACCTAGGGAGGTAGGAGGTGGGGGGGGGACCCCCAGAATGCAACAGAGACCTGGGAGGTGAGAGACTCTCAGGACTCAAACGGAGGAACCTTAGATGAAATTCTGGACAGTCTGGAGAGGGAACTTATAGAGTCCATCTCCAGCAGGAAGACAGGGCATCAAATGAGGGAGGAGGTTGCCATCCCACAGTCAAAACTCTGACCCATAATTGTTCCTGTTTGAAAGAACTATAGGAATGGAAATGAAGAGGAGCCTGAGGAAAAGAAGGTCCAGCCAGCGACAGGTCCAAAGTGGGATCCAGCTCAAGGAGAGGTCCCAAGACCTGACACTATTATTGAGGCTATGGAACGCTTAAAAAACAGGACCTATCATGACTGCCCTCCAGAAGACCCAACAAGCAGCTGAAAGTTAGATGCAAATATTTGCACTCAACCAATGGACAGAAGCTGCTGACTCCTGTGGTTAAATTAGGGAAAGGCTGGAAGAAGCTGAGGAGGAAGGCGACCCTGTCGGAGGGCCAGCAGTCTTAATTAATCTGGACCTCCGAGATCTCTCAAACACTGGACCACCAAAAAGGCAGCATACATCAGTTGATATGAGACCCTAACACATATACAACAGAGGACTTCTGGGTCTATGTTCAGTCAGAGATGATACACCTAACCCTCAAGAGACTGGAGGCCTCCAGGTCAGGTGGGGTGGGGGTTGGGGAATGGGAAGAGCCTTGCGGAGACAGAGGGTAGGTTTGAGGTATGGGATGTGGAATAGTCAGAAGGTGGACGAAGGGGGTGGGTGATAAGATCTGGAGTGTAAAATAAATAAATAAATAAATAAATAAATAAATAGACTGTGTTTTATATCACTATATTAACACTAGGTCTAAGAATAAACAAAGGAGAGATTATTCAATAGCAATGTATTTATAGGTCAAGTTGACAAGTGATCATATATGTATTGGTTATGTTTTGTCTACTTGACATAAATTATAGTCTCCTAGAATTAGCCTTAAGTGGATTGGTCTACGGCCATATCTATGTGGCATTTTCTTAATTAATGATAAATGATGGGTGTGGGAGGGTTCATCTTCCTGTGGGTGATACTATTTCTGGGCAGGTGGTCCTGAGCTGTAGAAGACAGCAAGTTAAGAAAGCCATGGGACTTAAGTCAGTAAAGTATGCTCATGGTCTCTGATTCAGTGCCTGCCTCCAGTTTCTTACTTCAATATCTTGTCTTGGTTCTACAGAATGATGGATTATAATCTGTATACAAAGTAATTCTTCTCTTTCTTAAATTGCTTTTGGTCATGGGGCTTACTATAGCAACATGAAATATAAGTATCACAGGGATGGACCACCATGCTCTTATATTTTGTTTTATGAAACATGATCTTGGTATGTATCCAAGCTTCCTTGAAATTTTGATCCTCCAGTACCACGTTTCAAGCTCTGAGATTATAGACATGTTTTAAGGTGTGTAGTTCTGTATTTTTATTTTTAATTTACATAATAATTATATGTATTTGTGAGGTACAGAATGATATTTAGTATATGAATACAGTAGATATTATCACAAGGTAATTGGGATAAATATTATTTGAAATGTTTATCACATTTTTATGTTCAGAACACTCAAAGTCTCAGTCTTTTTGTTTGAAACAGAATTAATGCTTGTCAGACATATTTATTTTATTACACAATCAAAGGAATATGTTGAAGAACTATCCAACTGAACCCCACAAACACTAAACATATTGCTTCTCCTTAAACTTCTTAGTCTCTGATAACCATTGTCTAATTCACTTTTAAAGAACACACACATATGTATATGTGTATGTGTATGTGTATATGATGTATATATATATATGTATATGTATATGTGTATGTGTATGTGTATGTGTATGTATATGTATATGTATATGCATCTGATGTATATGTATGTGTATGTGTATGTGTATGTATATGATGTATATGTATATGTATATGTATGTATATGTATATGTATATGTATATGTATATGTATATGTATATGTATTGTCTTAGATAGGGTTTTACTGCTGTGAACAGACACCATAACTAAGGCAACTTCTATAGGAAAACATTTAATTGGGGCTGGCTCATATGTTCAGAGGTTTAGTCCATTATCATCATGGTGGGAGCATAGCAACATTCAGGCAGGCATGATGCAGGAGGAGGTGAGAGTTCTACATCTTCATCTGAAAGTCACTAGGAGAAGACTGACTTCCAGGCAGGGTTTTAAAGCCCACACCCACAGTGACACACCTACTCCAACAATGCCACACATCCTGATAGTGCCCCTTCCTGGTCCATACATCATATTCAAACCATGTTTTGTTTGCTTAAAATTCCAACTTTTAAGTTTTCAAAATCTTCTGCAGGGCATGTTTCATATCTTTGTTCCTCAGACTGTATATCACGGGATTAATGAGTGGAGTACCCACAGAATAAAACAGAGTCACAAGCTTCTGCATTCCAGCTTCATGCTCAGATGTTGGGCTCAGATACATTATCATCACTGAGCCATAAAAGAGTGAAACTACTGTGAGATGAGACCCACAAGTGGAGAAAGCCTTTTTTTGTCCTTCTCTTGAAGGAACTCTGAATACAGCTCTCAGGACCAATATATAAGATCCCATGATGCAGAAAAAAGGAATAAACAGGAGCATAGAACTTATAATTGCCCAGAAAAACTCCATCAATGGGTCTCTGGAACAGGCAAGGGCCAACAGAGGACCTGGGTCACACAGGAAGTGGTCTATAATTCTAGACCCACAGAAGGACATCTGGGAGATGATGGTGATGGGAACAGGGAACCAGAGGAAACCAAGCACCCAGCAACTGATCACAAGGATGTTGCAGAGGCGCCCAGTCATGAGAGCAGGATAATGTAGAGGTCTGCAGATGGCAAGGTAGCGATCAAATGCCATGACTGCCAGGAAAAAGCATTCTGTAGAACCCAGGGAGAAGAAGAAATAGAACTGCAGGAAGCATCCAGAGAAGGAGATGACCTTGGTGTCAGAGAGGAAGTTGGCCAACATGTTGGGGACTGTGGAGGTGACATACCAGATCTCCAGGAAGGAGAAGTTGGCCAGCAGGAGGTACATGGGAGTGTGAAGTTTCTGATCACAGCACACAGCACAGATGATGGATGCATTGCCCATGAGGGTGAGGAGGTAGACAATGAAGAAGAGCACAAAGAGGAGGATCTGCCCCTCCCTGGGGCAGGGGAAGCCCAGGAGGATGAAGCCAGTGATGGTGCTAGAGTTGCTGGGGCTGCTGAGGGCTTTCATTTGTCTGTGTTCTGTGAAAGCACCAGAAATTGTTGAGTATTCTAGAAAGAGCTAAGGGAGTTTAAGTTTTGCCAAAACAAAACCAGAATAACTTGCTCACCATCAACTCAATACTTATTGTAATTTTACTGTTTTCTAGGTACTTTTTTCCTAAGCACTGGATATTCATCAATTAGTAGAGCAAGTTTAAGCCCCTATTCTCTGTTGCATAACAGACATTTCTTTTTTCTCTTCCACTGGCATAAATAGACTAGATTGACTATTTCCTCATCAAATGCCATTGCAAGCATAAACTGATATAAATGATACAGCAAAGAATATTGTTTTGGGTGTGATGGAAGATACACATGATCCTTATTTTTAGAGATATCTCATAGTTAAGAAACATGAATGAAAGCTACTAATGTTTGTACTTACCTGTAGCCCTAGCACTTGAGATGTAGAAGCAGGAGTGTTAGGAGTTCAAGGCCATTGCCAACTGTGTACTAAGTTTGAGGTGAGCCTGGGCTTGAGATCCTGTTTCAATCAAACAATCAAATGAACAAACAAAAAACAGGAGAAGAAGGAAAAATAAGTAAGTACATTGTAAAGTGAATTATTTTAAATATAAATTATGAATTAATATTGCTTTTATTTCTTTGCCTTTGCTAGTCCCCAAAAACCAGACAGAGAAACCAAGATTTCTTTCAAGCTGCACCTCAATAGTTGGACAGTTAAATCTATTAAATCTCTATGCTGATCTGGCTACTTCCCAGCCATTATTCTTCAGGATACTTGCATATTATTGTTGGTCTGGCTCTTTGGGTTTCAGGTGTGTTCCATGATCTCTCTCTCTCTGGATCCCTTCCTTGTGGTTCTCATTCCAATTTCTCCTCACCAATGAATCTCCCTCCCACTCTCTTTCTCTTGACTGGTGGATGTTTTACCATATTCTCCTTTCTACACAGCTGTTGCATGATCATCAATCACCCACGAATGCACATAAATCATTAAGTGTCTGTATTTGTAGTTTAACTAAAAAAATGACAACTTAAAAAGACAGCTCATATAATCTATTGCTTAAGAGTGGCTGTGTGGTTTGGTATAAGTATTTTTTTTAAACCATTTTTTTTCTAAATATTCAATGTATGGACCATCATCTATTTTGACTATTTATTTTTGAAAGCATAGTTAACTGAAAAAATATCTGAGGACTGTCTTTCTCTCCTATGTAGCATCTTACTTCTATTTCTCTTGAGCTTCATATACAACAACATAGATGTCACTCTCACAGTCTCTGTTTCCAGCCTGTACCTAGATTCCATAGCTGGTCTCTCTATGACACTCTGTATACCTCAGGTTCAAGCCTTCATTATTGTATCTCTGAATTGTTATAAAATCTTCCTGAATGATCCCTCTGGTTTTTCATAGTCATGCTGTAGTCATACTGACTTTTCATAATTTGATCAGAAAACATCATTTCTTAGGATTTAGTAATTTTCCTACCCTAGTGTAAAATCTAAGCAGCAATTTATAGTGCGTGGGTCCCTACATAATCTTGTCTTTGCCTAGTTTATTGAGTTTCTCAATTTTATTTTCTGGTTTACTTCTCCATTTCCCAATTATTTTCAGCTCCACATGACTTCTTTCTCTAGAAGATTCTGGTTTTTTTTTTTTTTTTTTTTTAAAGGTTTTCTCTTTGCCTGGAAATCTCACCTAATCTGCTTGTCTATTTTTTATTTTTTATATTTTTTATTTTTTATTTGTTTGGCTCCCAGTTAGTATATCCCAAAGGCTTTCTGTGTATTTCATTTCTGTTGCAGTGACAAAATACCCTGAGAAAAGAACCTCATAGTTGGATGTTAGAGTTGATCACAGTGGAGGTGTCAGGGCACCAGCAACTTGAGGCTGCTGGTTCTATTACATCCACAGTACAGAAGAATGCTATGAATGCATTAATGTCAGTGTTTAGCTCACTTTGTCCAGCTATACACAGTTTAGAATTCCTTGTCTATGGAGTGGAACCACCCACAGTGGCATAATCAAGACCCCACACACTGGACATAGACAGCACCTCATTGAGACTCTCTTCCCAGATAATTCTCATCAAGTTAACAATTAAAGGTAGCCAGTTCTAAACAAAATTCTCAATAGAGAAATCATAAACGGCTAGGAAACACTTCAAGAAATCTTCAATGTACTTAGCCACCAGAAAAATGCAAATCAAAACTATTTTTGAGATTCTACCGTACACTTGTCACAATAGCTATGATCAATGGCATGGGTGACATCATGATGACAAAAATGTGTAGCAAGGGGAATACTCCTTTATTGGTAGGAGTGCAAAACTTTACAACTATTATGGAAATAAAAATGCTGTTTCCTTAGAAAATTGGAAATCAATCTACTCAAGACTTAGCTATACTAGTATTGGGCACATACCTAAAGGACACTATATCCTACCACAAGGACCATTGCTTAGATATATTCATTATAGCTTTATTCATATTAGCCAGAAATTGCAAACAACCTAGATATACATCAAATGAAGAATGGGAAGAGAAAATGTGGTATGTTTATACAATGAAGTATTACTCAGCTGTCAAAAACATGACAGCATGAAATTTGCAGGCAAATGGATAGAACTAGAGAAAAATCATCCTGAGTGAGGTAACCTAGACCCAGAAAGACACATATAGTATGTGTTCACTTATGAGTGGTTATTAGATGTTAAGTAAACTATAATTATGCTACAATCTACAGACTGAGAGATGTTAGGGAAAGAAGTGGGCTTTAGGGGAGACCCATGGATCTCCCTAGGAAGGATAAATAGACCAGATTTTGTGGGTGGACTGAGGGCAGGTGGAGATGGGAGCAGAAGGGATGATGTGGGAGGAAGGAATGGAGGGAGAGATTGAGGGGAGATACAGCTGGAATTGGAGAACATTGTTTTGGTGGGGTGAAAACATAGTGCACTGGAAACTTCCTGGAATCTATGAGGTTTACTTCATTACTTCTAGTAATGAAGAATATGGAGCCTGAATTGGGCATCTTTTGTGGCTTGACAAGGTTTCTAGTGGTGGGACTGGGTTGTATTTTGTTGACTTTTTGACTGAGAGGGTTCCAGTGGAAATCCCTAAACAACTCAGGCTGATGCTGGAACACAAAGCTATTCCATGATAACTGACAGTAGGACCCCACTTCCAAGGACAACATCTACCTAGCACATTGAATGTAGAGAGGTTGAGCTGGTTCCTGCATAGAACATTCACTGTAAGGTTCTAGTCTCTTTGGAGAAGATACTCTGTAGGCTATGGAAAGAGAGGCCTGGATACCAACCTAGCCACAAAACCCTTGATTTACAGTCTCTCCTGACTGTTAGATGTGCTGGGCCAATGGTGGCACAGAACTTGTGGGAAAGGACAACCAATGTTTGGCTTAATTTGATACCTATGCTTAAGACTTATGCTAAAACGAAACATGACTGGAAAACAATCAAACAATCATTCAATGAAATGATTCCTAATGATGTTCTGCTAACTCACTGGTGCCATGTCCACTTGTAGTCAGAGAGGCTTCCTCCAGCAGCAGATAGGTGTGGGTGCAGAGATGGGCAGACACCATGCAGAGAGAGTCTAGAATTTTGGAGCTTGGAGAATCCCACAAGGGAGAAGAGGAAAAAAATTATAGGAGTCAGAGGGGATGGAGGCCTTGGTGACCCTGGTTAAATCCAGTGGGGCATACAGCATAAGTGTGTGGCAGGAAGACTTGTTGATATGAAGGAGTTTGTTGAAAAAGAAAGGGGATAAAAGAAGGAGGGGAGTTGAATGTGAACAGAGTGCTTATATACAAGTATGGAATCGAAAATAATAAAATAATAAAATCTCTAAATATTGAAATATACTTGTAAAAATTTGCATATTACACAAAATTTCAGTGTGTCTCTGATCATCAGAGATCTTTCTGATCTACCTTTCTAAATTTCTAGATTGATGGTTAAATAATTAAATGATCCTGCTTTTCAAAACTGACTTAACTTATACATCCTTAGCAAAAAAAATCCCATAATTTGTCTCAACCAAAGATCTGTCTCTTTTGGAAAAATGTTGGATATTTACTCATAAAACAACCACTTGATGTTTTATAAAATAAAATATATACATGTAAAGGACCTAACATTGCTATTACAGGGAGACATGCACTATTATAAGAGACCTTAAATCATAATTAAAAGTTCAGAATTGGTTACAGAATTTCCACCACAAGTTCCTGGGAAACAAATAACTACATGAATAAGAATTAACATAAGGTGACTTCATGGATGGGAGAATACTCCACAACAAAGACTTCCTTCAATATACAGGAAACAATCTTGTAAGGTACATATAACCACTTCCTGTGCTACAACATTTCAGGAGAAAATCCCTTAGGTTTGTATTTATTTCCTTAAACTTGTATCAGTGTCTTCATTCTTCATTTCAAATCCACATAAACCTCAGAAAACCTGGGTGATATTCATCTTCAACGACATTAACAGTTGAATAGCCCAAGTAACCAAAGTAAAAGCCCCTCCTCTTGCAACACTTCTGCTGGATCTTATTTTGCTATTGTTCTTTAACCCTTTAATATTTAGATTTTCAAAAAAATTGTCTAAGATATTTGAATTTCGTTTGGCATGCTCCTAACTAATAAAAATTATGCTAATGTTGTTTTCAAAGTTACATTTATGTCTATGTATTTAGTTAGTGTATGTGAGTGCTTGTATGCACATATATGCACATGCATGTGTCATACATGAGTACATACATGCTACAGTGCACATGTGCAGATGAGAGGATGTCTTACAGGTGTTGGTTCTCTCCTTCCGCTGTTTAGGTTCTCAGAGATCAGACTCAGGTCACAGAGTATGGAGTCAAGGTTCTGAGAAACACTAGGACACATTTAAACTTTTGTCACCTTAGAATTACTTTAGATTCTTCTAGAAATGCTCTAAGATTTGGTTGATCTTTTGTACCCAAATGGTACAAAACAGTCTTTAGTAACAATGTTCAATGTTCAATGTTCAATTTTATAACTTGAGAGCCTATGCCTGTATTTATTGATTAGGTGATAGTTAATAATTTTAATTGTTATTAATAACTTTAATAATAATACTTGCTATTAAGGGTAAATGTGAAATAGTACAAAGGGACTCCTATTGTAGTACAATTTCCCTTTCCAACTACAAAATAAGATGTGGTTAAACCACAAAGGCCTGTGAAATCTTGATTTATAAGACTGACTTTTTGTTTCTATTCTTGTTTTATGACATAAGACAATTTTGTTAACAAGTATTTTAAAGTATTACCTTTTGTTATTTGAATTTTTCTGAAATATACACAAATTAAAACCTAATGTATTACTAACATAACAGGATACTTAAAATTATCAATCACAAATAAGAATTATAATAACTTAGATATTATGGTAAATCTCCCTTAGAATTAGAACTAATTATTCCTTATGAGTTCATAAATATGGAATCAAACTTCCGAGAGTGCAAACTAGAACTAAAAGACAACAAATTATTTCATATAATCTAAACATCAAAAAAAATTTTCATGAATTACAGATTACTGTAGGCAAAGGGAGAAACGTACAATCTAATCAAAGATTATGATTGGCCAGCCAAACTACTCGTTTTCTTCAACTGAAATCCTTACTCCTTTAGGCCATCTCATGTTCTTGACTATCTCAACTTTAGACATAATATTTCCATTTTGCCATTGGGAAGTGTTGTGTCAGACTAAAAGTGTGGAATAAAAGAAAATTCAGACACAGACCACGAGACTGATGAATTTGATATGATTCAAGGATTAATTCCTTAGTGGATTCACTATTTCTCTTTCCTGAATATTACTTTCCTGGTTTATCAGCCCCATCTGTACCAGACACTAGGAATGAGCTTTCCTAATGCTATGGGACAAAAAAATATTAATTTCTCCATGCCTGGAGAGTCTGATAAAGGTGTGTTTGATAAATGACTCAATTTATAGTTTTTTATCATGCAATCAATGAAACATCAAGTGAGCATTTTCAAAGTGTAGCATGTATTTTTGGGCAACCTGCATTTGTGTTTCCAGGCTATGGGTATTTATGTAGAGTAAACTAGTTTTTATCTTATTGAAGTGGCAGCTGTGGGTTTTTTAAATTAATACCATGCCCTGTGTTGTTTTGAGCAGCTCCCTCTCAGTGTAGTTTCTCAAGCATAAGCTTTAAGAAACTTTTCTGGGAAATAGGAAATTTGTGGAAGATTTGAATGTTAATAGTTAGATATGAGTTGAGGGAAAGGTGTTTTCATCAGACTATTGTTACTCAACTTTTGTCAGTTGGTACTCAAATATGAAAGAAATTTTTCTGCTAACACATTGTTATGAATTGACATGTTCTTTCTAGTGTTGGCCACTTCATGTTGAGTCCTAGGCAGTGTGACATAAAATAGGGTTTCAGGGCTCTGTGTAATTCTGAACAATAATTTAATGCCCTGGGTCTTCTTTATGGTTACTCTCTTTCCCCTTAAAGCTAAGTCCCAGAAACAGAGTAGAGCCCAAGTTTTATATTTTCACTAGTTAACTTCCCACCAGTCCAGACAATAAATATAGCATATTCTATGACTTCACTGGCCTGAAAAGAATGTGTGGAAAGGCACAGGTTTCAAAGCTAGACCATTGTGGTTCAAGGGCAGCCTCTGTGCTGTCTGTTTTAGACAAGTTACAACTTCTTTATATGTTGGATTCCCCTTTAGAAAATGTAGAGTGACAGTCTTGCCCATGTCATTTGTTTTGAGAATTAGATAAAAAGTATTTTAAGTGTCTGGCATCCAGTTAGTGCTCTCTTTTGTACATATAAAGTTAAGCTCTCAAGAGTATCCATCTGTGTGAAAATCAGCGTTGCTTTGGAAAAATGAGACCCCAGCATAGATTATGGCAGTTAAATACATAATAGTGAAAAATCTACAAGCAAATACTTATTTTCTCTTAATTTCCTCTACTATCAAATATATATAACTATATTTTAGTATTTTCCTCAGTTAACCACTACATTACCTTCTTTCTTGAATTGGAAGAGAGAACATCAAGAGAAGCATTTTCCATAGTCTCTTCTAGGATTTTTCTAAAGGCAGAGGTAGCTGATTCTGCAATAGCCAGCTTGAAGATAAGGTGCAAAGCTATATCATGAAGATAAGGGGTGTATTTTCTTTAAGATCCTGGGATTTTAAACAGGGTAGGCTCTTTGCTTGATTATTCTTTTATTCTAGAGAATAGTGTCAGGACACAGCTCTGTAACACTTATTCCCTCGCTCACCCTAATCCTCTGGGCATTGCACCTTAATTTCTAATTCCTATTTTCACCCAAGGGTAAGGAAGTACTTCATTTTGTTTGGTCTTAATCTCTCAGAGGTTTTAGATATGAGATTATTAAATTCACCAACCATCCACCAAACCTTTCCTGAACACTTGTCATATTCTTGCTAAGATCAGGATATCGTGGTATTGGTGCCACAGAAGTTTGTTAATCTTACAATAAGTTAACTTCTATTGTGGTTTTTGATGGCAGATCTTCCTTCATTCTCAAAAGAGATTCACTGGGGGACAATTGGATGGGTCTGTGAAGTTGAATAAAAAAATATCCCACACTCTGTCTATCATTAGAGGGACTTCTCCCTCCATGCAACCAAAGCTCCTGAATTACAATATTCCCACTGGAGAATTCTCCCTCTTGTGGGAAATTTACCAGATCCAAGGATGCTCACAGGATCATACTAGGGTCATTCTGCCACAATGTGCACAGAAGCTTTAACTTGGGGTAACTGAGTTTCAAGACTTCTGATTTCCAAATAAATTTAAATTTTCTTTTTTTAATGCTTAAATATTTTATTTTTAATTTGATTTTATTTTTGTTTACTTATTTACTTTCTCATTATTTTTCATATGCTTTTATTAGTTCTTTGAGAATTTGTGTAATATATTTTGATCATAATCAACAATATAACTACTACCAGATGTATTTACATCTCTACTCACAGATCTTTGGGTTTTATTTTTCTAACACATTAATATCTTTATTTATTTATTTATTTATTTATTTATTTATTTATTTATTACTTATTCACTTTACATCCTGCTTACTGCCTCACTCCCTGTCACCCCTCCTACAATCACTACCCCATTCCTTCCTCCCCTTCTCCACTGAGTCGGTGGGGACCCGTTGGTATCCCCCAACCCTGGCATATCAAGTCACTGCAAGGCTAGTTGTATCTTCTCTCAGTAAGTCCAGACAAGGCAGCTCAGCCTTGTGGAATTTTGAACAATAATTTTCAAGACCAGAAGAACATACCCTATGTACAGGCAATAGCTTTTGGAATAGGTCCCTACTCCAGTTGTTCGGGACTCACATGAAGACTAAGCTGTGCTACATATGAGTGGGAAGTCCTAGGTCTAGCCTGTGAATGTTCTTGGGTTGGTGGTTTAGCCTCTGAGAAACTCAAGGTTCAGGTTAGTTGACCCTGTTGGTCTTCTTGTGGAGTTTCTATGTCTCCAGGGCACAATCCTTCCTCTTTTTCTTCCACAAGAGTCCCCAAGCTCCAGTCACTGTTTGGCTGTAGGTGTCTGCATTAGCCTGAGTCAGCTGCTAGGTAGAGCCTCTCAGAGGACAGTCATGCTAGACTCCTGTTTGCGAGTATAACAGAGTATCATTAAAAGTGTGAGGAATTGGTATTTATGCATGGGATAGGTCTCAAGTTGAGTCTGTTATTGGTTAGCCAATCCCTCAATCTAAAGCTCCATCTGCAGTCCCTGTATTTCCTGTAGACAGAATAAATTTTGGGTTGAAAGTTTTCTGGGTGGGTTTGTGTCCCTATTGCTCCACTGTGGTTCCTGCCTGGCTACAGGAGGTGGCCTCCTCAGGTTCCATATCTGCAATGCTATGAGTCACATTTAAGGTCACTCCCATTGATTCTTGGGCACTTCCTTTATATCAGATCTCTGTCTAGTCTTGGAGATGGTCCCTCCTCCTCACCTCCATAAGTTATGCATTTCCATTCATTCCTGTGGCTATCTGGCCATACCTCCTCTCTCTTCCCACAACCAATCCCTACTCCCCCATTCCCTTCCTCATCTCCTCTCCTCCCTAGTTCCTTCTCTCCATTTGCCTTCTTTTTTTAAAAAAAAAAATTGGGCATTTTATTTACATTTCAGATGTTATCCCTTTTCCCCATTCCCCTCCCCCAGAGACTCCCTAGCCCACCCCTCCTGCTTCTATGATGGTGTGCTTCCACCCACTCCCACCTCCTTGCCCTCAAATTCCCCCACACTGAGGCATCCAGCCTTCATTGGACCAAGGACCTCTTCTCCCACCAGTGCCCGATGACTATTTTATTCCTCCTTTCAGTGAGATTCAAACATCCTCACTTATGCCTTCCTTCTTTTTTAGTTTCTTTGAGTCTGTGAAGTGTAGCTAGCATGGTTATCTTATATTTTATGGCTAATATCCAC
This sequence comes from Rhabdomys pumilio, assembly GCA_030674055.1. Lineage (NCBI taxonomy): Eukaryota > Metazoa > Chordata > Mammalia > Rodentia > Muridae > Rhabdomys > Rhabdomys pumilio. The sequence goes on along the minus strand of JANHMN010000001.1, from coordinate 195,935,478 downwards.
TTATAAGTGAGTACATATCATGTGTGCCCTTTGGGGAATGGGTTACCTCACTTGGGATGATATTCTCAAGATCCATCCATTTGCCTGAAAAATTCATGATGTCTTTGTTTTTAATAGCTGAATAATATTTCATTGTGTAGATGTACTACATTTTTTATCCATTCTTCAGTGTTTTTCTAGTTTCTGGCCACTACCAATAAAGCTGCTATGAACATAGCTGAGCAAATATCTCTGTGCTATGGTGGAGCATTTTCTATGGTGGAGCATTTTAGGGTATATGCCAAGAAATGGTATAGCTGGGTCTTGAGGTAGTTTTTGAGAAGCTGTAGAAAGTGGTTGTACAAGTTTACACGCACACCAGATGGAGTGTGTAGGACTGTGAAAGGCAGTCTGGTCCCTGGTTGAGCAAAGGCTAGAAACCTGAAGGGATGGAAAGCATTTTGGCCAGCTCCCGGACACCCGGCTCCTGTCATGTAGCTACAGTCCCATCACAGCCCTCCATAAACTTGTGGCCATCAGTCATGTAAGGGCAATACCCCACTCCCTCCACAGGTAGAGGACATGACCTGTGGTCATGTTGCCTCAAGACTCCACTCCACTTTAATGAGGTACCTGAAGGCCTGAAAGACTTAGCTAATAAAATTTCTTCCCAGACATTCCTCCCTGCAAAAGGCATTTAACCTCAGGCCTGCCCTGAGAAGTGGGGTATGGTTTTACTCATCCACTTTCCACCATGACAATAAATGTCTTAAAACCACGGACTCTTTCTTCTCATTGGGATCTGCTGTGGGGAGCTGTAGAGAAGTCCTTTGCCTATAGAACTGCTATTTTATCTCCTGTACAAGGCTTCTCTGTGATCCCAGCCATGGCTGCAACCAAGACAAAGCCAAACCCAAACCCACTGCCAATGACAAGCTAAGAACTCTCCCCCAAGGGACCAGCCAGAGCTCACCTCTTTTCCTCCATAGTCCTGGGCTAGATCTAGCCAGCAGGTCCCCACTCCATTCTCGGCCCTTTCATGGCTCCCAGTGTTGTCTGGGTGCCCAAGAGCCTGAGACCCAGATGGCCCTGGCCTCCCTGCAGGCCTGGAGACCTCTGAGCCAGTGGCTGTCCTGCGCCTCGGATTACACTCTCCCAACCCCAGAGTGGTGTCCTGCTCCCTACAGCTCAACACCCACCCAGCTACAGGATGGGGTAAGCACAGCCAAAACTCCTGAGTCCTGTCTCCCTGAGTGATCTGAGCCCTGTGGTAGACATGGGATCCCACTAACCCTACAGAAGTGCTCCACATCTTCGCCAGCACGTATTATTTCTTGAGTGTTTGATTTTAACTATTCTGACCAGTTTAAGATGGTACGTCAGAGTTGTTTTAATTTGAATTTCCCTGATGATTATTTTCCCTGATGACTTTGAACATTTCTTTAAGTGCTTTTCATCTATTTGAGATTTTTCTGTTGAGAATTCTCTGTTAAGTTCAGTTAACCCCATTTTTAATTGAGTTATTTAGGTTGTTGGTGTCTAACTTCTTGAGTTCTTTGTAAATTTTGGGTATTAGCCTTCTGTCAGATGTAGGGTTGGTGAAGATCTTTTCCCAATCTGTAGGCTGCTGTTTTGTCCTATTGACAGTTTCCTTTGCCTTACAGAAGCTTTGCAGTTTCATGAAGTGCCATTTATTAATTGTTGCTCTTGGAGCCTGAACCATTTTCTATTCAGGAAAATGTCTTCTGTACCAATTCACTGAAGGGAATTTCTCATTTTTTTCTTCTGTGATATTTGTTGTATCCAGTTTAATATTGAGGTCCTTGATCGAGATGGACTTGAGTTTTGTGCAGGGTGACAAATATGGATATATTTTCATTTTGCTACATGTAGACATCTGGTTAGAGCAGCATCATTTGTTGTAAATGCTTTATTACATTGTATAGTTTTGGGCTCTTTATCAAAAATCAAGTGTCCATAGACATGTGGGTTTATTTCTTGTTCTTCAGTTTTGTGAAATACAGGCTTTTGAACTAAGACCTAGTGACTCTTCTAATTTCATCAGCATCTTTTTATGCCCCCCACTTCCCAGCACATAGGTAGCAGAGGATTGCCTTGTCTGGCCTCAGTGGGAGGAGATGTTCCAAATTCTGTAGAGACTTGATGCCCCAGGGAAAGAGAATGCTAAGGGGATGGGTTGGGGTGGGGGTGGGTGGCAGATCACTCTCTCAGGGGAAAAGAGGAGGGGAATGGGGTGAAGAACTCTGGGAGAGGGGAATGAAGAGGTGGGGGGCAACATTTGAAACATAAATAAATACATTGTTATCTCTCCCTTTTCATTTCCGATTTTGTTTATTTGGATACTATCTCTCTGTCTTTTGGTTAGTTTGGCTAAGAGTTTGGCTATCTTGTTGATTTTCTCAAAGAGCCAGCTTTCCTTCTTCTTCTTCTTCTTTTTCTTTTTTTTTTCTGTTGTTTTGTTTTGTTTTGTTTTGTTTGTTTGTTTGTTTGTTTTTCGAGACAGGGTTTCTCTGTGTAGCCCTGGCTGTCCTGGAACTCACTCTGTAGACCAGGCTGGACTTGAACTCAGAAATCCACCTGCCTCCACCTCCCAAGTGCTGGAATTAAAGGTGTGCGCCACCACTGCCCGGTAAGAGCCAGCTTTTGATTTCATTGATTCTTTGTATTCTTCTCTTTGTTTCTAACTGATTGATTTCAGCCATGATTTTGATTATTACCTTCCTTCTACTCCCCTTCGTGTACTTGCTTCTTTTTGTTCTAGAGCTTTCAGGTGTGCCTTTAAATTACTGGTATGAGAACTTTCTAATTTCTTTATGGGGGCACTTATTGCTTTGAGTTTACTCTTAGCACTGCTTTGATTGTTTCCCATACATTTGGGTATGTTGTGCCTTCATTTTCATTGAATTCTACAAAGTCTTTAATTTTTTTCATTATTTTTTTCCCTGAAGCAGAGATCATTGAGTAGAGAGTTGTTCAATTTCAATGAATATGTAGGCTTTCCAGTGTTTCTGCTGTTGTTGAAATCCATCTTTAATCTATGGTGGTCTGATAAGATTGAAGGCATTATTTCAGTTTTCTTGTATTTGTTAAGCTTGCTTTGTGGCAGAGTATATGGTCAATTTTGGAGAAGTTCCATGAGGTACTGAGAAGAAGGTATTTTTTTTGTGTGTGTGTTTGTGAAATATTCTATAGATATCTGATAAGTTTATTTGATTCATAGTGGGGGCAGAGATGCTGAAGAGAACCTCTAGAAAGTCACAGAGACCTTGCATGTGAGAAGCACCCAAGACTCAAAGGGGATGACCTTTGCTGAAATGTTCAATAATGGGGAGACAAAACCTGAAGAGACTACCTCCAGTAGATGAACAGGGCCCCCAGTGGAAGGATAGAGTCACTAACCCATCTTCAAAATTTTTGACCCAGAATTGTTCCTGTCTAAAAGAAATGCAGGGACAAAAGTGGAGCATAGACTGAAGGAAGGCCATCCAGTGACCAGCCCAACTTCAGATCCATCCTATGGGTGGACACCAAACCCTGACACTATTACTGATGCTATGTTGTGCTTGCAAACAGGAGCCTACTATGTCTGTCCTCTGAGAGGGTCTACCAGCAACTGAGACAGATGCAGATACTTATAGCCAAACATTGGAGTAAGGTCAGGAACAACTATGGAAGGGTTAGGGGAAGGACTGAAGGAACTAAAGGAGGGATGGCAACCCCACAAGAAAACTAACCATGTCAACTAACCCAGACCCCTGGGAGCTCCCAGAGACTATGTCACCAACCAAGGAGCATATATGGGCTGGTCTGTGCCCCACCACCCCCATTACCTGCACATATGTAGCAGAAGATTGCCTTGTCTGGCCTCAATGGGAGAGGTTTTTCCTAATCCTGTAGAGTCTTGATGCATCAGGAAAGGAGAATGTTGAGGGGATGGATTAGGGTGGGGGTGGGTGGCAGATCACCCTCTCAGTGGCAAAGGGGAGAGGAATGGGGTGAAGAACTCTGAGAAGGGGAATGGAGAGATGGGGGGGGGGCAACATTTGAAATGTAAATAATTTTTTTTAAAAAAGAAAAAAGAATCCCCCTTTCTCTCCTCTTCATAAAAGAGCAGGCTTCCAAGAGATGACAGCCTAATAGGAAAAAAACAAAATACAATTATTTGTTGATTGAATTTATATCCAATTTTTGTTCTTTATTTTTAATTATTTTTGAGTTTTATATATGTTCTGGACAATAAGCTTTTGTTAAACAAATGCCTATACAGGATTTTCTTCACTTTCATAGAATGTTTTGTTCTATTGATTGCTTTTGTTCCAGTGCAAACTTTTAAAATTCAATGTATTCAATTTGTGAATTCTTGATATTATTCTTGAGCTATCACATTTCTTTTTAGAAAGCTAATTCCCATGACTATACATTGAAATATTTTCCTTATTGTTTTTCTGTAGTGGTCTCAAAATTTTCAATCTCTAAACTACCTTGAGATTTTAGAAGATAATGAGAAATGAGAATTTAGTTCCATTTGTCTATATGCACATGTCCAGCTCATTTGGCATCATTAGTCCTTTTGCAGCATAATTTTTGGGCTGTTGTGTTGAAAATCAGATAGCTGAAGCTGCTAACATTTATTTTTGTGCCTTCTAGTCTATTCCAATGGCGTCTTTATTTTTTGCAATTTCCATACTATTTTTGTTATTGTAGCTTTGCAGTATAATTTTAAGTCAAGCAATGTTCTCCAGAATTGCTCTTTTTACCCACAATTGATTAGGTAACTCAAGTTTTTGTATTACCATATGAATTTTGGGATTAGATTTGATATTGATTTGAAAAATGTCATTATAATTTTGGTGGAAATTTTATAGATCATGTAGACAACATTTTATAATATGTCCATCCAAATAATATTAATTCTGCCTATCCGCAAAAAGAACATTTTTCTTCATACAATGTTCTCTTCAAATTTTTTTCATTGTTTTATAATTTTTAATAGTGAGGTCTCTCACCTCTTTGGCATTTTTGAGGGAGAATATAATGAATGAAGTGATTACTTTTTGCTTTCTTTCTCATCAAATTTGTTGGTATGTAGAAAAGATACTAATATCTGAATATTCATTTTTGTTCCTTGATACTGTGCATTCACTCTTTCTTAGATGTAAAATCTTTCTGCTAGAATCTTTGACTTACAGGATTGTATTTGGAGGTGGGTGTGTTTATGATCAGTAAGGAAATTCACCTGTGTTTTTCTTTATTTTTTCTGTTTTTATCCATCTTGTTTTGGTATCAGACATCATAGCGTGAACTTAGAGATGTTCTGTTAGAAACTCTGCATGCCAAGCTTTATTGTATTGCACTTGTTGTTATTGTATAGTGACATTTTCATCTCTCCTGATTAATGCTGGCTTAATATCTGCTTCATCACATGTCTTACTAGATAGAGACATTGGGACATGACATGTGAGGGGCCTGTAGTTTGAATGCAGACAAAGTAGGTTAGGGCTAGACCCTGGAGGTTGGGGACTCACACAAGCAAAGGTGGAAAGACTGGTACAAATCAAATTCTGATACAAAACATCGTACTAAGATGTTTTTTTAAGAAAAAAATTTTAATTTATAGTGAAGCCTGCACACATAAATATCACTGAACTTTGTTTTTTGTCTATTCCCCACTACTACCTCTTCTCCTCCTTGTTGGTAGTCCCTTTCAGATTTTGTATTCCATACTCCCTTACATTCTCTTATTCTTCCTTTAGTTTCCATTTTGATTGCTTCCTTCCCTCTTGTACCATTCATTAGATATTTTACAACACACACACACACACACACACACACACACACACACACACCTCTGTTTGTGAGTCTGGCTTATTTTGCTTAACAATATTATCTCCAGTTCTATCTGTTTTCCTGAAAACGACATAATTTTATTCTTTCTTTCAACTGAATAAGATTCCATTATATATGTATACCAGTTTTAAACCCAGCAGTCTGTTGATGGACACCTAGGCTAATTTTATAACTTGGCTACAATGCATAGCGCTATAATGAACATGCATATAATTACTTTCTTTGCTGGGAAGCCCTTTTCATACAATCTCACTTGTGAGCTCTTGACTTTATCTCTGAGCTCTTGACATACTATCCACAAAGTCCTTTCTATTTCTGTGCTGTGAAGTGTTTCCTTATGTTTTCTTCTTAAAGAAGAAACAGAGTGTTAGGTCATACACTAAGATGTTTGATTAATTCTGACTTGATTTTTAGGTTTTTATACTATTTTCAAAACAGGATTAAAATTTTATTCTCTTACATAGAAATTCAGTTTTTCCAGCATTATTTTGTTGAAGAGACTTTATTTTCTGACTTCTTTGAAAAAAATCAAGTCACTTTTGGTCAGAGGTTCTAAATCTGGATTCTATTTTGTACCACTCAGTTATTTGCCTATATTTACGCCAATGCCATGCTACGTTTTTACTCTAACTCTGTGGTAAATTTACTGGTTTTATTTTTATTCTTCTTCTTTTTTTTTTAAAACTAAAATAGGATATCCTTTGAGATTTCTAAATATTCTCTGTTGTACTTAATATTTCACATTCTAGCACTGGCATTTTACTTGTCTGATCTGGACATCTACATATTTCAAAGATATTAATCTTTTGTTTATTATTTAGTGTTATTGTGATAGACTTTTTTGGAGGACAGAAATATAAGTTTGACTAAAGGCATAAAGGTAACTTTTGGAGTAATGTTAGTGGAAAACTTTAGGTTTTGTCTAAAGGTTATGATCTACTGTTACTTAAAATGGCAAATATAGAAAAGATAATACACTTAATTGTCTTTATTGAAAACAACGACAAAAGAGGTTTTCTTGTCTTATCTTTCTTTTTCTTTCTTTTTTCTCTTCTCTTAGAACATTTATACTTTAGAGAACTTGTAAACTCCCTCTAGGGGGTGGGAGTATATCTTTGAGATATAACCATCAAAGAGCATGGTGCTCACTTCTCAGCTTCTGTACATACAAGACCTTAACTTGTCACAGATGGCTTAATGTTTCTTTTGTATAAAGTCAATTAGTAAATACAGATGTAATCCTACCTACCAGCTAAATATAGGTTGATCTCTGCTCACGCACTTTGCTGTCAGAGCACTTAGAGGAATATACATTTTTTATTGATAAAATGTATGCAATTTATTGTAGTCTTAGTATATAAAAGTACAGAACTTTTTCAATGTTTATAATCATTTAGTGAATTCTTTGTGATACACATTATGGCTTACTGCTTATTCAGAAACAAAATTATTTTATTTCTCTTCTGCCTAAGGGGAGAGATTTTCTGTGTCAGCAGATTTGCTTATAGATACATTTTTATTTTCTCAACAAATCAAGCTTCTAAAAGTTGACAGTTCTATCATTAATATCTAGTGGTCCCTAATACTCCTACATATTCTAGGAAATGATAAAAAAGAACAAAATACCAAGTGAAATCACTTGGCTTCTTTTCATTTTTTGAGACAAACTCACATTTCAGACCTTAGACTGGCCTCAAACTGACAATCTTCCTGTGTTAGCCTCTGGAGGTCTAGAATTACAGATCCATACCATCATGACTGGTTACTTTTCCTTAAATAAATAAGGCAAAATGAGATTCTCTTTTAAAACAAGAGTTCAGGTTTTACATTTTTAGTAATTTCTTCATTGCATGTTTCATATCTCTGTTCCTCAGACTGTATATCACAGGATTAAGGAGTGGGGTAACCACAGAATAAAACAGAGTCACAAGTTTCTGGACTCCAGCTGCATGTTCAGATGTTGGGCTCACATACATGACCATCACTGAGCCATAGAAAAGAGAAACCACAGTCAAGTGTGACCCACAAGTGGAGAAGGCCTTTCTTCGTCCAGCTGCTGAAGGGACTCTCAGCACAGCCCTCATTACTAGAGCATAAGACCCCATGATAAAGAAAAATGGAACAAATAAAAGCAGGGAACTTAAAGTAGAGCTAGTCAGCTCAATTAAAGAATTTCTCACACAGGTGAGGGCCAACAAAGGACCTGGGTCACACAGGAAGTGGTCTATAATTCTGGACCCACAGAAGGACATCTGGGAGATGATGATGATGGGAACAGGGAACCAGAGGAAACCAAGCACCCAGCAACTGATCACAAGTGTGTTGCAGAGGCGCCCAGTCATGAGAGTAGGGTAATGTAGAGGCCTGCAGATGGCAAGGTAGCGATCAAATGCCATGACTGCCAGGAAAAAGCATTCTGTAGAACCCAGGGAGAAGAAGAAATAGAACTGCAGGAAGCATCCAGAGAAGGAGATGACCTTGGTGTCAGAGAGGAAGTTGGCCAACATGTTGGGGACTGTGGAGGTGACATACCAGATCTCCAGGAAGGAGAAGTTGGCCAGCAGGAGGTACATGGGGGTGTGGAGTCTCTGATCACAGTACACAGCACAGATGATGGACGCATTGCCCATGAGGGTAAGGAGGTAGACAATGAAGAAGATGACAAAGAGGAGGATCTGCCCCTCCCTGGGGCAGGGGAAGCCCAGGAGGATGAAGCCAGTGATGGTGCTGGAGTTGCTGGGGCTGCTGAAGACTTTCATCTGTCTGTGCCCTGTGAAAGCACCAGAAATTATCAAATGTCAGTTCAAAGAGCAATTACAATCAGGAAATGTTTTTAGGTAATTTTCTAGGAATTCAAACATTTATATATCAAATGTCACTATTTTGTTCAATTTTAAATCCTCATTATGGGCATAGTTTTGGTCTGTAAAACACTATCAGAGAATATCAACACAAAGACACAGAAATTTTTTTTGTGCAGTGAGTGACACCGTGTATATTATGTAAATGTATAGTTTACTTAACCATAAAAACACAATCCTTAGTACCTAGACTATCCCAACCTGTTGTCTCATCACTCATTTTCATTTATAAGAATTGCTTCCTCTTTCCTTATAACTTCATGTCACTTCAAACCAAGTGTATACTTCTAAACAATCTTCGTGTTTTTTTCTGTTTTTTTCTTTTTTTGTATTTTCTACAAATGAAAGTGTCATGTTGGTATTTTGCATAGTATCTTCTGTTCAGTAGTAACTTTATAATATTTTTTTATGGCTCTATGTATGTGCTACAGAAAGAAAACATTTTTTTTATTCTTTTATCATTCTATTGTGGATGAATATTTTGGTTTATTTCTAGGATCAATGATTCTTTTATCATTTATCTATATAGTATTCATCACTGAACTGATATTTTATCACTCCCATTGGCATATGTGAATTCTGTTAATGGCTTTACCCGATTCTGAGCAATGATAGAAGTTGTATTCTAACAGCTTTCCTTCCTATCTTTGTCATATTGAATGGGGCTCTCTTATAGATTTCTAATGAAACTTTGTTATGGGTTTATTAATTTCCTTGAGAAGTTACTTTTTTCTAAGTCATTGGGAATATTCTACATTTTGCTTGTAGAAATCTTCCAACAAGATTAAGAAAAAGAATCAATGAGAGAGAGAGAGAGAGAGAGAGAGAGAGAGAGAGAGAGAGAACACAGTTCACAGGTGACTGAGGTGAAGCAATAGAACAGATTTTATGAGAAATATTTTTGTGATATATTTTTTCATGTTATCTGATATGCAATATGTCAGTTTTGGTAGAAAGACATTTAGAATAATTAATTAATTTACATTAATAGTTGTATTTTACTTCTGTTAAAGTATTTTTCCAAGCATCAAGTATAGATGTAAGTGAGGTATAGAATCAGCAATTATATTTTCTAAAGTATATATTTGAATGTTTACATTATGAATATAATCATCAAAGTTCTGGCTCCCAATCCAGTTACATGAAAGGTGGATTCTGTAATTGCTGAATCTAAACAATATTAAATTAAGTACTCCTGGAAAGAAACTTGAAAAGGGTTCTCCTCCTTCTTTTCTCTTCCTCTTCTTCCTCCTTCTCCCTCTTTCTATTTCAAACAGTGCTTGGGAATACCTCAAAGTAGAATGACTATGGACAATTATATTTCCACAAAATGGTTTTATGTTTTTCTAAATTAAATTACTTTATGTATGGTTAACAATACTACACTTAGATATTCAACGTGTTTTTCTCTTCTGCTTTTTATTGCTTTCATTTATTTACATTTTAAATGTTGTCACCCTTCTCCTTCTCCCCTCTGCAAGTCCTCATCCCTTTCCCTTTGCCTCTATGAGGGTGCTCCATCCTATGCCTCTGTGAGGGTGCTCCGTCCTTTGCCTCTGTGAGGGTGCTCCGTCACCCTTCCCCCATTCCTTCCCCACAGCTCTAGCATTCCCTTACGGTGGGGCTTTAAAAACCTTTGTAAATGGGACATGCATAAGGAATTTGAAAAATATTGTTTTCATTGTCTGCCAGTTAATATCAATCAATCTTAAGTTTTCTTTTTAATGTTGTCATAATTATGCAAGGAGTCTGACAGTGATCTATATGAAAAATTCAAACCAGTAAGCCATCATACGAAATGCAGATTATCAGAAGAAAAGCAAGTCAATGTAATTTTTTTTAAAAAATGGCATTAATAGACTCTTTAATACTTTGGAACTCATAAATTTTGAGTAAAAGATTGTCTTTGAGCCTTTCTTCCATGCTGTTATTTAAAAGAATGACTACCTTTGAGTCTTCTACATGTGTTCCTGCTGACCCAGTGCTTCCTGCCTTACCTAAGTTACTGTATGCTATCTTTACTTAATCCAACTCTTCTATTCCCATCTACAGGAATACAGAAACATTGGTTTCCCTGGGCTCCAAACCTGCTGTGTGAATTTGCTGAGTACCTTGTCTGCAGGGTATCCTCAGCACTCTGCCTGCAGTAAGGTTTTTAGAGCTTTAAGCTGTTAATTATTATATTTGCAAATGAGTGATCTAATGTACTTTCATTTGTGTTTGTTAATTACAGAACCAGTTAGTAGTGTTCTTTGTTACTATTTTCTTCCCAAAATTCTCATTAAAAGTAGCAAATCTTCTGACCAAATAATAATCTTTTAATTTGTTTTAAAAATAAAAAATGCTTGTTTTAACCATAAAAAGATTCTTTCTGATCTTTATCTACATTTAGATATTTTTTCTGACTTCTGTGACAGTAGGATCATGAAGCTAAGATTTCCCAATATTTTATTAATTTATATACTAATTTATGACCTTAATCATTTTAGTGCTTCTGTTTTCTTAAGAACAGACTCTGTTCCTTATGTCATAAAGCTATATTTCCAAAATATCTTTTCCACTCAGATTCTAAGGTCCTATAACTAGACACTGAGATAATGCTTCAGCTAGAAAGATTGATTGCATTTGAAGGTAAATTTTCAAACAGGTATAAGAATTCTAATGTATATTGTATTATACTTTTCTCATGCAGGATGAAGAATATTAAAACTGTACGTATTTCTGAAGAAATCTTCTAACCATACTCTGCCTCTTGTTGGAGGTCTTCTAATGTTAATGAAAGGAGAAACTTGCAAGGGCAAACTTGCTCTAATATATGAAGAGAACTTCCTGACTCTACATTTCATATGGTTAAAGCAAAGATTTTTTTAAGCTTAAAGGTTTAACATCAAGTCGGAGACAAATCATTCAATACTTTGAAAGCCAAATGATTGGATATTTGCAGCATATTCTAAAAAGCTGTAATCTGAAGAATTGTTATGCTAATAATTTAAAAATATTTCCAGTATTTCATTGAACAGCTTAATTGTCAAAAACTTATTTCCATGTTTATTTTAATGTTATATATCTTTGTCTATTTTGACTCTCATAGCAAATCTATCAATGTCCTGCTGTTTCTATTGTGAAAACAGGAACCACGTACTTCTCCCATGCCCTACCCTGCTGTCATCTCCTAAACTTACATTCTTACTCTTCCACTCAAGTTTCTTCAGGCACATCCTTACTCATGTGCTTGCCTTTCTATGCTTTATTTTTCTAAATAGCATCATATTATTCAAAAACCTCAAACTCAAGCTCATTAGACATTTGAATAAAATCATTCTTTTTTAGAATAAGACTGTTCTCATAGAGCTTCCTTAGAAATGGGATGTGAAAATAATTTTGGGTTAGCCAACTCTGACTTTGTGCAGAGTAACATACTCAGCAAGACTGTACTGTTACTCACCCTGCGTTGCTTAGCTTTTCTGTGCAGAGGATGTTTACTCACCACAAATTTGAGTTGGAACAATCAAATATATGCCTCATTTATTAAACAAAAATAACAAAAGTCCCAGGGTTGGGGAAAGTTAGTTTGGTGGAGGGTACTTGCTTAGCTTATGCAAGGCATTGGTCTGCACCCTTAGCAACACACACACACACACACACACACACACACACACACACACACAGAGTCTCATATAGAGACACACAGAGATATACACACAGATGCTCCTTCACTCTTTCCAGAAGTCTAACAGATTCAGTTTCCACCAACTGTAGGTCCTGTGAGCATACATATAACATAATGCTTAAAAACCCAGGGCATTTGGAATATTAGTCATCTCTTTGGGGGATTTATTTTCTTGTTAATTAGTCAATCATGGAAAACTTGTAAAGTCTGTATGAATGAGGCAGGCTGTCACGAATGTAACAGGAAAGGCATTGCCTGAATATTTTAATTTTGCTTCAGAGTCATGTCATGGAATAATTTTGTTGTCTTATTCATCTATGCAGATATAGCAAGGAGACACTATGTCTATAATGCTGAATAGTTACTTGTAAAGAAGATGTTTAAAAGGGACAATTGCCCATATTGTAACAAACACTACAAAGTTGTGTTTAGTAGCAAAATCCCCTGAATTTAGAGATAAGTATTTTCTTACTAGCCATAAGAAACTAATATTGTCAGTGTCTTTAGCTATAACATAAGCATAATTATGCCAGTTTAAAGGGATATGGCAGTATCTTGACCAGGCTCCTGATGAGGAGTATAAGGAACATTGGTTTTATGTCAGAAATTCAGAAAGCTGTGGAGGCTATTAGATTCTACATGCATATTATTACAAGTATATTATCCTAAGCCTATATTATCTTATTACCTGTGTTAGAAAAGGGAATCCAAGATGAAGTATCTTAGAAGTTTGCCTTTTTATTCTTACTTTCTTAGAGTAAGACAGTTTTTCTAAATTTTTGACAATAACCATAGAGGAGGAAGATAAGATGGCAATGATAAAGAAGATGCTTAAGCTTCTCCACTGAGAATGTAGAATTATAAGCAGAACCTGTCTGAAAATTAGTTGATCATTTCCCCAGGTCCTTGAGGATCCATTTACTGATTCTGGAAGAGCAGCATCAGGGGACAGCTCTGTGCTTGTTATTCACTTTACTTAGGGTTGTGCCTTAATTTTTGCTTTTGTGTGCATGTGTGCGTGTGTATGTGTGTGTGTGTGCATGTGTAAGGTGATATATTTTGTGTGTTTTAAGCATCTCACAGAAGTTTAATTTAAAACCTAATAACATAATTTATTGATTTTTTAATCATTCAAGAACACTTTTTCTAATTCCTGTAAGTGTACTTACCATACAGTCAATTAAAAAAAAAATCTTTATAGCCTGAAAGGAAGGGATTACTGTCACGTACCACTCAGATAGGCCCTTGATCTTTCTGTGCTTATCTGACACTTGGCTAAGCTCTGTCTCTTTTGAAAGAATGTAATATTTGCACTAATTATCTGAGAATGTGATTATTTTATCATATTCACCTCTACACCATTCTCTCCCTTAATTCTTCCCAGATTCATCTCTATCTACCTATCTTTTAATTTAATTAGCATTGTTACCTGAATGTATATATATTAATGTATAAATACATCCTGCTGAGTTTATTTAGTGTCACTCCTAAGTATATGCTTTTATTATGATCATATAGTTTTGGAAAACCAATTGGAGCTCATCTTGGAGGGTGCCTGACTCATCTAGGGGGGATGCCTTGTAAATATTTTACTCATGCACATTGATATGTGAAGTGGCATTTACATTCTGCAGGTCTTGTTTGGGTTGACCATATAGCTAAGATTTTATGGGTTATATGTACTTGAGATAACCCTTCAGAATCAGCTTTATTAGTAGGCATACAGGTTCATGATTATACTAGTCAGGAATCCTATAAAATGAGACAGTGTAGAAGAGTTATAGAATTATACCAGAAGAGGCATCATGAAGACATGAAGGCAGAGGGAAGTTTTAATTCTGTAGGAGAAAAAGAAAAGTTTCTACTTCTTTTAGGTTTTGAAGGGTTGAGTCTGTCTGAACTCACATGACAGGAGTCAAAGAGCAGGAAGGGGTTGATAATAAGTGGGTTATATTTCAAAGTTGCCTTAGTCTTGGAAAGCAGATGAGAAGCTGGCCTTGCTTTCTTGCTTTACCTGTGAATACTAACAATTACAGTAGCTTTTGATGGGTTTTTGTCCTATGGGGTGAGTGCAGGGTATGTGGCCTGCTGGCACCAAGAAATACCAGGTAAGATCTTGACTCAAGCCCTTGCTTGCCTCCCCATATTCCCTTTAAGCACACTCAAAAGCCTTAAACTGCACCCCGTCCCCTGGATTCCATTTTCCAGTCTACAACTCTGCTTGCTTTTGTGAAGGCCTGCTGACACCAAAGACCAGAGACCATGCTGATTCTAGGGATCCCAGTGGCAAGATTAGCATCCAAAACCCCAGAGGTGATGAAGGCCACAAAACCACAGGGGAGACACTCTACTAGATGTGTAAGCTCACTAGTTACTAGCAACTCAGACCACTCGGGCCAAAACACAGAGAAGAAACAGAAACCAATGGAAAAAACCTGAAAACACCCATCCAAAAAAGATAATCTCAGAAATCAGCATCCAAACCTATATAACTACAAATCCCAGATGGCTAAATGACAAAATCAACAACAGCCAGGGCAACATGGCACCAGTGGAGCCAATCTATCCTACTTCAGCAAGCCCTAGATATCCTAACACAGATGAAGCACAAGAAAATGACCTGAAATCCAGCCTTATGAAAATGATTGAAGCCTTTAAAGAGGAAATGAATAAATCCCTTAAAGAAATAAAAAAATACAGTTAAACAGGTGAAGGAAATGATTAATTTGTTCAAGACCTGAAACTGGAAATAGAAGTAATAAAACACAAACTAGGGGAATTCGGGGGATGGAAAAAGTTAGGTAAGAGAGCAGGAACTACAAACATAAGTAGCACCAACAAATACAAAGAATGGAAGAAAGAATCTTAGGTGTAGAAGATATGATAGAGGAAATTGTTAAATCTAAAAAGTTCCTGACAATACCGGACACTGTGGAAAGACAAAACCTGAGAATAATAGGAATAGAAGAATGAGAAGATTCCCAGATCAAAGGTTCATAAAATATTTTCAACAAAATCATAGAAGAAAAATTTCCTATAAAGTTCCCATATAAGAAAGAGATGCCTACAAACATACAAGAAGCTTACAGAACACCAAACAGATAAGACCGGAAAAGAAAAACCTCCCACTACATAATAATCAGAACCCCAAAGGTACAGAACAAAGAAAGAAAATTAAAAGCTGCAGAGAAAAATACCAAATAACATATAGAGACAGACATATTTAATTCACCTAACTTCTCAATAGAGATTCTAAAAGCCAGAAGGGCCTGAGTAGATATTTTTCAGTCTCTTCAAAACCACAGAGGCCAGCCCAGACTACTATACACAGCAAAACTTTCAATTGGCATAGGTGGAGAAAGCAAGATACTCCATGACAAAACCAATTTTAAAAAGTATCTTTCCGCTAATCCTGCCATACAGAGGGTACTCAAAAGAAAGTTCCAACACAAGAAGGTTAACTACACAAAAGAAAAAAACAGAAAATAAATAATTACACATTAGCAAAGCCAAAAGAAAAGAAATACACTCATGGACATGTATACACACACACACATACCTCCACTACCACCACCACCACCACTGCTACCACAAACATCAAAGTAACAGGAATTCAAAATCATTACTTATTAATATTTCTCAAAACCAATGTACTCAATTGCCCAATAAAAAGACACAGTCTAAGAGAATGGATGTAAAAACAGGATCCACCATTCTGCTGCATATGAGAAACATACCTCAGCATTAAAGAGAGACATTACCTAGAGTTAAAGATGGAAAAATGATTTTTCAACAAAATACACCCAAGAAACATGCTACAATAACCATTCTAATACCTAATAAGATAGACATTCAACAAAAGGTAATTAAAAAAGATGGAGAAGGACACTCCATACACATCTAAGGAAAAATCTATGAAGATGACATCTCAATTCTGAATATCTATGCCCTAAATGCAAGGGTACTCATATTTGTAAAGAAATGTACTAAAGCTTAAATCAAATATCAAACCTCATACATTAATAGTGAGTAACTTCAACACCCCATTCTCACCAATGGACAGGTCATCCAGACAAAAAATAAACAGAGAAAAAATGAAACTATCAGAGATCATGATTCAAAAAGACTTAATAGATATCTACAAAACATTTCAACCAAACACAAAAAAAATATACCTTTTTCTCAACACATCACGGAACCTTCTCCTAAACTGATTATATACTTGGTCACAAAGCAAGTCTCAATAGATATGAGAAAATTAAAATAACCACTTGTATCCTATCAGATCACCATTTATTAGAGCTGTAGTTCAACAACAATCGAAAAAACAGAAAGCCTGCAAACTCATGGAAATTAAACTAGTCTACTCAATGTTCACTGGATCAAGGAAGAAATAAAGAAACAAATTAAAATCTGTCTAGAATTCAATAAAAATAAAGGCAGAAAATACACAAACTTATGTATGGGACACAATGAAAGCAGTGATAATAGAAAGTTCATAGAACTAAGAGCATTCATAGCTCTAAGTACCTCCTTCCCTGTTCTAGTCCAAAGTCATTTTCATGCCTGAAGTCTAGTTTTTTGTTCTAGCCTAAGATGCATATTTCTGCCTGAAATTATTTCTTTGTTCTAGTTTAAGATTAAGATTCCTGCCTAAAAATACTTTTTTTGTTCTAGCCTAAGATTTAGATTCCTGTTTGAAATTACTTCTTTGTTCTAGCCTAATGTCAGATTCCTACCAAGAAGCCCATTTCCTTGTCCTTGGTCAATGTCAGATTCTTGCCAAGCAACCCCCAAAACTCTCTGCCTCTACCCTCTTTTTTATTTTATAAACAAGACTGAGTCTGTCTTAGGTCACTCTGATAAGAACGTCTTCCTTACCTGTCATGGGATATGCATTATCAAAAGCAATACAATTATGTCTTAGTTTAGTAAAGCTCTGTGCAGAATCTTACCCATCCTTGGCTTGCCAGCCTGTTAAACTAATAACTCTGTCTGGGAGTCCATTTTTAGTTTCAAGTCATATACTTTGGCTGCCAACATGTTGATGTTGTTAAAGACAAGCTTTCATACTATGGGAAGGAATAAAATATTCCCAGGACAAAAAGGGCTAGCGTGAACAAGCTATAGATGCTATTCTTGATGTTTGACCAAAATGGAAATACTGACCTCAGGCCATAAATAATTTTATCAGCAGTATCTGCTGCATCCAAGCTCAGCAAGGCAGCATTCTTTAAAGTCATAATCTTACTATGCAATGCTAAAGCATCCAAGGATGTGTTAGAATTATGCTAAATATCCTTCAAATGTGTTTAAGCTTTTTCTGAATTATGATTATCATTGTAAATTTTAGAAGTACCACAACTTTATTCGTATTTGTCATGACACTCAAGATGATTCCTTACTCTTAAACTCTGAACCTCCTTCCAATAATTTGAACAGAATAAAGAGCATCAATCCAATGTTCCAAATGACTATTTAAATCCTCTTGTATATTCAACACATTAATAACATGTTTTTTTTTTTTTTTGCTAAGTGATTAACAAAAGTAGATGTCTTAACTTCTTGTGTCAAAGCAATTGTAGAAGCAGTGGTGATAGCAATTAATGTAATTAAAGCTGTTATATCAGTAATAATGAAGCCCAGTACCCTTTTGCTTCTGCTTAAAGCCTAATTCTCTTCTTTTAGTACTTGCAAGTTTTTTTCTAAAAACCAAGGTTCTGTAATACTCAGGGCAACAAGACAAAAGCTGGTTGATAGACCCCCATAACAGACATGTCAGGTTTCAACATAATAACACAATTAGAAAGTGTACAATCAATGCAACTTACAATAAATGCTGTAGAAGAAACAAAAGTAATTTTAGCTTGACAATTAAGAGAGTCTTAACATATGCACCAACACTTGTTTAAAATTCCAACTTTATCTCTTGCTAACATAATATCATAAAGAACTGCAGCTAACTTCCAAATATGTCTTTAAAGATGTCCAGATCCAGCCTTCCAAATGAAGACTGTTAATTCCAGTACTGGATTGATTTCTAGACCAGTCTATGATTGAGTCTGAATAACTGGTCACCTTTAAGAAAAATACAAGTGTCATTATAATTTCTCTTTTTGATTCTCTGTTCTGCAAGGTCTAAAAGCTTAAATCAAGGCAGCTTGTCCCATCTGAGACAAAGGAAATCAAATGTGGGTCAGGAACCTATGTCCAATACAGCTTCCCAGTCATCATTGTCAGGATACTCTGCAAGCTCACAGGTCAGCATCATTCTTTGTCCCAACATTAGCATGTCTCACCAATCACTTTGGCAGCCACCATTCTTCATCAGCATCCTGCAGAAAAAACACAAACATGCCCTCTTCTCCATATTAGATACCTGATCAGGATCATGCCATATGCCAGTAAGTGGATCCTTTCTTTTCACGTAGGCATAAGTATGTCTAGTTGTAGGGTGCTATAGACACTCAACAGAACATTCCTTAGCATACAAATTTTTTAAAAATTTAAAGTAAAAAGAGCATGATTTAAATAAATTTGTGGTGTACTGGGATATACCTCACCCCCCCTTTTTTTTTATTTTATGAAGACGCTGTGTTCAAGTTCCATGGGCCCCTTCCATACTCCCTTGTTTTTGGGGATTATAAGGAATCCTAGTAATATGGGTAATATTAAATTATCGACAAAAAGTCTCAAATGCTCTACTGCAATATTCAGTTTCATTAGCTGTGTTTTAAAATTATTGAACATTTTATTTATTTACCTTTCAGATGTTATCCACTTTCCCCATTCTCCACCAAAACCCCTTATTCCATACCCCCTCCTCCTACTTCTATGTGGATGTCCTCTTACCCATCCACCCATTCCTGCCACCTTGCCCTTAAATTCCCCCACACTGGGACATCCAGACTTCACTGGACCAAGGGCCTCCTCTTTCTCTTATGCCCAGCAAGGCCATTCTCAACTACATATACAGCTGGAGCCATGGGACACTCCATGTATGCTCCCAGACTGGCTGTTTAGACCCTGGGAGCTCTGGTTGGTTGGTATTGTCTGTCTCCACATGGGAACGCCAGCCCCTTCAGCTCCTTCAGTTCTCTCTCTAACTCCTCCATTGGGGACATGGTGCTCAGTTCAATAGTTAGCTAAAAACATCTACCTGTAAATATGTCAGACTATGGCAGAGCCTCTCAGGAGACACATATATCAGGCTCCTGTCAGCATGCACATTCTGACATCCACAGCAGTGTCTGCATTTGGTGATTGCACATGGGATGGATCCCCAGGTGGGGCATTTTCCCAGGAGGTCCCTCCTCAAGTCTCTGTTACATACTTTGTCTCCATACTTGCTCCCGTGAGTGTTTTGTTTCTCCTTCTAAGAAGGACCAAAGCATCCAAACTTTGATCTTCCTTTTTCTTGAGCTTCATGTGGTCTGTGGGTTGTATCTTACATATTGTGAGCTTTGGGGCTAATATTTACTTATCAGTGAGTGTACACCATGTATGTTCTTTTGAGATTGAGTTACCTCATACAAGATGGCATTTTCCAGTTCCATCTATTTACCTAAGAATTTTATGAATTCATTCTCTTTAATAGCTGAGTAAATGTAAATTGTGTAAATGTACCATATTTTCTGTATCCATTCCTCTGTTGAAAAACATCTGGGTTTTCTCCAGCTTCTGGCTGTTATAAATAAGGTTGCTATAGACATAGTAGAGTATGTGTCCTTGTTATATGTTGGAACATATTCTGGGTATATGCCCAGGAGTGGTATAGCTGGGTCCTCAGGCAATGCTATGTCCAATTTTCTGAGAAACCATCAGATTGATTTTCAGAGTGGTTGTATGAGCTTGCAATCCCACCAACAATGGAGGAGTGTTCCTTGTTCTCCATATCCTTGCCAGCATTGGTTTTATGTTCAGGAACTTTCCCCCACTTTCTCTTCTATTAGTATCAGTGTATCTGGTTTTATGTGGAGGTTTTTGATCCACTTGGACTTGAGCTATGTACATGGAGATAAAAATGGATCAATTTGTATTCTTCTACATGCTGACATCCAGTTGAGCAAGCACCATTTGTTAAAAATCCTGTCTTTTTTCCATGGAATGGTTTTGGCTCCTTTGTCACAGATCAAGTGACCATAGGTATGTGGGTTCATTTTTGGGTCTTTAATTCTATTTCATTGATCTTCCTGACTGTCTCTGTACCAATGCCATGCAGTTTTTATCACTATTGTTTTGTAGTACAGCTTGAGATCTGGGATGTGATTTCTCCACAAAATCTTTTAATTTTGAGAAAAGTTTTAGCTATCCTGTTTTTTTTTTTTTTGTTATTCCAATTTGCAAATTTCTCTTTCTATCTCTATGAATAGTTGGAATTTTGATGGGGATTGCATTTAATCTGTAGATTGCTTTTGGCAAGATGGCCATTTTTACTATATTATCCTGCCAATCCAGAAGCACGGGAGATCTTCTTCGATTTCTTTCTTCAGAGACTTGAAGTTCTTGTCATACAGATCTTTCACTTGCTTGGTTAGATTCACTTCAAGATATTTTATATTATTTGTGACTATTGTGAAGGGTGTCATTTTCCTAATTTCTTTCTCAACCTGTTTATCTTTGGAGTAGAGGAAAGCTACTGATTTGTTTGAGTTAATTTTATATCCATCCCCTTTGGTGAAGGGTTTTTTTTTATTTTAATTTTTTTTTAAATCATGTTTAGGAGTTTTATGGTGTAAGTTTTGGGGTCACTTAATAATACTATCATATTATCTACAAATAGTGAAATTTTGACTTCTTCCTTTCCAATTTGTATCTGTTTGACCTCCTTTGTTGTCTAATTGCTCTGGCCAGGAGTTTGAGTACTATATTGAATAGGTAGGGAGAGAGTGGGCGGCCTTGTCTAGTCCCTGATTTTAGTAGGATTGCTTCAAGTTTCTCTTCATTTAGTTTGATGTTGGCTACTGGTTTGCAGTATATCACTTTTGCTATGTTTATGTACGGGCCTTAAATTCCTCATCTTTCCGAGACTTTTACCACGAAGTGCGGGGAATGATTAACTCACACATGGGTGTGGGTGTGGATCTCTGTTCAGTAGTGTTGGTTCCTGCATGTCTGTCACAGTCGGCTGGAACCCTGGCTTAGAGTGGCAGAAGTACAGGGGATTTTGACTGAGCCCCTTCCACTTGGTGCTGGACTGTGAGAAGCCACTGGGGTGCCTCCAGGTGGGGAGAGAACTCAGTCTGAAGTTCCTAGGGGTCGGGAGTGGGTGGGCAGGGGCTCTTGAGTTGACCTGAGGCTGGTGTCTCCATTCAGGGCTCCCAAACTCTGCTGGGGGGGGGGCTGCAGATAAACAGATGAACTGTGGGCATGCAGGTGGAACCAGTCCACAGTCGGAGAGAAGCAAGGGAGAGGGAGGGAAGCCCATCTGCTCCCCACGGGAAGTACTCACTTTGCTCCTTGGTGGAACTCCATGGCAGGCTCCAAAAGACACGACAGGGTCCATGGTTCCAAAAGGCTTTCTTTTTTTCTTTTCTTTTTTTATTGGATATTTTATTTACATTTCAGATGCCAATCCCTTTCCCCATTTCCCCTCCCTAGAAAACCCCTATCCTGTGCCCTCCCTTTTCCATTTGGCTTTTATACATCTTTTTTAAACTGTTAATCAAGGGCTTTATAAGTATGATAATGCTCAATCAGAAGTGTAACCTAATACCCAACCTTGCTATGTAAACTATCTTTGACTAGTGGAGACACGTGAACTTCTGCCTCCATGCCCCCTCTCTCTTTCTCTCTCTTTTTCTCTCATTACCTAGCTTCTCATCTACTTCATCTTCTCCTCTCCTTACTCCATCTTTTCCTCTCGGTGCTCCTTCCCCTTTAGCTCCTCCTACATATTACCCTTCCTGTTAAAATAAAGCTTTTCTCACAGAATACAATTAGAGCATAATTATTCCTATTTGTACCAGTGAGGTACAAGATAGTCTTAATACCAAGTCCATCCTTTTGTTGACTAGCCAGAACCTCTGTCATCTCTCTTAACTAGAATACTTAGTTTTGAGACTGTTTTTTTTTCTTGGCTTTATAATGAATGTCAGCTGAAAACCCTCCACTCAGATCTTTTCTTTCAAGGTTAATAGTCAGGATTGGCTATGAGTCTATAGGTCTTCAATAAGGCTTTATTTTCATAGTGAATAGTAGTTGAATCTGGATGCACTCTCCCCCCTCCTACTCCATTAGGTCAGGACTTAAATAAGGAGAAAGTAAGAAGGAGGGCCTGGGAAAGGAATAGTAATTGGCTATGCCCTCTGGCCTTTAGGTATTTCATTAATATGGAAATCTCTAGAGGGCCTGAGGCCTGTAGTCATGCCCTCTACCTGTGTAGGGGCTAGTATGGGCATTTCCCTACATGACTGAATGGTGCAGGTCAATGGAGATCTTAGACCAAGTATCAGGACCCTGGGTTCTTGGGGCATGACCAAACACCTGCCATTTTCCCTGATTTGTCCTATTAGGGTCCGGGGTTCGAGACCTGTGCCCAACCAAGAACCAAGCTATCCTTTCACAGGTACACAATGAAGGGATGTTGAATTTTGTCAAATGCTTTCTCAGCATCTAGTAATATATTCATGTGGTTTCTTTTCTTTGAGTTTGTTTATATAGTGGATTACATTGATAGATTTCCATATATTGAACCAACCCTGCATTCCTGGGATTAAGCCTACTTGATTATGATGGATGATTGTTTTGATGTATTCTTGGATTCAGTTTGCGAGATTTTTACTGAGTATTTTTATATCGATATTCATAAGGGAAATTGTGTGGTTGTGGTACAATCATAATTGTGGCTTCACAGAATAAACTGGGTAGTGTTTCTACTGTTTCTATTTCATGAAACTGTTTAAAGAGACTTGGTATTAGGTCTTTTTTGAAGGTCTGATAGAATTCTGCACTAAGACTATCTGGTCCTGGGCTTTTTGTTGTTGTTGTTGTTGTTGTTGAGATGACTATTACTGACTGTTGCTATTACTTTAGGGATTATGGGACTGTTTAGATGGCTTATCTGCTCCTGATTTAACTTTGGTACCTTGTATCTGTCTAGAAAATTGTCCATTTCATCCAGATTTTCCAGTTTGGTTGAGTACAGGCTTTTGTAGTAGGATCTGATGATTTTTTAATTTCCTCTGTTTCTGTTGTTATGTCTCCCTTTTCAGTTCTGATTTTATTAATTTGGATACTGTCTCTGCACCCTCTGGTTAGTCTGGCTAAGGGTTTATCTTTCTTGTTGATTTTCACAAAGAACCAGCTCCTGGTTTTGTTGATATTTTGTATAGTTCTTTTTTTCTCTCCTTGGTTGATTTCAGTCCTGAGTTTGATTATTTCCTGCCATCTCCTCCTCTTGGGTATATTTGCTTCTTTTTGTTCTAGAGCTTTCACCTGTGATGTCAAGTTGCTAGTGTATGCTCTCTCCAGTTTCTTTTTGTAGGCACTTAGAGCTGTGAGTTTTCCTCTTTGCACTTCTTTCATTGTGTTTCATAAGTTTTGGTGTAAAAAGCCTTTATTTTCATTAAATTCTAAGAACTCTTTCATTTCTTTTTTTATTTCTTCCCTGACCAAGTTATCATTAAGTAGAGAGTTGTTCAGTTTTCATGTGTATGTGGGCTTTTCTTTGTTTTTGTTATTATTGAAGACCAGCCTTAGTCCATGGTGATCTGATAGGATGCGTGGGATTATTTCAATCTTTTTGTATCTGTTGAGACCTGTTTTGTGACCAGTTATATGGCCAATTTTGAAGAAGGTACCACGAAGTGCTGAGAAGAAGGTATATTCTTTTGGTTTTGGATGAAATATTTTATAGGTATCTGTTAAATCCATTTGGCTTATAAATTCTCTTAGTTTCACTGTATCTCTGTCTAGTTTGTGTTTCCATGATCTGTTCATTGCTGAAAGTGGGGTGTTGAAGTCCCCCACTATTATTGTGTGAGGTACAATGTATGTTTTGAGTTTTAGTAAAGTTTCTTTTATGAATGTGGGTGCTCTTGAATTCAGAGCACAGATGTTCAGAATTGAGACATCATCTTGGTAGATTTTTTCCTTTGATGAGTATGAAGTGTCCTTCCTTATCTTTTTTGATGACTTCTGGTTGAAAGACAGTTTTATTCAATATTAGAATGTGTATTCCAGCTTGTTTCTTGGGACCATCTGCTTGGAAAATGTTTTCCAGCCTTTTACTCTGAGGTAGATTTTAGCAGCATGGAAACTAGATACTCACCCAGCTATTGTGCTGCTTATGGCATAATAAAATATAAAGGCTGTGTGTGTGTGTGTGTGTGTGTGTGTGTGTGTCTTTCATTCTGGAACATAAACCATTGATGTGGGAAGCAATAGAATTTATTAAATGATTAATATAATGTATATATTTCTTTTATTGTATTTTCAGTGATTAAGCTTCTCTGCTCCATGTCTTGTATTCTGTTGGTGAAGGTTGTTTCTGTAGTCTCTGTTTTCTTTCCTAAAATTTTCACTTTGCGAATTCTCTGTTTGTGCTTTCTTTATTGTTTTTATTTTTATTTTCGATCTTAAACAGTTTTCTTAATATTCTTCAACATTTATTTGTTGTTCTGTTTGTTTCTTGGCTTTTGTTAAGAGATTTACTCATTTTCTCCAACTGTTTGTTTGTGTTTCCCTAGATTTCTTTGAGAGATTTATTCATTTCATCTTTAAGGTCCTTTATAATGTTTATATAGTTGGTTTTAAGGTCTTTTTATTGTACTTCATCTATGTAGGAATATTCAGGGCCTGCTGTGGTAGAATAGCTGGACACTTGTGGGGACATATTACCTAGGCTATTATTAATTGTGTTCTTATTCTCAGAGTCTAGGCATCTCAGTTTGGGGTAATTATAGGTATAGTTACTGATTTGGGGCTCAGTCTTTGTATAGTGGGTGTTTTGTTCTTTTGTTCTTTAGTTTCTGTTTTCTCTCTAGATTTTTGAAAGTGTGTTGTCTGTGTTTTGTTTGTTTTATTGACCTGCTTGGCTGGTATGTTCATGGGGAATGCTTGCAATGTTGGAAGCTACAGGAAGGGGAGGCCAGGGGGAGATTTATGTATGATTTATTTATTTATTTATTTATTTATTTATTTATTTATTTATTTATTTCAGTGCTAAGGTCTAAAGGAAACCCTGAGGATTGGGTCTGGGTAATAGAAAGAATATAAACTACAACCACCTACTTGTCTTCTGGCAAGCATGGCTTACAATTGAGCAAGGGGCGTCTACTTAAATTGAAGGGTAGGACATAACAATGAGTTGGAGAGGGCAGGCTGCTCAGAGATGACCAATGGGACCCATAGGAGGCATGGATGGAGGGAAGAGAGAACTGCAGCTCTTGTCCTGTTGCAATACTAGGTGTGACTCTGATAATTGGGTCTGGGTTAAGAGAGAAAGTAGAGAAAGTTTACAGGCACTCTGCCTGGTCTTCTGGCTTTTTATTTATTTTTATTTAAATTTACATTAGTGACATTTGTGTGCTGTGTTGTTTTCTGAATTGACAGTAACTAATGCAATGCAGTTCTTATTCTCAAAAAAATTCCAATTTAATAAGGATGAAAAAGCATGAAGAAACAGACTCTGGGCAGCTAACTATAACACTACGAATAAAGAAAGACATACTATAAGCAACACACTATAGACGATACAGTGAATTCTGCTGGTGAGAGTCTATACTGATGGCATGGTACTTATAATTTTGAACCATCTTTCTGTGAAAAGTTCCCATCTACCTGAAAGTCACTCAGTTAATTAACAACCTGTGATTTAATGCTTCTGACATTGCCATATAAGTTTGTGTTCTACAAATATATTGGACCACACTAATTGTTGTTCTGCAATGTATAAAACCAATGGTCACATATTGAACATGTCTGGGACTCAAAACTTATTCTAAATAATTCCCTATATCTAAAACCTCCTAAGAACCTCCTACTACTTTTTTCAAAGCATCTTTCATTTCTTTATTTCTCAGGCTGTAGATCATGGGGTTGAAGAAAGGAGTCAAAACTGAATAGAACAAAATTGTGAACTTCTGCATGCCCTTTGCTTGTCCTGATCCTGGGCTTACATATGTTATCATTACTGAACCATAAAATAGAAATACAACAGCCAGGTGTGATGAACAGGTGGAGAATGCCTTCTTTGACCCAGCAGAAGAAGGCATTCGTATCACGGCCCTCAGCACTAAGGTATATGAACCAATAATATAAAAAAATGTGCCAAAGATGAGGAGGGAACTCATAGTACCACAGATGAGGACAGTGCCTGGAATTGGGACACAGACTGAAGCTAGGGCCAGCAAAGGACCAAGGTCACAAAGAAAGTCATCTATCACATTTGGTCCACAAAATGGCAGCTGAGTAATGAGTATCACTGGGATAAGAAACCAGAGGAACCCATAAACCCAGCAAAATATGACAAGATTGCCACAGCACCTAGTGGTCATGACAGTGGGGTAGTGCAATGGGCGACAGATTGCCAGGAACCTGTCATAGGCCATGATGGAGAGAAATAGACATTCAGTTGTGCCCAGGGAGAAGAAGAAATACAACTGGAGTAGGCATCGAGTGAAGGAGATGGTTTTGGTCATGGAGAGGAAGTTGACCAGCATGTTTGGCACATCAGAGTTGACGTAGCATATCTCTAGGAAGGAGAAGTTGGCCAGCAGAATGTACATAGGTGTGTGAAGTCGATGATCCCAGTGCACTGCATACACAATTGCCATATTTCCAAGCAAAGTCAAAATGTAAATCATAAAGAATATGGAGAAAAGAAAGATCTGTATTTCTCTTCGGCAAGGGAAGCCTAAGAGGATGAAGTGACTCACAGTATGGGAGGCATTTCTGACTGAGGTCATTGTCTTCTATTCTGTGAAGATTACAGATCCAGAAATTATGATTTTCTGACTCTTCTCTAAGAGAATACATACATATATATTCCAGGCTATAGGTGAATGAATCCAGAAAAGTGTTTCCTATTTGTCGTCTCATTGAACACTCCAATAGTATTATTGTTGAGAAAACCTATAAATTTATATTCATAATTAGAAACCATTGACAAGTCAACATAATGGTCAACATAACAGTCTTGTGAAAACTTTTTAACATTTTTCTTGGAATTAAAATAAATGTAAAAACAGACATACTTACTCTCTCATTTCTCAGTGTGTAGTCAGAGAAATGTCTGGCAAAGGTAAACTGGTATTTCAAATTGTACTTAATTCACTTATATAGGTTAGGATTGAAGCCGTGGACCCTGAGCTGATCCAATGCCACAGCGCTTCATACCCAAATACCACCAGGAGAGAGCTTGTCTCCCAGGAGTGCTGGCACACCTGTGAGCACAGGTAACACCACCACTTCTGCTCAAATTCCTGGCCCAAGAGGGACCAGCCCAGAATCATCAGGACACAGGAACCAAGGAACAGCCAGAAACAGAATCCTTCAGGTTTCTGTCTTCACCCCAGAGCTGATCCCGTGCCACAGCTCTCCATACCCAAACTCCTCCCAGAGAGAACTGGTCTCCCAGAAGTACTGACACATAGGCTTGCAGGAGAGACAAGCCACAGTCAGAGACAGCAAGACCAGCTAACACCAGAGATATCCAGATAGCGAGTGGCAAGGGCAAGAACATAAGCAACAGAAACCAAAGCTGTTTTGCCATCATCAGAACTTAGTTCTCTCAACTCATTGAGCCTTGGATATCCCAACACACCAGAAAAGCAAGACTCTGATTTAAAGTCACAACTCATGTTGATGATAGAGGACTTTAAGAAGGATGTAAATGACTCCAATAAAGAAATACAGGAGAACACAGGTAAACAGGTAGAAGCCCTTAAAGAGGAAACACAAAAATTATTTAAAGAATTACAGAAAAACACAACCAAACAGATGAAGAAATTAAACAAAATCATCCATGGTCTAAAAATGGAAATAGAATTAGTAAAGAAATCACAAAGGGAGACAACCACAAAGATAGAAAACATAGGAATGAGATCAGGAGTCATAGTTGCAAGCATCACCAACAGAATACAAGAGATAGAAGAGAGAATGTCAGGTGCAGAAGATATCATAGAAAACATTGTTAAAACAGTCAAAAAAATGCAAAATGCAAAAAGCCTCTAACCCAAAACATTCAGGAAATTCAGGACACAATGAGAAGACCAAACCTAAGGATAATAGGTATAGAAGAGAGTGAAGATTCCCAACTTAAAGGGCTAGTAAATATCTTCAACAAAATTATAGAAGAAAACTTCCCTAACATAAACATATAATAAGCCTACAGAACTCCAAATAGACTGGATCAGAGAAGAAATTCTTTGCATCACATATTAGTTAAAATACCAAATGGACAAAACAAAGAAAGAATATTAAAAGCAATAAGGGAAAAGGGCCAAGTAACAGAAAGGCAGACCTATCAGAATTACACCAGACTTCTCACCAGAGGCTGTGAAAGCTAGAAGATCCTGGGCAGATGTCATATAGACCCTAAGAGATCACAAATACCAAACCAGGCTACTATACCCAGCAAAACTCTTAATTCACATAGATGGAGAAACCAAGATATTCTATGACAAAACCAAATTTACACAGTATCTTCCAACAAATTCAGCCCTACAAAGGAAAATAGAAAGAAAACGCCAATACAAGGAGAGAAACTGCACCCTAGAAAAAGCAAGAAAGTAATCTTTCAACAAAACTAAAAGAAGATAACCACACAAACATAATTCCACCTTTAACAACAAAAATAACAGGAATGAACAATTACTATTGCTTAACATCTATTAGCATTAATGTACTAAATTACCCCTAAAAAGAAATAGACTAACAGACTGGATACGTAAACAGGACCCAGCATCTTGCTGCATACAGGAAATGCACACCAGTGACAAAGACAGACACTACCTCAGAGTAAAAGGCTGAAAAACAATTTTCCAAGCAAGTGTTCCAAGAAACAAGCTGCATTAGCCATTCTAATATCAAATAAAATTGACTTTCAACCAAAATGTCAAAAATGATAAGGAAGGGCACTTCATACTCATCAAAGGAAAAATCTACCAAGAAGAATTCTCAATTCTGAACATCTATTCTCCAAATGCAAGGGCACCCACATTCATAAAAGAAACTTTAATAAAGCTCAAAGCACACATTATACCACACACAATAATAGTGGGAGACTTCAACACCTCATGCTCATCAATGGGTAGGTCATGGAAACAGAAACTAAACAGAGACTCAGTTAAACTAATAGAAGTGATGCACCAAATGGTTTTAAGAGATCTTTATTGAACATTTTATCCTAAAACAAAAGAATATACCTTCTTCTCAGCACCTCATGAGACCTTCTCCAAAATTGACCATATAATCGGTCATAAAATTGTCCTCAACTGATACAAGTAGATTGAAATAATCCCATGCATCCTATCAGATCACCACAAACTAAGGGTGGACTTCAACAACAACAACAACAACAACAATAACAACAACAACAACAACAACAACAACAGAAAACCCACATACACATGAAAGCTTAACAGTGCCCTACTCAATAATAACTTGGTTAAGGAAGAAATAAAGAAAGAAACTACAGGCTTTAGAATTAAATGAAAATGAAGGCACAACATATCCAAACTGATGGGACACAATGAAAGCAGTGCTAAGAGGAAAACTCAGCTCTGAATACCTCCAAAACAAACAAACAAACAAACAAAACCCCAAAAAACAAAAACAAAAACAAAACACTAGAAAGAGCATACACTAGCTGCTGTGTGTTCTCGATCACACCTGAAAGCTCTAGAACAAAAAGAAGCAAATACACTCAAGAGGAGTAGATTGCAGAAAATAATCAAATTCAGGGCTGAAATTAGCCAAGTAGAAACAAAAGGACTATGCAAAGAATCAGCAGAACCAGGATCTGGTTCTTTGAGAAAATCAACCTTTCTTTCTTTCTTTCTTTCTTTCTTTCTTTCTTTCTTTCTTTCTTTCTTTCTTTCTTGTCTTTCTTTCTTTTTTCTTTCCATCTTTTTTTCTTCCTTTCTTTGTTCTTTTGTTTTTGTTCTTTCTTTCATTCTTTTTTTTTATCAAACATAGTCTAACAGGAGTCACACTGAAAAAGGAAACTTCAGTTGAGAAAATGTCTCCATCAGATTGTCTAGTAGGCAGAAGATTATTGAGTATTTTCTTGGCTGATGATTTACTGTTGCAAGTGCCATCCCTGAACAGCTGGAATAAGAAATCAGTCTGCACAAGATAGTAATTCTATTCCTTCATGACCTCTTCTTCAGTGCCTACCTCCAAGTTCATGTTTGATTTCCTGTCCTTACAGTACAGTATAAATCATACTGTACTGTAAGACATAAGATGAAATAACTCTTTTCTCTCCAAAAAAGCAATCTTATAATTTAACCAATGCAGAAGAGAGAAAATGAGGTTTAAGATTCTATATATAACACTCGTTCCTCCGGAGTCTAGCCTAGTGATTCACATGACATATCCATCCATGCCTTCTTCCATACCTACCAGATACAGCCCAGATCCCACATCACTACCCAGGCCTAGTTGGTCACCCCATTCAATGCATCACTCTTTTCTGTTGGTTTCAGCCAGGAGCCACCCTACCTGCTACCACAAGCAGGTGTCTTCTGCAATGCATTCATCCTTTTTGCCTATCCAGATCTCCCTCCTCTTCCTCTTCTTCTTCCTCCTCCTCTTCTTCCTCCTCCTCCTCCTCCTCCTTTTCCCCCTCCTCCTTCTTCTATCCTGAAGAGTTGCCTGATCTCCCAATTCACATAATCTCTCCAAAATGCCATGCCTTGCCCAGGTTCTACATTTAGTGTTCTGTTTCACTCTAGTCACACATATCAGCACTGATAGACTCTCCCTAAATGCTGCCAAATATCACCTCAGTCTATGGCATATCTAACCTTCCTACATAGTCAAATATGCTCTCATATTTCAGGCTTAGACCAGAAAATACATCATACCCATCAGCTGAGTTTCCTCTGTCCATCTGGCTGTATTCTATCCAACTATTCTCAACATTTAGGCCCAACTGCCAGCACATCTTCTCTTCTGCCCCAACCTGCTCTGTCCATATCAGACTTAGAACTAATGAAAGAAGGCCAAGATGCTAAGATCAGATCATAAAAACATCAACAATATGAAATAACAAGTTAGGGCATTTTATCTCAAACCTACCAGTCTTGTAGAAATACTTGCCAATGAGAATTTCCTGGATGAATCTCAGGACAAAGACTTTCAAAGAAAAATGACAAACTTCATCAAAGTATTCAAGGAGTTTATGGAAGACACAACAAAACAGCTCAGTGAACTTATGGAAAAAGAACTTAAGGAGAATAAGTGCTTAAGTGATGTCCAAGAAGAAAACAAAAGATGATGGAGGAGACAATGGCAATCCAGGATTTGAGAACATAGTTAGAACATTGATGAGAACTCAATCTGAAATGAAGATTGAATTGAAAAGCCTAATAACTAAACTAGAAAATTCAAGGAAAGCCTTAGAAGTACAGTGAACCAAATAGCAGTAGTACAACAGGTATTTAAGATAGAATAGTTAATATCTAGACCAAATAAGTAAGGAACCTGGAAAAAGGAAAAAAAAAAAAAAAAGAAAAAAAAAAACACATGAAAAGAACGTAAGGGAAAAAAAACAGGAAAATATTTACAGGAAATGTGCAATACCATGAATAGAAACCAAACATTACAATTATGGGTATAAATGAGGGAGGAAAATTTCCAGATGATTCCAATGACATAGACCAGACCTTCAACAAGATCATAGAACTTCTTCAAAAAAGAAAAAAAAATACCCGTACTGATAGAAGAAGCACACCAAGACTAGTAAAGAAAATCCTCACACAACACTATAGTTAAAACACTAAATATTTGTAACAAAGATGTATTAAACTTATAAGAAAAAAACCCCTAAGACATGTATTAAAGAAAACTCATCAGAATAGCGATTGATTTAAAATCTAGAAGAGCCTGGAGCAATGTATTTCAAATCCTAAGAGACCATGATGGCCATAGTAGACTAATATACCCAACATAATTATCTGTTATAATTGAATGATAAAAATTTAGTGTAATATAAACAGACTAGAAAGTGTATCCAATAAATCAAATCTGAGAAAAAAAGACCACAGTTATCAAAATACAAAATAACACTGAGAATAGTAACAAAATTTAACAACCGACTGCCTGCAATTAACCCACACATTTCAATAATAAGTTTATCAATGGTTTCCATATCCAATCAAAAGACACAGGCTGATTGGATCAAGAAACAAAAACCTACCTGTTGGTTATCTTTGCTTTAAAGATATGAACAATTTTAGAGTAACAGAATGAAAAAGATATTCCCATCAAATGGAACAAAATGGCAAGCAGGTATCACTATAATTTTTGACAAAATAGACTGCAAATTAAAATTAATCACAGAGATAGACATTTTATTCTAATCAATGGAACAGTTAACAAAGAAGACATAAATAACTTCAACATTTGCACTAAATCCAGGAATATCTGATTTTATAAAATATATACTACTGGATTTTAATACACACATATTAACATCAATACATTACTACTATGTGATTTCAATACCATATTTTCATTGATAGACGGGACATCTACACAAATAGAAAAAATAGAAATATCAGAATTAACTGACATCACAGATAAAATGGACTTAACAGATATCTACAAAATATTTACCAAAACCCAAAGAATATACATCCTACTCAGCATCACATGGAAGCTTCTTGAAAATAGACCATATTCTTGAACACAAAACAAATCTTTAAATATTCAAAAACTTTGAAATTACTGTTTGTATCCTATTTGACCACATGCAAAAAAACCTTAAAATTGACTGCAAACAAAACTCTAGAAGACACACAGACTCATAGATTAAAATCTAGTAGATCAAAGAGCTCATTACTGAATGATGAATTGGTCAAAGAAAAAAAAAACAAGAAGAAAATTTTAAAAATTCCTGGAAATAAATGAAAATGAAAACACAACATGCCCAAAACACTGAGACATATTAAAAACTACCCTACCAAGAATATTTATACCTTTAAGTGCCTACACTAAAAAAGTACACCTGAAAGCTTTAGAACAAAAAGAAGCAAATACACCCAAGAGGAGTAGAGGGCAGGAAATAATCAAACTCAAGGCTGAAATCAACCAAGTAGAAACAGAAAGAACTATACAAAATATCAACAAAACCAGGAGCTGGTTCTTTGAGAAAATCAACAAGATAGATAAACCCTTAGCCAGACTAACCAGAGGGCACAGAGACAGTATTCAAATTAATAAAATCAGAACTGAAAAGGGAGACATAACAACAGAAACAGAGGAAATTAAAAAAATCATCAGATCCTACTACAAAGGCCTATACTCAACCAAACTGGAAAATCCCAATGAAATGGACAATTTTCTAATAAAGCTTTCTAATAGATGTAAGTGTGTGGCCATACATATATAGATTTAATGAACTTTTCTCATCTGGGCTGACAATGCTCCTTCCAAGAGCCAAATACCTTAAGAACTTCAACAGCAGGCATGAGACGCCTTCTTGATTTGTTGGTCAAAGCTGTCCAAGAGATACCCAAGACACACAGCCTATTGCTATTACCCTTGTTTTCCACCAGGAGGTAGTAGGTGAGTCCCTATTGTGAAAGATACAATGCATTTCAGACCCAGGGCCCAGAGAGCCCTGGCTGTAATTGATCTGAATTCCTCCCCTCAGAAAGCTCCATGCAAGCTTCCAGAGAACAGAAGCAACCAACAGCCTTACCCAGGTATGATGCCAATAACCACATTCTATAATCTCTGTACTTGGGAGCCTGAGGTAGGAAGATTGCCATGAGTTTGAGGACAGTCTGAGCTACATCATGATTTCTAGGGAAGCCTAAACTACAGATTGACATGCTATCTCAAACAAACAAACAAACAAACAACTACCAACAAAAACAAACAAACCTAACTAACTAACTATGTAACTAATTAACTAACTCCAAACAGATTACACTAAACCAAACTAAGGTGCTAAGGAGGTAGCTTAGTTGTAGAGTGCTTGTCTATTCTGATCAAGGCTCTTGATTTGACCTTGAAACACACACACACACACACACACACACACACACACACACACACACACA
>JANHMN010000001.1:195873499-195894271 GCA_030674055.1 Rhabdomys pumilio | reverse complement strand
TGTGTGTGTGTGTGTGTGTGTGTGTGTGTGTGTGTGTGTGTGTGTGTACAATTTTGACTGTCTTTCACACATAGTAATGTTTTATGGTTCTCAGAGATGGGAAACAACTTAAACTAGCTCTAGGAAGTTCCTGAAACTGACTATAGTCAATAGGCCCTTCCCTTCCAGAGTAAACAGTAAAGACTATTGAGAGTCAATATTGGTCAAGTCAAGCTGCAAAGAAGTCTCTCAGACCAAAACATCTACCTGGAAGAAGCAGAAATAAGTTGAGCTTTCAGGATGAGGTTCAGATCTCTTGAGTCATTTGGAAAGAATACTCTCAAATCAAGTATATTCAAACCACCACAGCACTTTAGGAATTTCATGATGTCAATTTTTATTTGTACAATGAATGCCCTAGTTAGTGACCAGAGGGCTATGAAAAAGTGCGATTTTGTATTATGAGAGTATGGAGAATTGTAATTTATAGTTTTTCTTCTTGAACTTGCCTTGGGTAACTTAGTCTTGAAGTATTACTTCAGCATAGGCTTTGATGCTCTAAATGTCCAGAAAGGTGTCAATATTATGTTTTGTATGGCCTCTAAAAGATGCAGTCTTATGGATCTGGGGCTGTTTAGAAATTCATCAGTCTGACAATAAATACATTTTAACAGATTTATTCATTCAGATGCTGTCTCCAGGTCTACACCATAAACTCAGGATTTCCCAAGTGTAGGGCTAAGCCACACTAATCAGGAGTTTATAAAGGCACAGAATACAATGTTACATTCTGTTTTGCAAAAAATGCCTGGCAGGTTTTCTGGTTATTTCGAGCAAAACAAGATTTTGTTTGCAGAAGCAGAAACAATGGTTAACCTTGTTATCTATTATTGAGCATAAACAACTGTTTTGTTCAAGTTAAGACCAAGAAACGACAAAAGTTACAAAAACCCTTATCAGCCCTGAATATTTGGACTTCTCATTTTGATTTATAGTTTCCTTAAGCAGAGTAACATTTAAACATAGAGTTAACCATCACAGTAACTGTAAACATGCAGGCATACAGCAAACTGTAGCCACCAAGGAATGAATTGCAATAACAAACCAAATCACAAAATTATTTCTTTGTAGATATAAAATTTAAAAATGCCAACTACTCATTAACAGTTCAGTCATACAACATGGTCTTCTATATCTTTATGACTGTTGAATGTGAGGAGTACATAGGTAGCCCTCCATACATTGGCTGGCTAAGTCAGTGCCACACAGTGGCTGCCTCCGATCGTCTTTTAAAGAGTCCACTGAATCTTTCAGTCATTTCATGTGGTTTGTGTTTTAGCCCTTCCTGTTTTCCTCTTGTACTGAGCTCTTGGTTGACTTGAAAGAGACCTCACCAGTATCATCCTCTGGATGGGACAAGAGGAGACATTATTTCCTGTTGTCACTCAAAGAGTTGTCATTTATCTGTTGGGTTTGAGTTAGTACAGTAGTATGGCTTATTAGAGTATATGTTTCACTACTCACCAGAAAATGATTGGTGAGAAAAGTCCATCACTTCAAGAGTTTAAGCCAAAATTTAGAGGTTTGTTTCTGATGTGAAGAAGACAACACTGAAACAATGGATGGCCA
The DNA here is from genome assembly GCA_030674055.1 of Rhabdomys pumilio. NCBI lineage: Eukaryota > Metazoa > Chordata > Mammalia > Rodentia > Muridae > Rhabdomys > Rhabdomys pumilio. Next base: position 195,892,663 of record JANHMN010000001.1, on the reverse strand, counting down.
AAAAATATATCCTTGGTAGTTTTAGCTGTTAACTTGACACCATTGGGAGTCTTTTGAGGGAGTCTTAATTGGAATTGATCTGGGCAATATCTATGATAAGTTGTTATGATTGATGATTGATGTGGGAGGTTCCAGATCATTGTGGGTGTCACTATCTCTAACAAGGTAAATCTGGGCTGTGTAAGAAAGCTAGCTAAACACATGCAGGTAGGAAAGCCCATTACAAGTCATTCTTGTATGCATGCTTTATTTATCTTAGTTCCTGCCCTGACCTTCCTCATTGATGGACTGTGACATAAAAGAGTAAGCCAAATAAATCTTTTCTTACCTGAGTTGTTTTGATCAGAATGTTTTTATCACAACAATAAAAAACCAAATTAAAACAGAGGATGAATCTCTGGGAATAATTTAAATTAAAAAAAAAAAAGATCTCTTTGACAACTTCATGCAACGTATTTGGATCATGCTGAGTTGCCCGAACTTCTCCCAGTTCAACCCCTATCTACTCACTAACCTAATGTGTTCTAGCATCCTCTATTCTCCCCTCTCTCTCTGTCTGTCTCTGTCTCTCTCTCTGTCTCTCTCACTGTCACTCTCTCTCATTTCACCAAATGTAGTTTGTGTTGATCAATTACTCTTGGGTGTGGCATCTACCTTGACATGTTGTAGATATACCAGAAGTCACCCATTAAAAAGAATTGAGTCTGTCTTTCCTAGCAGCTTGTAAATACTGGGGAAACTTTTTTTTAAATAATTTTTTTTATTGGATATTTTATTTACATTTCAAATGTCATCCCTTTTCCCCATTTCCCCTCCCTAGAAAACCCCTACCCCATGCCCCTTTTTCCTTTTCGCTTTTTTACAATTTTTTAAATTGTTAATCAAAGGCTTTATAAGTTTGGAAATGCTCAATCAGAAGTGTAATCCAATACCCAACCTAGATATATCAACGATCTTTGACTAGTGGAGACACGTGAACATCTGCCTCCATGTCCCCCCACCTCTCTCTCTCTCATCACCTAGCTTCTCCTCTCTTTCTTCTCCTCCTCTCCTTACTCCTTCTCTTCCTCTCCGTACTCCTCCCACCTTAGCTCCTCCTACATATCACCCTTCCTGTTAAAATAAAACTTTTCTCTTAAAATACAATTAGAGCATAATTATGCCAATTTGTACCAGTGAGGTACAAGATAGTCCTAATACCCAGTCCATCATTTTGTTGACTAACCAGAATCTCTGTCGTCTCTCCTAACTAAAACACTTAGTTCTGATCCTGGATTTTTTCTTGGCTTTAGAATGAATGTCAGCTGAAAACCATTCACTCAAATCTTTTCTCTCAAAGTAAATAGCCAGGATTGGCTATGAGACTATAAGTTTTCAACCCCATCAGAAATTCAGAATGACTAAGTTAACTGAAATTATGGGAAGCACAAAGCATAGCTTCTAAATCGTAGCCAATTTATAGAGACTGCTGAACACCTGGAGAGTCCCTATACTACAAAACGTTGGAGCATCTGATCTTCAGCCTTCTGGCCCAGGATCATATGACCGACCTTAGTGATGCAGAATTATTAAGGGCTGATTACTCTGTCTAGGCAGATATAATCAGTCAACTATTCTGCAAGTGCGTCTCTTTCTGGACAGTAATTTGTCTTTAGATGGGAAGAGGCGATTCTTGCCCAGTGGCTGTCTTATCACAACTGGAGTAACTCCAAATATGCTCAATTTCTTCTTAGAATCCAAGACAGGAAGCTGTCAGGAGCAGACATGTCTCTAATCAAAATGAACATTAATACAGAAATGTTTGTAATGTCAATTCTGTGGACTTCTGAAGTTTTGAAAACCAACTATCCATTTAAGGCAATCTGGACTGTTGTCTGTTAACTCCTCTCAGCTATTTCTAAATAAAATATAGAAAACACCCTAACAATAAACTCAAAGCCATGAATTTGCTATAGTCCCTTAACTCACAGGCTAACCATCTCAAATCAGTTAAAAAAGTTAAAGAAGGACTGGGTCTAAGCCTTGTATTCCTAAATGTGTTTTACAGGCACAATGCCTATGAGAGTAACAATATTAATCTCACTTTTATATCAATAAGTAGCTCATACCAATGAAAACCTTAAATTTGAAATCGAAGGAAATTTTGTACCATTTAAGAAATTATAACTTCATCTTGAGAATAATTATACAGATTTCTACCAATAGGTTATGGCTATGAAATAAATTCTAGATAATCCTCCCTGTTCCAACAAAACCACTACTTTTCCCTAGAAAGACAGCTCAATATTAACCATCTTAGTCCCCAAGTCCAGGAAATAGGGCCGCTGACTCTTCATTAACTTCTTCAAGCTGATTACTGGCATTGAAATATTAGAAGAGGGGTGGGGGAAAGAATAAATTGATAAGCCTCTGATGCTGGGTCTTCAGTGCATCCAGATGGAATTCCAGGACATCAGACATTTGAGCAGGTCTGCTCAGCTTGCTTGATGAGTAGATACACCAAGGCTGTGTATTCTGCAATATACAATTCTCAAAACAAATTTTAGTATCAAGCTAATTTTTTTTTTAGTTTTATTTTTTTCATTCTTAGATTTCTTTTTTTTATTTAAATTTTTAAAATTTTTTTTGGGGTATTATATTTACATTTCAGATTTTATCCCCTTACCCCACTTCCTCCCACCACCCAGAAACCTCTTATCCCATCCCCCCTCCTCATGCTTCTATGAGGCTGTGCCCCCACATACCCTCTGCCCCCACTACCCCTCCCCACCCTCTCATTCCCCCCCTACTCTGTGTTCGTTTTTCATGGGACCAAAAATCTCCTCTTCCACCTATGTCCGACAAGGCCACCCTCTTCTACATATACAGCTGGGGTCATGGGTCCCTCCCTATGCGCTCCCAGGCTGGTGGTTTAGACCCTGGGGAGCTCTGGTTGGTTGGTATTGTTTGTTTCCTCATGGGGTCATAACCCCTTTTTCTCCTTCAGTCTTCTCTCTAACTTCTCCATTGGGAAACCCTTGATCATATCAGTGGTTGGCTGTGAGCCTCATCCTCTGAATGTGTCAGTCTCTGGCAGACCTTTAAGGAGACAGCTATATCATGTTCTTTACAGCATACACTTCCTGACATCCACATCAGTGTCTGGCTTAGGTGACTGTACATGGGATGGATACAAGGTGGAATGGTCTCCAGATGTCCCTTCCTTCAGTTTCTGACCCATGTTTGTTTCCATATTTGCTCCTGGGGCAACTTTTAATAGTATCATTTATCTTTTCTATTTTTTCCTGAAAAGTGTGTCCTCTAGGTACAATGTGAGTGATTATGTGTTCAGTGACTTAAAAGCACCTTAAGTGACAACTGCTTTACAAGGAATCTCTGCTTTTCTGTAGATTTTTTGAGGAAGTGGAGCAATGCCTGAATCGGGAATTTCTTTTGAGATTAACATTTTTATTTCTTCAGAGACCTTTTAGCTGTGTAGGGTAAGGCCTTAACCCAGTTAGGGAAAACTGTCTACTAACAGATAGCGAATGCCCTAGTCTTGGAATATGACTTGAGACTGTCAGCCTTTGCTGGGATAGTGTCCTGTTCTATTTCAGAAGGGAGAGTCCCTGGTTAAGAAGGTTTAAGACATTGTCCTGATTAAACTGGTTTTTCAGTTTGACACAGAATAGAGTCATTTGAGAAGAGGTAACCTCAAATAAGAAACTGACTCTATAAAGGTAGCCTCTAGGTGTGATAGTTAACATTACATTTAGACTTACTATGCTTGAAGGACCAAAATATCAAAACTAGCCTCTAACATATAAGCCCCTAGCAGCTCAGTTCTATTTTTTTCCCAAGATATTGAAGACCAACCTTAAGTTGACTGATCTTTTAAAACTTGCTGTTCTAGTAAGATAGTAGTTCATAATACTAACCACTATTTCTACTTTTGTAATCTAACTTTGTAATCTAACTTTGCTCAATGACTAGGATAACTCCAAGACAATATATTCAAATTAGATCCTGCTGACACATGCACAGAACACATGTAATCTTGTGGGGTTTGACTGTATAAGACTTGGACTAATAGAACTATATGCCATATCTAGTGTTCTCTGTTGTCCTGATGCCAAGAGTATTGGCCACTAGTGTTTAAATAAAGATCCTTCTGATTAACACTTATTCATGGTCATGGTGAATCTCTTAGGGATGCCAGACCCACAACAATAGGCAAAATAGTGGGTTTTTTCATTGATTAATGATTGATGTGGAAATACTAGCCTAATGTGGGTAGTGTCATCTATGGTCATGGGGTGTATAAAAGAACAAATTGAGCAAACCAGGAGGAGCATGTCTGTAAGCAGTATTCCACCAGGGCTTCTGCTTCCATTCCTGTTTCCAGGTTCCTACCTTGAGCTCCTTTGATGATAGAATGTAACTGAATTGTAAGCTGAAATAAACACATTCTTCCACAAGCAGCTTTTGTTTCTGATGTTTAGCACAGCAATAGAAACTCTAACAAACACAGACAGACATAGTTTCTGATCAAGTATTCTGCAGTTCTTAAGAACTCTTTTCCTGTAAATAGATTTTCAGACTAACCTATTATCTTTTTCCAAGCAGAAGTTCTGGTTACGGGTGTAAAGAGCCTTTCATTAGCTAGAAGATGGTAAGTGGAGACTGTTTTGTTTGTTTGTTTGTTTGACTATAGAATCCTGGACAGTAGAGAGCACATTTCTTGGAGAGTTCCCATTTTGTCTCAGCAGATTTCTATCTTAGAATACTGTTGTGGTGCAACATTATTAAAGGTGATTTGATTGGAAATCCATCTCTGCCTTCTCTATTGACCTCCAACAGAGATAGTTCTCTGACCATTTAACACCTGGAAGTTGCCTTGGAAATGTGACATAGCAGGTGAGTCATACCCATTGAGTCAAAGCTTATGTGGCTTGTGGAGCCACCAAACCTCGTTGATGACAGGGTCATCGGATCACCTGACCTTCATCTTTACTTTCAGTGCCTGAGATTCATTGGCCCTCATCAGGCGAAAGCAACAAGACAAAAGAGAGCCAGAAAGGAGCAGAAAGAAAAAGGACACCAGGAAGTCTGTTTTCCATTCTAGGGAATGTCCCTTAAGGGCTGCTAACAAATGCTGTAGATTTCTCTGTGTTGTATGGCATTTTCCTCCAAAAGGTCATATAGCTAGGATAACAGGACGTTTATTAAGGCCATCCTCTTCAGTATAAAAGTAAACAACAACTGTTACAAAAGGAAATTCTGACCAGCTGAACTGCAAAGAGAAAAGATATTTAGGCAACAGAGTTGCCTGCAAGATATGCAGAGAGCACCAGGGTTTGCAGCTTCCAGAGTCCTAAAACAAGCTGTAGTGGTTTTCTTTCGTTTTTGGTTTTGTTGTGGTGGTGGTTTTTGTTTCTATATCTTGGGGATGTAGCTGCTTTTGAGTCACCCCTTCTTCTTGTAAGTAATTCCTTATCCTTCCTCCTGTTCTAAACCTAATAAAAACTCATTCACTTACCAAATTGTATTTTAGTGCAATTTGGTCTGTCATGGCTTGCTTTTCTGGGGAGAGGACATGTGGGTATATGTAAGGATTTAACTAAATTAATGTTGAGATTGTATCCCTCTGTTGGGTGAGAGGTCTATTGTGGTAAGTTTTTCAGCCCCAGGGATTGATTTTCAAGGTGTGTGTGTGTGTGTGTGTGTGTGTGTGTGTGTGTGTCTGTGTGTGTGTGCGTGCGTGCGCCTGTGTGCCTGTGTGCTGTGTGTGTGTCCACATCTATGCCTGGAAGTGCTATATTGGGGTTATACAGCAGATGAGTATTAGCTTTTTGAGAAACCTCAAAACCTGTTTCTACAGTGGCTGTTCCCGTTTAGACTCCTCTCCCACTATCAGTAAATAAGAATTGCCCTCTCCCCATTATGGCAGCTCTGTTATTCATTTTCTTAATAATAGCCATTCTAACTAGGGAGATGGAAATCTTAAAGTAATTTTAATTTGCATTCTTTCTGATAGTTAATGCTTAGCACTTAAAAATATTTATTAGCTATTTTGATTTCTTCTTTGAAGAACTTTGTTCCCTTCACCCAATTTTAAAAATTGGGTTGTTTTTCTGGATCTTTAGGGTTTTAAACTCTTTTTACATATTCTAGATATTAATCTTCTGTCAAATGTGTAGCTGGCAAAGATTTCCTCCCATCCTGTGGGTTAGTTCTTCCTTTGTTTGCAGAGTTTTTAATTTCATGAGGTCTGATTTATCAGGGTTTTTTTTTCTTCATTTCCTGAGCAATTGGAGTCTTATTTAGAAAGTTTTTTTCTATGTCTTTAAAAATAACTATTACTATTCATGTGTATTTGTCTCTGTATTTATGAGCATACACGTGCATGTGTAGGTACCTGTGGAGATCAGAAGAGGACATTGGATCCTCTAGAGCTAGAGTTAAAGTTAGTTATGAACTGCCTGACATGGGTGTTGGTTATTAGTTTCTCATACACAGCCTTTATCATGTGAAGACATGTCTTTCTCATCCCTTGTTTCTCTTAGTATCTTAACATGAAGAGTAATCAGTTTTTGTTAAAGGACTTCTCTATGACTATTGAAATAATCATATAATATCTCTCCTTGGGTCTATTTATGTGAGAAATTGCAATTTTTTTTCCATTTAGGTTATTTTTATTTTGTTTATATGAAAGTATTGCATAATTATTTAAAATTGAGACTAATTAATTGTATCATTTCTCCCTTCCCTTTCTTCCTTCCAACCAATCTGATGCAACCTCACTACTATATTTCATATTTATGTCTCTTTTATTTTTACCTTTAATAGAAAATAGATTATTTTCCTACATATAAATTCTGATTATAGTTTCCCTAAGACAGGGAATTCCAGTTCCTTCCCACAGATCCTCTAATCTAGATTCATCTCACCTCTTTTCTTATTAGAAAACAGACAGGCTTCTAAGGGATAAAAATAAAATGGAATAAAATAAAATAAAGCAAAAACTAACCCGTTGGAATTGTACAACACAAACGAGAAGAAGGATAGGATACCAAGGGAAGACACAAGAAACAGAGATCCACTTGTTTGTCAAGAATACAATAAAAACACTAAACTGGAAGCCATAATATATACACAAAGGACCTACAGAACAAAAGGAAAAAAAGAAAAATTACATGTAACTAAAAACAAAAACAATAAGATTTTTTTTTTTAAGAAAAGACTCTGATGTGACTCAGTGAGACAATGACAAGACAATGAATCTCCAAAGATTCCACTGACTGTTTTCTGCTGGTGTCTACTGCTGGATGTGCGATCGGCCCTTGAGAGCAGTTTTTCCAGTGAGACTTCCTTGGAGGAAAATAAATTTTTATTTTTAAATGGTTATCAATTGTACATTGATCCTGAGTTAGGTAGGGGTGGGGTGTGAGTGGTGGCGTGTGTCCACCTCTTTTCATTCTAGAACCCTATCTGATGCAGACCTGTGCAGGCATTGTGCATGCTGCCTCAGTCTCTGTACCTTTACATGGGCATTAATCATGATGATTTGCAAGGCAAATTAAAAATGGGGTACAGAGCTGAACAGAAAATTCTTAACAGAGGAATCTCAAATGGCCAAGAAGCACAAAAAGAAATGTTCAACACCCTTAGCCATTGGGGATATGCAAATCAGAACAACTCTGAGACTCTATGTTATACCTGTCAGAATGACTAAGATTAAAAACTCAACTGACATCACATGGGGCTCTCTCTGATTCGAACTTTGTTGCTTGCCTTTGGATCCTTTCTCACCAGCTGGGCTGCATTGTCTGGCCTCAGTGGGAGAAGATGTACTTAGTCCTATGCGACTTGATTTGCTGGGGGTGGGAGGGTAGGGGGTAGGGTTTGGTACTATAGGGGACTCCCCCTTCTCTGATGTGAAGGGGAGGGGGAATGGGGAAAAGGAGATGGGAGTATGGGTGGGACTGAGAGAGAGGAGGGAAGGAGTCTGTGATCAGGATGTAAAATAAATAAATAAATAAATAATTTAATGCAGATGCTTACAGTCAACTATTTGGACTGAGCACAGGGATCTCTATGGAAGAATAAGGGGAAGGACTGAAGAAGTTGAAGGGGATTGCAGTCCCATAGAAAGAACAACAGTATCAACTAACCTATCAGCTTACTAGACTACTCAGAGCTCCTGGAGACCAAACAGCATACATGGTCTAGTTTGAGGCCCCTGCTACCAATGTAGCAGAGGACTGCCTTGTCTGACCTCAGTGAAAGGGGATGCACTTAGTCCTGTGAAGGGTCGATGCCCCAAAGAAGAGGATGCTAGAAGGGTGAGGTGGGAGTGGGTGGATGGAAGGGGGAGCACCCTCTTGAGGATAAGGGTAGGGGAAATAGGGTAGGGGCTCGTGGATGGGGTCTGAGAAGAGGGATAACATTTGAAATGTAAATAAGCAAAATAATTAAAAGAAAAAGAACCACCGATTCTATAAGAATAAAATAAAAATGTTTTTATTTTATTTATTTATTTATTTATTTATTTATTTATTGTGTATGTATAGACCTGCATGCCATGTGGAGGTGAGAAAACAGCATGTAAAAGTTGATTCTCTCCTTCTATCATGTATGTCTCAGGGATTTAACTCAGGTCATTAGCCTTGTTGGCTAGTACCTTTACTTGCCAAGCTATTTTTTTGGTTCAAAGAGTTTTATTATTCTTGAAATATTATTCTTGAAAGATAATTTATTGTTATCATAAAATGATACATGCTTATTAAAACCTAGCAGGAAAATGTAAAGAAGTTTTACTAGCTTGCAGAGCTATTCCAGGTCCCTTTATATTTTGCATTTCTAGTCTTCCTCTTCTTCATACTTCATGTATATCCAGCTTATGTACATACACAGCCAGTTTTCAAATATGGATGCATATGCCATTTGTCAATAGTGTCATTTAATATTCTGTTGCCCCTTTTCCATATTACTAAATAGCCCCGAGACAAGACAATGTTTTTTTGTGTAATAACATCATGCCAGAAACCTGGGACTTAGTTTGTGAATGACATTTCATTTTTGCCATTGTACGTCTATTGGGATTTATACTTTTAGCAAAATTTCTTTGAATCTGTGAGAAAGTGAGAGCACCCTGCTTTTTCCATTTGTTCGAAGCTAAAGCACGGTAAACTTAAATAGCAGAAGAGAAGCGAGATCCGAGACAGATAATACGTGATCTGAGCCAGGGATCTAAGTCCTATGCAGATTTTGCCTGTGCAGATTTCAGTTCTCCTTGAACAATACAGTTAAAACAACAGATTTGACTCATATAATGCTCTAAGTGTGAGAAACTTGAATTAGAGGAACCTGCCTATTGGACGCTGGATGAACTGAAAATACCATTTCAACTCAAATGACTCATTGATTCTCCACCTACCTAGAATTGCACAACCTTTTACCAAACAAGTGAATATTTTGTACATAATAGTGGCAGGATAGATTTACTTTGAAAAATTTTGGAAAAACTTACACAGGATTGTACAAACCACTGTGGATACATGTCTTGTGTGGTGAGCGATATCTCGTGTTGGGACTGAGACATAACATAATTGTTTTCTGAATGAATATTTTCCCCTTCTGAATGAATGTTTTCCAGTGTTTTAAAAGACTTCACTCCAAGTGGGATTTAATATAGCACTTAAAATATATTATTTTGCCCCCTTGGTGAACCCATGTGCCAGTGATGAGGAAGCATTCCCTCTGTTGCTGACAGGATCTTTTTCACAGCAACATTTCAGACAGCCCTTAATCTCTTTCTTGTCCAGCTTTTCTGAGTCGTCTCTTCAGTTGCTCACAGAAAGTGTTCCACTCCATGTTCCCTTGGGACAAATCAAAATAGTCCTCTTTCTGGAGCCATCGGGAGAGACGGTGGTAACTATGGAGCTTCTGCCTATCAAGGGGCTCCAGAAACAGTAGCAGGAGGCGAGTAGTCCCAGGCCTGGCTACCAAGTGGTAAGTGGCCAGTCTTAACTCTAGATTGCACCAGGGACTTGCTAAGGCCTGTCTGGTAAGCACACAGAGGGTGGCTCTGCTTTTGCCCATGCTGGCAATCATGGATTCCATCCTGTCATTTCCAATCCCAAAGTCCCTAGCAGGCAGGCACAACTTCAAGCCATCCCCTTCAGGAGGGGCTTTCTCCAAAACTGGAACCAGTTCTTCCAGCACCCAAGCTTGGTCCTCCTCACAATAGGATATAAAGACATCATAGTTGAATTGGCCTCTGAGTCTATGTCCACCTAATTTCCACCAACAAGTGTGAAAGATCGTCCAGAGGCGACGAAGCCAGGACCATTTATGACAACTAATCAGAGGAAGGAGAATCAGCAGAAGCAGCAGAGTGAAACTAGTGAAAAAGCCCCAAAACTCAGTGTCATGTGGGCAATTAGTTGCAAGGAAGGAGAACAGTAGAGTTTTGGAGTAGTCAGAGGCATTAGCCATGCAGATGGATTTGTCCAGCCCATAAATGAAAGTTTTTGGGGCCCTTGTAGCCCAAGTCTCCAGCCAGGAAGTTTCACACTGGCAGGTAAAGGTGACATCTGAGAAATAAACGTACTGAGGCATCTGAGGAATTAACTCCTGGAGGTTGCTGTTAATCTCCAGGGCCCTTTCAGAGTCGAGCAGCAGCAGTTTGAGGTCCTGCAAGCCCTTAAAGCTGGACACAGAGAGGTTCCTGAGATTCAGGTGGCTCAATGCCAACACCTGTAACTGAGGCACCTCCTTCAGTAGTGTCTCTAGCTTCATAGTACTTGACTCATAGAAAAAGTTAAGGTACCCCAGCTCTAGCACACGCAGCCTGGGCATCCCAAATAGACAGAGGTCTACCGCATTGCTGTTTTCACCCCAGATAAACAAGTGTTCCAGGAGAGGAAGCTGTTGTGAGAAGAATTTCTGAAGTTGACTGGTTGAGAAGATGAAGCTGTAGCCACGCAAGATGAGGTGACGAAGGGAGGGAAAGTGAATTGTGGTAGTGTCTGGTTTCAGTAATAGATAGGAAGTCTCTAAGGTAAGGCTCTCCAAGAATAGGAATGGCTCTCCACTGGGAACTATAAACTGAATACATGTTTCTGCTTGTATTTCTAAACTGAGGAGCATTGGGAACCATGGAGGATATATGTCCAGCATTGAAACAGAACCCAATTTTAGATGTCTTAGCATCTTGGGACCCTGAAGTTGTATGCCTGAGATATGCTCTAAGTAGGTGCCCAGAAGATTCAAGGTAGTCAGAGCAGGAAGATGAGAAAGCCAGCCTGGTCTGAGTACTTTAATTTGATTCCAGCTCAAGTCTAGTGTCCTCAGCCACCTCAGTCCCTGCAGGCTCTCATTGGATAAGCTAGAGATGTTATTACCACTCAGCCAGAGCTCCTGGAGCTGTGAAAGAGAGGAGAAAGCCCCTTGGGGTACATCACAGAGTTGGTTGTTGGACAGATCTAGCACCTTTAAGTTTGTGCTAAACAGTCCTTCTGGAAGCTCCAAGATTGGGCCAAGCTTATTCATAGATAGGTTGAGCTTCTGAAGTTGGGGTAAAGAACGTAGAAACCTGATGGGAAGTGATTGTAGATGGTTATCATGAAGGCTAAGGAATTCTAGGGCTTTATAACCTGGGAGATCTTCATTTTCCAAGATGTTCTGGATTTGGTTCTTCCCAAGATCAAGTGCACGAAGCTCAGAGTAGCCAGTCCCATTTGCAGGCAGTTTTTCTATACCTGTACCCACAAGGGAGAGGAAGTGCAAATGGAGCATTCCTGAGCTTGTGAGATCAAGTGCTCTTAGTGGGGTGCCATCCAATATTAGGGAATGGAGTATGAGGCCGTACAAGTCTCTGACACCTGCTTGCTTCAGCTGAAGGTTGTAAGATAAATCCAGCATCTCCAGAAAGGGTGCCTTTGGTTTGGTATTGGGTGTAGAAGAGGCACTCAGCAGAAGATCTGGAAAGAGCCTTTGAAGTTCCTGCAACTTTGTCAGACAGCTGTTCCTCATGGTTAGATGCCTAAGACTAGTTGGCAAGTAGTTGCTTTGGCTATAAGTCAGACAGTATCCTTGAAAGGAAAGATGTCTAAGGGATCTGAGAAACTCTAAACAATTTGGAGGGAGGAATAGACTTAGGCAACAGGGAGCATGATGCTCAAAAAAAAGGTACTGTAGCTGGTCCAGTCCTTGAAAAGTCCTAGATGTGATGTTGGTTGTACCCAATTGCAGCCTTAGAAGCTGTAGGGAGTGGAAGCGATCAAAAGCATTAGCTGGCAGAGTAGGAACCATGCCCTGTAGGCAGAGTACTTCTGTATTTCTGGGCACTCTTTCTAGGGTCTGATTCATGTTTTTAACGTTGGAACAAGATGCCAAAAGGTGCAGTCCGGGGGCCAAGGTACAGAATGGGATGTAGTAGGAAAGGTTAGGAAACAGCAAGCTGTCTGCTATGATGCAATCAGGGATGGTCCAGGCCCAGCCAGTCAAGTTAAGGCTCACCAAAGTCAATAGTATCAGAATGAGAAGAACAGAGCAGAGTTGATGTCTTTCCATCCTTGGAATTGATTCTAGAAAAAGAGGGAAAGAATGTGGTAACAACTTTTAGTGATGAGCAATCCCAGCCTGGGCCTTCTAATGTGCTTTACATCCTTGGGATCTCAGGACATATTGGGAAATATCCCTTTAATCAAGATATTAGTGACACATTCACCAAGCCACAGAGTCAAGTTGTGGCCACTGATGTGTGACTCCAAGCAGGTAGGAAACCAGAGAAAACAGAGTCATAGGGCTACAGGAGACTCATAGAAGCCTGTTATGTTCCAACTTCCCTGCTGGGGATAACTGGCTCAGGCTACTGAGTTTATTGGAGGAAGCCATCATTCAAAACAAGGCAGAAAGCTGACTTGTTCATTAGAGAGTACACTGGAAAAGGGAACCATGCTACTGACACATTTATATATGAAGAAAGTTCTTAGCCATGTGACAACGGTGGACTCTAGTCCTTCTTTACTAATGAGGCTGTGAAGCTAAATTATGTGTCTTAGTCAAAGAAGCAGAAAGTGCCAGGCATGAGACTATAGTCAATATTTTTCCTACCAGGATTAGTGTTCTGACATAAATGTTCCCAGATAGAACTAAGGAAAACTTTCAGGTAGATTTTAGGGTTGAGTTCAGGGAGACAATATTCAAAAATAGTTCAGGTAAAATATTCAAAGGAAATAAAGAAAGTAGGCTAATAAAAAACAAAGGAAATAATGTCTTGACACTTTTGAGCCTAGAGCCTAGCACTAGTGGTGGTAATAGTGAGTTGGCTATGTTCTCATTATTTGTGTCTCTTCTCTCGTGGAGAGAGGCCTCTGAGTGACCACTGTTAAATTAGTGGTGGTCATGAAAGTCCCTGAAGGGTTTGGAAGAGACAGGAGAGTAGTCTTTTTCTAGGGATTACAGGCACCAGTTAGTCACAAGTGAAGGGCACTGTCCTATTCAGTAGCTCATGCCCTTGTGCAGAGGATTTAGCATGGAAGGCCATGGACTTCTCTACTTTGGTCACTATTTCTCCTGTGTGATAACACACTGATCGGAGGCATGTGAGTATATTGTGTCCAAGGGCCTTTCTCTGTCTCTCTGTCTCTCTGTCTCTCTGTCTCTCTGTCTCTCTGTCTCTCTGTCTCTCTGTCTCTCTGTCTCTCTGTCTCTCTGTCTCTCTGTCTCTTTCCCCCTCTCTCTTTCTCTCTCTCCTCCCTCTTTCTCTCCCTCCCCCTCTCTCTTTCTCTCTTCCTCCTGAGCCTCAGATTCCACTGAAGTTCAGAGGAGCCAGAGAAGAGTCTGAGACTTTATCTTCTAAGAGTCTGAGATTTCATCTTCTAAAAGGCATGGCCTCATTGTAGATGCTCTTTGTTGATCTTATCCCATCTTTCTACAGCAAAGGGTGTTTTTTTCTTTTTTTTCTTTTCTTTTTTCTTTTCCTTTTTTCCTTTCTTTTCTTTCTTTCCCCTTAATTTCCCTTCCTTCCTTCCTTCCTTCCTTCCTTCCTTCCTTCCTTCCTTCCTTCCTTCCTTCCTTCCTTTGTTCCAAGCCTTGAAGTATCAAATAGTGTACCATGGTAATTGAAACTTTCTTTTTCCTTTTAGTTTATCTAGGATGAATTCAGGGACTAGAATAGATTTCAGATCAAGGAGACACAGTGACCTTGGTACTGAGACCCTGGCACTACAGAAGTATGGGTATGATAGCAACTTGTGTCTCAAGATATCAGGTTTAATATAACCCTGAAAGACATACATAGATTGTCCAAGAACTACTGTGTCTCTTGTGGTCACCTAAACTGTGGCAATCCTTAGTCCAACTGTCCCCAGATTCATCCTGGTCACCAGTGGCCCGATCTTTGGCTCTCTCTCAAGAGAGCTAGATGCTTAGTGGTTTGCCTTCTTCCCTGCTGGTGTCAATAATACTCATCTACCTTGCTCCGAAAATTTTGTTATTAGGACAGCATTTCTTACCTTTCAGCATGGGGTTGTGGAGACAGACTTATGTTCTTTGGAGGAGTTCTCTTTCATCTCCCACGGCCAAAGAAGAAAACCTTCCTCTTCCCTCCAGGACAGCTTCTGCTCTGCTGCACAGAAATATGTTATTGGTGATAGGTGGGAAGTTCTAGGGAAGAGGGAGAGTGTTTAGTTAATTTTAGGAAAGGTGAAGCATGACTTCCCTTTAGATAGTCTTCTTTTCTTTCAGTTTCATGACTTCCTCTTTTCTAGTGTACTCTGTGGGCTTCAGTTCTCACATACTTTGTATCACATCCTCCTAACATCTGGAAAAGCAGTCTTCATTTTACTGGACAATTCTGAGTCTTAACATGAGAGAGTCTCATGCTTTCTGCCATTTCTATCATTCCTTTGTCTTCAGACTACAGTTACTAGAGGGATCTCAGGTGTTCTGTGATGTGATGGTCAAACAATGAATAGAACTAGGCATGGAGTTGTAGGAGTGAAGCTTGTAGTGGAACCACAGACTCCATTGCACAGGAGATGTTAGCTCCAGCAAGCATGCAGCCCTGAAGCTGGTGTGGTTACAGAGATTTTATGAACAAAAGGCAATGAAGAGTTTTCTGAAGGGGTAGGTCTTTATTTGGCTGCTAGAGGTAATTTGCTTGTTTGCTGGAGGGGGGCTGTACAATCCTTGTTGCAATCAGGGGAAGTTCAAACGATCACCTTGCATGGTTGCTGGGTCTCAGAGTTTGTCATGTAAGCCTGAGTCTATGTTCTTGTTTCACCACCGGTCCTGTGTGTGTGCATGCATGTGTGCTCACATGGATGCATGTGTGCAGGCATCTGTGTGGAGACCAGAGGACAAAATGAGTGCTGATACCTTGTTGGTATCATGGGCCTTTTACCTTGTTTTAAACTGGGTCTCTGTTGTTTTTGTATTGCATGATTGGTGTAAGGTGGACTCTCAAGGTCATTTTGATTTGCATTTCCCTAATGACTAAGGACTTTGCACATTTCTTGAAGTGCTTCTCAGCCATTCAAGATTTCTCTGTTGTGAATTCTTTGTTTAGTTTTATACCTCATTTTTTTTTGATTGGGTTGTTTGAGTTTTTTGAAGGTTAGCTTCTTGAGTTCTTTATATATTTTAGATATTAGCCCTCAAATAGATGTGGATTTAGTGAAAATATTTTTCCCTATCTGTAGGTTGCCAATTTGTCCTATTGACTATGTTCTTTGCCTTACAGCTTTCTAGTTTCTTGAGGTTTTATCTATCAATTCTTGATCTTAGAGTCTGTGCCATTGGAGTTCTGTTTAGGAAATCTCCCCCTGACCCCTGTGCCAGTGAGTTTGAGGCTCTTTCCTACTCTCCTATTAGATTCAGTTTATCTGTTTTTATGTTGAGGCCCTTGATTCACTTGACTTGAGCTTTGTGTGAGGTAACAACTATGGATCTATTTTTATTTTTCTACATACTGACTGGCAGTTAGACCAGCATCATTTGTTGATGATGCTTTCCCTTTTCCATCGTATATTTTTGGCTTCTTTTTTCAAAGATCAGCTGTCCATGTGTGTGGTTTTGTGTCTTGGTCTTCCATTCTATTCCATTTATCCACTTGTCTGTCTCTGTATCAATACCATGCAGTTGTTTTTTTTTAAATCATTATCCTTCTGTAGTATAGTTTGAGGTTAGAGATGGTGATTTCCACAGAAGTTATCTTATTGCTAAGAATAGTTTTCACTATCCTGGGTTTTTTATTTTACTCTTTTAATATTACTTTTTTAATGTTTTTAATTTTTGAGAAATTTATAAAACATTGTACCATTATTGTACCATCTTGCAATAGAATAGAAGTTGTTTTATTCTTGTAGCAGATAGGGTTCATGCTTAGGTGAAGCTGATGATTACTGCTCTCTTTCAGTAGTTCCTTCCCATACTATAAACGCTAGTCAGTAGAGATGAAGCTTCCAGTTGAGTATTAGCTTGATTTTTTTCATAGTCTATGACATATGTATGTAATGTCTTCAGCAACAGGGTCTTACCATCAGATTTTGGATGGTAACTCGTAGCACTGCCAATACTATATAATGTTTGGAGGAATCTAAATGAACTTTTTTGCTAATTACTCAAAAGATGTAAAACATTTCTGAAACTATGAAGTTTTATTTGGTAGCATATGTTATCTAGTTGGGAGTACTGTCTTCTTCTTTACATGGTAACTCTATTTAAATTCCTTTTATATAAGTTTACATTTTAGGAAGTTTCTATAACAGTAGGCTTCCATATGGTTTTTAAAAAAGCCCTTTGTTTCAGTTTTCCCTACTCATTCCCCCTCCTATCTGGCCCTGTCCCCCAGGACATTTAATACTTCTGTTCTAATTTCCCCTTTATTCCTTAATAACACTATATTCTATTTCCCCTTCCTTGCAAGATCCTCTCCTTCCTCCATTCTCTGCTGGTTACCTCACCTCTGTGAGTATTCTGGTTGAAACATACATATCTAAAGTTTAAAAACTAACATCCACATATAAGAAAAAAACCCAGAATGTTTGTTTTTCTTAGTCTTGGTCATCTCAATTGAGATGATTGTCACTAGCTCCATTCGTATATCTGGCAAAAATTTTTGCTTATCTTTATTTATTTATTTTTACAGATGGATAGTATTTTTTTAAGCTAAATTTTGGTGGACCATAACATCTACCTAGTCTGGAGTGAGGGAAGGGGCTTTTCTTGCAGAAACAAAGTTAGAAAAATTTTAAGACACATGGCAAAAAGATATTCAAAAAAAGTCCCAGTGAGGATTCAGTATTGTGGAGTAGCAGGACCCAGAGGCCTCGAACCAGACTCAGTACAATGAACATTTGCAAGAAAAGCTGTTTGGATAAAAGGAACTGTTGTGTGGTATACTGCGACACACCACAACTTCTGTGGTGAGATATTTTGTTTGTCAATTTGTTTTCTTTTGGGGGGCTTGCTAGGATAGAGAGTGGACATAGAGGGACAAGGAGATGAGTGGGATTGGGGTTCATGTTGTGAAATTTACAAATAAAAAGATTTTTTAAAATTAATAATAAAATGACTTCTAACAAGATTCTGCTATACTAATCAATCAGTGTCTTTTCAATCATTATCAAAGAAGCTCACTCCTGCTGCAGATGGGAACAAGCACAGAGATGTTACATACAGCTGAAAAGAGACTTTGGGATACAGTTGTAAATGAGATGTCTCCATCAAATCTCTCTCTTCAGTGCTCATGAAAGCCCTTGGGAGAGGAGGCAGAAAGAGTTAGGAACCAAAAATAATGGTGGACTCCAGGAGAACAAGGCACCCTAAATCAGCCAAGCAAAGCTCACATGAATTCACAGAGAATGAAGTACAGGGCCTGCACAATTCTGCACCAGTTCTTCTGTGTATAAATTATTGTTGAGGTGGTTACCCTGGAGGTGAGAGAGTCTGTATGTAGACCCAAGTTATGCTATGTTACCTTGCCTCCAAATTATTTCTGATTGGTAAATAAAGAAGCCTGTAGCCTATAGCTGAGCAGAATTGAGATAGGTGGGGCTTCGTGTTCTAGGCTTAGAGGTCAGAGCAAACCACAGGAGAGAAAGACAAAGGTGAAAGAGGAGAAGGCAGACACCATGGGTTGGTTAGGAGTCAAGAAAGTGTAGCTCTGAGGGCTGGCCAATTGGAGTTAAGAGCAGCCCAAATAAGAGCAGCAACCAACCAGAGCTCCCCAGGGTCTAAACCACCAGCCTGGGAGCACATAGCTGTATGTGTAGGGGAGGATGGCCTTGTCGGGCATAGGTGGGAGAGGAGATTCTTGGTCCCATGAAGGACGAACACAGAGTGTGGAGGGGTATATGAGAATGGGAAGGTGGGAGTGGGAGCGGGGTGTAGGTGGGGGCACAGCCTCATAGAAGCATGAAGAGGGGGGATGGGATAGGAGGTTTCTGGGTGGTGGGAGGAAGTGGGGAAAGGGGATAAAATCTGAAATGTAAATATAATACCCCCCAAAAAAGAGCAGCCCAAATAAAAGTAAGTAATAACTCAGAATTATTGATAGGAATTGAATTTACTAGCACACAGGGTATGTATCTGCTTAGCCCTAGTGCTGATTAAGGCTTATTGTAAATATAAAGGTTGTGTGTATCTTTTATCTGGGAACTAAATGGCCAAAGGCAGGGTAGAAACCATGGATTGGGATTAAAAATTTCCACAACATGTTATAGCTTTCAGTTTAGCAATTTTTTAGACCTATTGAGTTTGTGAATGAAAGGGTCTCTGATTCTTCTGCCTTCTCTAGGGGCTATTTTCCTTAGGTTGGTTTGCCTTGGTCAACCTTGATATGACATTTAAAATTTTTTATTTTATTTTGTTAAATTTTGTCATTATCTCTTAGAAGCCTATTCTTTTTCTAATGAGTGACAGAAAGAAAGTGGATCTGAATTGTGTGAGATAGGTTAGAACTTGAAGGAGTAGAGGAAGGGGAACTAAGACATATTGCATGAAAAAAGAATCTATTTTCAATAAAAAGTTGTCGGGAACTGGACAACCTAGAAAGTAACCAAATATATACATAATGTGTGTGTGTGTGTGTGTGTGTGTATATGTAATATCTATCTATCTATCTATCTATCTATCTATCTATCTATCTATCTATCTATCTATCTATCTATC
>JANHMN010000001.1:195851771-195873489 GCA_030674055.1 Rhabdomys pumilio | reverse complement strand
ATGTATCTATCTATCTATCTATCTATCTATCTATCTATCTATCTATCTATCTTACATCATTTCCCATGAGAGAAATGCAAATCAAAACTACTTTGAGATGTCCTATTAACCTAGTCAGATCTAAAATAAGTGACAAAATATGATGGTATGATGTTTGGAAATAGAAACACTTGTTTGTTTCTACTAGAAGCACAAACAGTTGCTATAATGTAAATCAGTGTGGAGGTTCCTCAAAAAACTACAAATAAATTTGCCTTATGACTCAGATATATTAGTTTTGGGTATATTTCCAAAAGGCTCTTCGCTTTACAGTGTTACTTGTTCATCCTTGGAGATTGCTGTTGTATTTTCAGTAACCAGAGATAGGAGCAGTCTAAATGCCTATAAACTGCTGAGTTAATGATGGAGATGGGGTGCACTTATACACAGAATACTATTCAGCTACTAAGGAAAATTATGATATTTGAGTTGAATGAATGGAGTTGGAAACAAGTCATTCTGAGTTAGTTATTACAGATTCAAAAACATTGTAAGTTTTTTCTTAAATATGAATACTAGTTTTAGTTCTTTAGATATATGTGTTTTATTTGTAATACACACAAAGTTCAGGAATCTACTAAGGGACCAGGTGGGAGATAGTTCTTTCGGGGTAGGGAAAAAAGAAGACGTGATATAAAAGTTTAGAGGGTACTTGAAATGGGAAGATTTAATTTGAGTTGAAAATGGGGATGTATGATAAAAGAGGAAATAGTAGGAGGGGTAACTAATACTAAAAACATTTTGAAACATCATATAGAGTTATTCAACTATAGGAATACATACACAAAATGTTTAAATAGAATTATCCTATAATATGCTGAAAATATCCCTCTTGGGGGACCACAATTTGAAAATAAAATACAGTATCAAGAAGGTATCAAGAGGAACCTCCTTTTGATGTTGTTGGCTAGTAGATTCCATGGACCACCAAACATCACAGGCTACTGCTAGTATTCTTGCTTACCACCCAGAACTTTTTGACAAGGTTCTAAGGCTAAAGACACCACATACTGTGTAATAGAACATGGAGAAACCATATGGGTAATGAGTGGAAAGATTTATCACTATTGGCTAACTTCCATAATGTTTAGAGGTTCTGTGTGAATTATCAGAGGTTAAAAATAACCACCAATCTATTCTACTGTAAACTATGTGATGTAAAAATAAATGTCCTGACAATACATGTCCACTTGTACAACGGCAATACTAATGCTACAGGGTTAAGCAAAAACTTTCTGATTGTATTGAAGTATTGCTCCACAAGATGGAACCCAGATCTAGCATACTTATTGATGCCAATAACCTGTGACTAGAGAAGACTCATGCTACAGGTGATACTACTATTATCTTGCTAAATGACAATATAATTAAATTACCTTCTGACAACTCATATATATTCTAACAACCCATTATCTTAGGCAGTGTTCTGCTGCTGTCAAGAGATATCATGATCATGGCAACCCTTACAAAGGAAAGCATTTAACTTTCCTTTACTTGCAGTAAAGGAAAAAAGCCTTGCTTATAGTTTCAGAGGGTTAGTCTATTGTCATCATGGAACATGATGGCACAAAGGCAAACATGATAGCTTAGAGGTCTAAATCAAGATCTGAAAGCAGTAGGAAGAGAGGCACTGTGCCTATCATGGGTGTTTGAAAGCTCTATGCCCAACCCTAGAGAAACATTTCCTCCAACAAGACCAATTCTACCCCACCAAGGACACATCTACTTCAACAACTTAATTCCTCCCAAGTACTGCCACTCCTTGATGACCAAGAACTCAAATATATGAGCCTATGAAAGCTACTCTTATTCAAACCACTACATTCTACTTCCTGGACAACATAGACATATAGTCATAACAGAATGCAAAATATGCATTCAGTCTAACCTTAAAAGTCCCCATAGATTTCCTGTCTCAAGACTGCTTAAAAGTCCAAAATCTCTTCTGAGACTTAAGGAAATGTTTCAGCCATAAAATCCTACAAATCAAAATAAAAAAGATCATATACTTCTAACATACAATGGTACAGAATATACATTACCATTCCAAAATGGGGGAAAGAAAGCATAGTAAGGAAATACTGGACCAAAACAAAACTAAAACTCAGTTGGGCAAATTCCAAATACTGTATCTTCATGTGTGATGTCATAGAGCTCTTCAGATCTACTTCTTTTCAGCTCTGTTAACTGAAACACACTTCTATTTCTTGAGCTGGTTCAACATCGTGTTAGTAGCTCTCCTTGATAGGCACCTTACAACTCTGGTATCCCCAACATCTTAGTAGTGAAATCCAGGCTTCATTTTCAGAGTTTTATGTAATGGTCTTTCTGGGACTCCATGCAGGAACACCCCTAATACACTCCTGGGCTCAACAATGTTCATTTTCCATGGAAAATTGTAAGCTTATATTATTCTTTTGTTTTTAACATTTTTTTGCATTTTTTATTGGATATTTTATTTATTTAATTTATTTATAATATAGATGTCATCCCCTTTCTCCATTTCCTCTTTCTTGTACTCCCTATTTCACCCCTCCTCTTTTTTGCTTTTATACCATTTTAATTACATGTATGTATTGAGGTCAGTTCTAGGCTAAGGGTCTAGCAGTACAATAGATGCAAATAGTCAAGGAACAAGCAAGACAACAAACACAAGTAGTGAATAGTCAAAGAACAAGCAAAGCATTAAACCCAATTACATGAACACTCCTGTGATCACTGTTTCTAAGGGCTTATCAGAATGACCAAAGTATCTGAGCCTACTTTTCTGTCTTAGCCCAAAGTCATTTTCCTGTCTGAAGGCTTATATTTTTCAAAACCCGCTTTAGTAAGGGTTTTTAAACACTGACCAGAGGTAGTGGAGGAAGATGGCTAAGAGAACAAGGGGTATGTGTGTGTGTGGACATGATCAGAAGTACTTCTTTGGGGCAATTCCAATCTTCATTGTCATCAGTCCAGTCCACTAGCAAAACACCAAACATAAATCAGCAGCAGTGGCTCTACCTAGAAAAAACTGTGAGACTCTGCCCATCGGCAGGAGTCTGCTGAAGCAAGAAGCAGCCAGACCACAAGTTCTTTGGAGTGTTTCTCTCTATGAAGTAACTAGTGAAGATTAGAGAAGAAAGCAAGATGAACCAATGCAAGAGCATTGTCAGTGAAGCCAATAAAGACCAGCAAGGCAAACCAATACCAGAGCATCATCCACTGCCTGTTGGGTTATACTTAAACACTTTCCAAATATCATGCGTCCTCTCAAGCACCCGCTGTAGTAAAACATCACATGCCCTTTCGCCACACAACTTCCAGAAAAGCATTGCATGCATGTTCTCAGGAAAACATCCTCTCATGTAGGAGGAGCTAAGGTGGGAGGAGTAAAGGAGAGGAAAAGGAGAAGGAAGAGGAGGAGCCGAGGGAGAGAGACTGAACAAGAGAAGTGGACATGGAGGCTGATGTTCGCTTGTCTGTAGCAGTCAAAGGTAGTTGGTATATCTAGGTTGGGTATTGGGTTTCACCTCTGATTGTAAGAGTATCTTGTTATTGATCGTTACTAAATATATAAGCCTTTGGATAATCTAAGCATTAGAATCTCATCTGTACCGAGCCCGTGTGGTTGGCGGGATGGTCCTGGCACTGCCCAGCCTTGCAGAGACAGTGTGGAAGATTGGCAGAGACATCTCCCATGCTGGCATCTCGTGGGTGGCAGGGCTGGTGTTTCTAGCTGGCTGTTTCTAGCTGTAGGGCACATGTGGTTTCTGATCATGCAACATGGCAGCTGATCTAGGCAGAGCTGCCACAGTTTAGACAGTCAGCTTCACCGGTGGCCATTTTTTAAATAATTACTACAACACTCTGATATATTTGCTAAAGTAAAACAACTTCTCTTAAGACAGCTTCCAGAAAAACATCACCTGACACAATGGAATCTCCAAGGAAACCAGAAATTTCCACTTCAGACAAGAGTCCAAAGTCTTTCTCTTTATTCTTGTCTCTAAAGTCAGGCTGATGTGGCCAAAGCTGCTTAGTTCTTCTGCTTACTGGGGCTACATTTTCATCTGCTGTCTTCAGTGTTTTCCTTCATTGCTTAGGCTTTTCTCTAATTCCTTTTCACAATTGAAAGCTTTGTGGGTGGGATCCTGCCCTGACATTCCCACTCCCTTCATTCCATTTGAGATCAGGCTTTTCTTTAAATATTTTATCTTCTTGAACACTGAATTTAGCTGTTTTATATTTTCTGGTGCCCTCTTTCTCCTCAAATGTTACATTTTGTATTTTTTTCTTTCTCAGTTTGCTCCTTTTCATTATATACCTGCATAAGAGGAGCCACTAGCAACCACATGACACAGTTAATATCTTGAAATCTCCACCTTCAAGGCACAGAGTGTCTTGAAATCTCCTCCAGCAATGCCATTTTTGTTTTTTGTTTTTGTTTTTTGTTTTGTTTTTTTTAAACCTAATTCTTTATTTAAAAAAATCACAAAACAGTCTCTAGGCCACTTAATATTACTTTCCTTTGAAACTTCTTGAGCTGGGCCTTCATAATCTCCATTGCCCTCAGCACAAGTGTCTTCTATGTCATTATTAATATGGACCATTAAGCCCTGTTTAATGTTTTTAACTGATTCTCTAATCTGAAGTCCCAAATACACATTCTACCAACAAACAGCATGGCCAGGCCTGCCACAGCAATACCTTGTTCCCTAGGATTGACTTCTTAGACAGTTTTCTATTACTGTGACGTGAACCCATGACCATGGCAACTCTTACAAAGGAAAGCATTTAATTGAGTCTTGCTTACACTTTCAGAGCATAGTTTATTGTCATCATGGAGTGAGCATGGTGGCACATAGGCAGACATAGTAGCTAGGAGTTCTATGTCTGGATCCAAAAGTAGTAGGAAGAGAGACCCTGGGGTTTTGAAGCCTCAAAGCCTACCACAGTGATATACTTTCTATAATAAGGCCACCATACCCAAAAGTGAGTTCATTTTTAAACCTCTACCAGAGAGGCCTTTTCTTGCAGTAGATGGTGATTAACAGACATCCACATCCTTTCAATGTTCAGAGAACTAGATTTCTGAGAGCTCAGTCATAAAGGGTATATTTCTATCACATCTCCTCCTCCAAAGGCTTAAGAGTAATAATCACAGTGGAGCGGGAAGAGAGGTAGCTAGAGCTAGAAGAGATGGATGACAACAGAGAAACAGTATTTTCTGGACACAACAGGGCAGCCGCACATGGCAACTCACAGTGGTTGCAACAAGGCCTGATAGCTAACATTCCATTTAGACTTACTATGCTTGAGAGCCCAACTTTGCCAAAGACGCCTCTAACATGTAATCCCCTATCTTGTACAGGCTGTACCCTAGCAGCCCACTTCCTTTCCACACCTGCCCCCTCCCCCAAACTTTGAAGACTATTCCTAAATTGGTAGATCTTGTAAAACATATTTTTTTTCAAAAAAAAATCAAGATACAACATTTTTAGCTCAAAAGACTAACAGGTCTTTCTGTTTTTGAAATCAAACTTGCTTACTCTGCTCAATGATTAGAACAACTGCAAGACAATATGTTCAAATTAGACCCTGCCTACATGTAATTTTGTGGTTTTTGACTTTATATGCTTTAGACAAACATTACTAGATGTTGCATCTTGAGAGAATTCTTGGTTGCAGTCCTGATGCTGTGGGCATCTGAAGCCAGTATTATAAACCTTCTTATTATTGAATTAAAATTTATTCAGGCTCTTGGTGAATCTCTGAGTGAGTGACCCCAGACCCACAAAAGTGCAAGCTCAAGCCAGACAAAAATCCCAGTTTGGAAAGAAATGGTCAAAAGTGCCATGTCCAGTTGAGCTGCTGACAATTGATAGCTACTGTGACAGCAAGTGCCACTTTTCTTTAATTGTGTGAGCTCTATGATTTTGGCTACGCTCCAGGGGAAAGGCCCTCGCATAAGGACATTGAAGAACACAAATTGAACTTGCTGGGAGGAGAAATGGGAAGGGAAAAGTGATGTAGTTCTATTTTAACTAGTAATGTAAAAAGAAGTGAGGGGGAGTAAATAGCCCATAGTGACTGAAAAATATTATATCTTAAGGATAGCAATTTATAAAAATTGTCAATCACTAAGAATTGTAGCTTTATTTTCCATATATATGCATACATATGTGACCTGAGATGAGCTGTCTGAGGTGTCATGAGACAGATATGCATGAAGCTGCATAGCATTATGAAGGCTGTGTTTCTCCTGCAGTTTCCAGGTAACTGGGTTGATACTTTACTTCTATCACTTCAGGAACATTGTTGAGTTAAAACCACACAGGCTTTTCATTCAGGCAGAGACTGAGACATAGAAATTGGTTGGTAGATACAGTTCTAAATTAATTAATCTAAAGTGAGATTTAAAAATTTGTCTGGTCTATGCCCCAGGCCTGAGAATTTGGGAGCATACAACTCTCAGGTCAGCTTTCTGACAAGAACTGATATCCAGTTAACTCAAACAATAGCAACCCAGGGAATCTCAGGGCTCATTAGGCTTAGAGATAGTGTAATGACCAGAAGAATCCCATACAGAGCCAGAGCCTTAGGGACAAGGGATGTTTCTAATCTACACAGCCTTTGTTTAATTAGAGACTGGCTTATAAAGAAGTAGTTAAGACACAGTTTTGGCAACTGGGACGGTCATCTGAAGATTACTTTTTCTCATCCTGAGACTGAGGGAACATAGGTGTGATGATCAGCAAGACACTACATTATTTTCATCACATTTCGAGCACACTGTTGCCCATACGCAATGATGTAAGTCTACATAGATGCGTATCCAACTATACCCACGTCTCTAGTCTCATTTCTGTTTTCAATGCTTTTAAAATGCATTTCATGTTTTAGTCTCTATACTCTCCTCGTATTTATCATTTTAATCTAAGAAACAATTTGCAGGGTCCATCAAGTCCAGAACAGGGTGTTGGATCTCCTGGATTTAGAGTTATAGAAGCATGTGGGCTCTGGGAATTAAATGTTGGTCCTCTAGAAGAGAGATCAATGCTCTTAACTGTTGAGCCATATCTCCATCCCTTAGATCTCAGTTTAGGAAGAAAGGTTATAGGTCATCTGCCCAACTCTTAGTAAGTAGCTGGACTATTTGAAGAGCTTTTTTTTTGTTGTTCTCTTTCCTTTATGCAGTAGGATTCTTTCCCAAACACATATTTACTCTTAAAAGTTTTCATTCTATGACGTATTTTGTGAGCTGAACATATTTGCTAACTTTTGAAAACTCTCGTTATTCCTAGGAAAAGCAGCATGAAATGACTGATAGGCTGGAATGGAACAACGAAGCTGAAATCTTAATTTTTATTTCACCTGTTTGGTCCTGTAAAATTTAAGAAAAGAAGTTTGAAATAACATTTAACTTGCACATGGAGCATGCAAACCATGCATATTAACGGGGCAGCATGATGCTTTGATATCTGTATGCACTGTGTAATGTAGACCAGACTAACACTGTTTTCTGCAACAATTATTTTTTAGGGTGAAAATGGTCAATGTTCCTTCTAGCTTTATGAGGTAGCTGGATCATTTTGTTGTTGTTGAACACCAGAGCTGACTTTTGCCTGATTATAACCAAGTATTCAGCAATTAAATCAGCATTTCCTCATCCGACTTACACATCTCCACTGACCTCTGATCTTCTGTTTCAGCTTGTATGAGATAAATCTTTTCTATTCCACATGTGAGTAAAATCAGGAACATGTGTCTTTCCTTGCCTGGATTATTGCATTTCTGTAGTTTTCTCCAGTTCTGTCTATCTTGTTACCAATGACAGAATTTCATCTTCTTTTAAACACCATCTCTTTGTGTATCTGTCTTCCTTATCCATTCATCAGCTGATAGGGTGTTAAACTGCTTTTACTCTCTGACTCTTATTAATGATGCTGCAGTAAACCTGGGAGAACAGAAACCTCTTCGTATCCTAATTTCATTTCTTGTAGGTACAAACCCACTAAATGGTTTTATACCTTCATAGTAAAGGAGAATTTCAGGGTCATTCTGTTCTTCATAATGGCTCTGTTCCTTTTCATTCTTGGAGAGATAAAATACATCGTAATGGAAGATAATCTTATTAGTAGCCATTCTTTGATGTCAAAGGGGACAATACAGTTTGTATCCTTAATAAAACATTCAGTGGTTCGTTTTCTTTCTGTGATTAGAGATTATCAGAAACAGACACTTTTTAGAAAACATGTTGATTTTTTATTAAGTATTGAAAGTAAACTGGACATTTTTGGCATTATATTTCATATTATCTGAAGGCAATGTATGTCTTGAACAAACAAAACAAAAAATATGTAAAATCTAAAACTTAGTCTTTACCTTAATAATAACTCAACTAACCGATAATAACTCAAATAATCAAACATTTACAACAAATGTCATTTTGTTTCAAGTATAGAAATGTGATTGCATTCTTAATCAAAAATGTTAATATCATAAGCCTTAGAAGCTATCTAAATATGAACAGCATTGAAATTCCTCAATATTACTTCAAAGAAGTAGACCATTAACTCAGGCTTAAAATAGCTTGTAATCATATGGGTTTTGATACATTTACATATTCTTATTTAATCTACCACTATGGTTTAATTTTAATCGTACATACTTTAATACAAGATCATCTCTCTTTTGAGCTATACTTTTGAAATTATAGTAATATAGTAATTATACTAATGAATTGGTATACATTACACCTTTCCTGTAAGGATCAAGCCTCACAGGAAATTCTTCAGTATAAAATTTAAATTACATTCTTTTAGTTTATTTTGTGTGTAAATGTGTGTAAATGAGTAAATATGGCACAGCACATGTGTAGAGGTCAGAACAATTTGAAGGTGTTAGTTCTTTCCTTCCACCGTATGGGTTGGATTCTGCAACTGAACTCAAGTCATTGGGCTTGCAGCAACATCTCACCTACCCATCAATCTGATTGTGTGTGTGTGTGTGTATTCTTTAATATATATGTGTGTGTATGTTATTTGTTTTTTATTGCTTATACAATATGGTATTAGAGATTATATTTATAATTATAATATACAGTCACTAAACCCAGACACTATTGTGGATGCCAAGAAGTGCATGCTGACAGGAGCATGATATAGCTTAGCTGTCTCATGAGAGGCTATGCCAGAGTCTGAAAAATACAGAGACTGATGCTGGCAGCCAACCATTGAGCACGGGGTCCCCAGTGGAGTCCTCAATGGAGGAGTTAGAGAAAGGACTGAAGGAGCTGAAGGGGACATACAATAATATCAACCAACCAGACCCCCCAGAGCTCCCAGGGACTAAACCACCGACCGAGGAGTACTCATGGAAGGACCCATGGCTCCAGTTGCATATGTAGCAGAGGATGGCCTTGTTGGGCATCAATGGGAGGAGAGGCCCTTGTTCCTGTGAACACTCAATGCACCAGGAAGTAGGTGGGTGGGGGAATACCCTCATAAAAGCAGGGGAAAGGAGATGAGATAGGAGGTTTCTGAGAGGGAGATCAGGAAAGGGGATAACATGTGAAATGTAAATAAAGAAAATATCCAATAAAAAATAAAACAGAAAAAAATAAAAAACTTGATCCCTATTAACTAAACATTTTAGAACACCCCCAAACCCACACAAAACAAGAATAAGAACAAAAGAAAACGACTGAGAAGCCGTTTGCTCAAGAATGTTTTCCCTCTTGATGCTTCAGAAAAAGACGAAGGAGTCTCAGTGTAGCATAGCTCATGTCTGTATACAAGAAAGCAAATCCTTTTCTATGTTGTATTTTCCCTTTGTTTTATTTTCTAGCTTATTCTAGAAGGTAAGGCAACTGCTTCCATGACTTGTTAAGACGTAGAGCAAGATGGACTTTCATACCTTGCTTAAGAGGAAAGGGCAGACACATTAGTAGAGGTGTACCCAGACGTTTCTCAGCCCAGAATATTTCTCACATCTGTTTATTACTGAAATTCTATTTTGGAGAAATATTTTTTTATTATTTAAAGTTTTATTTTTAGAAAATCTGGACTATTCTGCACGTTCTCTTTTTACACTTTTTACATTTAGTATAAGTGATTTTATTAACCAAATTGTCTGAATTTCTCAGAAGAATTAACTACAATATTGAATGGGTAAGTAAGAATAAGAAATACAAATGTTGGGCCAGTGTGATCGCTCAGCTGCCATACCTGAGTTGCATCATTGGGACCCATAAGGTAGGAGAGAATAGACTTCCAAAAGTCACCCTTTGACCTCCACATGTATACCACAGCACACATGCACCCACATACATTCCTTCATACATACACTCACACAAAATAAACAAGTAAAGTTTAATACTTTAAAAAAAATCATATGAAAAACTATAAATCACAAAAAGAAAATACAAGCATTTTCTCCTTTGGTATTTTCCCGGAGCTGGTTTTAGACACAATATTGTCTCTTCTGGGCACAGAGCTTCTACTCTAGTGAAAGTGGGTGGGTGGGTGGGAGGGAGAGGAATCAGTTAGAATTTGGGGGCAGGGGGGAGCTACTTTTTTGTAGAACATAGCAGTTTATTATTACTGAAGCATTCTCTTTTCAGTTTAATGTTATTGAACTTTTGCTACACACTGTACATGCAGAAGTACTCTCATAATTTTTCTATTTTGTCTAACCTAACCTTAATCCAATTTATTTTTTTTCTTGCACTAGGTTGCTTGATATTCTTGGCTTGGAGAAAAATAAAACCAGCTCTGAGGTGTCACAGTTTGTGCTCCTGGGCCTGTCATCTTCCTGGGAGCTACAGTTATTTCTCTTCTTAACATTTTTATTGATTTATGTGGTTATCGTTCTGGGAAACCTTTTAATAGTGACGGTCATTCAGGCTGATGCTCACCTGCTCCAGTCACCCATGTATTACTTTCTAAGCCATCTGTCTTTCATTGACCTCTGCCTCAGCTGTGTTGCTGTGCCCAAAATGCTAGGAGATTTCCTACAGAAGGAGAAGACAATACCTTTTTCAGGATGTCTGGCCCAGGTATTCTTTCTTCACTTTCTGGGAGCCAGTGAGATGTTCCTGTTGACCGTTATGGCCTATGATAGGTACGTTGCCATATGCAACCCTTTGCACTATCTGATGGTCATGAATAACCACCTGCGTCTTCGGTTGGTGTTTGGCTGCTGGTGTGGAGGTTTCATCCACTCCATCACACAGGTCATGATTGTCATCCAGCTGCCTTTTTGTGGTCCCAATGAACTGGACAACTTCTACTGTGATGTCCCCCAGGTCGTCAAGCTGGCCTGCATGGATACTTACTTGGTTGAGGTGCTGATGGTCTCTAACAGTGGTATATTATCTCTTGTCTGCTTCTTGGTCCTGCTCCTCTCCTATGCTCTCATCTTGATCACTCTGAGAACTCACCTCTACCGGGGCCAGAGCAAGGCACTGTCCACCTGTGCCTCTCACCTGACAGTGGTCAGCCTGATCTTCGTACCCTGTGTATTCATTTACTTGAGACCTTTCTGCACCTTCTCTGTGGATAAAGTAGTCTCTGTGTTTTACACGGTGATCACACCTATGCTGAACCCCCTCATCTATACACTCAGAAATGCAGACATGAAGCAAGCTATAGAAAAGCTGAGAAAGAAGCAGGTGGCATCCCACTGCTTAGTTAAAGGATGATTATAAAGAATGTTAAAGGATGTTAAAGTTATCATTATTTTTTAAAGTACGCATTCTTGATGCTCTTACTTTAATGAATGCATATGCTAAAGCCACTTTAGAGACTTGGTATCAAAGATAACACAGCATGAAATTATAACACGTTTCCTGCTATAATAGTTGTGAGACATAGTTGGCTTTGTTGAGTGTTAATATGAGGCTGGTTTCAGGAGCATTTGCTGGCTAACAAAGGATCTGCATTAATTTCAGGATTGGGCCAGAGAATACCTGGAAAGACTAATTCTCTATGCTTTTGTTTCCAGCATGTTTTCATTTCATTATTTTAGTTTACTACTTTACTTTATTCAAGTGGCAAGAGATATGATGTCCTTTCGTGTCTTCCCTGCTAGGAGTCCATTCTGTGAGGACACACCTGCTCACGATGTTTTCGCAGTCTCTTTTGAAGTAGTGCCGGTTCCTCTTGTCCACTCTCTAGCAAAGCCTGAAAACCCTAAAGTCCTCCTGCACAGTGCTCAAAGGGAATTGTTTTCTGCGCTGCCAAATTTTAAAAGCACATATCAATCTGATAAACGTTTTCATGTGTGAAGGTAGGGATGTTTGGATGATGGGAGGTACTAACCTTTTCTCTGTGGTAGTCTTCTTTCGAAGCAACATTCTCTTTCACATGGAGGGCACATTTAGCTCTAAAGAAGAGATAGAAGAAAAACAAACTGTGTTTTAGAGTACTTTCTCTACCTTTGAGGTACTTAAGTCATAACCACTGAGTTACAAAGATGCTTTGAGTCACAAGCAGTATTATTTACTTCATTTCTTAGAAATGATCTCAGGGCTGTTAAATAAGTTGCTTGATACTAGTTATAAAAAATCATGATCAATGGTATCATTTAAATGCAATAAAGATATCTTCAGAAGCACCAGACACATCCCTGACCTATTAAGGAAAGGAAGCTTGGCACCTCCTCTGTACAAAGAGTGAGTTTCAGTGATGTCTCTGTCTTTTCTCTGTAGTCTGTGTGTTTCTGATCTCTGTTGATTGGTTGTGTTTTTCATTTATTTTTTAATTTTTTAATTTTTTTCTATTGAATATTTTATTTACATTTCAGATGTTATCCCCTTACTCCATTCCCCCGCCCCATCCACCCAGGAAATTCTATACCATCCCCCTCCTCCTACTTCTGTGAGGATGTGCCTCCACCTACCCCCACAACTCCCATCTCCCCACCCTCGTATTCCCACATGCATGGTGTCCAGCCGACACGGGACCAAGGATCTCCTCTCCCACCTATGCCAGACAATGCCATCCTCCCCTACATATACAGCTGGAGCCATAGGTCCCTCCCTATGTGCTCCCAGGCTGCTGGTTTAGACACTGGGAGATCTGGTTGGTTGGCACTGTTGCTCTCCTCATGGGGCCAAAAACCCTTCATACTCCTTCAGTCTTTTCTCTAACTCCTCGATTGGGAACCCCTTGACCAGTTCAATGGTTAGCTGTGAGCATCCACCTCTGAATATGTCAGGCTTTGGCAGACCTCTAAAAAGACAGCTATATCAGGCTCCTCTTACTATGCACTTCCTGACATCCACGACAGCGTCTACCTTTGGTAACTGCACATGAGATGGATACCCATTTGGAACAGTCTCCAGATGCCCCTCCTTCAGTTTCTGTTCCACACTTTGTCTCATATTTGTTCCCATGAGTATTTTGTTACTCCTTCTAAGAAGGACCGAAGCACCCACACTTGGTTTTCCATCTTCATGATATCCATGTGGTCTGCGAGTTGAATCTTGTGTATTTCAACCTTCTGGACTAATATCCACTTATCAGTGAGTGCATACAGTGTGTGTTCTTTTGTGATTGGGTTACCTCACTCAGGATAATATTTTCGAAGTCCATCCATTACCTAAGAATTTCTCAAATTCGTTGTTTTTAATAGCCGAGTAACACTCCATTGTGTAAATGTACCACAAGTTTTGTATCTATTATTGTGTTGAAGGACATCTGGGTTCTTTCCAGTTTCTGGCTATTATAAATAAGGCTACTATGAACATAGTGGAGCATGTGTCCTTGTCATATGTTGGAACATCTTCTGGGTATATGCCCAGGAATGGTATAGCTGGGTCCTCAGGTAATGCTATTTCCAATTTTCTGAGGAATCACCAGACTGATTTCCAGAGTGGTTGTACCAGTTTGCAATCCCATCAACAATGAAGGAGTGTTCCTTTTGCTCCACATCCTCATCAGCATCTGCTGTCACCTGAGATTTTTATCTTGGCCATTCTGACAGGTGTGAGGTGGAATCTCAGGGTTGTTTTGATTTGCATTTCCTTGATGACTAAGGATGTTGAACATTTCTTTAGGTGCTTCTCGGCCATTCGAGTTTCCTCAGTTGCAAATTCTTTGTTTAGCTCTGTACCCCATTTTTAAATAGGTTTATTTGGTTGTCTGGAGTCTAATGTCTTCAGTTCTTTGTATATATTGGATATTAGCCCTCTATCCAATTGGTAAAGATCTTTTCCCAATCTGCTGGTTGCTGTTTTGTTCTATTGACAGTGTCCTTTGCATTACAGAAGCTTTGCAATTTTATGAGGCCCCATTTGTCAATTCTTGATCTTAGAGCATAAGCCACTGGTGTTCTGTTCAGGAACTTTATCCTGTACCTAGGAATTCAGAGGGTCCCAACCTTATCTTCTATTAGTTTCAGTGTATCTGGTTTTATATGAAGGTCCTTTACCCACTTGGACTTGACCTTTGTAGAAGGAGATAAGAATGAACTGATTTGCATTCTTCTACATGCTAACCTCCAGTTGAACCAACACTATTTGTTGAAAATGCTGTCTTTTTCACTGGACAGTTTTAGCTCCTTTGTCAAAGATCAAGTGACCATAGGTGTGTGGGTTCATTTCTGGGTCTTCAGTTCTATTCCATTGTTCTTCCTGCCTGTCTCTGTACCAATACCATGTATTTTTTATCACAATTGCTCTGTAGTACAGCTTGTGGTCAGGGATGGTGATTCCCCCAGAAGTTCTTTTATTGTTAAGAATAGTTTTCCTATCCTGGGTTTTTTTTTTATTATTATTATTCTAAATGAATTTGCAAACTGCTCTTCTATCTCTATGAAGAATTGAGTTGGGATTTTAATGGGGATTGCATTGAATCTGTAGATTGCTTTTGGCAAGGTGGCTATTTTTACTGTTAATCCTGCCAATCCATGAACATGGTAGATCTTTCCATCTTCTGAGATCTTCTTCAATTTCTTTCTTCAGAGATTTGAATTTCTTGTCATACAGATCTTTCACTCAAAAACTCAGGTAATAGTAGATGCTGGTCAGGATGTGGAGAAAAAGGAGCACTCCTCCATTGTTTGTGGGATTGCAAGCTGATACAGTCACTCTGGAAATCAGTCTGGTGGTTCCTCAGAAAACTGGAAATAGCATTACCTGAGGACTCAGCTATACCACTCCTGGGCATATACCCAGAAGACTCTCCAACATATAACGAGGACATGTGCTCCACTATGTTCATAGCAGCCTTATTTATAATAGCCAGAAACTGGAAAGAACCCAGATGTCCTTCAACAGAGGAATGGATATAAAAAAATGTGGTACATTTACACAACGGAGTATTACTCAGCTATTAAAAACAATGAATTAATGAAATTCTTAGGCAAATGGATGGGACTAGAAAATATCCTGAGTGAGGTAACCCAATCACAAAAGAACACACACTGTATTCACTCACTGATAAGTGGATATTAGCTCAGAAGCTCACAGTACCCAAGATACAACTCACAGACCACATGAAGCTCATGAAGAAGGAAGACCAAGGTGTGGGTGCTTCGGTCCTTCTTAAAAGGAGTAACAAACTACTAATGGGAGCAAATATGGAGACAAAGTGTGGGACAGAAACTGAAGGAGGGGCATCTGGAGACCATTCCTCCTGGGTATCCATCTCATGTGCAGTTACCAAAGGTAGATGTGGATGTGGATGTCAGGAAGTGCATAGTAACAGGAGCCTGATATAGCTGTCTCCTTAGAGGTCTGCCAGAGCCTGATATATTCAGAGGTGGATGCTCACAGCTAACCATTGAACTGATCATGGGGTTCCAATCGAGGAGTTAGAGAGAAGACTGAAGGAGCTGAAGGGGTTTGTGGCCCCATGAGGAGAGCAATACTACCAAACAACCAAATCTCCCAGTGTCTAAACCAGCAGCCTGGGAGCACATAGGGAGGGACCTATGGCTCCAGCTCTTTATGTAGGGGAGGATGGCATTGTTGGACATAGGTGGAAGAGGAAGTCCTTGGTCCAGTGAAGGCTGGATGCCCCAGTGTGGGGGAATTTGTGGGTGAGGAGGTGGGAGTGGGATGGTGGCTGGGGGCACATTCTCATAGACACAGGAAGAGGGGGATGGGATACGGGATTCCTGTGGAGGGGGGAATTGGTAAGGGGATCACATCTGAAATGTAAATAAAATATCCAATAAAAATGATACGAAAAAAGGAAAAAATAGTTATTATTATAATAAAAGCAACTGTAATATCTTCCAAGACCAAGTCTTGCCCCTGCCTTCACTATTTCCTCTTGGCTATCTTAAGGATCGAACAGGAATGGTAGAGCTGGCCTTCAGCAGACTTATTGTGATAATTTAAAGATGGAACTTTAAATGATTGGCTTTGTCCTATGAGTGTTTTATTTTTTCTATGTTTGCATCACACATTTTGACACACTTGGCAAACATTAGGCATACATAGCTATGTGAGTTGGTTTCAGCATCCTGTATTCCATTCCATTGGTGCTATGTGAGTTGATTTCAGCATCTTGTATTCTATTCCATTGGCCTACGTATTTATTTTGTGCTACTCCCAACCAGCTGTTCCATCTTTAAATACCAATACTTTAACTCCCATTGAAAGAGAAAGATCTTGGGGCAAGTGAATGTCTTGATAAATCTGAGATGTTACCATTCAGGAAAAACAGAAATATAGTTTAGTCATTTTCTATTTCTTTGGACTCTTACTGAGTGCTATGCCTGGCGAGGGACTACTCTCTCCTGTGACTGTAGAGGAATATACTTCAGGTGGGTATCAGAAATAACCATACGTTTTAAGATTTTGACAAGAAGATTCCTGTTCAGGTGGTTCCCCTCTCTCTCCTGCCAGTCAGCATATATTTCAGCAGCTGAGAAGTGGTGATTATGTATTTCTTTTAAACATGTGATGTATATTAGTGGTGTGTGTGTGTGTGTGTGTGTGTGTGTGTGTGTGATATGTTCAGTTCTTTATGTGTGTAATATGTGCCATGATTTTATAGCTAATTTTTATTACTTTTTTTTTTTTTACAGTCCAGTCTTTACTCCTCCTGGCCCACCCTTCCACAGTTCCTCATCCCATTCCTTCTCCCTCCTGTCTCCAAGAGGATATCCCCACCTTCCCCAATACCCCGCCCCACCTTGGTAGGCCTTCCCATTCCTTGGGGCCTCAAGCCTCTCTAGGGTTAGGTGCATCTTCTCTCACTGAGGCCAGAACAGGCAGTCCTCTGCTGTATGTGTTGGGGGACTCGGTCCAGCTCATGTATGCTGCCTGGTGGTTCTGTGCATTTAATGTTTTGATTATTATGTGACTGGAGGATTTACTTTTCTGGTCCAATCTATTTGATGTTCTGTAGACTTCTTGTACATTTATGGCCATTTCTTTTTTTAGGTTGGGGAAGTTTTCTTCTATGATTTTGTTGAAGACCTTTTCTGGTCCTTTGAGCTGGGAATCTTCCCTCTCTTCTATTCCTCTTATTTTTAGGTTTAACTTTTTATTGTGTCCTGGATTTCCTGAATCTTTTGAGTTAGGAATTTTTTTATGTTTTGAATTTTCTTTGATCATTATGTCAATATTTTCTAAGGTATCTTCTATGCCTAAGATTTTCTCTTCTATCTCTTGTATTCTGTTTTGACGCTTGCATCTGTAGCTCCTGATCTCTTTCCTGGGTTTTCCATCTTCAGGGTTGCCTCCATATGTGTTTTCTTTATTGTTTTTACTTCCTTTTTTAGGTCTTAGACCACTTTGTTCAATTCCTTCACCTGTTTAATTGTGAAAGATAAGAAAGATAAGATAGCTTATTATCACTGGCATAAGTTATACGGCAATTTCAATATTTTCTACTAACTTAACTTTTAATTTTTATATAGTAACTGATTAGAAGAAATCATAATTTCAATATAGAAATAATCCTAGTGTACTGATTAGGATTATAAACACAAAGAGTTTATAAATACAAAAAATGTTATAATTTTTTTTTCTAAAACAGTAATTCCATCATGTATCTTTTATAAAGGAAAACACAGAAAGTAGATTCAGAGCAGACAGATAGCTTTACTCTTGAGTTGCACAGTCAGTGAAAGTGATAACACTACTCCATTCTTAATGGTGCCAGTGAGGATGGAGAACAGCTGATGACTTGATAATTTTTTAACTTTGAGGAACTTTTTAAGATCTTGTCCCGTAATTCAACTCTTTCAATAATGCTTCTTTGGCTGCTCATTCAATATCCTTCTGTGCATACCTTAGGCATTCCTATGACAAAATGTATAAAATGACATCAGGCATTTTTTAAAAAGAGATGGTCTCATGTATTTTAGGCTAAGCTCAAACTCACTATGTAGCCAAAGATAATTTTGAATACCTGATCCTCTTATTGTCAACTAATGAGTTGTGGTATTATCGGCATGTACTTCTACACCTGGTTTTATGTGGTGCTCAGAGAAAACTCAGATTTTTTTTGTATGATGAGAAAGCACTGTGTCAACTGATCTATATCTCCAGCCCATATTTGTAAAGTTTCATAACCATTATTATGGTCTAATTCCAGAATATTTCATTACTCTGAAAAAGAAGACTGTTTACTAATCTTTCTGTCTCTATGTATTTGCCTATTCTACATAATTCATGTGAATAGAATAATAAAATATATGGTCTCAAGTTTTAAATTGGACATATTTCATGTCTTATTTTATAGTCTATAGTTGAGAATATTCTATGTTATTTGTGCTAATATTGGATGAAATGATCCATATGTGTTTATTAGATCTAATCATTTGACTTTGAAACACAATATTATCTATAAAGTTCTTGTATAATAACTATAAAATCAAGTTATAAAAATTAAAAAATCAAATAATTTTTTAAATGAATTAACAACTTTATATTGAGCCATCTACATAGTTATCCTGTAGGCCACAGGTTGAACACATCTGATACAGAAAACATGTCTAATTTTTATCTTTGTGAAGAAGGAAGAAAATAGTTGGGTTATTTTTTTTTTTGAGGCAAAGGGATTAAGAATTCTAGTAATATTATAATTTTCAAATTATTTTGGTCTTTAATTGAAATAATTTCTATGTACTATTGGCATGTTCTTAATGGCAAATGAAGGAATTTTACGTTAGGGTCACTTTTAGGACTCAAAGTACCCCAATCTATTTTATAGATAGCAACTGTTTTTAAGCAGGAAGCCATTATATTTGTTTTAGACCCTAAAAATAACAATTAATTATCATGATAGTTTTAATTTAATTTAGAGGCTGGAAACAGCTTTATTCTCCTTTCCCTATAATATCTTTTATTTTATTCTTTGAGAATTTCACAGAAATATGCCATATATTTTGCTACTGATACTTGAAGGTCCTCCTATTTGCCAACTATAACAAAACAAATGCAGAGACAGAATTTGATAGAAGATGTAGTTTTATTTAAGCCACCAAAAAAACCACTCCCCACTTTTGAAGGGACAAGGTGTTTTTAGAGGCAAATAGGAAGACAATTTATATTTTTGGAGGTAGTTTTTGCTCTCCCATGAAAGTACATTGAATGGTAGAAAACTGCTTATTTTTCTGGAATTATTTTGGTCCATTGACATAACACATTCTTGTTAATATTTTAATACATAAAAAAAAGATGTCCTATGGAATTTAGAGGACCAAGTAGAAGTAGTTTTACACGTGAAGAGTGGTTTTATGTGAGTCAATAGAGGAGTCTGCTAGGGCTCAGTTAAGGAAAACTATTGCTTCCTGATAAGGCAGTTCTCTTTCTTTATATGTTTACTTTCATTTTATCTATATGTTACACTTTGATTAATCTCTTGTATCTATTTTTCTTATTAATTTCATAATTCTACTAATACATATTGTATTAATATATAATATATGCATATATGCATACACATACCCATTCCCATATATAAAAATATATGTATATTTATAAATATATAAATATATATACATATATATGTGTATATATACACACACACACACACACACACACACACACACACACACATATATATATAAAATCTATCTTTATCTTTTGGTGTTGGCTACCATAGGTATTTTATATGTTGACAAGCATTCATGCTTTGTGGTAATCGTTGGTTGATCATACTTTTCAGTGACAAAATCTCATGGATTTCATTTATTATATGTTTGTGTGTCTGTGTGTATGAATATATATCATATATACATTAACTATATATGAATTTCCCAGCAACAAATTCAAAATAATTGTTACAAAATTTTCATGATCTATGAGAAAATGTAAATAAATTAATAAAGAATTAAAAAAAAACAGACAAAAACAAACTTAGAAGCTCAACAAAAATATTACATCATAAAGGAGAAAGAAGCTGAGGAGATGGGTGACCCTATAGGAAGGCGAGCAGTCTCAACTAACCTAGAGCCCTGAGTTCTCTCAGACACTGAGCCACCAATCAGGCAGCATACACTAGTTGATATGAGGCCCCCAGCACATATACAGCAGAGGACTGACTTGTCTGGCCTCAGTGAGAGAAGACACACCTAACTCTCAAAAGACTTGAGGCCTCAGGGAATGGGGAGGTTTGGTAGGGTGGGGTGGGATGGGGACATTCTTTTGGGGAAGGGAGGAGGAAGAATGGAATGAGGAAGTATAGGAGGGTGAGCTAGGCAGGGAGAATAATGCTGGACTGTAAAAAGGGATTAAATAATAATAATAATAATAATAATAATAATAATAATAATAATAATAAAACGATGAAAGGTGACTTTTGTATTACATTTAAAAATTCAAACACAAGTCCCATTCTGTGTTTAGATTGGTCTAGAACTCTGTAGCCCTGAGTGGACTTAGGCTTGCTAGAATCTTCCTGCCTTTAAATCTGGGTTTGAGAAGAAATGAGTCACTGAATTGGTCAAGCTTACAATTCTGTGTGGAACATTTGTAAGTTTATTGTCTTCTGTCAAATGATTTTTTCTTTTCTTGTTCTAAATTTTATTTTATCAAGCTCATATTGATTATTTCATCCTAATTTAATTTCAAAGAAGTAATACTGTAAGAATAATTCACAAAAGAGTCAGACTGAGAACCATTTGACAGGATAAAATTGAGTTAGAACCCAATGTTTCTATCAGAGATCGTGCGGCTTGGTATGTTTAACTGTGCAAGAGAGTCATTAAATGGGTGTGAAGCTGTGGGGATTACAATTAGTAATTCACTTAGAATCACGAATATACAATTTAATCAGATATTCATGCAGTAATGGCTATGTGTGTATATATGTAAGAAATAAACATTGTGCATTTTTCTTCATCATCAACTTTGGGGGAGATTAGCCCAACAACTTCTGCTGCTCTTCTCCTGCCCTTTTATCTTGTAATCCACAGTGCAAGCCCATTGTTTATACAAAACAGATGCATCCACCCATTTGTAGTTTCATACATAGCTGAAAATTGTTTGATTTATGGACTATTCTTGTTATGCTAGTCATTATATTCCTAGTACCTATAATAATGTCTGAGATGCAGATAATTATCATATGTATATAGAAACATTGAATAAAGTTAGAAATACAGCTTAAATTAAGGACTTAGTACATAAGATTTCATCAAACACGGGTAAAGGCCACAAGATGACTCAGTAGGTAAAGACATTTGCTGCAAACTCTAGTACTTACATGGTGGAAGGAAAAAAAAAAAA
>JANHMN010000001.1:195839327-195851761 GCA_030674055.1 Rhabdomys pumilio | reverse complement strand
AAAAAAAAAAAAAAAAAGATGATGTATAAGCATATAAAAAATAGTGCTTTGTTCTCCTGGCTCTTTAAAGAACTGGAGATGAGAATGCCCTGATAGATATTAGAGAGAGCAAGTTGCTTTACTTGCAAAAATTTTAAACTGTGTAAGAAATCATTTTAACCCTAGTAGTCTGTCACCTTTCTGTTATGTGAGAAGAAAATTAAAGATTGCTATCTGTTGTACAAGGAAACTGGAAGAGCTGTGCCAGCTACCTATGAAGAACAGGCTGTGTAAAAATTATAAGGAAGTGGGCTTTTGCTTTGTGTTTAGTTTCTGTTTTAAGCAAGCAGAGGTTTGAACTAATGATCCAGTTCTCATAGAATTTATGTAAATTTAAGAATTTATAAAAATATTAATAATGATTAAAGCCTTGATGATGTATCTTTAGTAAATAAAAGACTGAATTTAGCTTCTCTAATCAGGAGAAGGCAAAAGGATGAGAAGGGAAATGTAAACAATGAGAAGGGAGAAGGAAGGAAGGAGAAGAAAGAATGATGAGAATCCTTGGGTAAAAAGAGAGCACTTGAACTGACAGCTTGCATCTACTACTGTTTCCGAATCATTGAATTCATGCTGCTCACATTGCCACCTTTCCCAAGACCCTCCTCAAGCTGAGTCTGAACCTCGGTACAAATGGTTAGTCCTGAAACCATACATAGAAGTAACATTATAAGGACCGAGGAGGTATGTGTTTTTAAATATGTATATGTAGAAATATACATATTTCTACATATATATATATATATATATATATATATATATATGGAACAGCAATGAATGCAAAACAAGACCATGAACTTGAAAGAGAAAAAAGAATATATATGAGGGTTTAGAGAATAAAAAGGCAAGGGAAAAAGGAAAACATTATATTATTGTCTGAAAAATAAAAGAAGTAACAAAAATCAATTCACAAATTAAATTATCATTATAGTTCATTAAAGATATTTTTATTGACTCCAAACAAGCATGAATCTAATCATCTCTGTGCTGAAAAATTAATGAATTAGTTAAATAATTAATAAGTTTCCAAAGTAGAATAAAGTTGTGACAGTACACTATATGAAGGAAATATTAAGCAAAGATGTTAAGAATTTACAAATATCCAAACAAAAATATTTTAAATGAGGATGATTGTCAATCAAATTAAAAATACTGATGATGCCACCATTAATAGAGTATACCACAAGGAATAATAAATTTTAGGGGTGGAAGTCTAAGTTGAGTTAAATGTACAAACTGACATTTTAAATGGATAAGAAGGAACATGAGTGAAATTTCCAGGAAGTCTTGGATATACTCAAGAGACAAGACTAGGAAATACATAGTACAATGAACACATCCAACAAATCTAGAGTAATAAGATGCATGGTATTGGTGGAAAGAAAAGATTCATCAATCAGTGGCACATAATTGAGAACCCATAAGAAGTGTTCTGATAAAATGGTTTTTAATGGTTACCTGATAAAATGGTTTATCAGGTAAATGGTTTGTCAAGTAAATTCACAT
Source organism: Rhabdomys pumilio (assembly GCA_030674055.1). NCBI lineage: Eukaryota > Metazoa > Chordata > Mammalia > Rodentia > Muridae > Rhabdomys > Rhabdomys pumilio. The sequence continues at coordinate 195,850,216 of JANHMN010000001.1, read as the reverse complement.
TCCTACAACCATCTATCTTTTTTTTTTCAAACAAGAAAATACTCATTGGAAAGAAGACAGAATAGTCAACAAATGCTACTGTTCAAACTAGATAGATACATAAAGAAGAATAAAAATGGATATTTATCTCTAACTGCACAAAACTTACCTCCAAAATGAATCAAGGCCTATAGCATAAGATGTCTGAATCTGACAGATTAAAATGTAGAGAATACATCTAAACTTATGTACACAGAAAAAGGATTTATTGAATTTCCCTGGTCATATAGTTATTAAGACCAACAATTAATAAATGGAACCTCATGAATTTAAAAAAAAAACACATTCTGTACAGCAAACATTTCTATAGCTCATGTGAAGAAGCCTAGATAATCTTTACAGATACAGAATACGAACAATGTATTCTGTAGTAGGTTAGCATCTACAATAAAGAAACCCCCAAAATATACAAACATCCTAACTGTAGTGGCTGAATATGTATGGCTTCCATGGACTCATGTGTTTGACTGTTTGGCCCATAGGGAGGGGCACTAATAGAAGATGTAGCCTTGTTAGAGTATGTGTGGCTTTGTTGGAGGAAGTGCATCACTGTGTAGGCAGACTTTGAGGTCTCATATATATGCTCAATTCTGACCAGTGTGACACAGTCTCCTTCTGCTACCTGTGGATCAAGATATAGAACTATCAGCTCCTTCAGCATAATGTCTGCCTGCATGCAGCCTTGCTTTCCACCGTGATGATAATGGACTAAACCTGTGAAACTGTAAGCCAGCTCCAATTAATTTTTTTCTTTTATTAGCACTGTCATGATGTCTCTTCACAACAATGGAAACCCTAAGATACCACTGAAAATAAGTCATTGAACTAAAGAAAGAGAGTTCTCAAACAATGATACACAAACTATCAATAAACGTTTTTAAAAGGTTCAGCATACTTAGTCATTAGGCAAACCCAAACTCAGATTACTCTAAGATTTCATGACACTGGTCAAAATGTTTAAGTTCGAAAACCCAAATGAGGACAAAAACAAACAAAAAACAAAAAACAAAAAACAACAAAAACAAAACAAAACAAAACAAAAACATATGGATGCAGGAGAAAGAGAACACTTTTTAAGTGTTGATAGGAGATCAAAGTAGTGGAGTCAGTACAGAAATCAGTGTGGAGGTACCTCAAAAAGTTAAAAATAGCTCTATCTTATGATCCAGATACACCACTTGGGCATATACACTAAGAATTAAATATCCTATTACCGAGATGATCACTATTTCATGTCCATTTCTGCTTTGCTGTAACAATGCTCACATGCTGGAAACAGCCTAGGATTTCCGTCAAACTGATGAAATAATTCACATTTGGTATATATGAACAATAGTATAGTATTCAGTTATTATAAAAATGGTTTATCAGGTAAATGGATAAAGAAATGATCTTTCTAAGTAATGTAACCTAGAGCCCCAAAGAGAACTATAGTATGTTTTTTCTCATTTGTAGGTGTTATCTTTGAATCTTTAGAAATATGTGTTTGATCTAAAATATCCACAGAAGGGAAGAGGTTTGTAAAGATCAGTGGGATGTGGTTATCACCTAAAACTTGTCACTAAGTACATATTGCTCAAGATAGCACACACTTGAGTCATAGCACATGAGAAAATAAGGTTGGTACTGTGCTGGAACTTCATCTCTGTTGACTAGTTTTCACAGTGTTAGAAAGTTCTATGCACATTACTGAAAGAGAAGAGTAATCATCTATCATTTCCACCTCTGAGACCTGAGGGCTACAATAATTACTGGCCTGTGAAGACATTGTCCAGTAGTGTAATAATGGCATGAATGTAATCAACTACTTCATGAATAGTTTTAAGTCCTATTTTACAAGATGAACCCCACTATTGACCATTATTAGACAAGAACCTATGGCTAGATATATTATTGATCCTAAAAATGTAACCTATACCTCAAACTACTGCTATTATTCTGCTAATGGGACATAGTATTAAACTGTCCCTCTAATGACCTATTATTATTTCTGTAGATTAAGGCATCTCTCAGCCCTCAAGGAAGGTGAGTTTGGAGTACGTGATTAACAGAGAGACCCACAATTGTTTGAAGAGTTGAGAGGAAGACGTATAATGTTCAATCACTAAACTGAAGTTTTATCTCCTCCAAAGGCTCAGGGTTCATTGTGGAAAAGTAGTCATTTTCTTACCATCTGCTATTTTAAATATCCCTTAATGTCTGGGACCAAGAAGATTCAGATCATTACATATCTACTAAGTCTCTCTGAACAAAACAAAAGCATTTCCTCCTTTTAAAACTTAATATCAAACTCAGATCACCAGGCTTGGTGACAAGCACTCTTAGGCACTGAGCCATCATACTAGCCCATGTTTTCCACTTTCCACAAGCTAATTGTGTCCTCTGTTTTAGTTTCACCTTCAGCATATAGCAACAATCTGTATTAATCTTACAACTTACTGGATACTTTCTTCTATCTACATGTAACTTCTCCTTTTCTTTAATGATGTTCTATGGCTGTTTCTACTTCTTTTCAAGCTGATAAAGTTTTAAAAGCAGTTTTAAGATCACAGAGAACATAATTACCAAATAAAGATTGTATGTAAACTTTTTTCTATGCATACAAGTATAGAGACATTTTGTGATAAAGATTTCATATGAAAATATTCTTTTATGAGTGACAAGCACAAATACACTATTATGAAAGTACATAATTTTTATTAGGACTCACTATTTATGTTGTACAGTTTTACGAACTTTAAAGATTTTGCTTGTCACAATCTCTTAAAGAATAGTTTGAATGTCCTAAAATTTCTCTGTTCTCCCTCTCTGTTAAGTAATACTTGACTTCTAATTATCATTTGCCACAGAATCACCTCCAATAGGATTCTCTTCCCTCCCACCTTCATTTTTACCTAATCATCTGTTCCTTCATTTTTTTTGAGACTTTGTGATTACTATGCATCTGTCTATCTCCTGTCGTCATTTCCTGTCTCCTCCAAAAAATCCTAGACTCTTTTGACTCTCCAGTATCCTCTATTCTTCATCACACCAGCTAAGCATAGTTGATTAAATTCTGTCTATTTGATATCTTCTCCAGAACTTGGACTTATAAAATTTTGAGGACATATTTCTCATAGTCTACAGTCTATGAACAAGTCAAACTGTGTTCTGCCATCATCCAATTACCACACAAGATAATTCCTTTACCTTGGTCCAAACCACCGTTACCTAATTCTGAATCCAAGCTAAACTTTAAGCCCTACTCAACCCTGCTACAATTGTGTAAATTAATGTGTTCTGTCAATTTAGTCTTTTACCAACAACAATTGAAATTATCTGTCTTTATTAATTCTGTTGATTAAATTAATTTCGCATATTGTTTGCCTGTATGGTTTTTATTTTAAAAATAGATATTTTTTCACTTAGCAGTAACAACTGTAGACATACAAAGTAAGTTAACTTTGATAATTATTTCTTTTTCTAATTAAAAAATTTTTATTGGATATTTTATTTATTTACATTTCAGATGTCATCCCCTTTCCCCATTCCCCACTTTCCAGATATCCCTTATTCCATCCCCCCTCCTTCTTTTTGCTTTTATACCATTTTAATTACATGCAAGTATTAAGATCAGTTCTAGGTTGAGGAACTAGCAAGACAATAGATGCAAATAGTCAAGGAACAAGCAAGACAATAAACACAAATAGTCAAAGAACAAGCAAGGCAATAAACAAAGTTCCATGATCACTCCCGTGATCACTGTTTCTAAGGGCTTATCAGGATGACCAAAGTATCTGAGCCTACTTCCCTGTCCTAGCCCAAAGTCATTTTCATGTCTGAAGCCTACATCTTTGTTCTAGCCTAAGATTTAGATTCCTGCCTGAAATTATATCTTTGTTCTAGCCTAATGTCAGATTCCTGCCTGAAGCCTACTTTCTTGTCCTTGGCCAATGTCAGATTCTTGCCAAACAGCCCCAAAAGCTCTCTGCCTAGATAATTATTTTTTAAAAGGGAAAGGGGATAACATTTGAAATGTAAATATGGAAAATATCCGATAAAAAAAGAAAACAAAAAAATTTTTTTACATTCATTTACTCTCTCTCTCTCTGTGTGTGTGTGTGTGTTTGTGTTTGTGTGTGTGTTTGTGTGTGTGTGTTTGTGTGTGTGTGTGTTTGTGTGTGTGTGTTTGTGTGTGTGTGTGTGTTTGTGTGTGTGTGTGTTTGTGTGTATGTGTGTATGTGTGTGTGTTTGTGTGTGTTTGTGTGTGTGTGTGTTTGTCTGTGTGTGTGTTTGTGTGTGTGTGTGTGTGTTTGTGTGTGTTTGTGTGTGTGCTTGTGTGTGTGTGTGTGTGTGTGTGTGTGTCTCAGTGAACATGTACAGGAGTTGGTTCTCCATCCACCATGTGAGTCTTTGGAATTGAACTCTAGTTATTAACCACATCTTTACTCACTGAGCTATTTCAATAGCTAATGTTTAAATTTACTGAAAAATGCTTAAAATAAAATGAATATTTATGCTTGTAACCACGGCAGAGTAGCAGTAATTTAATTTACTCTTTCTGAATGAACAACATTAAAGAAAATAGAAAAGCTGTGAAACCATAGATTAACAATCTTTATCTACATTTCTTCTCTAAGGACTTCAAGCATATGTAGGTTTTCTGTTTAGTCTCCCCCTACCCTCTCTTATTTCCTTCTCACTCCTATTATCTTCCTTATTAGCCCCTTCCCACATACAAGCCTCTTTGCTTTGTTTTGTGACCCACTGGGTTTACCCAGCAGTGGTATCTGGGTGACTGTGGAGATTTTCATTTGAGCCTGGTGAGCTCCAGTACTCAGGCAATGTTTGTCCTTCCCTCAGATATTATCCAGCAAAGACAGGTAGGGCTCCTTCCTGGTCCATGACTGATTGTCTTCAAACGTAGTCTTCTGAAAGCAGTCTCAGCTACTGTGAGATTATGTCTGTGTTAGACCTGTCATGATTATTTATTTATTTATTATTATTTATTCCATAAAGTACATTTAAGGATACATATCACTGTAGTTGTTCTTGTGTTAGACCTGTCATGATTATGCCTGTGTTAGACCTGTCATGTCAGAAGAAAGCATTACACTGCACCTCTCCTTGTCTTTCGGCTTCTATATTCTTTCCACTGCAGCTTCCAAGACAATCTTTTAGCCTTAGAAGAGGTGACATAAATGCCTTGACTGAGGACTCAACCCTTACTTATTCTCAATACCTTTAACAACTCTGACTTTCTGTATTTACTTTGTTCATTGGGGGGGGGAGCTCCCCTAATCACAGCTGAGAGGAAAATTTATTAAATATAATCTTTTCATCTATTTGGACAATTGTGGTTACTTGTCACATGTGGCTTTAGGACATGCAAATTCTGTCTCCACTGATTTGAGATTTGGCTTAATACATGTATAACTGATTTCAAAGACTGAGTAAGAAAGGGGGAAATTTGCCAGATACCAAAATAATAGTTTGGATTTTGTTTATTTTGTATGTTTGTTTTATTGAATGAATAAATGTGCTTATAGATTAGAGGTAGTGATGCATGCATATAATCTAAGCAGTTGGGAGGCTAAGGCAGGGATTATAAGACCAGCCTGTGATACACAACAAAATAAAAGGTTAAATGTAGATATGATAAAACATGAATTTATACTTGTGGTTTATTCTTGTAAACTGTATTATATGTTTTATTCCATAAAGTACATTTAAGGATACAAATCACTCTAGTTGTTCTTGTTTGTTTCATTGTTTCATTTGTGTCTAGATTATTTAGTGAAAATTATTTTATTATTCAGTTTTATTATTTTATTTATTAAATTTATTAATAGTAAATTATTAGGCAAATAACTTGAGATAGCTGAGAATTTAAGGAGATGACAGAAACCTGAGTTAAAAGAAATCTACTTTCACTAAGAAATCTGCCAAAGCTGTGTCAAGATGAAGTTTACAAAAGGAGCTCCCAGGAACATCTGCTAACACCACTATTAGCACCTTAACAGGAAAAGCCGAAGCTGCAGAAGCTGATCAGAGGTTCCAAAGTTTACTTGGCTCACAACATAGCCAACCACAGTTGTCAACCCTTTGGGATGAAGCAACCACAGCTGGGGGGGCGGGGGGTTGACTTGGCTCTCTGTAGCTCACAAAAGAGAGACAAGAAAACTCCACGGAAGGGAAATGGAAAATCCATAAAAGAATTAAACTGATAAAAATAAACACAGAGTTTATCCGAGACTAAGACAAGGGAGAGGAAGCAGCAAATTTTCTAAGGAGACAAAACTAACTTTTAGCCCAGTGATCTTAATTGCCTATATCTCCTGTCTAGGTCACTGAAGCTATTATCTTCTGATGGGTTTGTTATATTGTATCCCCACCCAACTCTGCTCCAATTCTGCTTTTTTTTTCTTCTATATAGTACAGTATATCAGTGTATTATTTCACCATGGTCCTCTATTCTTCATGACTTTAATTTTTTGGCTCTTCTCCCCCCCCCCCCCCCCCCTCCGTTCTTTTTTTTTTTTTTTTTTTATATCCATTGCTCTAATTGTTATGTCTCCAACGCATAGAAGCCCAACTAGTTTATGCTATCTGGGTATAAAAGTTTACCCCCACCTTTTTAGTCTATCATTAACCTAACCCCCCACATTCCCCAGTCTTTCCTTTTGCTTTTAGTATTCCCATTCTGATATATATATATTATTCTCCTCTACTTCCCATCCAACAACCTCATATTGATTATTAATCTTCCCGTGACAGCTTACCTATATTTTTTCCCCTAATGCCTACATTTGCTAAAATATTAATATACACAGTACGATCAGGGTCCCTATGTTCTCTAAGCCAACTGGTACTTGCAAAGTGTCTGTTACTCTATTATCAGCGAAGTTTAGCTTCTAGAGCGTGATTATTGCTGTAGACAGAAATCATCACAGGGATGGATTAGCAACAGAGTTTGGTTCTTAGAACATCAGTCAAACATTAAACATCGTCACGATTGTCCCAAATAAAATACAGAGACCTTTAGATTTATAATAAGCTTTAAGTGAGTTTACCCAGGCCCCAAAGGACATGCAGAATATGTATTTACTTATACGTGGATATAATCCATAAATACAGGTTGTCCATGCTACATTCCACAGACCCAAGAAGGCTGGACAAATGTTAGTATTCTGTCTAAACTCCACCTCCACAATTACCTGGCAACAGCCAGGTATGCTCCTCCCCACAGTTACCTGGCAACAGCCAGGTAGGCCTGGTCCACTATAAAAGGGGCTGCTTGCCCCCCCCCCCCCCTCTCTCTCTCTCTCTCTCTCTCTCTCACTTACTGTTAATCTCTTACCCTCTTACCCTCTTGCTCTCTAGCCTCTCTGTCCCCTCCCCCCTTCTCTTTCTCTCCACGTGGTCATGGTCCACCTCTACTTCTCTTCTTCCTCTTCTTCTCTCTTCTTCTCTCTTTTGCCCTATCTCCTGAATAAACGTCCCCCCTCCCCCGGAACCGTGTGGTCTGAAGTGGTCTGTTTGCTTTGGTCGGAAGTCTATTAACAACTAACAGGATGGAGGGCACAAGCAAGTATGCTTGAAGGGAGAAAATGGAATGGTCATGGAAGGCAAATGGAGAGGGAACTGGGTGGGAGAGGAGATAGAGAGGAAAATAGGAGGTTCAGGATCAGGTATATGGGGGATGGCCAGATGGCCATGATAATGAGTAGAAATCTGCAACTTACTGGGGTGGGTGGAGGCAGGAGGCATCTCCAGGAAGAGACAGAGACCTGGGATAGGGAGGTGCTCAAGAATCAATAGGGATATCCTTAGCTGTGACTCACAGCATTTGGGTATGAAACCTGGGGAGGCTGCCTCTTGTGGTCAGAATCCTGGTGGAGAGATAGGGACACCAACCCACCCACAAAATGTTAGATCAAAAACTTATCCTGTCTACAAGAAGAGCAGGAATTAGGGAAGGGGTAGTGACTGAGAGAATGGCCAACTAATGACAGGCCCAACTTGAAACCCATCCCATGGCCACCAATCCCTGACACTATTAATGATAGTCTGCTATGCTTGTGGAGAGGAGCCTAGCATGGTTGTTCTCTAAGAGGTTCCAACCAGCAGCTGATCCAGACAGATAAAGATACCTACAGCCAAACAGTGGATAGAGGTTGGGGAGTCTTAATGGAAAAATGTGAGGAAGGATTGCAGCCCCAGAGGGGATAAGAACTCCACAGGAAGATCAACAGATTCAAAAAACCTGGATTCTTGGTGCTCTCAGAGACTGAATCACCAACCAAAGAACATACATGTGCTGGACTTAGGCCTCCCAAACATATGTAACAGTTGTGCTGTTTGGTCTTCATGTGCACTTGAAACGGAGGCTATCCCAAAAGTTGTCTGTATGTGGTATATGTTCTAGATGGCTGCCATGCCTGGCGTCAGTGGAAGAGGAAGTGCCTTGCCTCGTAGAGACTTGAAGTGCCAGGGTGGGGAGGTACCCAGGAGACCCCTACCTACTCAGAGGAGAAGGGGAGTTGGTCACCAGAAGGTGGGCTGTGAGCAGGATGTAAAGTGAAAATTAAATAAAGAACAAACAAACACTGAAACTGGGCAGATATCAACCCTCTATGCTATTTTGTCTACCTCCTTGTATTGATTCCCAAGATTCCACTTGGGCTGCTCTCACTCCATTAGGTCTCATGGCCCTGTGTTCAAGATCCATGTTTCTCCACAGCGACCTGTTCTTTTTCCTCTCCCCCTTCCTCCTGGTCCCTCCCTCAGACCCCAGGAACCTTTGCTCTGCTTCCTCTCTTCTGTCCAGCCCAGGCTTTAGGCATCTTTATAGCCCAGTCAGGAATAATTTGGGGAGCAATGTTTGCACAACAAAAGCTAGTATACTTAAGAATTCACAAGTCTTGGGGCAACTAGGTCTTAGGGGGCCAGTATTTAGCATTTGAATACATAGCAGCACCACACCAACCCTCTACAGATCTCTGTGAATTCAAAGCCAGTCTGGTCTGTATAGTAAGCTCCATACTAACTAGAGCCACATAGTGAAAGCTTGACAAATAAATAATAAAAAGATACAGACTAGCAGATTGAATTAGAAATTGGAATTCCCCTATTCCTCCCAAGAAACATGTGTGCTATCAAGGATAAACATTATTAGGGCAAAAGGATGGGAAAGAATACCCCAAGCAAATCCAGCTAGGAAATGAACAGGCATTGTTATTCTAGCATCTGACAAAACAGAATTCAAAACAAACTTTTCGGAAAAACAATAAGAGTCTAGTATATACTGATGAAAGGAACAATCCATCAAGAGGAAATTAACAGTGTAGGAGAGACCTACACCAAGCACTGCCTCATAGATTTTTCATAAATCAAGTACTTCTAGACTGAAAATCAGACTTACTCAACAGTAATGGAATGTGATTTAAACATACTGTTCTCACAATTAACTAGAAGAAGTATAAAACCCAAGCAAACAAACAAACAAAAAAACAATAAAAAAATCCTGTAATTAAATGGATTCATAAATCTAATGGATGAACCTGGCAGGTGATACAGAATTTTCATTCCAAATAAACGAATAAATATTTCATCAGTCCATGGGACCTTCTCTAAAATAGAACTTGTATTAGGACACAAAGAAGACTCAACAGATAAGTCAATATTGAAACAATGTTTTGTATTATATCTGACTACAATGGAATAGCTAGAAAGCACAACCATAGAAACTACAAAAAATATGCAAGCAAACCCATGATTCTACCAGATATTCCAAAGAAGAATTAATATAAATATTCCTTAGTTATTCTACAAATAGATAAGGAAGGGAGTTGGAATGATGGCTTAGTAGCTGAGAGTACTTTCTCTTGAATCTATCTTGGGTGGCTTACCATTGTCTGTAATTCCAGATAAAGAGTTTGCAAAAATTATCAATACAGAAGTTGGAAACTTAATTCAAGGTTCCATCCTAAAGATCATGCAGCATGGTTAATTTTACTTTATTCCGGGTATGCAGAATGTTGGTTCAACATACTTATATCAATAAAAGTAATTCACCAGATAGACTCAGGATATAAATCCAATGATCACGTCAATTGATGAAGAAATAGACTTTGACAAAATCCAATATCCCTTCATGGTAAAAACCCAGAGAGACAGGCATCAAGGAAAAATATCTCAACATAATGAAGGTTATACATGACAGACCTATAGCCACCATCATATTAAGTGGAGAAAAATAAAAATCATTACCACTAAGACCAGGATTATAACATGGGTGCCCACTATCTCCATTCTTATTTAGAACAGTGCATAAAACAATAGCTACAGCAATAAGAGAAGGAGATAAAACAGTTACAAATAGGAAAAGAAGTTAAAACATCTCTATATAAAGGTGGTGTGATTCTGTACATGAGAGACCCCAAAGACTAACCTGGAAACTCTTAGAGTTGATAAACAGTTCAAAATGTTAGGTTGCAAACCAGTAACCTTTCTCGCATGCGAAGTATAAATGAACACTGAGAAAATAACCATGGAGACAATCCTATTGACATTAGAAAAATAAAACAAAATTCCAAAACAAACTTAACAAAGAAGTTGAAAGACCTGTGCAATCTACAACGAAAAATGTTAAACAATGAATAAAGACAACAAATAAGACACTGAAAGACAGAAAGACCTCCCATAAACATGGGTTGGTAAGATTAATCTTGTAAAATGGCCATTTTCCCTAAAGTAATCTATAGGTCCAATGTAATTTCCAGGTAAATTGAAGAAAATGGAAAATGTACATTACATAAGACAACACACACACACACACACACACACACACACACACACACACACACACA
>JANHMN010000001.1:195796802-195829357 GCA_030674055.1 Rhabdomys pumilio | reverse complement strand
TCTCCCTCTCCCTCTCCCTCTCCCTCTCCCTCTCCCTCTCCCTCTCCATCTCCATCTCCATCTCATCTATATATATCACTCATCTGTTCACCCTTACTTTGCTTCCTAATACCCTAGTCTATTCTCATCAATTCCCCATTTCTATCACTTCTATGACTGTTTCTTTCTTTCTTTTTTTAGTGACAAAGTGACTTTAACCAAGGCCACTCATGAAACTCCTGACTGCATTATAAGTGACTTATCAATGACTACATAACTGAAGACAGTTCCCTAGTTTCTAGCAGGTCTCCACTGCCATTAACTTTCTTAGAGGAGTGCTGTCCTATGAACACCTCATCCCTCCTTTGTCTATGGCTGAATATCTTATGCAGGGAACTGAAAACGTGTGAGTTCATGAATGCTATGGCCATGGGATGTTCAAAAGACAGCATTTCAGATCTTCTTTCCTATTGTTTGGTTCTTATGTTAGCTTTGTTCACTGTTTCACAAAGGTCCCTGATCCTCAGAAAAAGTGATATAGGAACTCTAGCTGAGTACTCAACAGTCACTTGGTATTAGTACCTTAATCATCCATAAGGTTCTTTATGCCATTCTAAAAAGAAAGCACTCATTTGATTAAGACTGAGAAGAGTTCTCACTTGTAGGTATAAATATAAATATTTAACATGAAGCTTGACAGCATGCACATTTAGTGAAACAAATAGTAGGTCAATCCTGGTGTCCATGTCCTGCCAGTCATGGACCTACAGCATAGGGCATGAGCCCTCCCCCTATTAGGCACTAACCCCATTTTACATTGCAGCCTGAATACAAAACTATTGCTATATTTTTCTCTAGCTGGCTGAACAAGGCTAATTAATAGGAAGGAAACTTTTAACTCAGTTTCAGATTTTTTTCTCTGCATTCTACAACTAAGGTATGTTGTGTCTTTTAATGGCAGGAGGAACCATAATCAGAAAACTTCCTTATGTAACTTTTTCCTGATTTCAGGACTTGGTCAGGATTGATAATGAATATAATAATGTGAACAACATATTTTATAGCTTTGCCAGTTAGATAATACCCACCTGATAATAAGCAGCTCAGGTTTCATGCTAACTTGGTAGATTCCTTTTCAAATGATCAGTTTCCACTAAGGCCCAGTAGCAGACCAAGATCTTTCTTTGAAATGGAGAGTAGATTTCTACAGATTATGGTAGAGCCTTGGTCCAAATTCCCAAGGACCTCGTCTGTGCTTTACTATAATGGTCAGCCAGAGGGTCCAAGCAGCATCTTCAATCTGCCATTCCTACCACAAGTGCCATTGATTGTGCTGGAGCCTATGGTCCAAGTGGAATAGTATACTGCACATCAGCCTGCACTTGCTGAAAGGCTTTGTCTTGTTGTAGGCTCTGCTCAGTGCTAGCAGCATTCCAGGTTACTTTGCATATTGGCTAGCATAACACACACAATCGAGGAACCAAGATGGGCCACTAAATGTGTTTATTTCTGAGGGGTAGGAAGAACCAGGTGAAATAACTTATCTTTCACCTTAGAAGTAATATCTTTGTATAACTCACACCACTGGATTCCTTAAAATTTTACTGAGGAAATAGGGTCTTGAATTTTTGTTGGATGTATTTTTCATCCTCTCATGCACATATGTATTACCAACAGGTTCAAACTGGTTGATAGCTCCTGTTTACTTAGCCTAATCAATATAATATCATCAATATACTGGACCACTGTAATCTTTTGTGGAAGAGACAATCAAGATCACTGCTGAATAACTTATGGCATAGGGTTAAATTGTTAATATACCTCTGAGCTATACTTATGTAAGTATACTGTTGGCCTTGACAACTGAAAGCAAGTTGCTTTTGGTGGTTCTTCTAGACAAGTACTAAGATAAAGGCAATTACTAGATCAATAGCTGCATATTGTGCATCAGGAGATGTGTTAATCTGCTCATGTAAGGACACAAATTCTAATACAGCAGCTACAACAGAAGTCAATATTTAGTTAAGTTTGTGATAGTCAACTATCATTCTCCATGATCCATATGTTTTCTGCACAGACAAGATACAGGATTTTGGTAGTCTGAATAACAATGGCTCCCATAGACTCAAATATTTGAATACTCAGTCACCAGGAAGTAGAACACCTTGAAAAAACTACAAGGTTTAAGAAACATGGCCTTGTTAGATTAGCTATGGCCTTTTTGGAGGAAGTGTGTCAGTGGGGACGGTTTTGATGTGTCACAAACCCATTCCAGGGTGAATCCCCATCCTCTCCTGTGGAACAGGATTTAGTTCTCGTCTACTACTCTAGTGTGGTGTTCCCCACCATTATGTTGATAGACTTAGCTTATGAAACTGTAAGCAAGCCCACATTGAATGCTTTCTTTTGTAAGCATTTCTTTGGTCATGATATCTTTTCCGTTCAATAGAACACTATCTAAGGCAAGGAGTTAAAGAAAGATGTAAATAGACCACCTACCTCTGCATCCTGTAAGTTTTTAATAGTAGCATTAATTTCTACAGTTACTTCAAGAATGTGATATTGATTTTGATTCATCAGTCTGCCCAGCTACTTGGGTTTCAATATTTCCATAATGTAGTCAAGTTGACAATGAAGATTAGCCATCACACTCATGAAAATTAAACAACTGATTCCCAAATGATGAACCGATCAAAGAAGAAATCAATAAATAAAAAATTCTCTTAGAACTGAATGAAAATGAGTATACCACACAATGAACTCCCTGGGACACATTAAAAACAGTCCTACTAGGGAAATTTATAGCTTTGAATGCTTTATTAAAAAATTAAGAAAAATTACAAATGAGCGACTGTGATCTAAGAAAAACAAGAACAAACCATATCCAAACCTACTCAACAGCAAAGTGTAATAAAAACTCAGAGCAGAGATTAATGTATTAAAAATAAAGAAAACAATATAAAGAACCTATGAATAAAAGAAATGGTTCTTTGATAATATAAACAAAATTGACAGCCCCTTGGCTCAACTAAACACAGGAAAGAAAAGGAGAACCCAAATTATAGAATCTGAAATTAGCATGCTGGCCTTTAACTCACGATGTACTTAAAACTGGCTTTGAAATCCTGACACTCTGGCTCCTACTGATCTCTATGATCATAAGCATATACACCTATCTGAATTGAGTATCTGGTAAACAATATATTCTCTTAAAATATATCTTTGCTTTTAATCACATTCTATTATTTTTGTTTATTTATGTGAGTGTTTGTGCATACATGTGCCATACAATACACACAGAAGTTAGAGAGCACATTTTGGGAGTGAGTTCTTTTCTTATACATTATGAGAAGCACTTTTTCTGTATTAAGGTGAAATTATTTTCTCTGTTTTATATATCTAAACTATTATTGTGAGTTTATTTTCCCACAATTTAATAATGTTAGTTATACTCTGGCTTCTACTAAAGAACCCCCAAAACATTTTGTTTATGGATTTTTTGATAGTGATGAATTCCCTAAATTTTTGTACTTCACAAAACCTTGCAAAAATTTACACTTCCAGAATACTGTTTCCTATAGCAATCTGTTCTATCAGTTAAAATTGTACTTAATTTTATTTGTGTATAAATTTGCACATAGTTTTGTGTGTCTAAGTCTCTCTCTCTCTCTCTCTCTCTCTCTCTCTCTCTCTCTCTCTCTCTGTCCCATATGTGTGTATTGACTTCTTACCTTGAGAGATGACCCACACTTTAATTTCTAATGTGTATGGGACATTTATTATTCTGCTTGGATTTGGTTCTTATAGTTTTCTTTTTATAAACTTTAATTGTCAGATATGGCTACACTATGCAACACCACAAAGTATCTTTCACATTTCAGAGATACTCTTTGTTTCCTCTATTGTGGAACACTAGTCAATTTTCCCCCACCTCCAATAGTCTAGATAATTTCTCCTTCCCAACACTGTGAGTGAGTCCTTTCTTAGACTTCAAGTTAATCATGAGCTCAAAATGGCCAGGAGAACATCTTAGCTTCTGGCTCATTTTCCCTGTAGATCCAAGAGTTCTGATCCAGCAGAGCAAAAGGCCACAGAGATGTGTGGGACAAGTGTTGGGAGCCGACTTTTAGCAGAAAGCGGCTAGAAAGCACCTATCATCTTTTCAGCCATCTTGAGCCATATACCCTGACAAGAGACTTGTTTTTCAACACCTACAACAGCTGAGCACACTCTGATAAACATATTGTCTATTCCACATAGCTTGTTTTGCTGTTTAGTGATCCCAGCAGCATGGTGCACGTGGTAAAGTGTTTTCACCTGTGTTCTCCTGCTTGTGCTTATAAATACCCAGAATTTCCTTGCAATAATATATAGTGAATATGAATCAATGGGAGACAGTATACGAGACTTGACTACAGACCCTCTGGCTTGTTTCTATTCTTCATGTCTCTTTCCCTTCTTCCCCCCACTCTCTCTCTTGCTAGACCCTGACCCACAGACTGGAGCAGCAGAGCAGTCCGGGACATTTTGGCCCCCAAGTGTGGGGCAGCTCAGGCCGGGACAGACAAGTCTGATTTTTATCCTTTGTTATTGAACTCATAAAATATGACTATGGGAGAAACATTACCATATTTTTGATGCTAAACCAGAGCAAATATAACATTCTAGAAACTAGGCTTCAATTATCCACTATATTGCTATCTAAGTGGCGGCATAACTTCATTTTAAGAAGTTCATACTAACAGCCTTGGGCAATAGCCTAGGATGTTTGAGGGTTTCCTGGGACGTCTTTGCTCAATGACTCAGCATGTTATAACTCATTCCTACAACTGGGACTTTTTATTGGGTAGCTGGATGACATAATGTGTCTACTTGGGGAATGTATGTGTGTGTGTGTCTGTGCACGCGCACATGTGTGTGTGTTTGTACAGAAAGAGAGAGAGAGAGAGAGAGAGAGAGAGAGAGAGAGAGAGAGAGAGATTCTATATGTTTTTTTTTAAGTTCTTTCATGTTAGTTTTCCTTTCCCACTTTCCAATCATTACCATCCATTTCATTGTGTTTCCCTTAACACTATAACATTCTATCAGGTCAGCTGTTTAAAAATAGTACTTAGATTTAAGACCAGTAAATTACATGAGGCCATTGTCACCCTTTTTTTGGCTTTGAATTAAATTGTTCCAGTAATGGTGGATGAGACATTCTATAAACCAACAGAAGAGTTTTGGCAGAAGCATTATGTAGAGAAAAGGCAAATTCACTCTCAGAATAGGTATCTATTTCAGTAAGGATATTCACATACCCCTTCTCTACTCATTTTCTTCATATATGTTTCAAACATGTCTCCATCTATGTTCCCATTTATCTACTCAAACCACTGGCTACTGCAAAATGAATCAGATTATAATTTCATATCTGCAACTTTGATCCCCATGAAGCAAAATGTATGATCATGTTCACTGTCTAAAATTCTTTCCATTGTGAATATTGTTTTCACGACTGCCATTCAAGATTGTTAAAATGATGAATGGTACTACTTCAGCTGGATGGTGTTCATGTTGCCTATACACCATCCAGAACTAAACAAAAATTATATAGTCACCTGGCCTCAGTTAAGTTGTCCTTCCACCTGCTAATCATAGAGGCTATCTAATGGGATAATAATCATTAAAAAGTGCATATAGAAAATGTTATAACATAAATAGGCATGAAAGGCATTTGGGCTGCTTCTTCATGTATTTTACTTGTGGTTTCTGAATCTTCTTGGGTTTAATCATGTATAATACCCTTTTACTTGGTAATGGCCTGTGGTTTTGCATTTTAACTTGGTCAATTTATGGATCAGATAATACCCAGTATGTGATGTGAAGTTCAGGCTAAATAATAGGTGGTACATTAGTGGTCAAATACCACTAATGCTTAATAGGAGGGTAAGTCCTGTCACTTAAGGAAAGCATGTTTGTGTTCAGGTGACGGTAAGGCCTTACTAGAAGTTATTAAGAGGCTCTGCTGTGTTTCACCTAATGTGTTTGCCAACATCTCTAAACTCCATTACTATCTAATGAGTGTTATTAGGTCTACTGGATCAAATGGTACAAATCAAAGAGCATTCTACATATCAATTTTTCAATTTTTCCTTGTGTTTTAAGATTTATTTGAACCTTCTGAATAAATCATTATTAGCACATCCTTTTGTTATTATTTTTTTCATCTTAGACTCACCTGCTTTATAAAATTTGTTGAGAAGTTAACAGTTACTTTTTGGTTGACGATTATTTTTATTATTTCTTTGTTTTATATTATAATATAATCACATCATTTCTCCCTTCCCTTTTATTCCCCCCCCAAACCCTTTCATATACCTGTTTTTTTCTCCTTAAATTAATGGTCTCTTGCTTCTGGCCCACTTCCCTTTCCCAGACATAGAAGTGGCCTAATACCCACTCAAGTGCTACAGCCTACATGCTTTCCAGGAGGTCTGCAGCAACCAAAGACACAGGTGAGAATCTCAGCCAAATATCCACACCAGCTGGGACACCCACATAGTCCAGCTGATGTGGGACCTCCCCTAACGAACGCCTCCCCCTTCCTAGAGCTCCATCTTTATTCTGGCCCACTTCCCCACCCAGGCCAGTTCAGCAGCTCCTCACCCACCCAAATGCTACAACCTGCTTGTATCCCAGGAGGCCCATAGAAACCAAAGACACAGGTGAGAATCTCATCCAACCACCCCTGAGTTCCACCTTCTGAGTGATACTTAAAGCTAGAAGTGTCTGGACAAATATTCTTGCCACCTCTAAAAAACCCACAGGTGGCAACCTACTGCCATACTCAGCAAAACTCTCAATCAACATAGATGGAGAAAACAAGACATTTCAAAACAAATCCAAAGTCAAACAATAGCTCTCTACAAATCTAGCCCTACAAAAAAATTAGAAGGAAAGTTTCAATCCTAGAAGGATACCTACATCCAAAAACAAACAAACAAACAAACAAAAAATACCCAGGAAAAATATAATTCCATATAAGCAAAAACAAGGAAAGTACACACACACACACACACACACACACACACACACACACACACCCCACAACCACAGAAGCATACAGGCACAATAACACCACTAATATAAAAATAACAGGAAATAACAATCACTTATCATTAATATCTCTCAACCTCAATTGACTCAGTTCCCCATTAAAAAGACACAAGTAACATAATGGATGCAAAAACAGGATCCATCATTCTGCTGCATACAAGAAACACACTTCAGAAGTAAATATGGACATTACCTCAGAGTAAAGGTCTGAAAAAAAACTTTTCCAAGAAATGTACCCAAAAAGCAAGTCAGAGTAACCACTCTAATATCTAATAAAATAGACTCTCAACCAAAATTAATCAAAAAAGACAGAAAAGGACACTTCATGCTCATCAAAAAAAAATCTACTATAATTCTGAACATCTGTGTTCCAAACACAAAGGCACTCACATTTGTAAAAGAAACATTGCTAGCTCTTAAATTGCACGTTAAACACCACACATTAATAGTGGGAGACTTTAACGTTCCATTCTCACCAAATGCCAGGTCATCTAGATGAAAACTAAATAAAGAAGTAACAAAACAAACAGACATTATGAATCAAATAAACAGAAGAGACAACTGTAGAATATTTCACTCAACCACAAAAAGAATATACCTTCTTATCAGTACCTCATTGATCCTTGTCCAAAATTGACCATAAAGTTGGTCACAAAGCAAGCCTCAACAGATACAAGAAAAATTGAAATAAAGCCTTATATCTAAACAGATCACCATGGATTATATCTGGACTTCAGCAACAACAGAAATCCTGGAAAACATACATACTCATGGAAATCGAACAACTCTCTACTCAATCTCTGGGTCAGGGAAGAAATAAAGAAATTAAAGACTTTCTAGAATTCAATGGAAATGAAGGCACAACATACCCAAACTTATGGGACACAAAGAAAAGCAGTGCTAAGAGGAAAGTTCAGAGTAGTAAGTCCCTCCATACAGAAATTAGAAAATTCTCATATGAGCAATTTAAAAGTACACCTGAAAGTACTAGTAAAAAGGAAGGAAGCACACAAATGAGGAGTAGAAGGCAGGAAATAATCAAAATCAGGGTTGAAACCAATCAGTAAGAAACAGAACACAATACAGAGAATTAATGATACCAAGAGCTGGTTCTTCAAGAAATCAACAAGATAGGCAAACCCTTAGCCAAACTAACCAAGAGACAGAGAAACTATCTAAAATAAACAAAATCAGCAATGAAAAAGGAGACATAACATCAGACACTGAGAAAATTCAAATCATTAGGTCTTACTTCAAAAGAAGGTACTCCACAAAAACTGGAAAATATTTAACAAAACTGACTATTTTCTAGACAGACATCACTTACTAAAGTTAAATCAAGATCAGATAAACTATTTAAACAGCCCCACAATCTCTAAAGAAATTGAATCAGTCATTAAAAGTCTCTTAACCAAAAATGGTCTTGGACCAGATGTTTTAGTGAAGAATTCTATCTTCAACAAATGATTCGGGACAAATGAATGATCTACATGTCTAAGAATGAAACAACATGTATTGCCTTTTAGTACATTCATATGGTGAATTACATTTATTGATTTACGTATGTTGAATGAGCTTTGCATCTCAGGGATGAAACTAACTTGATTATGATAATATTTTTGTGTCCATTAATTCAGTTTGCAAGTATTTATTGAAAATATATTCATCTATATACATATAGAAATAATGGTCTACATTTTTGTTGGGGCTTTGTGTGATTTTTATATCAAGGTAATGATGGCTTTGCTTTATAAAACGGAATTTAAATTTTTTCCTTAAGTTTGTATTTTGCAGAATAATTTAAGAGTATTGTCATTAGTTCTTTGAAGGTCTGGTATAATTCTATGTGGAATCCATATTGTCCTGAGTTTTTTTTTGTTTGTTTGTTTGTTTGTTTTGGTTAAAGAATTGGTAACTACCGATTTTATATCATTATATATCATGAGTCGGTTTGAATTGTTTATTTCATCTTAATTTAACTTTATATAAATCAAGGAATTTATCTCTTTCAGGCTTTCTGGTTTGTTGGAACACAAATTTTTAAATTATGTCCTTATGATTCTTTGAATTTCCTCAGTGTATACTGTAATACTTTTATTTTAATTTATAATTCTGTTAATGTGGATTTTCTTAATTTATCATTTAGTTAATATGCTTAAAGCTTTGTTCATGATAGCCAGAAATTGAAAACAGCTGAGGCATGCATCAGTTGATGAATGGATAGTAAAAATGGTACATTTACACAGTGAGATGCTACTGAATCTATTAAGAAAAATGATACTTTAAATTCAGTAGATAAACGGATGTAGATGAATGAGACAACCCAGGATCAAAAAGACAAAATACGTTAATCAGATTTCTCTAGAGTAACACTTCTGAGTGGTGCCTGCATAATATATAGAACCATTAGCAAGCAAAGGACTTGTCTTCTCTTCCTTCAGTCAATCAATTATAGGATGCACCACATGAAGCTACAGATGTATGCTTGGTAGCAGGTGGCATTGTCATGAAAATAGAGACTGTAGACACTCGGGCAACTTCTTCATGCAATTTGTGTGTTCTTTCAGGACCTGTTTTGTCCTGATCACATATATTCTACTTCCATTTGCTGCTGTGTATGTTCTATTTTATGACTGACATGGTGGGTCAGATAACATATAGTTTATGATGAACAGTTCAGGTTGTGTAGTAACTTGGTGGTACATTGTCAAAAACTAGGTTTCCACAAAGGCCTAAAGAGATGGTCAAGCGTTGTCTTTCAAAGGGAGTGCAGTTGTCTGAAGATAATGGTAGAGCCTTGCTCCCACATTTCAACAATATTTTTTATTATTCACACAAAGGGGCCTGCCAAAATCCCCAATCAGCAACCTTATGTTACCTCAAGTAACATTTGGTCTCCTGGATCACATGGTCCAAGTAATAAAGCAGCCTACAGAGCAGCCTGGACCTCTTCAGGAGCCTTCTTCTGTTCCTACTCTGTGGTGGTTTGAATATGCTTGGTCCATGGAGTGGCACCATTATGAGATATGGCCTTGTTGGATAGGTGTGGCCTTTTGGAGGAAGTCTGTCACTGTGAACATGGACCTTAAGATCTTCATCTTAGCTGCCTGAAGCCAGTATTTTCCTAATAGATTTAGAACTCTAAGCTCCTCCTGAACTATGACTACCTAGACACTGCTATGCTCCCACCTTGATGATAATGCACTGAACATCTGAACCTGTAAGCCAGCCCCAATTAAATGTTGTCTTGTTAGGAGTTGCCTTGGTCATGGTGTCTGTTCACAGCAGTAAAACCCTAATTAAGACATATCCTTACACACAGTTATCAGTTTTCCAACTCACTTGGCTTATGGGATGGAGTAACAAACCCAATGAGGAATGTGCTATCTCTAGAATTCAAATAGGCCCTAAACAGTGTGCTTTTTTCTTGATGGTGGGAAGAACCAGGCGCAATAATATATCCTTCACCTCAGAAGGAATATCTATACATGTCTCACACCACTGGGCTCCTAAAAATTTTATTGATAAGAATGCTCTTGAATTTTGGTTGGACTAGTTTTTTAACTTTTGATGTGCATATGTATTACCAGTGAGTCAAATCAATATAATGTTAGCTATATGGTGGACCAATATGAAAATTAATGGAAGAGGCAGATGATCAAAATCCACAGAGAGAGAGAGAGAGAGAGAGAGAGAGAGAGAGAGAGAGAGAGAGAGAGAGAGAGGGAATCCTTGAAGTTAAACTGTAAAGGTATACCTCTGGCCTTGCCAATTGAAATAAAAATGGTTTTGGTGGTCTTGATAGACAGGTTCTGTGAAAAATGAATTTGCTAAATCAATAGCTGTATACCACATACCAAGAGATTTGTTAATTTGCTTGAGTAAAGACATCACATCTGCTACAGCATCTGCAAAGAGTCACTTCTTAAGTTTTCCATAGTCAGCTGTCATACTCAACAATCCCTTCATCTTCTGCACTGACCAGAGAAGAAAGGTAAGGGGAGATTTGATGGGAACGACTACCCCTGTATCTTTTAAGACCTTACTAGTGAAACTAACTTCTGCAATTTGTTCAAAGATGTGATACTGGTTTTGATTCACTGTTTTCCCTGGAAATGGCAACTCTAAAGGTTTCTATTTATTCTTCCCAATCGTAATAGTCCTCCTCACTGCTCATATCAGAGAAGCAATGTGAAGATTCTGCCAGCTTCTAAATACATCTAACCCAAATTACAGTCTTGTACTAGGGAAATAAGCACAAATGAGATTGGGGCCCCACTGGATCTACTATGAATTACACATCAGGTACCCATTACTCCATTAATTACCTGATGTTCATAAGCTCCTACCTTTTTCTTTTCTTTTCTTTCTTTCTTTTTTTTTTTTTTTTGAGTTAGATTTTTACTAGATATTAGTTCAGGCAGATGCTGCAGGTATGTGGATCTCCTCTCTCTATAGGTCACAGTGAGTAGGTTTCTTCAGAAGAGCCTGAGGCACTGGAACCGCTGAGCCCCAGGGTCAGAAGCAGAACTGGAAAGCCTCAGATACATGCTGTTTCCATGCTTCCGGGATGGACAGCAGGGAGGCGAGGCCCATGACGTGCCAGGTCTCTCCATCAGATACCTTGGAGGTTGGGAAGGATAGCAGCTGTACACCCGCCTCTGCCAGGAGGCTGATCATAGTGGACATTACAGGGTTGCAGGTCTGAGCCCAGAATACGAGCAGAAGCTGCAGAGTGGCACCTCTGGCCTGAACACAGCTCCACTGAGCACCTGCAACATTGGTGTGGCGCCCTGGACCAAGCCAACCGCTTGGTATGGAGCACCTTCCAAGGCCACAGCCAGGAGGCATTCCCCACAGCCCTGCTCTCCTGGGACCCCAGGACTGTGGGAGGTGGTGACATTGAGGCCAGCCTCTTTCACCAGTAGCTTAGCATTCACCAAGTTCACATCTGCCAGCTTGGATGCTTCTCTCAGAAGGCTGACAATGACTGCAGGGCTCAGGCAGGTACCAGCATTCTTCAGAGATATTCCTTGTGTAACCACCTGGAAGGTCCCTTTAGGGGAGTCAGCCCTGGCATGCATCAGCGTGCCCAATGCTTCTGCCAGACCAAGCTTGGTGTGTGGTGAGAAGGCACGAGTAAGGTCCTGGGAATTTACCACCCCGTTAGAGCTTTCCCCTTCACCATGTCCACAAACTGGACTGTGATTTCTTCCCCACAGCAGCTCTGGGCCTCTTTGGTGCTGGCCCCCAGGTGGGGACAACTGATGACATTCTCGTGGTCCACTGAGGCCCGGTCTCATGGTGGTTCTTCTGTAAACACATCCAGTGCAACCCCAGCACACTGACCAGACTGCAGGGCACAGAGCAGGGGGCACCTTCATCTACAATGCCTCCTTGAGCACAGTTCACCACTCGCACGCCTTTCTTGCACTGGGCAAAAATGCTGTCATTCAGCAATTCTGTGTTGGAGGACAAGAGTGGGGTATGGACAGTTATGAAATCATAGAGAGGCCAGATCTCCTCCAGCGGCAGCTGCTGAACACCAAAGGAGGCCGCAACTTCAAGAGAAATGATGGGGTCATAGCCTACAGTCTTCATTCCAAAGGACTGCATTCGGCTGGATATCTCTCTTTCGATTCTGCATAGGCCTAGAATTCCCAGTGTTTTCCCATTCAGTTCTGTCCCCATGAACTTCTGGTTCCATTTGCCATCTTTCATCGAAGCCATTGCCTGGGGAATCTGCCTGGCTAGGCACACGATCATCCCATAGGTGAGTTTCACAGCACTGAGGTTGTTTACGTTGGTGGTGTTCATGACTAGGATGCCCTTCTTCATGGCAGCCTCCAGATCCACGTTGTCCATGCCTGTGCAACCCTGCCCACCACCTGGAGCTTCTCTGTTGCATTGATGACATCAGCAGTGACCTTAGTAGCTGACCAGACAGCTATCAGCTCCTCCTTGCTCAAGTTCTGCTTCTCCATACAATAAGGCCTTTAACGTCCTGCAGCTCGGCTATCAGCTCCTTTTTGCTCAAGTTCTGCTTCTCCACCACCCGCAGCCCTCCATCTTTCCGGCTCTTCCAGCATCAGGGGTCCAGGCTGTCACTGATGAATATTTTGCGCGGATTTGCGAAGGCTATTGCTGGAGCCAGGCCTTAGAATCAGTTCCTTTGGTGGGCAGAAGCACTTACTTAGTTCAGGAAACTGTAGGTAGGGCGGATTTGGGTGACTGGGCCCATAAGCTCCTACCTTAACTGGAGGGCTAAAATATTTCTTGGAGTCTTTTGGTATCAACATCAATTCAGAACAAGTGTCTCATAGATCCCAGGAATCTGATTGTTCCTTAACCCCGGGTGATCTGTAATCCTTGTAAAAGGCCTTAGGTCCGTCTGGGGAGGGACTAAAGAATGGGTAATGGTAAAAATCTTAGGTAATTCATCAAAGTACTTCCTTAGAGGAATCTAACCTTCACTCCAAGGGGTTCTGGGTCTATAAACTGGCTCAAGTTAGGAAATTGGTTCATGAGTGAGATTACCTTTTTGCTATGATCCAATGTAGCCTTTCTTTCATTTGTCCTGGAAAATTTCTGTTTATAAAAATCAAACAAAAATGTAGTAGGCTTCTTATCTATGCCATACCTGGAAATTCTATGTGTGGTCAGGCAGTACCAAAGGTTCAGGTAAAGCATTCCACCATAAAACTCAGTTAGCCTCTGCTGCCCATTATAATAACTGCAGTCACCTTTCCTTTGATGATTCAGTGTTGCCACTTTGTCCCTGTTACTTCAGGGCCTAACTGAACCCTTTTTAAATTTAACAGAATAGCAGAATCTCTGACTATAAGGTCTGGCAAAACAAAGCTTGCCAAATGCGCTGGTGCCCCTCCCACCATTTTTAGTTTTATAGAATTAGTGAAGGGCATGTCCTCTGGGCCTTCCCATTGTGGAAGACTAGATCTTATACAACATACACAGTCTAGCATATCAATTTCTTGAACTTTAGAGTTCCTTCATCAACACTAAGTGAAGGGATACCAAGCATCCCCAATTCCTTTTCAGGAGGCCATCTGTTGACAAATGCTTCAGCAAACCATTCAAACAAACTTTTGACACTTTTTCTTTAACTGAGCAATCTTCCATATTAAATCCAAGATCTCTACTTAGAGGACCCATTTCAAGAAACTCAGTCTGAGCCGGTTTTATGTTCCTTCCATCATTATACTACATAGTTAAAATCCGTTCACACAAATATTCCTTAGACTTCTGCTTCAATGCATTAACAAACTCATTAAGTTTTTAGTGGTGTAGTAAACTTCTGTGTGGCTGCACTACCGTCTAGAAACCTGTTTTGCCTCAAGTCTGACTACTGGTCTAGAGGCAAACATTGGTGTGCCCTGTGCAACGTCACTATTGTTGTGCCTGACATCGCCTTCAGAGAAAGTCATAGCTAGTTTAGTAAACAAAGAAAAGTTAATTTCCTCACTCAGAGGTGGAAAGGGCATTATTTCAGGAGACAGGATAAGAGTACATCTGCTGAGCATGGAGAGACTACTTTCTTGGGTGAAACAAACTGTTGTCAGTCTGAGTATTCAACGTTCTCATCCTCAGTAGGATCATCCCACACACCTCCATCCCAAGATACCCCTACTTTATCTCCTGACACTTTCCAGGGCTGGAGCTTGAATTTTCATTGTATTTCAGCCAATCTTATGATGAGTACTTTGGTTTGATTGTCTATAACTTGAAATCTTTGTTTTATTGGAAAAAAGAGTCTCTTCCAGGGCACACTTAGAAACATTTAGACTGTTTATGTGTATCTGAAGCCCAGTCAATTTTACTGATGAATTTATTGTTGTCCTCTCCTGCATTCTGAGATATTAGAAGTTGGTTCTTTTTATCACTTCTTTCCTTTGTCAATTCATCCAGAGATGTAGGAACACCCAACCATTTTTTTCATTTTTTTAAAAAGTTGTCAAAGGTTTTGTATAGAGAGTAACCGAATTACTTGCCTCTCATAGTTGTTGAATCAGGATCATCAAATGCATTTGTTTTAGTAAGTTTGTGTGACATGTCACACCATGGCTTTTCTGTACCCTCTGCGCTCCCAGGAAGGGTTTCAGTTTTAGAGAGGCTTTGTTACCTGTAGGTGTCATCAAATTCAAATGCCTACTTCAGATATTTACAAAAGTCATCCTTATACATCTTTGCTCTATAACTCCTCCTGGTACTGAAATATGTATTATTCAGGTTTCTCTAGAAGAACAGAACTAATAGAATGAACACATATATGGAACTTAATAGAGTGTCTTACAGGTTGTGGTCCAACCAGTTCACCAATTGATACCTACCAACAGAAAGTCCAGAAAACAGTAGATTAGCCTACAAGACTTAATATCTAATCTTTGGTGTACTTTAGAAACCCCCAAAAGGCTCTAATGTCAGCCAAGGAATGCACTTGTCATTTATAGTAAACACAAGCAGGGAAAGAGAAAGTGCTTTACTTTTCCATGTCCTTTATATAGACTGCTACCATAACTTGTAGCCCAGCTTAAAGGTAGATTTTCTATCTTCATACCTCTAAATATGTGGGTTAAAGGTAGCTCTTCCCACTTCAAATGATTTAACTAAGAAAAACCTCTCATAAGTATACCCAACTATTTTGTTTAATTCTAGGTATAGTTAAGTTGACCAGCAAAAATAGTCACATGGTCTTTTTAGTAGACTCATAAAAGTGTAGGTTTCCTCAGGACTTTTTAATACACCTTTGTTCTGTTATCTCTTCTCCCTACCTTTTCTTCCCTGTGTGCTCATACCATCTGTCTCCAGTATTATTTCCCAAATGTTTATAGCACATCTGTACAGCAAGTTACTTCCACTAAGGTCTCTATTTTTCCTCTTTTTTCTTTCTACTTCTAAGAACCCTTAGCCCCAATTAATCAAAAAAAAAAAAAAAAAAAAAAAAAAAAAAAGAAAGAGAAAAGCATCTAAAATAAAATAATCAGAATTGAAGAAAATAGTACAACAGAAAACAAAGAAATTCAAAATATAAGAGAATATTTTAAAAACTTGTACTTCATGAAGATGAAAAGCTGAGATTCAAGATTCAGTCAAAATTAAACCAGGAAGAAGACACCAACCTAAGCAGATACATATCAAATGAAGAAATTAAACTAGTAGTTAAAAAACCTTCCAGATCAAAGGGGTCAAGGCCAGATGGACTTATAGAAGAATTCTAACTTAAAAGATATAAGGCTCCTTAAGAAAATAGAAACACCTTCCGGTCTGAGCCAGTGCCCTGAGCAGACCTAGAGCACCATCAGGTCTGCACCTAATCCCAGAATACTTAGAAGAGGCTGGACTCACAGGAGCTCTAACACACCCAGGAACATAGGATCATAGGATCACAGGATCTCAGGAGCTTGGTCACACCAAGATTTCAGGATCCCAGAAGCAGCCTGAATCCTAGGAGCTATTACACCCAGGATCTCATGATCACAGGATCACAGAAACAATTGGAATCTGAGAAGTTCTGACACAACCAAGATAACAGGAGAGAGAGGATTCAGTCAGAGGCAGTGAGTACAGCTAGCACTAGAGATAACCAGATGGCAAAAGGCAAACACAAGAACATGAGCAACAGAAACCAAGGTTACTTGCCATCATCAGAACCGAGTTCTCTCACCATAGCAAGTCCTGAATACCCCAAGACACTGGGAAAGCAAGATTCAGATCTAAAATCACTTCTCATGTTGATGATAGAGGACTTTAAGACAGAGATAAATAACTCCCTTAAAGAAGTACAGAAGAACACAGGTAAACAGGTAGAAGTACTTAAAGAGGAAACACAAAAATTTCTAAAAGAATTGCAAGAAAACACAACCAAACAGGTGAAGGAATTGAACAAAACTATCCAGGACATAAAAATGGAAGTAGAAACAATAAAGAAATCACAAAGGGAGACTACCCTGGAGATAGAAAACCTAGGAAAGAAATCAGGAGTCATA
This sequence comes from Rhabdomys pumilio, assembly GCA_030674055.1. Classification (NCBI taxonomy): domain Eukaryota; kingdom Metazoa; phylum Chordata; class Mammalia; order Rodentia; family Muridae; genus Rhabdomys; species Rhabdomys pumilio. The sequence continues at coordinate 195,812,276 of JANHMN010000001.1, read as the reverse complement.
GACACAAGCATCACCAACAGAATACCAGAGATAGAAGAGAAGATGCTGAAGATAGCATATAAAACATTGACAAAACTGTCAAAGAAAATGCAATATGCAAAAAGCTCCTCACCCAGAATATCTAGGAAATCCAGGACACAATGAGGAGACCAAATCTAAGGATAATAGGTATAGAAGAGAGCAAAGATTCCCAACTTAAAGGGCCAGTAAATAAATTCAACAAAATTATAGAAGAAAACTTCCCTAATCTAAAGAAAGAAATACCTATGAACATATAAGAAGCCTACAGAACTCCAAATAGACTAGACAAGAAAAGAAATTCCTCTCATCACATAATAATCAAAACACCAAATGCAAAAAACAAAGAAAGAATATTAAAAGCAGTAAGGAAAAAAGTCAATTATCATATAAAGGTAGACAATCTTCCAGTATGATCAAGTAGGCTTTATCCAGGAATGCAGGGATGGGTCAATATGTGAAAATACATCAACTTAATCCACTATATAAACAAAGTCAAAAAAAGAAAGGAAAAGAAAAGAAAAGAAAAGAAAAGAAAAACCCCACAGGATCATCTCATTAGATGCTGAGAAATCATTTGACAAAATTCAGCATCCCTTCATGGTTAAAGCCTTGGAAAGAAAAGAAATTCAAAGCCCATACCTAAACATAGTAAAAGCAATATACAGCAAACCAGTACCCAACATCAAACTAAATAAGGAGAAACTTGAAGCAATCCCACTAAAATCAGGGACCAGACAAGGCTGCCCACTCTCTCTCTACCTATTCAATAGAGTACTCGAAGTTCTAGCCAGAGCAATTAGACAATAAAAGGAGATCAAAGGGATACAAATTGGAAAGGAAGAAGTCAAAATATCACTATTCTAGGATGATAATGATAGTATATTTAAGTGACTCCAAGACTTCCACCAGAAAACTCCTAAACCTGATATACAACTTCAGCAAAGTGACTGAATATACAATTAACTTAAACAAATCAGTAGTCTTCCTCTACTTAAACAATAAACAGGCTAAAAAAAAAATTAATGAAACGACACCCTTCACAATGTCACAAATAATATAAAATACCTCAGTGTGAATCTAACCAAGCAAGTGACAGATCTAAATGACAAGAATTTCAGGTCCTTGAAGAAAGAAATTGAAGAAAATCTTAGAAATGGAAAGATCTCTCATGCTCATGGATTGGCAGGATTAATATAGTAAAAATGGCCATCTTGCAAGAGCAATCTACAGATTTAATGCAATCCCCATCAAAATTCCAACTTAATTCTTCACAGAGATAGAAAGATGTTTACTAATAACATCCCAATATTACATATATATCATTTATTATGCACAAATAATGTATAAAGTAAAATGTTTAATCATAAAGTAATATATTGAAAAGTAAGTAATAAAGCAGGGCAGAGCATCATTTGGGTGTGTCACATTAAAAACTAATAGCTCAGGTCAAACCAAATGATATGAATTTGACATTGTTTGTAGGGTTACAATCCTTCAAGAGTGAAATATTCTTTCTATCATTAAATGGGAACTTTGCCAGTATAACAATACTAAATTTACAACATCAATAAAACTCCATAGATGTCACTTGGAATACTCATATCTCTCATTCAATATAATAGCACATTGTAAATATCTGTAAGTATGGGTTACAACCACTGTAAATAATATGATTGACTCCATTTAAAACAAAAAACAAAAAACAAAACCCTCAACAACAATAACAAAAGAAAACAGAAACAGAAGGAAGACCCCCAAATTTCTGTAAAACCAGTATTACTCTAATATCAAAACCATGTAAATGAATAATAAAAGAGAAACTACAGGCTTATATCTTCAATGAACATAAATTAAAAACTAATAAAATACTTTCCAACAGAATGCAGACATGCAGACATGCATCAAAAAGATTATCCACCGTGACCAAATTGACTTTATACCTGAAATGAAGGGAAGGTTAAATATATGCAAGTCAGTAAATGTAATAAACCGCATAAAAACTTAAACACAAAAATTATATGATCATCTCAACAGATGCTGAAAATCCTTTGTCCAAATCCAATGTGCTGTTTCATTAAAATCCTAAATAATATAGTAGCAGAGGGAGCATACTTCAACAAAAACTTTATATGAGAAGCCAACATATATCATCATCCTAAATAAAAAAATAACTTTGTCAATATCCAATTTAGTCAAAAAAGAACTCAGATATCTACTGTCTCGATTTCTTTTCAATATGGTGCTTCAAACTGTAGTTGGAGTAATAAGGCAAGAAAAGGAAATAAAATGGATACAAGTGGAGAAAGAAGAAATCAAACTATATCTATTTTTAAAAACCATGTTACTGTGTATTACAAATCCCAAATATTCTATGAGAAATCAGGTAGAAAGGATCTATAGATTCAGCAGTGTGTCAGGAAACAGAATCGACTTGCACAAATAAACACCAATCAAAAATTACAGAGAAGGTTTTCAGAAAAGATACTCATTTATTATAACCTGAAGGAAAATAATCCAGGGGTAACTTACACAATAATTTATATATAATGTATTGCTACATAAAATATATTCAAATATATCATCTAGTATGATAGATGATATAATTAATATATTATAAAATACTGTACAAAAATGTAGTATATAGTAATTATGTAATAAGAATAATTTTATGATATTAAAACTACTTAACATTAATAAACTTAGAAATAAACCTAACCAAGAACTTTACAATGAAAACTGTAAATATATGAGAAAAAAGATAGAGAGAAAGGGACTAGAAAGGGTATCCTACGCTTATGGGTGAATAGATATAATAATATGATGAAAGTGACACTCAATAAATATCTATTTACATATTCAATACAATACCACTCAAAAATCTCATTTTATTCTTTACACAAAGAAAATCTATCATACAATTCATACAGATCCAGGAAAGATCCCAGACAACCAATATAATCCTAAACAGAAAATATAATGCTAAGTGATTACCATTTTAGAGCTTATATAATTTATAGCCATAATAATAAAAACAATATGGTACTGGCATAAAAACAGACACGTAAATCAGTGGAATAAAATTGAAGACCTCCAAAAATGTGTACTTGTAATCTCAACCATGTAATTGAAAAAAGTGCTAAAACAGTTAAGAAAACATCTTCAACAAATATTTCTTGGGAAATTGGATGTCCAATACACAGAAGAATGAAATTACACTTGTATTTTTTACCTTCCACAAAAACTAACTTCAAATAAAGTAAATATCTAAATCAGAAATTTTAAATACTAAAATTTTAGAAGCAAACATAGGAAGTGCCCTACATAATATAGCTATAGAAAAAGTCTTTCTGAATAGGCATCCATTGCCCCAAGAATTAAGTTCAGTTGACATCTAGGGCTTCATAGAATTCAAATGCTTTCATGGAGCTAAAGAAATAATTAACTTGGTAAAGAGAAATTAATATAATATAATATAATATAATATTTTTAATAATATAATCTTGAAAATAAAATAAAATCAATTTTTATTTTTATTTTTAATTTATTTTTATTGGATATTTTATTTATATTTCAGATGCATCCTCTTTCCCCATTTCCCCTCCCTAAAAAGCCCCTATCCCATCCCCCTCCTCCTTTTTGCTTTTATACAATTCTTTTTAATGTTAATAAAAGCTTTATAAGTTTGGTAATGCTCAATAACAAGATGCCCATACAATCAAAAGTGTAGCCCAATACTCATCCTAGATATATCAACTATCTTTGGCTGTCAGAGGCACATGAACATCTGCCTCCATATCCCCCTTCTCTCTCTCCTCACATAGCTCCTCCTCTCCTTACTCCTCCTCTTAGTTCCTCCTACATATCACCCTTCCTGTTAAAATAAAACTTTTCTCTCAAAATACAATTAGAGCATAGTTATGCCAATTTGTATCAGTAAGGTACAAGATAGACCTAATACCCAGTCCATCATTTTGTTGACAAACCAGAACCTCTGTTATTTCTCCTAAGTAAAAGATTTAGTTCTGAACCTGGCTTTTTTCTTGGCTTTAGGATAAATGTCAGTTGAAAACCATCCTCTGAAATTTCTCTCAAAGTAAATAGCCAGGATTGGCTATGAGACTGTAAGTCTTCAACCCTGTCAGAAATCCATAATGACTGAGTTAACTGAAATCATGAGAAGCATAAAGCATAGCTTCTAAAACTAGGCCAATTTATAGAGACCGCTGAACACCTGGACAGTTCCTATACTACAAAACATTGTAGCATCTAATCTTCAGCCTTCTGGCCCAGGATCATCTGACAGACCTAGTGATGTAGAATTATTAAGGGTTGATTACTCTGTCTTGGCAGATATAATCAGCCGACTATTCTGAAAGTGTGTCCTTTTCTGGACAGCAATTTATCTGTAGATGACAACAGGCAATTCTTGCCTAGTGGCTGTCTCACCACAACTGGAGTAACTACAAAGACGCTTAATTTTTTCTTAGAATCCAAGACAGGGAGCTGTCAAGAGCAGACATGTCTCTAATCAAAATGAACATTAATACAGAAATGTTTGAAATGTTAATTCTGTGGACTTCTGACATTTTGAAAACCAACTATCCATGTAAGGCAATCTGGTCTGTTGTCTGTTAACTCCTCTCAGCTATTTCTAAATAAAATGTAGAAAACACCTTAACAATAAACTCAGAGCCATGAATTTGCTATAGGCCCTTAACTCACAGGCTAACCACCTCAAATCAGTTAAAAAAGTTAAAGAAGGACTGGGTCTAAGCCTTGTATTCCTAAATGTGTTATACAGGCACAATGCCTATGAGAGTAAAAATATTAATCTCACTTTTATATCAATAAGAAGCTCATACCAATGAAGACCTTAAATTTGAAATCAAAGTAAATTTTGTACCATTTAAGAAATTATAACTTCATCTTAATAACAATTACACAGATTTCTAGCAATAGGTTATGGCTGTGCAATAAATCCTAGCTAATCTTCCCTGTTCCAACAAAACCACTACTTTTCCCTAGAAAGACAGCCCAGTATTAACCACCTCAGTCCCCAAGGCCAGGGAATAGGGGCACCACCTCTTCATTAATGTCTTCAAGCTGATTATGGGCATTGAGATACTAGAAGAGGGGCAGGGGGAAGAGTAAATTGATAAGCCTCTGATGCTGTGTCTTCACTGCATCCATCTGGAATTCCAGGACATCAGAGGTTCGAGCAGGTCTGCTCAACTTGCTTGATGAGTAGATACACCAAGACTGTGTATTCTGCAATATACAATTCTCAAAACAAATTTTAGTATCAAGATAATATTTTTTTTGAATTCTGGAATCTAGTCTTCTGGTGGCCTGCCTCTGTCATGTCTAACTCATGTAATTCTGGGAGTTTCTATGAGGGTGTGCTCCCACCATCCTCCCATTCCTACCTCCCTGCTCTCAAATTCCCCAACACTAGGGAATTAAAACTTTCAGGCACCAAGGTCCTCCACTTCCACTGATACCTAACCCCTTACCCCATCTCTCCTCCTCCAATTTCTCTAAGGGTGTGTCCCACCATCCTCTCAATCCTGCCTCCCTGCTCTCAAAATTCCCCAACACTAGGGAATCCAAACTTTCAGTTACCAAGGCCATCCACTTCCACTGCTGCCTGGCAAGGCCAACCTCAACTACCAATACAGGTGGAGCCATGAGTTTCTCCCTTTGTGTTCTTGGGCTGAAGATTTTAGAATGGCTACTACAGCTTGTTTCTTAGGACCATTTGCTTGAATAATTGTTTTCTAGCCTTTTACTCTAAGGTAGAGTCTGTCTTTGTCACTGAGGTGGGTTTCCTGTATGCAGCAAAATGCTGGGTCCTGTTTATGTATACAGTCTGTTAGCCTATGTATTTTAATTGGGGAATTGAGTCCACTGATGTTAAGAGATATTAAGGAACAGTGATTGTTATTTCCTGTTATTTTTGTTATTAGAGGTAGAATTATCTTTGTGTGGCTATCTTCTTTTGGACTTTTTGGAAAAGGATTACTTTCTTGCTCTTTCTAGGGTATAATTTCTCTCCTTGTATTGGAGCTTTCCCACTATTTTCCTTTGTAATGCTGGGTTTGTGGAAAGATACTGTGTAAATTTGGTTTTGTCATGGAATATCTTGGTTTCTCCACCTATGGTAATTGAAAGTTTCGCTGGGTATAGTAGCCTGGGCTGGCATTTGTGTTCTCTTAGGGTCTGTATGACATCTGTCCAGCATCTTCTAGCTTTTATAGTATCTGATGAGAAGTCTGGTATAATTCTGATAGGTCTGCTTTTATTATGTTACTTGGCCTTTTTCCCTTACTGTATTTAATATTCTTTTTTTGTTTTGTGCACTTGGTGCTTTGATTATTATATGATGGGAGGTATTTCTTTTCTGGTCTAGTTTATTTGGCATTCTATAGGCTTCTTGTATGTTTATGGGCATCTTGTTCTTTAGATTAGGGAAGTTTTGTTCTATAATTTTGTTGAAGATATTTATTGGCCCTTTAAGTTGGGAATCTTCACTTTCATTTATACCTATATCCTTAGGTTTGGTCTTCTTATTGTGTCCTGGAATTCCTAGATGTTTTGTGTTAAGAACTTTTTGCATTTTGCATTTTCTTGACAGTTGTGTCAATATTTTCTATGGTATCTTCTGCACCTGAGATTCTCTCTTCTGTCTTTTGTATTCTGTTGCGTCTATGACTCCTGATCTCTTTCCTAGGTTTTCTCTCTCTAGGGTAGTCTCCCTTTGTGATATCTTTATTGTTTCTACTTTTATTTTTATGTCCTGGATAGTTTTGTTCAATTTCTTCACCTGTTTGGTTGTGTTCTCTTGTAATTCTTTAAGGGATTTTTGTGTTTCCTCTTTAAGGGCTTCTACCTGTTTACCTGTGTTCTCCTGTATTTCTTTCAGGGAGTTATTTATATCTGTCTTAAAGTCCTCTATCATCATTATTAGAAGTGATTTTAAATCTGAATCTTGCTTTCTTAGTGATATGAAGAATTCAGGACTTTCTTGTGTGCAAGAACTAGGTTCTAATGATGCCAAGTACCCTGGGTTGCTGATACTTATGTTCTTGCGCTCACCTTTCACCATCTGGATCTCCTTAGTACTACCTGCCCTGTCTCTGACTTGATCTTGTCTTTCCTACTATCTTGATTGTATCAGAACTGTGTGGGGTAGGTGTTATTACTGGGGTTAGAGCTGGGGCCCAAGATCTGCTCAGTGCTCTGGCGCAGAGAGAAAGGAACCAGTGCTCCAGGCCAGGAGTGACTTCCTGGGTCCTATTGGGTCCCAGTTACTCTCTGTTTAGGGTGGGTGTTGCTGTCTCCTTATCTAAGATACTGCCTGGGTTAGAGCTCCTGGGAGGCCTGCTTCCTCTGGGTTCTGTGAGATTGGGGGCAGAGCTGCCGGCTGGTATCTGTTCAGTGCTTGGGCCCAGACAGGAAGGAACCTAAAATCAACTTCTTAAATGTGCATTTTTTACCCTCTACTCTGTTCTACTTATCAGCTTGTATGATATTAGGAAATAGTAAGTATATTGAGTACTCTTTTTTTTTTAAATTAAGTGTTCAAAGTAGAAAGGATGAGTATAGAAAATTTGTTCTAAAATATTGTTTCAGTAATTGTAAGTTCTTTTCACTTCCATAGAAATTTAACTGAATTTCTCTTTACCTAAAGTCTGATGAACATAATGATCTGCATGGTGCTCAGTATATATAACAACAAGGATTGGAATGTCATCTTAATGATTTTTATCTTCATGGTTATTGGCATAATTACCTCCCTTCTTTATTTGTATTCATTCTACTTGCCCTGAGACCAAAGTGATAAAAGGGATAGTTCTGAAGAGATAAACTGTCAACACAGTTGTCACTTCTGTTCAAAGTATGTGGAATAAACTAAGCCATGTGTCTAAACAGTTAGTAAATATAGCAGAGTTGTGCTCTTTCAAGGCACAGTAGAATCCCTAATGACGGGGGCCACATACAGAAAACTAGCCAAATTTTATTTTGATTTTTATATTTGTTCATTTGTTAATATGTATATGTTCTATGCATGTGGACACTTTTATGTGTATAATCATATATATTTATGGAAGTCAGGCAGAAGGCAACATTAAAGTCATCCTTGATCACTTTACTACATAGTTTTTGAGGTAAGGTTTCTCATCAAACATGTAGTTAACCATTTTAGCTAGATTGGCTGGCCAGAAAGTCTCAGGGACCCTGCTGTCTCTGTTTTTCCAACGGTGGAATTGCAAATAAACAGGTATGTGCCAATATGACCAAATTTAAATGAATTCTTGATATCTGTCTTTATTTTTCTATAACAATTTTTAATTAACTGACCTCTTCAAAGCCTGCCAATTTTTATTTTAATAAATTCAGTCTACTGCAGAGACTTCCACTAGATAAGTGATATTATTCAGAACAATAGTTACTTAAAAGTCTCAATTTATTGATGGTCACATTCATATTAATACCTTTGTCAAAACTACCTATTATACTTATTTAATTAATTCTTTCTGATAATTATTTGGGTGAATCGATACGTAAGTTGCTGCTTTAGATTGTCTGAACAACTCCTACAATTTAATAATAGTAAGGACATTACAAGACATTTGTCTTTTGTGTGAGATCCATTTTCTTCATGATCCCTGGAAAATAGTTCCATACAGGATACGTTTCATTGCACTTTCCCAATTATTTTATTTATTGGTCTTCAAAATCCCCCAAGAGCCCAAGGTTACTTAAAGCAGAAGTGAATGTTCTTGATTTTGTTTCTATTACTTCCATACAGGGTTAAATAACCAGGGGGTGTGAGTACTTTGCTTGCTACTTGCCTTTTGAAATGATGATTTTTTTCAATTTCCATTCTCTCCCCCCACCCCACCCCCACTCCTGACCCAAACCACTTAGGTCCAGGTAAAAATAGCCTTTGAAAAATCCCATAAGATTCTTGAATTCTCTTTGTGAGCTTGCTAATGCTGTCTTTCTTTGTTACTTTAATGAATCCCTTTGCAAGATCATTTTTTTTTTTTTTTTTTTTTTTTGGTAAATTTCCAGTTCCACACAATATTTGTTTAATCTACAGCTTCTAAAAAACTAATGGTTCAGCAAGGTCACTCATTTGTGTTTAAAATTGGCTCCTGGGAAATCTCAGAAAAAACATACTTAGTACTCCACAATTGGAGAGGCAGTATTCTGCCATAGATCTAGTAAGTAATGTTTTATAAGAGACATCTTCTGACAGACTTAGTTGCTGGTTTGTTTCCAGCCTATCAATAAAACAACTTATTATGTTGGCATATACCATAGGAGCATTCAAACAGAAAATTGACAACAGAGATATTTTTCAAATACTTCCCTACAAAATACATGTTATTTATCTTTTAAGAGCAAAATATAATTTTGAATTATTCACTTACATATGTTTTTTTTTTGTTTTGTTTTTGTTTTTGTTTGTTTTTTTTTTTTTTTTTTTGCAAGAACAAACTCATATTCTAGTAAGAGTGAAATTGAGGGGAAAAAGAAGCTAATTCATTTCCATTGATTATAAAGGGTAATGTCCTTCCACTGGACATCCATGCCCCATTGTAAATAGGATAGCCTTCCCATCAGTACCAGTAAAGCTAGTTTTCTTAGTGTATCTGCAGAGATTCAGCGAAGAAACTCATATTTATAAATAGGTCAACAGTTCTTTGGATATTTATGACTTTTCTACAGCTGTTCTATGAAGTACTGTTGTGTTACTTAAGATAACTTATGTGTGATATATTTTATTTGATTTTTCAATAAGGATATCTTTATGACTATATCTGCAATGACTCACTGTATACGTGTATCCAAGTGTGTGTTTCTCTAAATAAGTTTCATTGTCAGCATGAAAGAAGTTCATACAAAATGTTAGCTATCATCATTATTATTATTTAGATGAACAGATGGACAAATGAATGGTAGTTCTGTTTACATTATTTGCATTTGACTGATATTTGCTGCAAGAAAAGAGTAATGTTTTCAGTATATTTATTTAAAGACTGTTTCACACTAATGTATAATCTTCTCTTGAGTCAACATATTTGATAAGATATAGAAAAAGGATAATATACTATATGAAGTGGCTTCTACCTATAAATCCAGATGATGAATGTGGCTAATAAGTCTGTTGTGACTGAATTTATTTTGCTGGGACTCTCTAATTCCTGGGAGCTACAGATATTTTTCTTCATAGTGTTTTCACTCTTTTATGTGGCAACAATGGTGAGTAATAGCATCATAGTTGTCATCGTCATATCTGACTCCCACCTACACTCTGCTATGTATTTCCTGCTTACCAACCTTTCTATTATTGATATGTCTCTTGCTTCCTTTGCCACTCCCAAGATGATCATAGATTATCTAACTGATCACAAAACAATCTCTTTTGATGGATGCATTGCCCAGATATTCTTTCTCCACCTCTTCACTGGTACTGAGATTATTTTACTAATGGCCATGTCTTTTGACAGATATATTGCAATTTGTAAACCTCTGCGCTATGCCTCAATCATTAGTCCCCAGGTGTGTATTGTCTTTGTGGTGTCCTCATGGGTTGTGGGAATCATGCATTCAATGAGCCAGGTCATATTTGCCCTCACATTACCATTCTGTGGCCCCAATGAGATAGATAGCTTTTTCTGTGACCTTCCTGTGGTGTTCCAGTTGTCTTGTGTGGATACTTATGTTCTTGGTCTCTTTATGATTTCAACAAGTGGCATTATTGCATTGTCTTGCTTCATTCTGTTATTTAATTCATATGTTATTGTGCTGGTTACTATCAAGCCTCATTCTTCCAAAGGATCATCTAAGGCTCTTTCAACCTGTACAGCCCATTTCATTGTTGTCTTCATGTTCTTTGGGCCATGTATCTTTATCTATATGTGGCCACAAAACAGCTTTTTGATAGAAAAGATCCTGTCTGTATTTTATACCATATTCACTCCCATTCTGAACCCAGTAATATATACTTTGAGAAATCATGAAGTAAATTCAGCCATGAGGAAACTGAGAAATAAATTCCTAAATTTTGGTTCAGAAACTCCTTCCTGTTCTTTATAGTTTTAAATTCTTCATCATTAAGTGTAACAGGTTTCATGAAACAGCAAACCTGTGTTATGCGTGTATAAAAAGTACATTTGAAGCCTTAAGAGAGAGTTAATGGAAGTAAGGGCTCCAGGAAAAAAAAATAGTATAAAAACGTAACAGGATTCACTGTTTAATAGTAGGATTTACCATTTAAAATTAGTTGGGATGTTGGATAATCAGGTTAATTGAAAAGAGGAACAAATAATAAGTGCAGGTTAAAGAAAGATTAAGTAATTAAGGGTAATGACGCCACTTACGTACACATAGAAACTCAAGATACCACGTAAAGTATGACAAATGAGCAGGGTTTCTATGATCCTTAGGAATTCAGCATTGCTGTAAAAATTTCTGTCTCCAAAGCATCATTTTCCACATACCTGTGCCATTTATACTTCACATTTTAACCAATTCATAATGTCTGGAATTAGAGAAGTCCTAGTATACGTAAATATGAAAAGGTTGATAAAGTGTAGAGAATGTCTGTGAGTGTGATTTCTCCCCCAACCACATCAGCTAAGGAGCATCAGTGTCTCCTCCTATCTCCTACTACATCAGCCATCATCAATCACAACAGCACTGTTTTGATGCCTCTTTCTGCCAGTGATGATTTGTAGGCTAGTGCAGCAAGCCTGAAAATCAGACAATGTTATGAGTTGCAAAGATGATGATTTGTGTTTCAGCAGGTCCATGGAAGTTAACACTAGAATTCAATTAAGAAGGGTTGCTCACGGTAATAATCAAATTCATTAAGAGTAACACTAAACTATTATTTATTTATTTATTTGGGGGGTAGTTTCAAGACACAATTTCTCTCTGTAGTCTTGGCTGTCCTAGAATTCCCTCTGTGGACCAGGCTGGCCACAAATTCACAGATATCCATGTTCCTCTGTTTTCCAGGTGCTGGAATTCAATGCATGTCCCACCAATGCCCAGGTTAACTCTAAATTATTGCATTGCCTTACCTTGTCATTAAAGAATTATTTCTTTCTAATATTTGGAAAAAATAAGTTTCTGTTTAGTAGTAAATGTTAATTTAATAAGTATGTCTTATATGCAAGTAAGTATTGTTAGGTGTTTTAAACATTATCATTTTTGCTATCACTCCACTGACAGTGATTTAAATGGTAAATATTAGAAGTTAGAAAATATTGTAGTAATGTTTACCATACATTGCAAAAGATCATTTAAAAATAATAACAATCACTGAGTAATTCACTTTATTTGAAATTTACTAAATGGCATTTTTAGAAATTGTATCAAATATATTTCCCAGGAGTAACCACCAAAGGTAGAATATGAAGCAAATAAATACTTACAAATATTTAGTTGTTTTTATTTATTGAAATTATCAAACAAATGAAAAGAACCACAAATTATATATAAATTAGAGTATTATATATAAGAGACAAATTAATAATAACACATCTCTAACTTTTCAGTTTAGTCTAAATTTTAAGAGGGATATCCTGCTTTTCAACTTTATGGTTTTTCATTAAACATAATAAATGAAAAAGTAAACAAATTTAGGGTAAAAAGTGTAAGATATTGTGTTTAAGATTTAAGTCAATTTTGAAATTAACAATAAAGACATTGATGGTGTTTACATAAGCAGAGATCACGTTTAGGTTAGCAAAAGAACTGCATAATTGTAGTTGAAATTGTGTTATAAATGAATAAGTTTTTGTTATGTTCTCTTTGTTGTAGTTACATGTTACAATCCAGTAATCTGACTTATTTATACTACTTTAGCGAATGTTTTAGTGATATTTCCAATAGTTATTTCATATACTACATATTTGTTCAAGGAATCTTTTAAATAAACTGTTTTTTTTTTGTAATATAAAATATTCCTCATTTGTTGAAACATCACTGAAATGGCTACAATACAAAATGTAATTTTCGTGGTAATAAATTAAATATACTTGTAGTTGAACTGTTATTTAAAACTTAGACAAAAAGAAGAATCTTCAAATTAGAAATAGTAAAATAATGTTCAGAGTAAATTTAAATATCAACAAGAAAAAACTAAAAATGTAGACAAAAGCCCTCCCCCCCCAGGAATATGCAAAAAAAAAAGGATGACTTGGAGGAAGGAAAGGGAAAGAAGAAATATAATTTATTATATGATAATAAAAAATTAAAAATTATGAAAACATGAGGTGTTTTGGAAGGGATATTGACAATATTTAGGGAGAATTCTCAAACTTAAATGCATATGCCCCAATCCCTCAGAATCATAAATTGTCAGGACATGGCTTTCCAGTGGGAGTCAATAACAGGATTGAGTACCATAGATTCCATAACTGAGAATGAAGAGGACTGTACAGTGGATATCTGTGAAATTCCTCATGTATGAAGAAAACTGACCATTACCTTCCCTTGTCTATCAACATGAGGAGTCAGCATGCAAGATGCCTTTCAGTGTTACAGTAACATTTAAACCTCTGAAACAGAATCTGCAGAGGGCGATTTTTATCACATTGTTTCCTAAATAAGCAGTGGATAAAGTCTCTAAGCACTAGTAAGAATGGTGTCATTTACCACTGAGTTTCTTAAGCATGTATGAGACTGCAAAACATCATAGATGCATAGAAGCCAGCTAATGCTCAATGAGATGATACACAACGTGAACTTTTGAAATAGTCTCTAGGATCATGTTGTACTGCTCCTGAGATCCTGATCATCTAGGAAGACGACCTGTGTTTAACCTCTGTGGGTAGCCCTGGCATCAGTGACTGCTGAAATTCCGACACTGTCAGTAGGCTTGCACATGCCTCTCTGTCAGCTCTAGCTGCTGGCTGATGCTCTGAAGTACCATCTGGACCTCCACCAGTGCCATTCTCCCAGCCTGTCACAGCTGAAGGATTTCATGGCAGATACGTGTTGAAGCTTCAAATTTCTAAAGGATCCTCATTGAAGAAAATTCTCCAGTAGAACCTCACAGTGACATTTTCTATGCTTGAAGAGATGTCTGTTTAATGTTTATATTAGTGTGATATAATAAATGTCTGTGTGAATAAACTGACCACATTTGAAGGGTATATCTTGTGTGGATATCCCCACTGCTCACAGCAAACTAGCCATAATGCCCCCAAACTTCTGTCTAAAGGAAAAATCTTTCACTAAGAACCAGATGTCCTGTTTGAGTCATAAGTTGCTGTGAGAGTAACTAGCTTTCATGAGGAAAGAGAAATGGTCATAAATGCGTAAAGTTGCCAGAGTTTAACAGAGACTGTAGACATCCAGCTTGCTGATGGTAAAGTTTAGTAGTACCTACAGACAGAGGGGTCACACAGAATAATAGCCACAGCCCAGTCCAGAAACCATATCCTTTTTGTGTAGCAAAACCAAAATAGGGTCAGCAAGGAAAGCCCAACAGGTTTGCTTTCAGTGGAAGAGAATAGCTTGAGAAGGAAAACAAACAACCCCCCCAAACAAACACAAACAAACAAACAAACAAACAAAACCCCAGTAAACTATAGACTTGGAACACCCTCATCCCAATGGAAATAGCATCATTGAGGATGGGTAAACAGATCTTTTTACCTTTATTTTACATTTGATTTTGCTGTTATTTTTATTGTTTAAATAAAATGATAATTCCTATCTTCCCTTTTTAATTTTCTCCTTTCATTGATGGTAAGTTTTTGTAGACATAATATAAACATACATTAAATCATAGCAATATAAACATTTATAATATACATATATAACATATGTATGTATTATAGGTACATATACATATGTTATACACATATATGCATATATCATATTGCATATATTGTATTATATACATGCATATAAAACATTTTACTCCTGTTCTCTTCCCTTCAGGTTTTATTCTTTGGGAATTTTATGCAATATATTTTAATCATACTCTTCTTCTTCATCCTCCAATTCCTTCCAGATGCTACATACTTTTTTTTTAAATTTATTAATCATTTTATTGTTAACATTTCAAATGTTATCCCCCTTCTTGGTCTGTCTTCATTGAACTCCCCACTCCATCCTGTTCCTCTTTGCTTCTAAGAGGGTGCTCCCCTACCCACCTGCCCACTCCCACCTCACCCTTCTCAGGGTTATCAAGCCTCCTTAGGACCAAGGGCCTCCCCTCCCACTGATGCCAGATGAGGCAGTCCTCTGCAACATATGTAGTGGGAGCCATGGACTGGCCCATGTACACTCTTTGGTTGGTGGTTTAGTGCCTGGGAGCTCTGAGGGGTCTGGTTAATTGATACTGTTGTTCTTCTTATGGGATTGCAATCCCCTTCAACTTCTTTAGTCCTTCCCCTAACTCTTCCATTGAGGTCCTACAAC
>JANHMN010000001.1:195770444-195796792 GCA_030674055.1 Rhabdomys pumilio | reverse complement strand
TCTGGGTTAATAATTTTTAGATGGATGGGTAGCCCATCCTTCCACTGGGGACCATGCCTATCTACTGGAGGTGGTCTCTTAAGGTTCTAGCTCCCTGCTGTTAGGTATTTTGGCTAATGTCATCCACACTGGGGCTTGGGAGCCTCCTGCATCCCTGATGTGTAGGACTTTCTAGAAGTTCTCCCCTCTCCTGCCCCACTGCTACTTATTTCTGTTTATTCTCCTGGCCCTCTAGACTTCTCTCATGTCTCTTCCCATACCTGATCCTGCCTCTTTCTCCATCCCCTGGCACTCTCTCACTCAGGTCCCTCCCTCCTTTTCTGCCTCCTGTGGTTGTTTTCATCTCCCTTCTAAGTGGGTTTGAAGCATCCAAACTTTGGCTTTTCTTCTTGTTAAGCTTCCTATAGTTTGTGAGTTGTATTGTGGGTGTTCTGAGTTTTTAGTCTAATAACCACTTATCAGTGAGTACATACCATGTATGTCCTTTTGAATCTGGGTTACCTCACTCAGGATGATATTTTCTAGTTCCATCCATTTGCCTACAAATTTCATGAAGTTATCATTTTTAATAGTTAAGTAGTATCCCATTGTACCACATTTTCTGTATTCATTCTTTAGTTGAGGTAGTTCTGGGTTGTTTCCAGCTTCTGTCTATTATAAATATGACTGTATTGAACATATGGAGCACTTGTCCTAATTATATCTTGGAGCTACTTTTGGGAATATGCCCAGGAGTGGTATAGTTGAGTCTTCAAATAGAGATATTTAAAAGTTTCTGAGGAACTGTCAGATTGAGTTTCAAGTAGTCATACCAGCTTGCAATCCCACCAGCAATGGAGGAATGTTCCTTTTCCATATCCTCTCCAACATCTATTGTCACCTAAGTTTTTTATCTTAGCCACTCTGGTTGGTGTAAGGCAGAATCTTAGGGTTGTTTTGATTTGAATTTCTCTGATGACTAAGGATGTTGAACATTTCTTTAGGTGCATCTCAGCCATTTGAGATTCCTCAGTTGAGAATTCTTTGGCTTTCTGGAGTCTAACTTCTTGAGTTTTCTGTATATCTTGGATATTAGCCCTCTGTGAGATATAGGGTTGGTAAAGAGCCTTTTCCCAAATTGTAGGTTGACATTTTGTCCTATTGACAGTGTCCTTTGCCTTACAGAAGCTTTTAAGTCTCATGAGGTCCCATTTATCAGTTGTTGATCTTAGAGCCTGAGCTGTTGGTGTTCTGTTCAGGAAATTTTCCTCCATTCCAATATGTTCAAGGGTCTTTATCACCTTCTTTTTTATTAGACTCAGCTTATCTGGGTTTATGTAGAGGTCCTTGATCCACTTCGACTTGAGCTTTGTACAAGGAGATAAATATGGGTCAATTTGCAGTCTTCTACATGCATATGGCCAGTTAGACCAACACCATTTGTTAAAAATGCTTTCTATTTTTCCACTGTATGGTTTTGACTTCTTTATCAAAGGTCAAGTGAAAATATGTATGTGGATTTATTTCTCGATCTTCAGTTTTATACTATTGATCTGTTTGTCTCTGTACCAGTATCATGCAGTTTTTTTTTAATCACTATTGTTTTGTAGTACAGCTAGAGATCCAAGACGGTGATTCCCCCAGAAGCTCTTTTATTGTTAAGAATTATTTTTACTATCCTGTGTTTTTGTTATTCCAGATGAATTTTATAATTGTTCTTTCTATACCTGTGAAGAATTGAGCTGGAATTTTGATGGGGATTGCATTGAATTTGTAGATTATTTTCAATAAGATATCCGTTCTTACTATGTTGATTCTGCTGATCCATGAGCATGGGAGATCTTTCCATCTTCTGAGGTCTTCTTTGATTTCTTTCTTCAGAAACTTGAAGTTCTTTTCATACAGATCTTTCACTTGTTTGGTTAGAGTTAAGGTAAGACATTTTATATTATTTGTGATTATTGTGAAGGATGCTGTTTCCTTAATTTCTTTTTCCGCCAATTTATCATTTATGCAGTGAGAGGCTACTGATTTGTTGGAGTTAATTTTGTACCAGACACTTTGCTAAAGTTGTTTATCAGATATAGGAGTTCTCTGGTAGAATTTTTGGGGTCACTTATGTACACTATCACATCATCTGCAAAGAGTGATAGTTTGACTCTTTCATTCTGTTTTGTATCTCTTTGACTTCCTTTTGTTGTCTAATTGCTCTAGCTAGAAATAGAGAGGGAGTGGGTAGCCTTGTGTTGTCACTGATTTTAGTGGGGTTGTTTCAAGATTTTCTTTTTTTAATTTGATGTTACTTGTTGGTTTGCTGTATATTGCTTTTATTATGTTTTATATGTGTGCTATGAATTCCTGATCTTTGCAAGACTTTTAACATGAAGGGGTGTTGTTTTTATTGAAGGATTTTTGGCAATTAATGTGATGATCATATGTTTTTTCCCCTTAGTTTGTTTATATAGTGGATTAAGTTGATGGCTTTCCATATATTGAACCATCCCTGCATCTCTGTGATGAAGCCTACTTGATCATGCTGAATAATTATTTTGATGTGTTCTTCAGTTCAGTTTGCAAGAATTTTATTGTTTTGCATCAATATTTATAAGTGAAATTGGTCTAAAGTTTTCTTTCTTGGTTGGGTCTTTGTGTGGCTTAAGTATCAGCATAATTGTGGCTTCATAGAGTAAATTAGACAGTGTTACTTCTGCTTCTATTTTGTGGAACAGTTTGAGAAGTATTGGTATTAGGTCTTCTTTGAAAGTCTGAAAAAATTCTATACTAAAGCCATCTGGTCCTTGCCGGGCAGTGGTGGCGCAAGCCTTTAATCCCAGCACTTGGGAGGCAGAGGCATGCAGATTTCTGAGATTGAGGTGAGCCTGGTCTACAGAGTGAGTTCCAGGACAGCCAGGGATATACAGAGAAATCCTGTCTTGAAAAACAACAAAACAAAACAAAACAAAACAAAAACAAAACAAAACACAACAAAACACCAACCATCTAGTCCTGGGGTTTTTTGGTTGGGAGACTTTTGGTGACTGCTTCTATTTCTTTAGAGATTATGGGACTATTAAGATGGTTTATCAGGTCCCGATTTAACTTTGATACCTGGTATCTATCTAGAAAAGCATTTATTTCATCTAGGCTTTCCAGTTTTGTTGTGCATAGGCCTGATGATTTTTTTAAAATTTTCTCAGTTTCTGTTGTTATGTCTCCCTTTCTTTTCTGATTTTTTTTTTTAAATTGGACACTGACTTTATGCCCTTTAGATAGCTTGGCTAAGGGTTTATCTATCTTGTTGATTATCTTGAAGAACAGACTCCTATTTTATTGATTCTTTGCATAGTTCTCTTTGTTTCTACCTGGTTGATTTCAGTCCTGAGTTTGGTTATTTACTGCTATCTACTCCTTTTGGGTGTGTTTGCTTCTTTTGGTTCTAGAGCTTTCAGATGTGCTATTAAGATATTAGTGTAAGAACTCTCCAAATTATTTATGAAGGTACTCAATGTTATGAATTTTCCTCTTAGCATTGCGTTTATTGTGTCTCATTAGTTTGGGTATGCTATACTTTCATCTTTGTTAACTTCTAGAAAGTCTTTAATTTTTTTCTTTAATTCTTCCCTGACCAAGTTAACGCCGAGTAGAGTTATTCAGTTTCCATGAGTATATGGGCTTTCTGTTGCTTTTGTTGTTATTGAACACCAGCATTTGCCTGTGGTGTCTGACAGAATACATGGGATTATATTAACTTCTTGTATCTATTGAAACTTTTTCTGTTCTGATTATATGGTCTATTTTAGAGAAGGTATCATGAGGTGCTGAGAAGAAGGTATTATTTTTGTTTTAGGGTGAAATATTCTGTAAATATCTGTTAAATTCATTTGGTTCTTAACTTCTGTTAATTTCACTGTGTTCTGTTTAGTTTCTGTTTCCATAATTTCTCCATTGTTGAGAGTGAGGTGTTGAAGTCTCCAACTCTTATTGTGTGAGAATCAATGTGTGTTTTGAGTTTAGCAACATTTCTTTTATGAATGTTGGTGATCTTATATTTGGGGCATAGATGGTCAGAGTTGAGAGTTCATCTTGGTGGATTTTTTTCTTTGAAGAATATGAAGTGTCCTTCCCCATTTCTTTTGTTAACTTTTGGTTGAAAGTCTGTTTATTGGATGTTTGAATTTCTTGAGACTATTTGCTTAGATTTTTTTTCCAGCCTTTTCTTCTGAGGTAGTGACTGTCTTTGTCATTGATGAGTGTTTCTTGTATGCAACAAAATGCTGTATTCTGTTTGTGTATCCAGTTTTTTAGCCTATGTCTTTTTATTGGGAAATTGAGTCCATTGATGTTGAGAGATATTAAAGGTCAATAATAGTCAGTTCCTGTTATTTTTGTTATTATTGTTGTTATTAAGCTTGTGTGACTCTCTTCTTTTAGGTTTGTTGTGAGATTAGTTTCTAGGTTGTTCTTGGGTGTAGTTTCCTTCTTTGTATTGGAGTTTTCCTTCTATTGTTCTCTGTATGGCTGGATTGGTGGAAAGATATTATTTATATTGTATTTCATTATGGAATATCTTGGTTTGTCCATCTATGGTGATTGAGAGTTTTGCTGAGTATCATAGCCTGGGCTGGCATTTGTATTCTCTTATGGTCTACATGACATCTGTCCAAGGTCTTCTGTCTTCAAGTTTCTTTTAAGAAGTCTGGTATAATTCTGGTAGATCTGCCTTGATATGTTACTTGCCATTTTTCTCTTACCACTTTTAATATTCTTTCTTTGTTCTGTGCATTTAGTGTTTTGATTATTATGTGACCAGAGGAATTTCTTTTCTGGTCCAATGTTTTTGGTGCTCTGTAGGCTTCTTATACATTTAGGACTATCTCTTTCTTTAGGTTAGGGAAGTTTTCTTCTATGGTTTTGTTGAAGATACTTGGCCCATTGTTTTGGGAGTATTTCTCTCTTCTATTGCTATTATTCTTAGGCTTGGTCTTTTCATTGTGTTCTGAATTTCCTTTTGGGTTAGAGCTTTTTGCACTTTGTATTTTCTTTAACTATTGTGTCAATATCTTCTATAGTATCTCCTCTGCCTGAGATTCTCTCTTCTATCTCTTGTATTCTCTTGGTGATGCTTGTATCTGTAACTCCTGATCTCTATTCTAGGTTTTCCAGCACCAGAGTTGCCTCTCTTTGTGAAATGTTTAATGTTTCTCTTCCAGTTTTAGTCCTGGATTGTTTGTTCAATTTCTTTAACTGTTTGTGTATTCCTGTATGTCTTTAAAGGATTTACGTGTTTTACCTTTAAAGTCTTCTGCCAGTTTACCCATGTTCCTCTGTATTTTTTTTTAAAGGAGTTATGTATATCCCCCTTAAGGTCCTCTATCATCTTCAAAAGATGGGATTTTAGGTCAGAGTCTTGCTTTTCAGGTGTGTTAGGGTATCCAGGGCTTGCTGTGGTGGGAGACTGGGTTCTGATTGGTGCCAAGTGGCATTGATTTCTGTTGCTTATGTTCTTGTGCTTACCTTTAGTCATTTGGTTATCTTGGGTATTAACTGGCCTTGTTGTCTCTGACTAGATATTGTCCTTCCTGTGAGCCTGTGAGCCTGGTTATAACGGACCTCCTGGGAGTCAAGATGTCTGTGGGTGTGGTAGGGAGTCTGGAGTGCTGGCTCTGCTCCAGACTGAGTTGTAGGCTAGAAGGAAGATATGTCTCTGGCAGGCAGAATGGATAGGGCCCCACCTAAGCTGGGCCCATGGGGGTCCCAGTTAGGCTAGGTATCGGGGTAAGGGGTCTTTCACCTGTGGTTGTGATGGAGCTTCTGGGAATCAAGCTGTCTCTGGCTATGAGAAGGATTCTGGAGCACTGGCTCTGCTCTGAGATAAGTTGTGGGCTGCAAGAAAGATCCCCACCTTCTTTCTACCTACCTAGTTTCATTGGAATTGCCCTGGAGTATTATGCCCCGTGTCACTCTAGTGAGGAAAACTGAGTTTTCCTCTGTCAGCAGCCATCATTTTGGAATAGCATTTTGGCTAGTGATGGGACTTTGTTCCTACTTCTTTTTAATGCTGGCATTTTGTCTTGAGCTTCTACAGGTCTTGTTCATACTGTCATAGTCTCTATGAGTTCATTTGTACATCTGCCCAGCTATGTTTGGAAAACTGGTACCTTAATATTATCCACTTCCTCTGGCTCTTACCAGCTTTCCATTACCTCTTCTGCCTGGATTTCTGAGTTTTGATGATATGGGTGTGATGAAGACATTCCACTCAAGACTGAATACTCCAAAGTCTCCTACTCTTTTCACTTTTTTTCAGTTATGTGTCTCTTTATTAATTTCCATCTAGTGTAAGAAGCTTCTTTAATGGGGGCTTGTATGGGTATGGCACCTAAGAGGAAGTCAGGGTGTGAGCCAGCCCTAGGCACTGGGAAGTGAATTGAATCATCCCCATGGACTGAACCAATTAAAATCTTTCAGAACTGATGTGATCACAAGTTGATTGTCCATGTTAGACCAGGATTGATTGGGGGGATGTGGAGTTAAAAGAAAATAACAAACATACCTCCTAAAGAAACAGATTGTCTTTTAATCAGTACAATGAGGGGGTAAAAGTTTTGCCATGGTTTCAAGAGCACATGGTACAGAGGCCTCAGGTTTTAATGCACAAAAAAAACCCCAAAACAAAAAGCAAACATTCTTGGGCTAGAAGATTCTATGTTCAGTCTGTTTTCCTCAGTCTCCTGCTATCTCAAAGTTGTAATTACTAAAGAAGGCAGAGAGAATGAAATTATATTATTTGCAGGAAAGTGAACAGAAATTTAGAACATATTATTAGGCAAAATAAGCCAGACATTGAAACACATATGTTACATGATTTCTCTAATAAATGTTGGTGTGAGACACTGAAAATATGGAAGAATGGTTAAAGTCTTGAAAAAAATTAAAAGTAGTAGTTTTAATACAGCACTGTAGGTAGAAGAGTTGATTTGTTTAGATCACAATTTAATATTTATAAAAAATGAAAAAGTTGTCAAGGAAACTTTGTTGTTATTACTGAACACATTTAAGACCCTTCTCATCACACAAGCACAACTTACCCATACATATAAGTAAGCATATACATATTAAACATGTTCTTGTGGCAATTTGAAAATATCTATTAAAGGAGATTAGTATTTACTTTTTGTCAAGTATGATGCTGAAGCAAATTTTGGATATTTTATTCTTATAATTTAAATTATTTTGTTTATTTACATTCCAGTCATTACCCCCCTCATCCCCCCTTCCCACGGTTCTTTTTTACATTCCTCCTCCCCTTTGCCTTATTTACTTAAGAATACCTCTAGACAACCTTTAATTTGACATATGTGCCTCCTCTTTCTCCTCAGAGGTTGTTGGCCACCAACCTGAGGGGATAAGGAGAACAAAAGTAGATAGCAGGATCTGGATGGTAAGGCATGAGTATGAATGGAATGGCCTAAGGAGTCTGCTGCAGTGAGATGACTCTACTTTATGCTTTAGGAATATGGTATATAAGGACATTTTTAGGGTTACAGATGGAAAGGGCTAATTAATCATTGTATCAAGTGAGCAGAAAGGGCAGGAAGCCAGAGTGGAACATGTGTGGTGAGTTATGTAGCCTCCAGGTAGAGAGCTCAACAGATAGATATTATAACAGGTATTAATAAAATAATGTCTGTGGCTCCAGGTAGACAGCTCAACAGATAGATGATATAACAGGATGGCTGCTCTAGGCAGAGAGCTTAACAAGTAAAAACTACCTGCTTCCTATAGGCAGATATCAGTAAAAGTTTAAATCAATTGTTTTAAAGATGGTATAAAGATAATACATCTTAGAGGCTACTCAAATTCTGTCTAACCTGGGCTTCACAGGAATTCTGTTTAAATCCTGGTTTGACTTGCTGCCTGCTTATAAGCAGGTATAGATAGAAGTGTGAATCAATTGTTTTAAAGATGGTATAATAAGGTCTGCAAAATAACTAACTCAATATTCTCTAATGTGGGCTCCACAGGAATTTTGGGTTATTATCCTGCATGGCAAAATAGAAAAAGCCTAAGATAGGCACAGACAGGATTTTAGTATACTTCATTAGTTTTGGATTATTTTAATTTTCAAAATGGCTGTGATTTTGAATTTTTTTGGTTAAATTATTCCTCTGAGAGAGACGTCAAAATAAAGGTTTTCCTGGTTACGGGCTCAAGGATATGCTGATTTTGGAGAAAGGTTTTGTCTTTGCATTTTAGAAAAAGTGATTAGTGTCTATACATCTTCCAAAGTAGTGTGGAACAGATACAACAAAGGTAGAGCCCCTGAAGAACTAGATTTCAGAGAATCAAACAAAAAAGTTATCTTGATGATACTAAAATTTTGCTTTGAGATTTGTATATTACAGAATATACAGTCTTGGTGAGTCTCATTGTCAGACATGTTGAACTGACCTGCTTGAACTTCTGATGTCTTGAACTTTCAGCTGGATCCAGTCAGGACACAAACATCAGAGACTAATACAATCATTGGTGTGGCCTTCATAAGGCCAGCCAACTCCATTTTCTCTATCCTTCCCCACATGTCCATCAAAAATATCTGAATGCCCATATTCAGCTTGAAGAAATTATGAAGAGTCGTTGTCCCAGTTCCAGGCTTTGGGGCTGGATGTGGCTATTCTAAGGTTGCCTTTCTGGGGAGTTTAGAAATGATAATAATTGGAACAGGGAGAAAATAGCTAGAATTGATTGTATAGCTATAATCTCATTTGGTAAAAATTTTTATAAAAGTTTAAGTCATAATTTTTTATTTTGGTACAGAATTTATTTTGATGCAAAATAGAGGTTTTTCATTGATATAATTTTTTTTATTGATAAAAAATTAAAAGTACAAGGCTTGGACCCAGTTAGTCCTTCTATAAATGCCATTATAAACTGATCTGAGGTGTTTTAGCCTGTAAGTTAAGGGCCAAATAGCAAATTCATAGCTCTGAGTTTATTGTTAGGGCATTTTCAGGTATTTTAATTAGAAATAGCTGAGGGTAGTTAACAGACAACGGTCTAGATTACTTTACATAAATAGATGGTTTTCAAAAACATCAGAAATCCACAGAATGTGACATTTAATGTTATTTATTCACTTGTTGAGACAAATCTGCTTCTAACAGCTCCCCATTTGTGGAGTCAAAGAAGCAACTGAGCATCTATACATCCAGGTGAGGTGATACATTGTGGTTAGGTGGCCACTGGGCAGAAATTGCCTGTATATCCTACAGAACTGTACCGTCCTTGAGTGGACACAAGTTACAGGTTAGGACAGTTTAGTTCTGCTGAAACAGAATAAGCTAGTCCTTAATAATTTCTGTTTTTCAAGGTCTGTCAGAATATCCTGGGCCAGAAGGCTGAAGACTGATGTTCCAACTTCATGACTTTCTGTGGCTGTATAAGTAGGTAGCTGTCTCTATAATTTGTCTCAGTTCTGGAAGCTGCGTTAGGCTTCATGTATTTTCAGATAATGTTGATCATTCTTGGATTTCTGATGGGGTTGAAATACTACTTATAATCTCATAGCCAACCCAGGCTCAGGCTATTTAACATTGAGAGAACAGATTTGAAAGGATGGTTTTCAGATGGCATACGATCTAAAGCCAGGACATAAGCCAGGTGTAGAATTATAAGTCTTTTAAGTTAGATGACAGAGTGTTCTGTTTTATTGACAAAAATGATGGACCGTCTGTTCAGTCTATCTTGTACTTTATAAATTACAAAATGATAATAGTTGTGCTCAATTTATATTTGAGAGAAAAGTTTCTTTTTTTATATAAATAGAAAGGGTGAAATGTAGCAGAATTTTCTCCCAATTAAGTTAAATGTTAATACAACAAGTAGCCTGTGATTGGACAGGGAAAACTGAGGCAGAGCTAAGAGTTTCAGAGACAGAGACAGAGAACACAAAGGGAGAAGGAAGGAAAACAATCCAGATTCTGTGTGGCTTTAAATAGCCACAGGTAGCTATGAATACCTAATAAGGGATGAATAATTACAGGACAATTTGTCTTATCTAGATGGGCAATTTATATCCATATCAATCGGCTCTGAGTAAATTGTGTGGATGTTTTGTCTGGTGAGAATTTACTGATATAAATCTGACAAATAAATTATAAGCCTCTAGAGTTTTGATGTTAACAAGTTACTAGAATTTGGGACCACTTACCACAAAGCATGAATGGCTGGGAATGTAAGCAGAACCCACAACAGATTGTCACTGCATGGGGCTAACCATGGGGGCAGCAGAGTTGCTGGGGCAGAAAGTAGCTGAGTACAGAGTGGGGTGGTACTGTTTTGTTTTTTAATATTTTCCGCAACACACACACACACACACACACACACACACACACACACACACAATTTTGAAGTTAGACATGTTGTTTTAGTAATTTCTCTTTATAATCCAACAAGTCCTGGGAAGAGTAACAAAAAGGTCAGGATGGCAACAACCTTAGTGAGATTTAATAGGTGTAAGGAATGATCACACGTTTCAGGAAGAGCTCTTATAATTTTATTAACTGATTGCAAAGGTTTGGTGAATAAAGTAGTTGTAAATGTCCTATCCCACATAAATACTTTCAATGAGTAGGGAAAGCAGAGTATTATTTTTCACAGAACAAAGTCCATAATAAGGACAATCATTTAACAAAGTCAAGGGCATAGCAATAAATAGAATTACAATAAGAATGGACATTCGTGCAATCAACACAAAGACAGTGGAGGAAAAGACATTGTTAACATGAGCATCAGGTACATATTTCAAAACATTAGTGAGGCCTTCCTGCTGAGCTGGTGCCCTGCACCCAATCCCAGAATATCCAGAAAAGGAAGGACTCCCAGGAGCTCTAACAAGCCCAGGATCTTAGGTGAGGAGGCTGTAACACCCATCCCCCAACAAGGAGTAACTGGGACCAGAAGGGACCCAGGAATTTCCTCCTGGTAAGTGGCATGGACTCCTTCTGGTCTGTGCCAGTCTGCTGAGCAGGCCTAAGGCTCCAGCTCTACACCCAATCCCAGAAAACCCAGAGGAAGCTGGACTCCCAGGAGCTATAACACACCAGGAACATAGGCTCATAGGATTACAGGGTATCAGGAGCTTGGCCATACCAGGATTTCAATATCCCAGAAGCATCCTGAATCTCAGGAGCTCTCACATTTGGAATTTCAGGATCACAGGATCACAGAGACAGCTGGACTCTGAGGAGTTCTCACACAAACAAGAAAATAGGACAGACAGGCTCCAGTTAGAGACAGTGAGTACAGGTAGCACTAGAGATAATCAGATAGCAAAAGGCAAGCACAAGAACATAAGCAACAGAAACCAATGTTACTTGGCATCATCAAAACCTAGTTCTCCTGACATAGCAAGACCTAAATAACCCATCCACCAGAAGAGCAAGATTCAAATTTAAAATCACTTCTCATATTGATGATAGAGGACTTTAAGACAGATATAAATAACTCCCCCAAGGAAATACATGAGAACACAGGTAAACAAGTAGAAGCTCTTAAAGTGGAAACACAAAAATCCCTTAAAGAATTACAAGAAAACACAACCTACATTTATACTTATGCCAAGATTAAAGTAAGGATCCACTTACTGGCTTATGGCATGATCCCAATCAGTTATCTAATCTAGGGAAGAGGTAATGTTTGTGTTTTTTTCTGCATGATGCTGAAGGATTATGGTGGCTGCCAGAGTGATTGGTGAGACATGCTGATGCTGGGACAAAGAATAGTGCTGACCTGTGAGCTTGCTGAGTGTCCCGATAGTGGTGACTGGGAAGCTGTACTGGACAAAGATTCCTGACCCTTTGCTTTCCTATATCCCAGATAGCACAAGCTGCCTTGCCTCAAGATTTTAGACCTTGTAGGACAGAGAACCAAAAGAGAAGTTATAATTTCTCTTGTATTTTTATTAAATGTGACCATTTATTTGGACTCAATCATGGACTGGTCTAGAAATCAATTCAATATTGGAAATAACAATCTTCATTTGGAAGAATGGTTCTGCACATTTTCAGAGACATATTTGGAAATTAGCTGCAGTTCTCTATGATGATATGTTAGCAAGAGATAAAGATAGAATAGGATAGGGATATCAAACAAGTGTTAGTACATGTGTTAAGGTTCTTATAATTGTCAAGTTAAATTTACTTTTGTTTTTTCTACAATATTTAATGTAAGTTGCATTGATTGTATATTTTCTAATTGTGTTAGTGTGTTGAAACCTGGCATGTCTGTTATGGAGGTCTATCAACCAGCTTTTGCTTTATTGTCCTGAGTATTACAGAACCTTGATATTCTTTAAAAAGCTTGCAAGTACTGGAAGAAGTGAGTCAGGCTTTAAGCAGAAACAAGAGGGTAGCGGGCTTAATTATTGCTGGTATAACAGTTTTAATTATATTAATTGCTAGCAGCACTGCTTCTACAATTGCTTTGACACAAGAAGTTAAGACAGCTACTTTTGTTAATCATTTAGCAAAAAAAAAATACTAATGTGTTGAGGATACAAGAGGATGTCGATAGACATTTGGCACATGGGATTCATGTTCTTTATCCTATTCAAATTATTGGAGCAAAGTTCAGAATTAAAAAAAAAAGGAGCCATCTCTAGTGTCATGCCAAATACCATTGAATTTGTATTACTTCTAAAATTTACAATGATAATCATTATAATTACAGAAAAGTTTAAAGACACTTGGAGGGTATTTGGCATATTTCTAATACCTTACTGGATGTTTTAACTTTGCATAGTGAGATTATGAATTTAAAGAATGCTGCTCTGCTGTGCTTTGAAGCTCAGATAATGCTGATAAAATTATCCATGGTTTGAGGTCAGTCAGTATTTCCATTTTGGTCAAGTGTCAAGAATAACATATATAGCTTGATCATGCTAGTCCTTTTTGTCCTGGAAATACTTTTATTCTTGCCCATTGGGTTAAAGCTTGTCTTTAACAACTTCAACATGTTGGCAGCTAAAGTCCATGACTTGAAATTGAAAACTGACCTCTGACAGAGTTATTAATTTAAGAGGCTGGAAGCCAATGATGGGTAAGATTCTGCACAGAGCCTTACCAATCTAAGACAGAAGTGCATTGCTTTTGATAATGCATATTCCACAATGGGTAAGGAAGGCATTCTTGTCAGAAAGACCTAAGACAGATTCAGTTTTGTTTATGAAATAAAAAAGGGGGAGAGATGGAGATTGGCCAAGGACAAGGAAGTGGGCTTCAGGCAGGAATCTAAATCTTAGGCCAGAACAAGGAAGTAATTTCAGGCAGGAATCTAGATTTTAGGGTAGGACAAAGAAGTAGGCTTCAGACATGAAACTGACTTTGGGCTAGGACAGGAAGTTGGCTCAGATATTTTGGTTATCCTGATAAGCCCTTAGAAACAGTGATCATGGGAGTGTTCATGGAATTGTGTTTAATGCCTTGCTTGTTCTTTGACTATTTGTGTTTATTGTCTTGCTTGACTATTTGCATCTATTGTATTGCTACTTCCTCAACCTAGAACTGACTTTAATATTTGCATGTAATTAAAATGGCATAAAAGCAAAAAGAAGGAGGAGGGATGGGATAGGGTATTTTTTGGGGGGGGGTGGAGTAATTGGAGAAAGAGATTACATCTGAAATGTAAATAAATAAAACATCCAATTTAAAAATAACTTTAGTGGGGACATGCTCCGATTTGTCTCTCTGTTATTCTTGCATAATTTTTATATGTAACCCAATTCCATACATTTTTTTTCAAATTGCCTGTACATTGGGGGATATTCTCTGACACAGAAGGAGTCTCCTTGTTGGCTTTCTACTGCTATATGGAGCCAGAGGTTATAGCCTACATTATTAGTTACAGACAGTGTTATTCTGGGTATATTATATTCAATTGAAGTGGTTAACAACTCTTTCTTTCCCTCTTGTATTTTAGCAGATCTGTAAATTTCATAATTTGAAACTTTTAAAGAATATGTGTGTTGAGGTCTGTATTACTCATTGGGATTGCTCAATTAGATTAGTCCATCCTAAATATCTCCATCCCTCTGGCTAAGACTTTTTATTCCCCTTCTTAGGTTCAAACAATGTCCCCTGGTGAATAAAAACAATTTTTTGAATGGTGAGATAATATCTATATTTATCCTATGATATAGGTGCCTTTTATTTCCCCTGTCAATATTCATTAAGTTCTATTTTCTTAGGATGAAAACAAGGCAGTAAAAGTATTAGCCACAGGACAATCTTGGTATAGATTCTAACAGCAAGAATCAGATATTACAAAATTTACTATAACTTACCAGGGAGACCTCTGTGTATACTTGTTGCTGTTCTTATCACAGCAGTTCATTCTGGTAGTCCATGAAACTGAAAGCACACTTTGAAGATTTGGAACATCTTAAGGTGTGCACCTCATGAGACAGTCCTTTAGTCGTGGAGTCCCAGACTGAGGGCTTAAGAATTTTTATAAGTGGGCCATTACATGTCATGTAACCTATGTCTGACACTGTCCAGATAGCCAAGAACTTGAGACTAGATAGGTTATGGAACTAGGGGAAAAAAAATACTACTCTTATACTAACAGACTGTAACAATAAAATAACTCCTTAACAAGATTCAGTTATACTCATATTGTGCTTGGCCATTATCAGAGAAAAGTTTTCCTGCAGTAGATGTGAACAAATACAGAGATCTGTAGTGGACAATGTGAAGAGAGTGAAAGATCTTGAAATATTGGTTCTAAATAGGATGTCTACATCAAATTCCTCCTCTCTGGGCTCCTGGAATTATGGGGAAGAAGAGGTGATAAGATTGTAAGATTCAGTGATGATTGAGCATGCTAAAGAAACAAGGTCTTCTTGACACAACAGGACAGATGCACATGTGGATTCACAAAGATTGTGGCGGCAAACACAGGGCTTGCACAGGTATGAGACAGATAGAGTCACAGTGCTGAGAGAAGTGGACACGAATCCTAATCCATAACCCAGAAGCTGTCTTCAACAAGTAAATAGTGTCAAAGAAAATGTTTTCTTCAAAGGAATCTCACTTGCTATACAAACCGTATTTTAAGGCAGGTTCCATGTCCAGAAGTAGATGGCCAACACAGAATGAACTTAATATTTTTAAACACTTTTTCTTTTTCTTTTTTTTATTTTCTCTTTTTCTATTTTGTTATACAATGCTGATCTGTGTATTTTTTTTTATTTTTAAACTTGCAAATCTTTTGCTTATTTGTTATTATTTATGATTTTGTTTTTGAGTTATCTTTGTGTACAAAAGTGTCTGTGTCAGTATCTGTATGTGTTTCTTTGGCTCATATTTTTTCTGTTTGCCTTTATCCTTTTCTTTTTAAAAATGCTTTATCTTATTTTATAATTATCTGTTGTAGATGGTTCTAATGCTTTGAATTGGTCTAGCCCCCAAGATCGGGAATCTGTCAAAATACTGAAGGTTCTTGTCCTTAATTGTTTTTTGATCTATCAGTGAAGAGCCAAGGGCCAATGGCTGGGCAGGTTGACTGACGCAGGACTTTTGAATTTCGGCAGTCTAGAAACTGGGAGGAGAAAAGGAATCCTGCTATGACTGGGAGGGAGATGGATCAGATTTAAAGCTACAGAACGAAAGTCTTCCGAAATGTAGGCGAGAAGCAG
The DNA here is from genome assembly GCA_030674055.1 of Rhabdomys pumilio. Taxonomy (NCBI): domain Eukaryota; kingdom Metazoa; phylum Chordata; class Mammalia; order Rodentia; family Muridae; genus Rhabdomys; species Rhabdomys pumilio. The sequence continues at coordinate 195,781,119 of JANHMN010000001.1, read as the reverse complement.
TATGGTCCCCAAAAGGACTGCCCCGGAGTGTCTTGGGCAGCAAAGACAAGGGAGCCACCCAGAAGGAGCCAGGGCAACAAAGATAAAATATGGAATTAGCGTTAAACCAAGATTACAGGAGGGCTAGTTACGGGGAGAATTAGAACTGCCCAGCATTTGAGCTAGCCATGGCATTTTAAAATTACCTGGTGTGAGTGTGTGTGTGTGTGTGTGTGTTCCATTCATTAATCCAGATCGCTACTGGGTGGGTGCATGCGTGCGACCCACTGGGAGGCAAAGCAGTTAGTTAGCCATTTACAACTACAATTATCAATTATTATTATTATTATTATTTATTATTATTATTATTATTATTATTATTATTATTATTAATTTAGATGCCCATTAGTATTATAATGAGAAAAAGAAAAAAGTGTATGGATTTGTGGGCAGGGCAATGGGGAGAATATTCTCTAGGTTCTAACTAATTAAACTTTATTTTATATCTCCACATGCTGAGGTAGTTTGCTTACTATCTTTAAGTAAGTATTATTTTCATGTAGGTCAAAGACTGTATTTTTCTACATAGTTTGCCTATGTAGAAATTGCCTATGCATAGAATTCATAAAAATCACTTCACTTTGCACATTTACCCTTGCAGCTAAAAGAACATCCAACTTGTCTCATGTTTCCACGCTCACGTAATTGCCTACAGTGAAAGATGCCATTTATTTTGTTGCAGTGAGAACATGTGTTGTAGAAAACACTAATAATTCCCACTGGAAGACAAGCCTTGGATTCTATTCTCCAAAGCCTCAAGTGGTCACTTAACTAAATTTATGGACTTTTTCACTTTGACAAAACAAAAAGGCACCTATAAATATCATTAATTGAAAGAAATTAAACCCACATTTAAAAAATGAAGAATTCACTTTGCCTCTCTGATACGTGTTATAACAGGTGAGATATTCTTGACAAAATATGCTTTGAGTGTGTCCATTTACATAGTTATTACATTGCACCTCAGAGAAGATTTTAAAAAGAAGAAAATATATGCAGAATCAGGAAGCTGATGTGAAGGTTTTCATGTCTGTACTTTAGCATTCTTTGGATAATCTGTGAGACCTTATGTAAAGTTCAGAAGTTGGGAAAAGTAGGAAAAACCATGACTACCTTTTGAAAAATCCATCATGATACCTTTTTCTGTCATCCAAATAAAAAGCAAGTAAGCATTTGAGTCAAAAATGAGAAGGAAGTGAGGGAGGGAGGGAGGGAGAGAGAGAGAGAGAGAGAGAGAGAGAGAGAGAGAGAGAATAAAGAATCATAGGTTTGTAGTTATAGTACCATTGTATTAACATTTATTTTATTAAATTTGTGCATTGAATGGATAAATTTATTTGTTTTGTTCTGTATTAGTGTAAAATTTCCTTATACAAATATTTTTATCATCTTTTAAAAACTTTGTCACCCAAATATGGTTGTTTCCACTACAGCAAACAATTTCCTTTGTTTTGCTATTTATTCTAAATATTTTATTCACCTTGAATTTTCTAGTTGGTTATTATTATGTTTCAATAATTTAACTGTGAACTTTTATTCTCAAGTAATGAACATTTCCTGATGCATGTAAGGGGAAAGTTTTGCAGGTCATGAACTGTTTGCTCGAGTTTCCAGAATATATTCTATATAACACTTTGTGCACAGAAAATGAGAATATAGAATAATTGAGTGATAGAAGATAGAAAAGATGAAGTGAATATATTAATTGGATACTAAAATTAATATATAAAATTTTTATTCAACTATATCTCATCCTAAAGTTGGCATATAGGATTAAAAGAATTTAAGAAATTCTTAATGTTATGGAAATTTATATAGACAATAAACTCTTTCACCTTGTGGGAATATAAAATGTGTGGCAAGAAATATTCTATAGTCACATCAAGAAAAAGAGACTGATACTCTGTTTCTGGAAAGGTTTTTTAAGGGAGCTAACATTTGCAAATGATATACAAAAATGAATAAAATTTTTGAAGCACAATTGTTATTGAATAGTTTGATCAAGGTATAAGCAAAATCATATTATATGTTCATTACTTTTCCTTGAAGGGTGTCAGATTTCCACTTTTCCTTTTCAATTTAAGTCATGATGGGATACTATTAGGAAGAGACATTTTATTGTTGCATGTAAGTGATTATTAATTTTGAGCCAGGGAGAGAGTGAACTGACAAGATGAAATGTGACCTCAGATCTCAGATGGCTACTTAATGCTTACACAGCAGATCAGTAACATCATGTTTGAACTACTGCATATGTTGCAAAGTTAGAAGATACAATAACTGATGGAAGAGAAACAAATGCCAAAGAAATGTCAAAGTAAGAGTCAAGGAGGGAAAAATTAAAGAAAAATAGCATAAGCAGGGAAAACATGAAGATGCAAGATATGCACAGAGAAGAGCTACTACATGGGAGCCAAGAAGCTGGAAACTCAATGAACATCGCTGTAGGGCAGTTCCACGAATGGAAAGAAGTCAGAAGTTGTTTCATTGACAATTCTCACAAATTCATTGTAATCATTAGGTCTTTGATGGCAGTTGATGAAGTAACTTCTCTGACTATGGCATAGCTGGGTATCAAAGATTCAAGAAACCTAAAAAATAACTGGATAAGAAACACTATGCACCAAAGCATTTTTTTTTTTTTTTTAGAAAGGGGGGCAAAACGTTGTATTTGAAACCTAATCTAATGATAGTTTAACTTCTTGGTTATTGTTCTATATCCCTTTTTTGTCCAAATGGACTTGTGGCAATGTATGAAGACAGTTTACTTACAACCTCTAGAGAATACATGTGATAGATATCCTCTGCATAGTAAAGAATGCTTGTGAATTCTGCCCTGTCATGGTGTCATTCTCTGTAACAGAGACTCACTCAATTCCAAATGCTATAGTGTCAAAACTATGAGACAAGAAAGAAGACTCTTAGTTGATTGAAATATCATTCTGACTCATATATATGTATATATATATATATATATATATATATATATATACATACATACATACATACACACACATATATATGTACAATTTTTCTCCAATTACTGTTTATTCTCTGTGTAAAACAATTCTGAAATAACTCAGTCATTCTTTTGTTATCTATTATTTATATATATTGAGAAACTCATATGGAGCATGCACAAGGATCTGAGTTTGGTCTTAAGAATCTACATTTAAAATAAAAATGTCACTATGGTGTTCCACACTTTTAATTCCAGTGATAGGGAGACAGAAACAGATGGATCCCTGAGACTTGATGGTCAACCATTATAGCCTACTTGGTGAGTTACAGAGAAGTACAAAACCATTCCATTCTCACATACAGGTGTACACACACACACACACACACACACACACACACACACACCAAAGCTAACACTCATAAAAATCACTTTTCAATTATCAAGAATAACATATTAATCCTGAAACTAATTTTTATAGGTAAATAAAATAGAAATGTAGTGCTATTCATGAACAATCTAGTAAAAAACATTTTGGATAAGCTAATTAATAATGTCACTTATTAAATGTTTGTGGTTAGTAATTGACAGATATATTAGAAATATAGGTCAAGACAATTTGTATTAAAATTTCTTTTTAGTAGAAATCATCTAGAATGTATAAAAGTCTTGGAGCAACAGTGGACATTTTTATTATATGATTTATTATAGAAAATTTAATTTATGTAGATCTTTGTAATACAACTAATCTTATATTAGAATGTCATCCATCATCACACTTAAAGTATACTACTTTCTGTAAAGTAGGTATATACATTTTTTTAAATATGAAGAGCTATAAAAGAGTGTAGCCTAAACTACCCAGTGTTAATTTATATAACAAAATAGCTATAAAGTTCTTTATATCCCTTAGAGAATTAAATCAAACGTTGTACTTCAGACTTTAGCAAAATTAATGATAAAATGTGACTATGGATCTGTGTCTTATATTTTGTTCATTCTAGAAATTTTTTTTGAAGAATTAAGTTGTAAATCATTCTTACAGGCTTTTAGTATTTCAGTCCTGTAGTTTTCTCATCTTTTAAAAAACAGATTAGCATTTGAATGAACTATTTCCTAGTATATATCTGATAAATCTGTTCATAGATGTAAAAGTTTTTACCCACATTAGTGAAAGTTTTTATTTGTTTCTTTAAGGATTTTGTACAATGTATTTTGATCATACAAGTCCCTTCCCCAAGTCCTTCCAGATCCCCTCTCCCTTCCCTACCCGCTCCTACTTTGTATTGTTTTCTTTAAAGTGCATCAAGTCCAATTGATGCCATCCACATGGTTTCTAATATGTTTCTTTCCACTGGAGCATGGTCCACTTACTGGAGGCTACATTGTTAAAGAAAATTAACTTCATCTTCCCCTCACAGCTATTCATTGCTAATAGTGCCTCTACTAGGTCTGGGACTTTGTGCCATTCACCCCTTTCTTGATCAAATTATCAAGCATTATTTAGACACTTTCATAAGCTCCTTCTGTCTGTTCAGATTTGTTGGCATGGTTCTTCAAATGTTTGGCATTTACATTTTGTATTTAGTAAATATGACTTATTCTAGATGTCTCAGAGTCCTTTGCATTAAAACATTGTTTCATAGTTCTAATTTCCTTTTTGTTTCCTCTTCTTTAAGGTTGTTTTAGTGCAAGTCTGTGGCCTGAATCCATGGATAACACCAATCATTCAGTGGTGTCTGAGTTTGTATTACTTGGACTCTCTAGTTCCCGGGAACTTCAGATTTTCTTCTTTGTTTTCTTCTCTGCACTGTATATTGTCATTGTATTAGGAAACCTTCTCATCATCATAGCTGTGACTTCTGACAGCCGCCTGCACTCCCCAATGTATTTCCTCCTGGGAAACCTTTCCTTTTTTGACATATGTCAGGCTTCTTTTGCTACACCTAAAATGATTGTAGACTTTCTGAGTGAACACAAGACTATATCCTTCAGTGGCTGCGTAGCCCAAATTTTTTTCATTCACCTCTTTACAGGAGGGGAGATGGTAATCCTAGTCTCCATGGCCTATGATAGATATGTGGCCATATGCAAGCCTCTACACTATATGATCATCATGAACCAAACTACATGTGCTGCCTTGGTAGTGATCTCCTGGGCTGTGGGCCTGGTACATACATTGAGCCAATTATCATTTACTGTAAAACTGGCATTTTGTGGACCCAATGAAGTAGACAGCTTTTTTTGTGACCTTCCTCGAGTGGTCAAACTTGCCTGCATTGACTCGTACATTACTGAAATACTTATTGTGGTAAACAGTGGGATTCTTTCCTTAAGCACTTTCTTTCTCTTGGTGAGCTCCTATGTCATGATTCTTGTCACGGTTTGGTTCAAGTCCTCTGCTGCCATGGCCAAAGCATTTTCTACACTGGCTGCTCACATAATGGTAGTAGTATTATTCTTTGGACCTTGCATCTTCATTTATGTGTGGCCATTTACTACCTATCCTGTGGATAAAATTCTTGCTATATTTTATACAGTTTTCACTCCCATCCTTAATCCAATTATTTATACACTAAGAAATAGAGACATGAAAGCTGTCATGGGAAAAATTGTTACCCATTACCTCAGACCACCCAAAGTAGCTGAAATGCCATTTGTAGCAAGGATTTCCCTTTATTGAAGTAAAACTCAAATCATTCAAATCAATTGTCTACTTATATTTTCATACTCAAACAGTTGAGTAAATAAGAAAGATAATATAGAAAAGATTGATGGGTAATAACAAGTGTTTTATAGTTATTACTTAGGCAAAAATTTAGTATCCTTCACCCCTCCTCCTAAAAGGTACTATGTGTTTGATTATTAATGGAAGAAATAAAACAAGTAAAAATTTAGAGTAGTATGTGTGCACTAATTGTTTTGATAATGGGTAAATGTAAGTATGATTTAAAAACCAGAACCAAACCAAAATAAAACACCCACAAATGGGAACCCAATTTTTTACTGGAGATAAATTTAGAACTGTTATCTTATTGGTTTTCTTAAAGAGGTGTCTACAAACTACATGCAATGACTGTAAGACCTTATGGCTTCAGTTTCTAAAGTTCAGTGGCTAGCCAATCTACTGAGCATAAATGGAATTCTTAAGTTAAGAGACTGCTCCTGGAGTATCAATTAAATCTAAACAAAATAATTTTTCTATAATCATACTTTAGCATATAGGTTGTTCCATAATCAAAATCATGTATTTCAACTTTTCATGTAAAGGGCTCTCTCTAATCAGTGATTCTATTTGTATTTTCAATTATTAGCAATAAAAGTATTCCACAGGAACCTAAATACGATTTTAAGTCTGTTATATAAATAATTCTACATTTGGAGAGAATACAAGTTTCTCAGTGAAATTAAAAAAAAAAAGATATAAAGCTAATGTTAAACATGTACCCATTTGGTGATTTGGCTCACAGAGAAAATTTCTTCCCAGGGCTTCAGAAATAATTATAGGATTTATTAATGTTGATTGATTAGAGGTGAGTTTAGATTTAGTTTTCCAAATGTTTTAATTTTTAAGTATCAAATAGACTACCATAAGCATTAGTCTTGCCTTTGTGCATAGAATAAAATTGACAATGAGATGAGATTACTCTGTATTTGATACTTTACTATCCTTGAAACTATGATTAATATTTTCAGACAATAAGTACTAAAGAAAGGAGTTAGAACTTTTGTTAGCATAGGAAAAGAAGGAAAATTTGAACTGGAAGACTCCACCTTTATGAATTGTTTCCACATATTCTTGTGTTACTTGCAAACAAGTTGTATTTGCAATTTATTATATATTTGCAGAAATCAATTTTTTTAAAAATTTGTATGTTTGGAGATGTAGTATTACATGATGAATTGAATCTTTACCTATATTTCTCATAATTTCTTCTGAACAATGTCTAGAAAATCAGAAAGATTTCATGTAACTCAAGAACATTTTTTATTCCCAACTCTTCATAGAAATTTTTAGAAGCATACTTAACTTTTCAGTACTATCTATGTCAAGGTCAATCCAGACAATTTGTTCCCCTACATGTCTACATTGTCACCTTTTTCAAGAGTTCTGAAACTCTTCTTTGGACTGGATATCTTTGAAATGAGACTCTTCCTTCCTTTGGTGTCTCTTGGAGCCTTAGATAATCTTTACATTTTTCTTTCCCGTATTTTAACTGTTATATCTACTACTTTTTTTTTTACTTCGTACTAAATAGTCCTTGTTTGATTAACAATTGTGTGTTCTCTCTTTTGACTAGAGTCTGAGGGAGATGCCTTAAAGCATTTTGGGAAAGATATTTAAAAACCAGTAGCATTTAAAAGCATCTCATATATGTGATACATATAATGAACAAAAAAATTAGGCTGGTTACACAAAGCTGGTAATTCATCTATTTACATATAAAGAGAAGTCATCAGTGGAATAGTTAAAAATAAAAAAAATATCTAGCATTTGTGAAGTACACTCAGTCATTTCATAAAACTAATGCTTAACATTTCTCTGATCTATTTCCATAGCATAGCTATTTCCATGATTAATCAAACATTTATTTTTACTTAGTGTATGTTTACTAATATAATAAATAGTATAAATATTTTTGTGAACATCTGTGATTATTTTGAAATGAGTTTTTAAATCCTTTATTTTGAAGCCATTAAAGTTGATAGCAGCTGAGAGAAAAAGAATCAGTTATTTTCAAGGGTTCAGCCCCTTGTGGGATGCTAACAGTCTAGTGGAAATCCACACAATCAAGAGTATATTGGTAGCATCTGTTGTAGTATGTATTTGTGTGTATTACGTGTGTGTGTTAATTTTCAAATGATATGACGATCTTTATTGACAAAATGTCTTCAAAAACTGAATGATAAAGGCAGTACCAGTGTATTTTCTATTTAATAAGATTGCACTTGGAAGGCCTGGAAATGGCTTAGTGAATAAGAACACTGAGTTCTCTTTAGAGGTCCTGGGTTCAATTCCCAGCAGCCACATGGTGGCTCACAAACTTCTGTAATGCAATCCAATGCCATTTTTTGCTGTGCCTGACAACAGCAACCATGTACTCACATACATAGAATAAATAATAAATGTTTAAAAAATTGCACTTAGTTCGGTTTAATAAAATGGTGAGTAAAGTTTAGTAAAAATCAAAATTACTTTTTATACTCACACTACTAAAGAATTAAATGTACAAGGTTATTTCTTCCTGTACCCAATTCCTTTATTTATTTATTTATTTATTTATTTATTTATTCATTTATTATTTTGTGGTGATGTGTTTTGGGGAGAGAATCTACAAGTATTCACTTTATTAAAGCAGATGAACCTTATCTTTATTGTAATAATTTTTTATTCTGTTTTCTCTTTTATGGAAAATGTTTTTTCCTCATACAATGTATCCTGGTTGTTTTACTCTCTCACTGTTCTGGCCAGTTCCTTCCTACCTGCCCTCCCATACAGAGCCATTCCCTAGTAAGCAGGGAAGAGAGAAGTAGTCTTGTGGGAGTTGGGAGGAGAGGATAATATGATCAAATGTGTTGTATAAAAAATTTTAAAGAGCTAACAGAAATAAAATATTTTAAAAGTCCTTGAGATGCCACATCCAATGTCTCCACTCATCCATCTTCTGAATGTGGGGAACCAACAGAAGGCAGCTATCATCCTTGCAGCCATCTTGAGCCATATACCCTGACAAGAGACTTGTTTTCAACAGCCTACAACAGCTAAGCACACTCTGATAACATCTTGTTTTATATACCCAGGATTTTCCCTTGGGTGTGTGTGACTAAAAGGTGTGACTTAGAGGTGTGACTTAAGGATGTGATTCAAGAAGTGAGACTTATAAAAGGTGAGAGGCAGACAGAAGGGAAGACTGGAAACTTGGAGACTGGACATTTGGAACTTGGAGGCACTAGGGACTAGGAACTAGGGACTGGAGACTGGAAACTTGGAACTTGGAGGCACTAGGGACTAGAAACTAGGGACTAGAAACTCGAGACTTGGGACTTGAACTAGGAACAAGGGACTTGGAAAGAGAGAAGAGAGACTTGAGAATAAATGGGACTGAATCACACTCTGGTCTCAATTCTTCGCATCTGCCCTCACTCTCTCTCTCTTGCTGAACAGCAGCAGTATGGGCCTGGACAATTTAGCCCCCAAAGCTTGGGGCAGTGTGGGCTCTAACAATTTTGGCCCCCAAGCTTTTGGCAGTGCAGGTTCCAACATTTGACAGAGCAGTCCCCAACACCTGAACATTATTCTTCAGGCTCTATCTCATTGACTCTGCCTGAACCCCTCTTCTACTATCTTTTCAAACCTGGTAGATTAAGCCCAGGTCCTATTTCAGTGCCCTGTCTCAGTCTGGCTACCTTGCTTCAACAAAATTTTTCGATACCGCCATGATAATATGGAAATCATTTGTATGGAATGAAGTCAGGTGGACAGTAGAGACTGGACAAGTGTATAGATTGTGCCTCTTGGTATAAGCTTAGACTGTATGGGTGGATCTGGTTGGGTGTATAGGTACATGTGGCATGGGTGGGGCCCATGGTTTATGGGGCAGGGTATGTGTGTCATAGCATATGCCCAAAACACTCAACATTTTACTTCACAGATACTTGGACAGCCAAGTTCATTGCTACTCTATACACAAGACTGAAGAAATGGAACTAACCTAAATGTACTTCAGTGAACAGATAATGAAAATATGGCACATATACACTATGAAATACTAATTTGGTATAAAGAAATATGAAAATACAAACTTTGCAGATAAATGGATGGAACTAGAAAATATCTGCAGTAACTCAGACTTAGAAAGACAACTATTGCTAATGCCATTGGCTGTCACCCAGAGGTGGATGTAAGTCCCTATTGCTGAAGACATCATGCATTTCAGATGCAGAGGTTCTGGAGCTGGATCTGACCTGACTTGCTTCCTCACTGAAGACTAACTCTCACCATATCAGAGGTGACAAAGCAAGCTTCCAGAGGAGGGAAGCAATTAACAGTCTTAAATTCCTGTGAACCAGACATAACAATATCCTTAAGGATGCAGTAATGACATACATACCTTGGTGGTAAGCAATAGCTCTCTAATTGGACTTAAGACAATTCATGAAGAGGGAACCCATGCCTGGAACTAGAAACTTAGGTTTTCCAGGCCTGGTGAAGTCATAGAACTGAAGAATAATCTATATCCATAACTTCACTAAACTGTAATAAAACCCATCACCTATATTTTAAATTGTTCTAAACTCACAGATAACTGTATTCCTCACACCTCAAGGAAACTTTCCTTTTCAGTAGACAGAGAACATTGCAGAAAAATCACAACCAATCAAAATGCAGATTTTTGAAGCCCAATCTGAAGGGATACATGCACAAAATAATTACTGTGTCTAAGGACTCATGAATCATTGTGAAGATAGAGTAAAAAGTTTATAAGAGTCAGGGCGTTTGTTGTAAGAATGTGTCTCTTTGTTATGTCAGAAGCTACACCCATAAGGTTTCACCAGCATGACTGGCTATTCATGGTATGAACAAGAAAAACAATGTGGATTAGCGAAGGGCAAAGAGACCTCAAACCTGCACACACACACACACACACACACACACACACACACACACACACACAC
>JANHMN010000001.1:195723926-195766910 GCA_030674055.1 Rhabdomys pumilio | reverse complement strand
AAAAAAAAAAAAAAAAAAAAAAAAAATGGACTGGTTCGTGGCCCCGGGCACATATGTAGCAGAGTGGGAGAGTGTAACCTTAGTGGGAGAGGATGCACTTAATTCTGTGGAAACATGATGCCCCAGGAAAAGGGATGCTGGTGGGGGTCAGGTGGATGTGGGTAGGCGGGCTGGGGAGCACCCTCTCAGAGTTTGGGGGAGGGGTAAAGAACTTGAGGATGAGGACTGAGAAGAGGGACAACTTTTGGAATGTAAATAAATAATTTTTTTAAAAGAATCAGAATCTAATAACAATCCTTTAAGAAAATCTCTCACACGTGTGTTCAACTGTATGTTTTACTGTTTCCAGCTGTAATTGACAACCAAGATTAAGTGTTACAATTTGACTGACACAGTTCCTAAACATAATTCTACTATTTTCTTAAAAAAGATGCACTATATTTACATCTGTATTATTTAGCTTAAAACATTTAATCACTTATAGAAACTCAACTATTTATTGTTTAAAAATACATAACTCCTATGACTTTTAGTGTGTTTTTTAGCATTGATAGAATTTTTTCTTCCTTTTTATGACTTAATATATGAGTGACTTTTTAAGATATTTTATATTTTATCATTTATGTCTATTGTGAATGTTATCTATTTTCCATTACTTTTTTAATTTAAGCTTCATAGATATTTTATTTTAAAAGTACATTATTTCTATTTTACAGTTTGCATTCAATGCCAAATATTCAAGATAGAAAAAAAATAGGGAATACAATTTTGAAATGATACATCCTAAATTTACCATTGTTTTTGCCATTATAAAGTTTATAATTTGCATCAATTTTGTAAACATATTAAACTTTTCCCCTACATGTGTCTATTTTTCTTTAGAAAAATTAAAATACAATTATATCATTTCCTCTTGAATCATCTACATCTTACTGTATTTTTGGCTTAATGATCATTTCAGACATTGATTCTTTTAACAGTTTAAATTACTGCATTTTTCTAACCTTTATTTGAATTTTTTTCCAATACAAATTTTTATCACTGTTTTACAATTGATGACTTTTAGAGATTATTCAAACATTATTGTTTTTAAAGTAGAATTAAGTATTTCAATAAAATTAAACTGCACACAAATTTCAGAATGATTTATTACTAAACATGTTGATAAAATTTTGCAGAAAAAAATTTTTGAAAATTAACTGACTCTTTAGGAACAAGACAGCCTGAAACAACCAGGATCATATTTGCCTAATTATACAACATGCCTTGTTGTAGGTCCATTCTTATCTACTTTAATACTTTTCTTGAGAATATATATATATATATATATATATATATATATATATATATTCATGAAATAAACAATTGTAAATGTGCCCAGTGAAAGATCTTCTTTTTCAATCTTATTGCTTAAAAATAAACAAATGAAATATACATCAGAGTATTGAAAACCTGAAAAGCTTATATAAAATACACTGCAAAGACTATTGATATATGGAGAAAAAAATGAAAAACCTCAAATGCTTGAAGAGCTGTTTATGAGGGAGAATAATTTTGGCTGTCTAATCCAGATGATAGAACTGGACAATAAATTCAACTGCTTTTTGAAGTAGTAAATTCCTTTTTATAGACAGTCACTACCTTAAAGCAATATGATCATTTATTGGCAGCACGTCAGAGGCTAAAGGTATCATTTCTCTGACTGAATCTTTAATATCAAGCAATTTCTGGATTTTATATGTATCTATTACCTGATTCCAACAACCAGAAAAAAATCACAGCATTTTTATTCCCATAAAAGTTATTTCAGGAAACAAAAGTCACTCTTGCTTAAGGATCACTACATGTCTCTAGAGGCAGATTTCTTTCTCTATAAAAGCAGCTTCCTGGGGTGAACATATAAAGCTTTACATGACACTGCCTTAGGTTGTTATAGTTGGTGGTTACTGGCAAGAAGAGCAGAGCTAAGTCAAAAGTATATTACAGATATTTCCAATATGAAGACTTATAGGAGAAGATGATTACACACAAACGTAAGAATACTGAATTTGAGAAAAGTAAAGAACAAAATTAAAAGAAATTAAAATTGTAAGTTCTAAACATGAATTTTAAGCATATTTTTTTGTCTTTTTTTATATTTTATTTACATTTCAGATGCCATTCCCTTTCCCCATTTCCCCTCCCTAGAGAAAACCCCTATCCCGTGCCCCCTTTTCCTTTTTGCTTTTATACAATTTTTTTTAATGTCAGTCAAAGACTTTATAAGTTTGATAATGCTCAATCAGAAGTGTAATCCAATGCCCAACCTAGATATATAAACTGTCTTTGACTGGTGGAGACATGTGAAAATATGCCTCCATGCCCCCTACTCTTTTTCTCTCTTTCTCTCTCTCATCACCTTGCTTCTCTTCTCCTTCATCTTCTCCTCTCCTTACTCCATCTCTTCCTCTCGGTTTAAGCATATTTTTTACAAATATAATTTTCTAAACATTTTAATGCAATAATTAACAACTGAAAGATGACAAAGAAGTTGTTGTTTCAGTCTGGTTGGAAATTCCATCCAGCATAGGAAAATTTTTTCTCCACTTCACTGTTTAGATGACTTTTAGGGTAATCTTTAGAAGACTTGGGTCAGAATCTGATAAACACAGGGAACAGTGCTGCAATCATTATCTGTTCCCATGTAACTTTTTTATGCTTTCTATTTGGAGAATATTTAGTTATTAAATGAACAAATGTTTATTGACTATAAAAAAATTTTCCTTTAATGAAGAATGAGGTTACTAACAAAGAGGTAGCAGGGTTTGCTTGTAGGTTTATACTGAGTAATGAGACAAGTATTATGAGTTAAAATAAGAACAAAAACAATTGTGCATTTCTATTGTTTCAAAATTTGGCAGATGCATTGCTGAAATAATAAAAGATTTTTGTGTAGATAACTTGCCATTTCACCAAAAATAGTTCTCCTATGAGATATTTAGAAATCTGAAAATACTTCTTCCTGAGGTACAAGAGCAATGGAAGACTCAGTAACTAAATGTTTAGAAGTGCTCTGTGTATACGAACATAAATTCCACATGGTGCCATAATATAACTCTTTTTGTACTTAGAAGTTGTAAAAATGAAAATAATTTGAGGGACATTTAAATCCTATGCTCAATCAAGTAGCTTGCAAGTAGCAAAATTTTTAAATCTTCACTAGTGAGAAACTATTTTAATTATAAGGAAGAAAATGAGATATAACATTGAATTCATACTTAAAATTTGAAGTTACAGGAGACAGTGAATAAGATTTTCCAGTTGTTTATGTTTTTAAAAGTGAAGTCTTAAAACACTATCAATGAGTAGATATGAAAAAATTTAAAAATTAAATATAAATGAATCTTTTTTGAAAGTATGTTTTTGATTAAATAGGATCACATTCCCCTTTATTTCCTCTCTTCAGTGATGAGCAGGTACTCTTGTTAAACCCTCCCTCGCCATGTCTCCAACAGTTTCAAGTTGACAGCATTTTTTTATTTGATTATTGTCACACAACACACAAATACATACAAATGCACACATGTGTATTTGCACAAATGTATATAAATGCAATCTTTTGAATTCATTTTTTGTTTTGTTTTTGTGTGTAGGTGGTTTCAAGGCTTACCATTTTGCCCTGGTTGAATACAATGTTTTGACCTGCTTCCTATTCCTGTTCAACCCCCCACCATATCCTCTCTCAATTCTTTGTCTTTCCTCACCACCAGATAAATGTCTTTTATTTTACACACTGAAGTGGGGTTTAGGTTAGTATTTCAAATTTTTGTGATGGAAATATTTCCTTGATTTTAGAAAAGAAGGAGAGAAGTTAATAAACTGTTTTTGTTTCCTGCTTTCAAATTACTGTGTGCTTTAGCACATTAGAATATTTATTCTACTTTTTATTAATGTTAGAAAATTTCTTAAAGTCTTCTGAATGAGATATCATTATACTCATACATATATTAACTAAAATACTAAAATAAGTCAAACCCTTAAGATAAAATTAATGAATTGCATTTTTCTAATTATATTATTTATATCTCATTATACTTAATTCCATTTTCCATATATGTATATTTAAATTAAATATTTACACTTGAAATCTCAACATCATTTTCTTTATGAATGAAGTGTATTTCTAGGCCAGTGATGATAATATTTTCTTAATTTTCATTTAGGTGACTTTACATTGGATACATGGCTCACAGTAATGAATCCACGGTATCTGAGTTTGTGCTTCTGGGACTTTCTAAATCTTGGGGACTCCAGCTTGTTCTTTTTACCATCTTCTCTGTCATCTATGTGACATCAGTCTTGGGCAATGTCATGATTATTGTCATCATTTTCTCTGACTCCCACTTGAACTCTCCTATGTACTTTTTGCTCAGTAACCTTTCATTCATTGACATCTGCCAATCTAATTTTGCCACTCCTAAGATGCTTGCAGACTTTTTTGTTGAACACAAAACCATTTCCTTTGGCGGTTGCATGACCCAAATATTTCTTCTTCATAGCTTTGTTGGGAGTGAAATGATGTTGCTTGTAGCTATGGGATATGACAGGTTTGTAGCAATATGTAAGCCACTGCACTACAATCTAATTATGAATCGGAGGGTATGTATAATTTTTGTGTCAATTTCTTGGGCAGTAGGTATTCTTCATTCTGTGAGCCATTTGGCATTTACAGTGAATTTGCCATTCTGTGGTCCTAATGAGGTAGATAGCTTCTTTTGTGATCTTCCCTTGGTGATAAAGCTTGCTTGCATGGATACATACAGAATGGAAATTTTGACATTGGCTAACAGTGGCATGATATCATTAAGCTGTTTCCTGGCTTTAATTATCTCCTATATCATCATTTTGGTCACTGTCCAACGCCAGTCCTCTAGTGGGTCATCCAAAGCCCTTTCTACACTAACGGCCCATATCACTGTAGTGATTCTTTTCTTTGGCCCTTGTATTTATTTCTACATATGGCCTTTTAGCAGATTGTCTGTGGATAAGTTCCTTTCTGTATTCTATACCATTTGTACACCTTTACTAAACCCTATCATATATTCTCTGAGAAATGAAGATGTGAAGTCAGCCTTGAGAAAATTGAGAAACAGCCATGTAAATCCTCAGAAAAACTAAGAATCTCTGTGAAACAGCCTCATATTGAGTCAGAATGAAGATTCTCCAGGGGATTCTAGAATCATCCAAATCATCTTCATTTGTGATATAAATGTTTAAATTATAGAGATGAATTTTGCCCTAAAGGTAAGGTAACTACATAAAACAAGTTCTTGAGTAAACTTAAGCGTGATTTCAGAGAAAAATTCTCACTGTTCATAATTTTAAATATTTTCTTAAAATTGTTAGGGACATTTAAAACTTATTCTATGTATTCCTTAGTCTGGATTATCTAGAGAAACAGAGCTGGTGAAAATTATATATATATATATATATACATATATATATATATATATATATATATATATATACATGATTTATGAGAGTGGTTTACAGATTATGAAATTACTATTCCTGTCTCCCAAATGAAAGTCCAGAAATCAAATAATTGTTTATTCCACAAGGCTAGATATCTTAGCTAGTTTTGACCACACTAAAATACAGAAGAAATAAGCTTTAATATCAGTGGAGGAATGACTTTTCAGTGAGTGTGAGGGTAAGCACCACATGCTCCCTTCCTTTTCTTTTTTTCTGTAGGCTGTCACTAGAAGATGTGGAACAGACTGAATGTGAGTCTTTCCACATGACACTCCCACCCCTTGTTTAGAATGAAGCTTTCCATTTTAAATGATTAAATTAAGAAAAAGTCTCACAAGTATACTAAATATATTATATACTTGTGGGTTATTTAATGTCAGTTATATTCAAGTTGACAACCATGAATAGCTGTCACAAGTCCATCCCTTGTCATCTTTGCACACAGTTTTATCTCGTATCATCTTTAGTTTCCAAATCAAAATAATAACCACATCATATGTCTAATATGATATAACTATCCCAGGTAAAAATCACAAATATATTATATGTTAACCAGGTCACAATTAAACATAATATAGCTATGCCAACCAATGTATAACTGTAAATGCATTACAAAGTTTAGAATAGTTGGCAATGCACTTTGAGGAACATTTTAGTATCTTAAAATTTAAGTACAATAAACCACTGATTTTCTTAACTGATATTTTGTTACATGATGAAGCAATTGAAGAAAAGAGCACAAATATTTGTACAAACATGTGCTTAACAAATTATGACAGAAACATAGAAATTATAATTCTTACTTCTAAAACAGGTCATGAACTTTAGCTCATATTAGTAACTATATATCTGTAGTATCCATTTTGTATTTTTTTCCACCCTCATTGAGCACCTGGGAGGTTGGTTTTATTTCCTGGAAGGCTGACCAAATCTTTTATTCTTAAAGGATCTGGGCTCTTTGTCATTTTGCTTCGAGTAGGTTATTGTAGTTTCCTGTTGACTTTAATCATGGATAACACTAAGAGATGCCATAATGTATCCTCTACTACAGGCATAATTCTTCTTATGTGCATTGCGGAGAAACAATCTAATTTATCCTTGGTAACCTGATAGATAGTCCCTACTAACATTACTATTTCTTTCTTATCCTGTTGACTAAAGGGCATCAGAAGCCCATGGTAGCCATGGTGATGTCTGGCTTTCAGTTCAATGAAATATTTGTTTTTTCTCCTGGCAGGGGTGCTCTCCTCTCTGAAACCAAAGTTTCTAGGTTAGAAGAATTTAAGGTCTTGGAAACATGAAACAGAATTTTTCCTAGGAATTACTAGAGGTTATAGTAAGTAGAACATTCTATTTTGTATACCTTGTTGCCTGGACTCTTGGATCCTGATTCAAGGAGAAACCATACCATATATTGAATTGGGATTCAAAGTATATATTGCCTTCTCAAAAACCATGTCTAACAATCCTACAGATTGCTGTCAACAAACTGACTCTGCAATTTGGGTCAGTTTTTTCAAGATGGTGGAGAACATGGTAAGGCCAGTAGATTCCATAATTGTGAGCACACTATTGAACTCTGGCTGTGTAATAAATATTTGTCAGAAGGAGTATTGTGTAGAATAGCATGATGATGTACAAGTTAGTGTGTAGGTTCACAAATGTTAGTTTTGGCAGAAGCATTAAGTGCAGGAAAGTCAAATATATAATGAAACCAAGTATCTATTAATTGTTACTTTCATAAGGAAATGGTCCAATGTAGTCAACCTGTCACCAGCTCTCTGGCTTGTCATATGACATATCAGAACTTAAGCACTTGTCTCTGCTCTTAGCAATTCAGGTACTCAGCAGCATCTGTATTGATACCAAACTTGGTAAGTGGAATCCATGTTGTAGAACCAATGCATATTGTCCATCTCTGCCACTAACGGTCACTTTGTTTATGGGCTCACTGGGCAGTGACAAAGGTAGTTGGGGAAACAGAATGACTGTCTGCATAGCAGATCATTCTATATACTTGATTATTGAATGCTCCCTCTGCTGAACTTAACTTTCAATGAGGATTTACATAGGAGACAAGTATCTTCATATCCTTAACCAGTATGTTGAAATTTATCCACCCATCTCATTCCAAATTTTCCAATCATGCTCTAAGTCTCTTACCATCCAGACAACACATTGGATAAAGCCCACCAATCAGTGAATATTTGCACAACTGGTCATTTTGAATTCCAAACAAAGTGTATGGTCATAAGTTTTAACCAGTATAAAAATTTCATTCAATCCTTGTAATTCTTCAGGTGTTCACTTCCAAGTTGTGCTTTCATAAGGTGTACAACTATCTGTAAACCAAGCCCTTGACTTCTCTACCTCAGTCACCCAATCATGTGGCACACCCCATGAGGGTAGAGTTGTGTGCTTAAGAGAAGAAGGCATTAGAACAGGAGTATAAGCCATAGGCATTTGGGTGACTTCTTCATGCAACTCACTTGATGGTTCATTGTTAAATGTTCAGTTTCTCCTGAGGGAATATAGCAGACAACTTACTCAAACAAGAATTGTTGCCCGCAGATGA
Organism: Rhabdomys pumilio; assembly: GCA_030674055.1. NCBI lineage: Eukaryota > Metazoa > Chordata > Mammalia > Rodentia > Muridae > Rhabdomys > Rhabdomys pumilio. The sequence continues at coordinate 195,758,821 of JANHMN010000001.1, read as the reverse complement.
TGATTGCTTTTTGATCCCAAATCCCAATTTTTTCCTTCGTTATTCACCTATAGTTGCCTGCCAAAGGTGCCAACAGCATTTCTAACTGCCACTGATACCTCCAGTAATGCTACATCTGCTGAACCATATTGTCCCAGCAGTAGAGCAGAGCCATGTACAGTAATTTATTCTTCGCCATAGAAGGAATATCTCTACATACCCCATGCCACTGGATTTCTAAAATTTTCACTGAGGTAGTATGCCACAGAAATTTGGTTGGGTTTATTTATTATCCTCTGATGTGATATGTGTTGCCAACAAGTCCAAAATAATGGTTACAACATGCTCACTTGGTCAACCAGCATGAAGTTATCGACATAGTGGGCCAGTGTGATATTTTGTGAAAGAGATAGACAATCAAAAACACTTCAAATTAAGTCATGACTCAAGGATGAAGAGTTAAAATATACTTGAGATAAACTTATAAAGGTATACTTTTGGACTCACCAACTGAAAGCAAATTGCTACTGGTGGTTCTTACAGACATTACCAAGAAAAATGGATTTGCTAGATCAGTATCTGCACATTATGTACCAGGATATGTGATAAACTGCTCAAGTAAGAACACATATCTGGTATAGAAACTGCTATCCATAGATACTACTTGACTAAGTTTTAAATAGCAAACTCACTCTATGACACATTTTTGTTCTGTAGTTGTCAGATAGGAGAGTTAAAGGGAGATGTGTTGGAAACCTCAGCACCTGAGACTTTCAAGTCCTTGATGGATGGCACTATTTTCTGGTATTCCTCCTGGGTTATGGTATTTTCTTTGGCTCACTTGTAAAGGCTACTCCAATGGATTCCATTTTGCCTTTGTAACTATAACAGTCCTCATTACACAAGTCAGAAAACCAGTGTGAGAATTCTCTGGACATTTCTATATGTCTATCCAAAATATACATTCTGGAACTGGGGAATAAGAACACTGGGTTCAGGAACCACAGTAAATTGGGTTTCAGGTTCAATTCCATTAATTACCTGACTGCTATAAGCTCCTACTTTGATAATGCTACTTTGAGTTTTTTGGAATCATCATCAATTTTGACCCAGTAGCCAGTTTATCCCAGAACATCTGATTATTTTCTTTTCCTCAATGTACTGTTACCCTTGTGAAAGGTGGCAGGTCACTACTGGGAAGGCTGGGGAAAAGAATAAAACTCTTATGTATTTTTGTTAATTCCTTTCTCAGGGGGACCTGGCCTTCCCTTTATGTAAGAGTTTTCAAACTTGTCAAGTCAGAAAAATGGTCCACACTTTTGAGATTCCCTCTTGACAGGATCCAGTATAGCCTTTCCTTCATTTGTTTGGAGATTTCTCTTCTTATACGCAAACAAAACAAAAATGCAATAGGTTTATTATTATTTCATGCCTGGAAGCAACATGACTGATTAAAAAGTTCTGTAGGCAGCAAAGGTTGTACATCATACTGGCAGCTGAGCTTGGTTCTGAAGAGACACCCAGGTGGTATTGGTTTTGAAGGTATGAAGGAGTCATGCAGAAGAGCTGAGTCCATTGTTGATGCTGTAGCCTTCACAACACTTGAAGGCCCAGGTCAGAAGTGGTCCTGCAGAAAACTGAGGCTTGATACCCTGGAGACAGCTTCAGAGAGGCTATTGGTGAAAGTGAAGCTCAGTTGCAGTAGAAAGCCCCAAAATTTTGGAGATGCCAGTACCACAGGATGACCATGAAAACAGCAGCTGCCTTTCAGCGAAGCCTACCTAAGTTCCAAAGACAAGTTGTATGTGTGCTACAGAGGGAAGAGCTGGAGAAATGACCCAAGGTCTTTGGGTGAAGGATTCCAGAAGATCTTGAGTGAATTCCAGATATGGGACATTGCTTTGATCTGATGATGACTGTGCCCAGGTATTTTACTGTTAAAGGAAGGAAGTATTTAACTTATTACTGATTTTATAGGAGATATTGAGTGTTTAAAGAGATTTTAGGTTTGAAAAGAGACTTTGGACTTTTAAAGAGATTGAATTTTGAAGTGTTTTAATTTGTAATGACTGGGAAATTTTAATCTTGTAAATGTTTTAAATTGTGTTATGTGTATGTGATGTCAGAGATGAACAAAAGATTATTGCTTAATAATGTCTGTTAAGTTGTCCTGGTTAATTGTGTTGAATAATTTTATGTCAACTTGACACAAAATAAAGTCATCTGAAAGGAGGAAACCTCAGTTAAGAAAATGGCTCCATAAGACTAGGTTGTAGGTAGGCCTACAAGGCATTTCCTTAATGATTATGGGAGAGGACCTGGCTATTGTGGGTGATGCCACCCCTAGACAGATTGTCCTATATATATTACAGGCTGAGTAAACCATTGGAAGCAAGCCAGTAAGCAGCACGCCTCCATGGCCTCTGCATCAGCTCCTGCCTCCAGACTTTTGCTCTGTTTGAGTTTCTGTCCTGACTTCCTTCATTGGTGAACCATTATATTTAAGTATAAGGCAAACAAGCACTTTCCTTACCAACTTGCTTTTGGGGTATGTTATTTCATTTGTACCAATATAAACCCTAGCTAGGACAGTGCCATATTTGTTACTTTTATTTTTTCCTGATGGACAAAACAACATTACCAATGCAAAATATATTTACACTTATAGCTTGAAGGTACAGTTCACTGGGGCAAGGTACATATAGTGACTGAATTGTTAAGAATGTGAAGTTTCTTGATCATATCTTAGATGACCAAAAAGTAGAAAGTTTTCCTTGGAATTGAGCAGGACTACAACCCTCAAGATCTATCCACAGCAACCTCTTTCTTTCACATCACCATTTGTAGCAAAACATGTAGACTGAATACTAAACATCACAGAAAGTAAATAAACCAGACTTAAAACAAAAGCTGCATAATATTTTGTCTGTGAAATGAATGAAAGTTAAAGAAAAAGTTATCCAGAAAAATATAGAAATTAAGAAAATGCAAAGTGGGTTGTAAAGAATGGTTGGATTTGACCACTGCATGATATAAACATATATGCAAATAACACATTGACCTCATTAATATGAACAAGAAAAATGTTTTATGAAAATTAAAATGATAACTGGGCATGGTGGTACATGCATATAATTTCAGAATTAAATGAATCTCACACAGAAATGCAGAAAATTTGAATAATGAAAGAAAATAAATAAAATTGTTGAAGACCTGAAAATAAAAATAGAACTAAAAATAATAAAACAAACAAACAAAACCACTGAAGGGATTCTGAAAATTAAAAAATTAGAAATCTGAGCAGGAACCACAGACACAAACTTCACCAGCTGACTACAAGAGATGAATGAGAGAATCTCTTACATAAAATGTACTATAGAAGAAATGAGTATACTGGTCAAAGAAAATGTTCAATCTAAGAAACTTCTGAAAGCAGACAACCAGGAAATCTAGGAGTAAATTATGAAATACCAAATCTAAAAATAATAGGAATAAAGAAAGTATAAGAAAACTAAGTCAAATGCCCAGGTAATATTTTTGACAAAAAATATACAAGAACATTTCCCTACACTGAAGAAGAAGATGGCTGCAAAGGTACAGGAAGCAGACAGAACACCAATTAGATTGGATAAGCTAACAAAGTCCAGTCAGTACATGATAATCAAGACACTAAACATATAGAACAAGAGTAAAGGATATGAAAAGCTGCAAAGGAAAAAGACCAAGTAACAGTTGAAGGCAGACCTAATCAGAATTCTATTTAACTTCTAGGTAAAACTCTAAAAGCCAGAAGGGTAAGAACAGATTTGTTGCAGTCTTGAACAGACCACAGATGTGAAACCAGCCTATCATATCCAGTAAAATTTTCAGTAACCGTCTATGAAAAATAATATATCCTGGAATACCACCAAACTTAAGCAATATTTATCTACATAGTCAACCATACATTAGATTCTAGAATATAAAACCTCCAACCTAAAGAGATTAACTACAACCTTGAAAACACAGGAAAGATAATCTCAGACCCTCTGTCAGATGCCAAGTTGGTAAAAGATCGTTTCCAAATCTGAAGGCTGCTAGTTTGTCCTATTGACAGTGTTCTTTGTTTTACAGAAGATTTTCAGTCTCATGAGGTCCCATTTATAACTTATTGATCTTAGAACGTGAGACATTGATGTTCTGTTCAGTAAATTGTCTCCTGTACCAATGCATTCAAGATTTTTCCTCACAACTTGCAATTCTGAACATCTATGCCCCAAATGCAAGGGCACCCACATACATAAAAGAAGCTTTACTAAAGCTTAAAGCTTACATTGCACCTCACACAATAATAGTGGGAGATTTCAACACCCCACTCTCAGCTATGGACAGATCATGGAAACAGAAACTAAATTGAGATAAAATGAAACTAACAGAAGTTATGAACCAATTGGACTTAACTGACATTTATAGAACTTTTCATCCTAAAACAAAAGAATATACCTTTTTTTCAGCACCTCATGGTACCTTTTTCAAAATAGACCGTATAATTGGTCACAAAACAGGCCTCAACAGATACAAAAAGATTAAAATAATCCCTTGTACCCTATCAGACCACCATGGACTAAGACTCATCTTTGATGTGGACAAAAACCACAGAAAGCCCACATACACGTGGAAACTGAACAATGCTCTACTCAATGATAACTTGGTCAAGGAAGAAATAAAGAAAGAAATTAAACGCTTTTTAGATTTAAATGAAAATGAGGACACATCATATCAAAATTTGTGGGACTCCATGAAAGCAATACTAAGAGGAAAAATCATAGCTCTAAGTGCCCACAAAAAGAAAATGGAAAGAGCATACATTAACAACTTGACAGCACACCTGAAAGCGTTAGAACAAAAAGAAGCTAATATACCCAAGAGGAGTAGATGGCAGGAAATAATCAAACTCAGGGCTGAAATCAACCAAGTTGAAACAGAAAGAACTATACAAAATATCAACAAAACCAGGAGCTGATTCTTTGAGAAAATCAACAAGATAGACAAACCCTTAGCCAGACTAACCAAAGGGCTCAGAGACAGCACTCAAATCAATAAAATCAGAACTGAAAAGAGAGACATAACAACAGAAACAGAGGAAATAAAAAAAATTGTTAGATCCTACTACAAAGGCCTATACTCAACAAAATTCAAAAATCTGGACGAAATGGACAGTTTTCTAGATAGATACCAGGTACCAAAGTTAAACAAAGAGCAGATAAACCATATAAACAGTCCCGTAACCCCTAAAGAAATAGAAGCAGTCATTAAAAATCTCCCCACCAAAAAAAGTCCGGGTCCAGATGGTTTTAGTGCAGAATTCTACCAGACCCTCCAGGAAGACCTAATACCAGTTCTCTTCAAACTATTCCACAGAATAGAAACAGAAGGAACAATACCCAATTCATTCTACGAAGCTACAATTACGCTCATACCAAAGCCTCACAAAGACCCAACAAAGAAAGAGAACTACAGACCAATCTCTCTTATGAATATTGATGCAAAAATACTCAATAAAATTCTTGCAAACCAAATCCAAGAACTCATCAAAGCAATCATCCATCATGATCAAGTAGACTTTATCCCAGGAATGCAGGGATGGTTCAGTACTCAAAAGTCCATCAATGTAATCAACTACATAAATAAACTCAAAGAAAAAAACAAAAAAAAAAAAAAAAAAAGGACTATTCCTCACTTTCCTTTCTATGATATTTAGTGTATCTGGTTTTTTGTTGAGGTAATTGACCCACTTAGATTTGAGTTTTGTGGAATGTGATAAATATGGATGTATTTTTACTCTTCTACATGCAGACATCCAGTTAGATCAGCACCATTTGTTGAAGATGCTTTCTTTTTTCTATTGCATGGTTTTGGTTCCTTTATCAAAAATCAAGAATCCATAGACATGTGGGTTATTTCTGGGTCTTTGATTTGATTCCATTCACCAAGATGTCTGTTTCTGTACCAAGTCCATGTGGTTTTGATCATTATTCCTCTGTAGTACAGCTTTAGATCAGGGATAGGAATTGCTCCTGGAGCTCTTTTATTGTTCAGGATGGTTTAGGCTATTCTGTTTTTGATCTTCCATATGAAGATCATTGCTCTTTCAAGGTCTATAAAAATTTATTGGAATTTTGATGGGAATTACATTGAATCTGTAGACTGCTTTTGGTAAAATGATCTCTTTCACTGTGATAATCCTGCCTATCCATGAGCATGGGTGATCTTTCTATCTTCTGATATCTTCTTCAATTTCTTTTTCAGAGACTTAAAGTTCTTGTCATACAGATCTTTCACTTGCTTGGTTAAAATTACACCAAGATATTTTACATTATTTGTGATTATATAAAGGATGTTGTTTCCCTTGGATGAAGGCTATTTATCATGATGGATGATGTTTTTTATGTATTCCTGGATTCAGTTTGCAAGTATATTATTATTTTTGCATTAATGTTCATAAGATAATTGATCTGAAGTTCTCTTTCTTTGTTGAGTCTTTGTGTGGTTTAGGTGTCACTGTGGATGTGGATTCATAGAATACATTTGTCAGTGCTCTTTTTGTTTCCATTTTAGTTTGAGAAATATTGATATTATCTCTTCTTTGAAAGTCTGGTAGAATTCTACACTAAACCCATTTGGCCCTGGGCTGTTTTTTGTTGGGGGATGTTTAATGACAGCTTCAGTTCCATTAGGGGTTATAAAACTGTTTAAATAATTTACCTAATTTTTATGATCTTGATATAACTTTGTTAAATAATATCTGTCTAGAAAATTGTGCATTTCATTAAGATTTTTCAATTTTGGGGAGTATAGTCTTTTACAGTAAGACCTAATGATTCTTTGAATTTCCTCTGTGTCTGTTGTTAAGTATCCGTTTTCATTTCTGATTTTGTTTATTTGGATACTGTCTCTCAGTCTTTTGATTTGTTTACAATTTTAAACAAATTTGAATGAACAGCTACAAAATACTGAATGACTAGTGGATACACAGTTTATAAAGTCAAGCTTAAAGCAATCAATACAGGTACCTTTCTCACAATGTATGTATGCCAGATATGTGCTTCTATTTTCAGCAAGACTCTTTCAGAAAGTAACATGTGATCAAAGTACAAACAGAATACTGTAGGGTGCTCAGCCAAAATTGATACAAAATACAATCCCTACACCTAAACCTCAAACCATTATAGAAACGAGAGTAGAATGATTATGAAAGTCAGGGGACTAGAATGGGATATCTGCTGTGAGATATGTATCCTTTATGGAACAGGGAACTTGCATTCAAGAAATCTCACCAATATGGCTGCTTAATCATTACATAAAAATGACAATATCAGTTGACAAGCTAATATGGGTGAAAGAATTCTCATAAGGCTTCACACCTAGAAGAAGAAGTACAGGCAGTCAGTTGTTGCTAAAGAAGAAGTCTAAGTCCTCACCAGGGAAGTGGTTGTTGATACTTCAACCACCCCAAAAGATTAACTACAAACATATGAGCAACATTAAATTATCTTAGCTAGTTGTATATATAAATTTTATGTGTATAAATGTAACAATTTTAGTTAAAGAATGAGAGACTGAATTTGTGGAGTGAAAGGTACACAGGAGAAAGGGGAGAAGAAAATAATTTTAAAACCCTACTCATATATAAATTCTAAGAAATTCATTCTAAAAGTTAAAAATAAGAATCTGTGGAGGAGATAGGAGAAGGACTGAAGGAGCTGAACAAGTTTGCAACTCCATAGGAAGAATAACAATAGCAACTAAACAGAACCCCTCCCCCAAGCTTCCAGGGACTAAACCATCAACCAAAGAATATACATGAAGGGACCCACAGCTCCAGCTGTATATGTATCAGAGGATGGCCTTATCTGTCATCAAGGAGAGGGGAGGACCTTGGTCCTGGGAAGGCTCTATGCCCCAAAATAGGGGAATGCTAGGGCAGTGAGGCAGGAGTGGGTGAGTAGATGGGAGAACACTCTCACAGAAACAGGGGAGAGGGAGGTAAACAGGGAAAGGGGATAACATTTGAAATGTAAATAAATAAAATGACCAGTAAAAGATTAAAAAAAAGAATCCACATGTTTTAGGTGTGATAGGACCTTTGGAGTCATGAGCTCACAACAGCTGTGGTGGACTTTAAAAGATTTGCAGGAGATCAAGCGAATCAACACTGCAGCATGAAAGTGAGAGGGGCTCATGAAACTCACTTTTAACTGAGAAATTTTGGATAATGATGGCTTCTTGAGGAGAGAAAATCAGTTTTCTTTAGGAGTATGGCCTCTATACACTATAACTGATCATTAACTGTTTTATTGAGCATGTAAAAACTTGTGAATCTGCTAAATGTACCCATATTCTTTCTCATTTAAATGAGATTTTCATCCTTCAACCTAACTAAACATATTAGGCATATCAGTCTATCATTTGTTCATTCATTTATTCACTTTCTATTATATTCTTTGTCTTAGTTATTCAAATATTACCAAACAGTAATCAACCATATTCCTAAGAAATCTATAAGTGACTATCTTAAGCCCTACTCACTAACCAAATATTTGGTTTCTCTAAAACCATACTATACTTGCTAAAATATATGTTGTTCTTGGTGCCAAGATACTTCAGTCTAGAGATACCTGGAATTGTACTGAAAGAAAAAAGAATATTCACAAGTAAATCCCCAAGAGTGATGGGAAGAGAAGTGAAAGAGAAGCCAAGCTGAATTCTTCTCTTAGTTTATGAAACTGTGTGTTTTAACTACTAATAACTAAGTATCATGGGTTAAAGTTTAGTTCACTGCATCTATTACATGCTGGGCTAATCATTTGTAAAAGAGTAGTATAGTTGTAATGCCAGCTTCCTCTGGGTTCTACTAAGGCATGTGGTTATTTAACCACACTGTCAATACTAGGAAATTTAACCTCCGAGTCCTATTCCTGTTGCCATACTATCACTGTAAGGTGTGTGCCATGACAAAGGCAATCTTTCTGGAATGCAATTTCTGTAAGTAAAACTCACTCATCAAATAGTGATCCAAGTAATAGATGTGTGAATGGAAGGGAAACATCATGATAAGAGAAAAGAACAGATATTACCGTCTGTGGAAGAATCGGATAGAAATTATTAACCCCAATCTATGGCACATTTTTCAGATTCCGATCTCATCTCATTACAGAACAATAAAAGACATCAGGAGTAATGATAGCACATGAAATTTACTTAAGGTTAACCTAATGCACTCAAAGACATCCACAATATCAACCATGGTTTCTGTTGTAGTTAATCAATGTAGTGTATGTGTGTGTGCTTGAGGAACAAACAAAATCAGTCAACTGGTAATGATGCTGTCCTTCTGGTTGCCTCCTCTGTGGAGAACAACTTATGTGATAACAAGGATTCCAAACAATGCTAATGCATACATCTGTCCTCATTATAGGTCACTCATATTATCTGATCTCCCAAAATCATTATATGACCTCTAATATTATAAATTGGCCATACCATCTCCTGTTGTGTATGAATTCTTAATCATTATTATCTAATTCTAATTCCTATCCAAAGATGAATATTAAGCAAAATGTTCATATTTATATATACCATTAAAAAGTTCTTACGCCCATGCATTTCTGGTTTTTCTAAATGAAGCTTTAAAATAGCAAAAGGCAATGTGTTCTCTCATACAATGAATTTTAAAGGTTCTATTGAAGGATGAAAATTGTTTCTCTTTCTTTCTTTCTTTCTTTCTTTCTTTCTTTCTTTCTTTCTTTCTTTTTCTAACTTGCCATAGCAATCCTTTCGTGATTATTTCTAAACACAAGGCAAAACATATTTGCAAATCAATGAATGCCAAAACATCATTTACATGAAAAACAAACTTTAATTTTAAAACCATCTTAACTTGGAAAACAAGAAGAAAAAATAGCACCAAACAAAAATAATTGAAGGAATATTAAATTTCATGAAATTCATAGTAAGCCTTTAAACAGCCCCACATATTAAATGACTACCTTTATAAGTAAAGGCGATTACATTTTGGAAATGTATTAGAGGAAAAACAAAAATGCTGCTAGTCCTGTAATTTTACTTTGTTTCCAGAATAAGAACATTTCTTATCAATGAAGAAACCTGTCCAGGTTTCAGATAGCGACCCCTCAGCTTTGACATAGCTGCTTTCACCTCTTTGTTCCTCAGAGTGTAGATAACTGGGTTTAAAATGGGTGTGAAGATGGTGTAGAACACAGCAAGGACTTTGTCAACTGAATAGCTGCTAAAGGGCCACACATAGATAAAGATGCATGGTCCAAAAAATAGTATGACTACAGTGATATGAGCAGTTAGGGTGGATCGGGCCTTGGCCATGCTAGCAGAGGAGCGATTTCTAACAGTAATGAGAATCACAGTGTAGGAGATGACCAAGAGTAGAAATGAACTCATGGAGAGAAACCCACTATCTGCAACTATTAGCAAGCTGACAACATAAGTGTCTATGCAAGCTAGCTTGGTCACCAGTGGAAGATCACAGAAAAAACTGTCCACCTGGTTAGGACCACAAAATGGCAAGTTAACAGTGAATGCCAACTGGCTAGTTGTATGGATGAAACCCACAAACCAGGAGATGATGACGAGAATGATACACACGCGGCGACTCATGATGGTCATGTAGTGGAGGGGCTTGCATATTGCAACATAGCGATCGTAGGCCATGGATACAAGAAGTACCATCTCACCACCAGTAAAGAGATGAACAAAGAAAATCTGAGCCAAACAGGCTTCAAAAGATATAGTTTTTTGTTCAACCAGAAAGTCAGCAAGCATTTTGGGGGTAGCAAAAGAGGCTACACATATATCTATAAAAGATAGGTTTGCAAGCAGAAAGTACATGGGGGTGTGTAGTCGTGAGTCTGAAGTCACCGTGAGGATGATGAGGAAGTTGCCCAGCAGTATGGCTAGGTACAGCAGTGAAAATATGAGAAACAGGAAAGGCTGGAGCTCCTTTGAACTAGACAGGCCCAACAGTACAAACTCTGTCACACGAGAGTAATTTGTTTCATTCATTGACATTGGAAGAGAGTTGTCTTCAGTTATCTGAATGGAAACAGAATAGAAACCAATCAGTTAAATAAGTTTCTCTTCATTTCTCAATTACAGTCTATACACATACACACACACACACACACACACACACACACACTCACATACATACATACATCTACATATATGATGTTTCTATACATGGAGTTTTTTGAGTTATTCAAAAATTACATAACTAATGCAATTCAAATGTTGTATGGATCTAGTTATATAAAGCCTGAAATTAAACAAAGTGATTACATGGATTTTAGAAACATGCCATCAGTCAGCCTTGAACAGGAGAGAACAGGAAAAACACTGAATACTGGTAACTTTCTTTCTTATTACGCCTGATGATTCTGTTCACTTTGTGAAAACTTAATGAAGTATACACTTCTTGATTTGCCCTTGCACAAACATGTTATACTCTCATGTCATTTAGAGCTATAAAGAGAGGCAGCTCTGGATTTTTGTTTAAACTGATCTATATAAAGGACTGTCACACTTAGTAACTATAAATTGTCTCCTTCTCTCTAATTACAAATCCTGTAAAGTAAAATACAAAATCTTGGCAAAATTGGAAGATGGAGAACTTCACAGACCTTTTTTCCCTGTCACTCAGGTCCTCATAAATTTTCTCCTTATGGAGAAATCTGATACATACATTGCTGTCATTTATGCCTGGGAGATGGTAACCTTCTTCATACACAGCCACTAGTGCTAATATTTACAGAAATTTTATTGGAAAACACACACACACACACACACACACACACACATGCACACACACATGCACACACACATGCACACACACACACTGATTGTGTACTGTAGGGATTTATACTGTGAGAATGTTTTTCTTTCCTACACATGTAGTATGTCCTATATTTATCTGAGTTTACTCCCTTTTACCTTGTTTTTTATTATATAAGCAATCTATAGCTTGCAGACATGTACAAAAATAGAAAAATTGCAAAGCAGTTCGCAAAGAGACATTGGATATTCTCAATTTGAAGATCATTCTCATCTAAATCATGTCTTTAAAGATGTCCTTTTAATATTTCCAGCCTCTGGAAACTGTGAATATCAATGTCTCTTTAGATCACAACTGTTTATTTCCTTATCTCTGCTTGAGTATCACTACTAATTTACATATATGACAAAACATGATAAGTAATCTTAATTATCTTCCAGAAACAAATCTGGAGAATAATATTGGATTTCATGGCTCTAACTTGTTAGAACCCAGCAAGGGAGTAATTTGTGTTTTTTCCACTTATTCTATCAAAAGCAAGTGTACCAAGATATTAAAAAGTGTACCACATTTTTCTGAACTTTTTAACATTTGCCTTATTTTTTAGAAGTTCTACCTCTTAGATTCCTGTCACAAAGGATCTTTTACAGGCAGAAAAGAAAGTAATACAAATAGAAACAATTTACTGGAATCTTATAAATACCCCATAAGAAAAAGTAAGTAGGAAAGAATCAGCAGCAGCTTCCTTGGGCAGTTTGACAGAAGCATTTGTGAGCAGCAAATTTAAAAGAGAACATCCAACCCAATCATATTAGTAGATTAAACCAGACACTGGGCTCCAATAACTTCTCCCAGTCTCCTGTAAACTTGACTTCTTCCATTGTCAGTGACTCCTGGGACTCTTGAAAATCTTTGAGAAAATAGAGTACTAAGACTTAGTGTGTGAAATAAAAGCAGTAGTAATATGGACTTTAACTGTATTTCCCACATAATCCCTTTTTAATTTAAGTAGTCTATAAGAACAAAAGTATTGATTCTTTCAAGGCCTAGTGCTATACACTGTCATAGATTTATATCTACCTCCATAAAAAATATAAACTCTTATCAATCATTCTTTGATCAGTTAGAAACATTGATAAATTAATTGCATTCTTTGTCTTGCACATTATATGTTAGATAAAAAGTTTTCACATTTTATTCGCAATAAATTAATTCTGTATTGATGAATGCAAACAATATAATATTAGATTGTAATTATGTTATTGAGCACCTATGTGACCCTGCCTGGGTCTTTTTAACCTGTAAGGTTTCATAAGTCTTATGTATTAAATAGTTATAAAAAGAAACAAAATAAAAACAAAACCCACCAAAAATGCCTTCAGTTGATTATTGAAGTGAGAACTCCATGATTTCTAAAAATTTATAATTATACTTAAGATGCAGTGTGTTATCTTAGATTACATTTATTCTAACTTAATATAATAATTATTATTTGATAATTTCATCATACTGCCTGCCATAACTTATACTAAAATGTGTTTTCAATTGGATGTGCTTATACAAAACTATTCAGTTCTTACAATATCTAAATAGAAATCCATCTCTACAGCTATCGATGGACACAGTGATCTTTGGTTCCCCAGTACTAGACATTTAATGTGTAACTCTTTATCCAATCCTTTTTACTCGGATATTAGGACTTATAGATGAACTAAGGAAGAATATGTAGTCCACAAGCCTCATGAATCTTTGTTTCACAGATGCAAATTTCACCAACTTTTAAACATTTCTGTCTTTTAAATTTGTAACTCAAAATGGATCAGTTATATCACAGTTGCTGTTACTGGACACTTATTGATATCTTACTCATCTCTTTGGAGATATACAGAAACAAAAACACTTTGCTTGCCTAACACTGATTGGAATATGTGGTTATCCTATACTCTGCTATAGTCATTAACAAAAGGAAAGAATTTACTTGTTGTACATCACTCTAGAGATGGCAATAACTTTACTTAAAAAACCCAAAGTAATAGATTTACTGTCTGTAACTATAAGTGACTGCATTCAAGTACACTGAATGTGGGAGCTCTATTGAGTTGGGGGAAACTTGGAGAGTCAAGTATCTGAAATATGAAAAGAAAGTTTCAAAATATTTCTGTTATAGAAATTGCCATTTACTTAGTCTAACTGTATATATTTGGTGCTTCTGTTCAAAAATATTAAATTATGTGACCACAAATAACTTTTAGAATCCTCCAAAAATGTAAATCTATGGTGTGTCATCAAGATTTGCATTGCATCTGTAAGTGTATACATTTACTTACATGTCATAAGAACATCTCTCCTGACTTATCTATAGGTCCAGAAAACAGTACTCTTCTCCCCCTTTATAAGCACCAAAGAAGAGCAGCACAATTCTGCAGGAGCCAATGAATAGGTGACAAATGCAGGACATCTATGACTTTTCAAACTTCAGTTTTCATCCTTAAGACTTCAGACTATTACTGTCATCAACACTGAGATAGATACAAAGCCATTGCAGTGATTAGAAGTTAATTGTGAATTGACGTCACTGGACTGTAGTGACCAAGAGACCCACATGAGAGTTAGGATTACAGAAATTTCTTCCATTAGAGATAATTACATGAGAGAGTTTGTTTACTCACAAGAATACTTCAAGGATTCCACAAATAGAACAAGAACCAACAAAATGATTTAGTTTGTTACAGAATATACTGTATGACGAAAACTATCAGGGAGTAAGTTTTTAATTAGTTCATTATGCTTCAGGACTGCTCTATGTGAGCAGCAGTGAGAGGGTCAATGCTTGATGAGATGTCATGTGACTTTTCATATTTCATATTATTAGTTCATACCACAGAACTAATAAATATCATGCTGTGTTAATTTTTAGAAGCATGTATAATTATATGCTTTGTATCTAAGACAAGGATTCTAGACTAAGGTCATTATTAACTTGTCATGTGCATAGTTGATCATTTAAACAATATTCTACCTCATACACATAAGTATGCTTATAAAATCAGACACATACATCAGTTTATTAAAAAGTAGTATCAAATCAGTCCTTTTAAATTTCCCAGAATGAAGTGTAAACACAATATTCCTAAGTATGCATTTTTATTTGTATTTATACACCTATACATTTCTCATCTATATTCACATACAGAATTTGAAGATAAATTTATATTTTTATTTTAGTGTTACTATTATCATTATTGTTATTTATTATTATTATTATTATTATTATTATTATTATTATTATTATTCAAAATACAGTGAAACAACTTGACATCTCCAGGAATATCCTGTGAATTGAGGTTTATATCCAGATCTCACAATATAAGAACTTTGTGTGGTTAATTAATATAAACAATTATTTGATATTCAGGACTTAACTTTCAAATATGGAACCCATTAAAATATACATACTGCCTACATTTTCTTCTAGAAGTTTTGCTGTTTCAGGTATCACATTTATGGTTTTGGTCAAATGGAATTAGCCTTTGGCAAGTTGATAAATATGTATTTTATCTTATGTTTCTTCATGGAGATACCCACTTTTCCCAGTACCCTTTGTTGAAGATGATATCTTTTACCCAGCTCATGCTTCTGTCATCATTGCAAACTACTAGGTAATTGTAGTTAATCAAAGTCATGTTTGGGTCTTGAATTTTGTTTCATTTTAATCTAATTCTCTTTGTGCCAATATGGTGCTGTATTTACTATTATGGCTCTGTAATATAATTTGATTTCTAGAATGGTAATCCCTCTCACATTGCTTGTTTTGCTCAGGATCATTTCAGCCCTTTTGTAGTGCCATTAAAATTTTAGGATACTTTTTGTTTTTTCAATTTTTGTGAAAAATAAGCTAAGCAGTTTGAAAGGGATTGCATTAAATCTATAAATGGCATTTTAGAAAATGGCAGTTTTCATAGTGTTAATTCTAACATCCATGAACACAAATATCTCTAATTTCTAATGTCTATTTCTATTTCTTTCTTTGAGATTGGTTGAAAAACAATAAAGATGTTGTTGTTTTTGTTGTTGTTGTTTTTCAAGTGGATCACAGTAGTAAGCAGCATTCCTCTCAGGTCTCTGCTTCAGTTCCTGCTTTGAGTTCTTGCCCTGACCTCTCTGAATGATGTATACTGTTACCTGGAAGTATAAGCTGAAATAAAAAATTGTCCCTACATTTTCCTTTGGTTAGACTATTTTACTATAACAATAAAAATATATACAGAGTATGACTGTTTGCAATCTTAGTAGTCTATGTTTATATTCTTAGTCTTTTGATCAATGGAAGCTAGTGTAGTCTGCTAAGTTAATAAATTCTAACATATTTCTCCTGTTTATCAATCTTCCTGTACCATTACAAAGTTTTCAAAATCATTGAACTTTTAGTCAGTCAATTACCCTTTTAGTTTAGTTTAAAGTGCATTCTTAACGGAATCTCAGAAAATTTGCTCACAATACGAATCATCAAAAGACATTACATGCTAGTCACCTAAGAAGCACATATATCCTTCCAGTCTGTGTTGGTGTACTGAGCAGTCCCGGGGAGCCAGCTCTGAACCCAATCACACAAAACCGAGAGGAGGCTGGACTTCCAGAAGCTCTAACACTCCTAGGATCATAGGTGAGAAGGCCACAATACCCCCATCCAACCACCAAGTAAGGAGTAATTAGAACCCATGGGGATCCAGGAACTTTCTCATGGCCAGTGGCTCTGGATACTTCCACTCTGCACCAATAGCCTGAGCAATCCTAGGGCACCAGTTATGCACCTAATCCTCCCAAACAAGGAGGAGGATAGACTCTCAGGAGCTCTAACATGCCCAGGAACAAAGGATAATAGGATCACAGGATCTCAAAAATTTGGTCATACCAGGATTTTAGAATCCCAGAAGCAGTGTGACTCCCAGGAGCTCTTACATCCAGGATCTCAGAATAACAGGATCACAGAGACAGCTGAACTCTGAGGAGTTCTGACACAACCAAGATAAGAAGACAGACAGACTCTAGTCAGAGACAGTGAGTGAAGGTAGCACTAGAGATAATCAGATGGCAAAAGGCAAGCACAAGAACATAAGCAAAAGAACAAAGATTACCTGGCATCATCAGAAACTAATTCTCCCATCATAGCAAGTCCTGGATACCCCATGACACCAGAAAAGCAAGATTCAAATTTAAAATCACTTCTCATGTAAATGATAGAGGACTTTAAAAAGGACATAAATAATTCCATCAAAGAAATACATGAGAACCCAGGTAAAGAGGTAGAAACCCTTAAAGTGGAAACACAAAAATCCATTAAAGAAGTACAAGAAAACACAACCAAAGAGGTGAAGGAATTGAACAAAACCATCCAGGATATAAAAATGAAAGTAGAAACAATAAAGAAATAAAAAAGGGAGACTACCTTGGAGATAGAAAACCTAGAAAAGAAATCAAGAGTCATGAACGCAATCATCACCAACAGAATACAAGAGATAGAAGAGAGAATCTCAGGTGCAGAAGATACCACAGAAAACATTGACACATTCAAAGAAAATGAAAAATGAAAAAAGCTCCAAAGCCAAAACATCCAGAAAATCTAGGACACAAAGAGAAGATGAAACTTAAGGATAATAGGTATAGAAGAGAGTATAGATTCCTGCATTAAAGTGATGGGGTAATTATCTTCAACAAAATTATAGAGAAAAACTAGTCTAACCTAAAGAAAGAGATGCATATGAACATACCAGAATCCTACAGAACTCCGAATAGACTAGATCAGAAAAAAATTCCTCCTGTCAAATAATAATCAAAACACCAAATGCACAAAAAGAAGAAGTATTAAAAGCAGTAAGGAAAAAAGGTCAAGTAACTTATAAAGGCAGATTTATCAGAATTGCACCAGACTTCTCACCAGAGACCATAAAAGCCAGAAGATCCTAGACAGATGTCATACAGACCCTAAGGAAAGACAAATGTCAGCCCAGACTACTATACCCAGCAAACTCTCAATTACCATAGATGGAGAAACCAAGATATTCCATGACAAAGACAAATTTACACAATATCTTTCCACCTATCCAGCCCTACAAAGGATATTAGAGGGAAAACTCAAACATAAACCAGAAAATCACACCCTAGAAAAAGCAAGAAAGTGATATTCTTAAACAAACAAACAAACAAACAAAAACAAAACAAAACAAAAAAAGATTAGCCACACAAACATAATTTCACTCTAATATCTAAAATAACAGAAAGCAACAATCACTTTTCCTTAATATCTCCTAACATCAATGGACTCAATATCCCAATTTAAAAATAAAAAGACACAGACATTCAAACTGCATATGGAAACAGGACCCAGCATTTTTCTGCATACAAGAAACACACATCAGTGACAAAGACAGACACTACCTCAGATTAAAAGGCTGGAAAACAAATTTCCAAGCTAATTGTCCCAAGAAACAAGCTGGAGTAGCCATTTTAATAGAATGAAATTGACTTTCAACCAAATGTTATCAAGAAAGATAAGGAAGGACACTTCATACTCATCAAAAGAAAAATTAATAAAGATGAACACTAAATTCTGAACATCTATGCAAGAGCACCCATGCTCATAAAAGAAACTTTACTAAAGCTCAAAGCACACATTTCTCCTCACACAATAATAGTGGGAGACTTCAATACCCCACTTTCAACAATGGACAGCTCATGGAAACAGAAACTACAGAGAGACACAGTGAAACTCAGAGAAGTTATAAACCAAATAGATTTAACAGATATCTGAACAACATTCAACCCAAAAATCAATAGATTATGCCTTCTTCTCAGTGCCTCACGGTACCTTCTCCAAAATTGACCATATAATTAGTCACAAACCAGGCCTCAACAGATACAAGAAAATTGAACGAATCTCATTCATCCTATCAGATCTCCATGGACTAAGGGTTGTCTTCAATAACAATAAAATCAATGGAAAGCCCACATATACATAGAAACTGAACAATACTCAATGTTAACTTTGTCATAGAAGAAATAAAGAAAGAAATTAAAGACTTTTTATAATTTAATAAAAATGAAAACACATTTACCAAAACTTGTGGGACAAATAAAAGCAGTGCTAAGAGGAAAACTCATAGCTCTAAGTGCCTACAAATAGAAATTGGAGAGAGCATACACTAGCAGCTTGACAGCACACCTGAAACCTCTAGAACAAAAAGAAGCAAATACATGCAAGAAGAGTAGATGGCAGAAAATAATTAAACTTAGGGCTGAAATCAACCAAATAGAAACAAATAGAACTATACAAAGAACCAACAAAACCAGGAGCAGGTTCTTTAAGAAAATCAACAAGATAGATAAATCCTTAGCCATACTAACCAAAAGTACAGAGACAGTATCCAAATTAATAAAATCAGAACTGAAAACGGAGACCTAACAACAGAAACAGAAGAAATTTAAAAAAATCACCAGATCCTTCTATAAAAACCTATACTCAACAAAACTGAAAAATCTGGATGAAATGGAAAATTTTCTATATATATTGGATATTTTAATTACATTTCAGATGCCAATCCCTTTCCCCATTTCCCCTCCCCAGAAAACCCCTATCCCGTGCCCCCTCCTTTTCCATTTGGCTTTTATACAATTTTTTAAAATGTTAATCAAGGGCTTTGTAAGTATGGTAATGCTCAATCAGAAGTGTAACCTAATACCCAACATAGCTATGTAAACTATCTTTGACTAGTGGAGACACGTGAACTTCTGCCTTCATGCCCCCCTCTCTTTCTCTCTCTTTTTCTCTCTCATTACCTAGCTTCTCATCTACTTCATCTTCTCCTCTCCTTACTCCATCTTTTCCTCTTGGTGCTCCTTTCCCCTTAGCTCCTCCTACATATTACCCTTCCTGTTAAAATAAAGCTTTTCTCTCGTAATACAATTAGAGCATAATTATTCCTATTTGTACCAGTGAGGTACAAGATAGTCTTAATACCCAGTTCATCCTTTTGTTGACTAGCCAGAACTTCTGCCGTCTCTCTTGTCTAGAACACTTAGTTTTGAACCTGGCTTTTTCTTGGCTTTAGAATGAATGTCAGCTGAGAACCCTCCACTCAGATCTTTTCTCTCAAGGTAAATAGCCTGGATTGGCTATGAGTCTATAGGTCTTCAATGCCGTCAGAAATCCAGAATGACTAAATTAACTGAATTTATGGGAAGCACAAAGCATAGCTTCTAAAACTTAGCCAATTTATAGAGACCGCTGAACACCTGGACAACCCCTATACTACCGAACGTTGGAGCATCAAATCTTCAGCCTTTTGGTCCAAACTCATCTGACAGACTTTAGTGTTGCAGAATTATTAAGGGCTGGTTACTCTGTCTAGGCAGATATAATCAGTCGACTATTCTGCAAGTGTGTCCTTTTCTGGACAGTAATTTTTCTGTGGATGGAGAGAGGCAATTCTTGCCTGGTGACTGTCTCACCACAACTGGAGTAACTCCAAGGTTGCTCAATGTCTTCTTAGAATCCAAGACAGGAAGCTGTCAGGAGCAGACATGTCTCTAATCAAAATGAACATTAATATAGAAATATTTGTGACGTCAATTCTATGGATTTCTGACGTTTTGAAATCCAACTATCCATGTAAGGTAACCTGGACTGTTGTCTATTATCTCCTCTCAGCTATTTCTAAATAAAATATAGAAAACACCCTAACAATAAACTTAAAGTCATGAATTTGCTATAGTCCCTTAACTCACAGGCTAATCATCCCAAGTCAGTTAAAAAAGTTAAAGAAGGACTGGGTCTAAGCCTTGTATTTCTAAATGTGTTATACAGGCACAGTGCCCATGAGAGTATCTATATTCATTTCACTTTAATATCGATAAGAAGCTTATATCAATGAAAACCTTAAATTTGAAATCCAAGTGAATTTTGTACCATTTAAGAAATTATAACTTCATCTTGATACTAAATTATACAGATTTCTACCAATAGGTTATGGCTATGCCATAAATCCTAGCTAATCCTCCCTGTTCCAACAAGATCACTACCGTTCCCCAGAGAGACAGCCCCATATTAACCACCTTAGTCCCCAAGCTGGGGGAATAGGGGCGCTGACTCTTCTTTAACTTCTTCAGGCTGATTACGGGCATCGAGACATCAGAAGAGGGGTGGGGGGAAGAGCAAATTGATAAGCCTCTGACGCTGTGTCCTCACTGCATCCAGATGGAACTCCCAGACACCAGAGGTTTGAATAGGGCCTCTCATTTTGCTTGATGAGTAGATACACCAAGGCTGTGCATTCTGCAATATACAATTCTCTGGACAAGTTTTAGTATCAAGAAAAAAAAATTTTTTTTTTCCTAGAGGGCTGACATTTTTTTTTAAAGATGTTGGTTCTAACAACTTTTTCCCCCCTTTTATGTAGTTGGTTATAATATTTATATTTCAATTTTTATCCTCTTATCCCATTTTCCCCACCACCCAGGAACCTCTTATCCCATCCCCCCTCCTTATATCCCTTCTATGAGGCTGTGCCCGCACCCACCCCCAACCCCCACTACCCCCTCCTCACCCTCACACTCCCCCCCTTTTGTGTTAGTTTTTCATGGGACCAAGAATCTCCTCTCCCACCCATGCCCAAGGCCGTCCTCCCCTACATATACCACTAGAGTCGTAGGTCCCTCCTTATGTGCTCCCAGGCTGGTGGTTCAGACCCTGGGGGGCTCTGGATTGTTTGGTATTGTTGCTTTCCTCTTGAACACTTGGGGTCATAAAGACTTTCTGCTCCCTCAGTCTTCTAAGTTCTCCCTTGGGAAACCCTTGATCATATCAGTGGTTAGCTGTGGGCATCGTTCTCTGAATGTGTCAGTCTCTGGCAGATCTCTAAGGAGACAGCTATAATATGTTCTTGACAGCACGCATTTCCAGTCATCTACATCAATGTCTAGCTTAGGTGACAGTACATGGGATGGATGTCCAGGTGGAATGATCTCCTGATGGCTCCTCCTTCAGCTTCTGTCCCATGTTTTGTTTCCATAATTGCTCCCTTGAGTATTTTTGTTACTGGTTCTAAGTAGAACTGAGGCATCCCCTCTTGGTCTTTCTTCTTCATGAGCTTCACGTTGTCTGTGGGTTGAATCTTCGCTATTCTAAGTTTTTGGGCTAACACCCGCTTAACAGTGAGTAAATACCATGTGTGTTCTTTTGTGATTGAGTTAACTCACGCAGGATGGTAATTTCTAGATCCATCCATTTGACTATAAATTTCTCGAATTCATTATTTTTAATAGCTGAGTAATACTCCATTGTTAGATATACCACATTTTTTGTATCCATTCTTCCATTGAGGGACATCTTGGTTCTTTCCAGCTTCTGGCTATTGTAAATAAGGTTGTTATGAACATAGTGGAGGATATGTCCTTGTTATATGTTGGAGCGTCTTCTGGGTATATGCCCAGGAGTGGTATAGCTGAATCCTCAGGTAATGCTATGTCCAGTTTTCTGAGGAACCGCCAGACTGATTTCCAGAGTGGTTGTACCAGCTTGCAATCCCACCAACAGTGGAGGAGTGTTCCTCTTTCTTCACATCCTCGCCAGCATACTATTACCTGAGTTTTTGACCTTAGCCATTCTGACTGGTGTGAGATGGTATCTCAGGGTTGTTTTGATTTGCATTTCCCTGATGACTAAGGATGTTGAGCATTTCTTAAGGTGCTTCTCAGCCACTCGAGTTTCCTCTGTTGAGAATTCTTTGTTTAGCTTTGTTCCCCATTTTTTAATAGGGTTATATGGTTTTCTGAAGTATAATTTCTCGAGTCCTTTGTAAATCTTGGATATTAGCCCTCTATCGGGTGTGGGATTGGTTAAGATCTTTTCCCAATCTGTTGGTTGTCGTTTTGTCTTATTGACAATGTCCTTTGCCTTACAGAAGCTTTGCAATTTGATGAGATCCCATTTGTCAATTCTTGATCTTAGAGCATAAGTGATTGGTGTTCTGTTCAGAAACGTTTCCCCTGTACCTAGGTATTTGAGGGTCTTCCCCACCTTCTCTTCTATTAGTTTCAATGTATCTGGTTTTAAGTGAAGGTCTTTTATCCACTTGGATTTGAGCCTGGTACAAGGAGATAAGCATGGATCAATTTGCATTTTTCTACATGTTGACCTCCAGTTGAACCAGCACCATTTGCTGAAAATGCTGTCCTTTTTCCACTGAATGGTTTTAGCTCCCTTGTCAAAGATCAAGTGACCATAGGTATGTGGGCTCATTTCTGGGTCTTCAATTCTATTCCATTGATCTTCCTGCCTGTATCTGTACCAATACCATGCAGTTTTTATTACTACTGCTCTGTAGTACAGTTTGAGGTCAGGGATGGTGATTCCCCAAGAAGTTCTTTTGTTGTTGAGAATAGTTCTGGCTATCCTGGTTTTTTTGTTGTTGTTGTTCCAAATAAATTTGCAAATTGCTCTTTCTATCTCTATGAAGAATTGATTTGGAATTTTGATGGGGATTGCATTGAATCTATAGATTGCTTTTGGCAAGATGGCCATTTTAACTAAATTAATCCTGCCAATCCAGGAGCATGGGAGATCTCTCCATCTTCTGAGGTCTTCTTCTACTTCTTTCTTCAGAGACTTGAAATTCTTGTCATACAGATCTTTTGTTGCTTGGTTAGGTTCACTCCAAGATATTTTATATTGTTTGTGACTATTGTGAAGGGTGTCATTTCCCTAATTTCTTTCTCAGCCTGTTTATCTTTTGAGTATAGGAAGGCTACTGATTTGTTTGAGTTGATTTTATATCCAGCCAATTTACTGAAGTTGTTTATCAGGTTTAGGAGTTCTCTGATGGAAATTTTTGGGTCACTTAAGTATACTATCATATCATCTGCAAACAGTGAAATTTTGACTTCTTCTTTTCCTATTAGTATCCCTTTGGCTTCTTTTTGTTGTCGAATCGCTCTAGCTAGGACTTCCAGTACTATATTGAATAGGTAGGGTGAGAGTGGACAAACTTGTCTAGTCCCTGATCTTAGTGGGATTGCTTCAAGTTTCTCTCCGTTTAGTTTGATGTTGGCTACTGGCTTGCTGTATATTGCTTTTACTATGTTTAGGTATGGACCTTGAATTCCTGCTCTTTCCAGGACTTTTAACATGAAGGGATGTTGAATTTTGTCAAATGCTTTCTCAGCATCCAGTGAGATAGTTATGTGATTTTTTTTTCCTTTGAGTTTATTTATGTAGTTGATTACATTGATGGATTTTCGAATATTGAACCAACCCTGCATTCCTGGGATAAAGCCTACTTGATCATGATGGATGGTTGCTTTGATGTGTTCTTGGATTCGGTTTGTGAGAATTTTATTGAGTATTTTTGCATCAATATTCTTAAGAGAGATTGGTCTGTAGTTCTCTTTCTTTGTTGGGTCTTTGTGAGGCTTTGGTATGAGCTTAATTGTAGCTTCGTAGAATGAATTGGGTATTGTTCCTTCTGTTTCTATTCTGTGGAATAGTTTGAAGAGAATTGGTATTAGGTCTTCCTGGAGGGTCTGGTAGAATTCTGCACTAAAACCATCTGGACCTGGACTTTTTTTGGTGGGAAGATTTTTAATGACTGCTTCTATTTCTTTAGGGGTTATAGGACTGTTTAGATGGTTTATTTGCTCTTTGTTTAACTTTGGTACCTGTTATCTATCTAGAAAACTGTCCATTTCATCCAGATTTTCCAATTTTGTTGAGTATAGGCCTTTGTAGTAGGATCTAATGATTTTTTTTAATTTCCTTAGTTTCTGTTGTTATGTCTCCCTTTTCAGTTCTAATTTTATGGATTTGAGTGCTGTCTCTGAGCCCTTTGGTTAGTCTGGCTAAGGGTTTGTCTATCTTGTTGATTTTCTCAAAGAACCAGCTTTTGATTTTGTTGATATTTTGTATAGTTCTTTTTGTTTCAACTTGGTTGATTTCAGCCCTGAGTTTGATTATTTCCTGCCGTCTACTCCTCTTGGGTATATTAGCTTCTTTTTGTTCTAATGCTTTCAGGTGTGCTGTCAAGTTGTTAATGTACACTCTTTCCATTTTCTTTTTTGTGGGCACTTAGAGCTATGATTTTTCCTCTCAGTACTGCTTTCATGGAGTCCCACAAATTTTGATATGAAGTGTCCTCATTTTCATTTAAATCTAAAAAGTCTTTAATTTCTTTCTTCATTTCTTCCTTGACCAAGTTATCATTGAGTAGAGCATTGTTCAGTTTCCACGTGTATGTGGGCTTTCCGTTGTTTTTGTCCATGTCAAAGACGAGTCTTAGTCCATGGTGGTCTGATAGGGTACAAGGGATTATTTCAATCTTTTTGTATCTGTTGAGTCCTGTTTTGTGACCAATTATATGATCTATTTTGGAGAAGGTACCATGAGGTGCTGAGAAAAAGGTATATTCTTTTGTTTTAGGATGAAATGTACTATAGATGCCAATTAAGTCCAATTGGTTCATAACTTCTGCTAGTTTTATTGTGTCTTGATTTAGTTTCTGTTTCCATGATCTGTCCATAGCTGAGAGTGGGGTTTTGAAATCTCCCACTATTATTGTGTGGGGTGTAATGTATGCTTTAAGTTTTAGTAAAGTTTCTTTTATGTATGTGGGTGCCCTTGCATTTGGAGCATAGATGTTCAGAATTGCAAGTTCCTCTTGGAACACGTTTCCTTTGATGAATATGAAGTGTCGTTCTTTATCTTTTTTGATTACTTTTGGTTGAAAATTGATTTTATTTGATATTAGAATTGCTACTCCAGCTTGTTTCTTGGGACCATTTGCTTGTAAGATTGTATTCCATCCTTTTACTCTGAGGTAGTGTTTGTCTTTTTAACAGAGGTGCGTTTCCTGTATGCAGCAAAATTCTGGGTTGTGTTTATGTATCTAGTCTGATAGTCTATGTCTTTTTATTGGAGAATTGAGTCCATTGATATTAAGAGATATTAAGGAATAATGAATGTTGTTTCCTGTTATTTTTGTTATTATTGGCATTGGAGTTATGTTTGTGTAGGAGTCTTCTTTTAGGGTTGTTGGAAGATTACTTTCTTGCTTTTTCTAGGTTGTAGTTTCCCTCCTTGTGTTGGAGTTTTCCACCAATTATCCTTTGAAGTGCTGGATTTGTGTTAAGATATTGTGGAAATTTGATTTTGTCATGGAATATTTTGGTTTCTCCATCAATATTGATTGAAAGTTTTGCTGGGTATAGTAGTCTGGCCTGGCATTTGTGTTCTCTTAAGGTCTGTATGATATCTGTACAGGATCTTCTGGCTTTTATAGTCTCTGGTGGGAAGTCTGGTGTAATTCTTATAGGTCGTCCTTTATATGTTACTTTACCTTTTTCCCTTACTGCTTTTAGTAGTTTTTCTTTGTTTTGTACATTTGATCTTTTGATTGTTATGTGACGTGACATATTTCTCTTCTGGTCTATAGTATTTGGAGTTCTGTAGGCTTCTTGTATATTTATGGACATCTCTTTCCATAGGTTAGGAAAGTTTTCTTCTATAATTTTGTTGAAGATATTTACTGGCCCTTTAAGTTGGGATTCTTCCCCCTCATCTATACCTATTATCCTTAGGTTTGGCCTTCTCATTGTGTTTTGGATCTCCTGTATGTTTTGGGTTAGTAGCTTTTTGCATTTTGCATTTTCTTTGACAGTTGTGTCAATGTTTTCCATGGTATCTTCTGCACATGAGATTTTCTCTTCTATCTCTTGTATTCTGTTGGTGATACTTGTGTCTATGACTCCTGATCCTTTTTTTAGGTTTTCTATCTCCAGGGTAGTCTCCCTTTGTGATTTCTTTATTGTTTCTACTTCTGTTTTTAAATCTTGGTAGGTTTTGTTTGATTCCTTCTGCTATTTGGTTATTTTTTCTTCCAATTCCCTAAGGGATTTTTGTGTTTCCTCTTTAAGGGCTTCTATCTGTCTGCCTGTGTTCTCCTTAATTTTGTTGAGAGTGTTATTTATGTCCTTCTTAAAGTTCTCTAACATCATCATGAGAAGAGACTTTAATTCTGAATCCTGCTTTTCTGGTGTGATGGGGTGTTCGGGGCTTCCTATGATGGGGGAACTGAGTTCTGATGTTTCCATGTAACTTTGGATTCTGTTGCTCCCATTCTTGTGCTTGCCTTTTGCCATTTGGTTAACACTAGTGCTCCCTGTACTTTCTGTCTCTGACTGAGGCCTCCCTTTTTCAGTTATCTTGCTTGTTTCTGGTCTCCTCGGGGTCCCAATGTCTCTGTGATCTTCTCTAGCTGCTCTGAGTACGATGATAGCTCTAGGATGACTCAGAATATGGTGTTTCCTAGGTAGCAGTCTAGGTGTCCACTGTTCTGGGTGTAATGTCTCTTCTAGGATGTCTCAGGCTAATGTGTCCACTGCTCTGAGTGCTGTGGCTCCTCTATTATGTCTCGTGATATGTTGTCTGTCACTCTGAGTTACTTTGGTCCTCTGCCACTCTGGGTTCAGTGGATCCTCTACTGCTCTGGGTTCCTTGCACCCTCTAGGGTGGGTCAGGAGGGATCTGGTGTCCCTAGAAGCAGACCAGGTGGGTGTCTGCTTTGGGCCTCAGATCCGGGAGAGAGGCGGAAAGGGTGTGCTATTCCAAAGGTGCGGGGTTTGGGGTTCTGCTGGAATCTGAGCACTCCCTGCACTCAGCTCTGGGCCTAGGGCAGTGAGTGGGTCTTCTTACCTACTGCTCTGGGTTCCTTGCACCCTCTATGGTGTGTCAGGAGGGATCTGGTGCCCCCAGAAGCAGACCAGGCAGGTGTCTGCTTTGGGCCTCAGATCTAGGAGAGAGGCAGAAGGGCAAAATGGACAATTTTCTAGACAGATACCAGTTACCAAAGTTAAATCAGATCAAGATAAACCATCTAAACTGTCTTATAACTAGAAAGAAATAGAAGCAGTCATTAAAAGTCTCCCCACCAAAAAAATCCCAAGACCAGATGGTTTTAGTGCAGAAATTTATCAAACCTTCCAAGAATACCTAATACCAATTCTCCTCAAACTATTCCATAAAATAGAAACAGAAGGAACAAAACCAAATTCATTATATGAAGTCACTATTATGCCTATTTAAGAAGAAACACCAGTAAAGTGATAGAGATCAATTTACCCACAAAACTTTTAACTTTAATTTTATTTTCAACCTTAATTTTATCCTGCAACAATAATTGCAGGCATTGGGAATGGAGCAGAGATGGAGGGAATAGCCAACCAGTAACTGGCCCAAGTGGAGACCCATTCCATAGGCAAGCAAAAATCCCTTAAACTATTAATGGCACTCTGTTTTACTTGTAGACAGGAGCAAGTTGTCCTCTAAGAGGCTCCACCCAGTAGCTGACTCAGACAGACACAGGCACCCACAGCCAAAGAGTAAATGGAGCTTAAGGACTTTTATGGAAGAATAGGAGGAAGAATTGTGGGCCCCAAAGGGAATAGGAATTCCACAGGAATACCAACAGTGTCAACTTACCTGGACCCTTGGCCTCTCAGAGTCTGAACCACCAACCAAAGAACATTACACAGAATAGACATAAGCCTCCCTGCACATGTGTAGCAGACATGCAGATTGATCTTTATGTGGCTTCTGGAAAATTTGAATGAGGACTCTCCCAAAAGCTGTTGCCTGTATGTGGAATGTGTTCTTCTAGCTGAGTTGCCTTGTCTAGTGTCAGTGGAAGAATAAATGCTTAGCTTTGCAGAGATTTGAAGTGTCAACATTGGGGGATTTCAGGGTGGGGCCCCACTTGCTCAGAGGAGAAGGGGAGGAAGGATGGTGGGAAGGGTTGATTGGGAAGGGTCAGTGAAAAGGGTCTAAAATTAATAAACTAAGGAGAGAGGATAGTATTCAGAAAGCTAGACATCTGCAATTACATTTAGTTGTTTTAACATTTTCATTCATTACATTTTAACGTTTAAAACAATTAAATACTATGAGATAAACAATAATTAACGTCTATCCGAAATAGTTTACCTCTTAGGCATTCTCAAACACATAATGTCTTGTTCTGGGCTGGTCTGTTATTCTCCTTCTTTCTGTCACACTCAGTAAGACAGCCTGCCCAAGGACAGAGACCTGGAGGAAACTTTGAGGCATACATACTTGGAGATGTGTGGGCATGCCAAGTTCCCTCTTCAGAGCCATATTTTCAGTAAAGTAAAATAGCATTTGACAATTTTTCAATATTATTTGTACCCAAAAAGACATTTTAATCTTTGTACAACTGAAGTCAATGATCTATATTTTCATAATCAGTTTGTCAGTGTTTGTGGACAGAGGTGGAAAATTTAAAAATCTTAAGAATTACATTTTCTCTTATTAAGACATCAAGTTGGAAATAAGATAAGCACTTGTAATCCAGAGGATCACAAATAGGAAGTGATAGCAAACACAAACAAAAATGCAACAAATGAAGCAAGAATAGCCAGGCATTGTAGATGCAGAACCTGAGGCAAGCCATAAAAATAAGACAAAGGCCTCTCAAGAATAACTTCTTTTTCAATCCACAAAGCCAATGAGATTTCCCTATATAGAGCAGTTCACCCTCCCTCCCATGGCCATTCTGAGGTTGGATCCTGAACTCACAGGCTGGCAAGGCTCCAGGATACCTGGGATCTCTGCACCTGTTGAGAAGTGGGAAGAGCTTATATTTACAGTTTTTGTTCATTGCCTATTGAGTCCACTATTTTTGCTTTGTTGCAGTCTGTTCCAGATGAAACTTTTTCATGACTGTATTACTCCCTTTCTATATGGAAAAGTCCATGGTTAGAGGAGAAGTTTGAGATCTCCTTACAGTTGCAAGTGGGAGGTAAGTGGTAGGAATTAGAAGGAATAATATGAGCTGGTAATTTCATGAGGGAGGAGCTTCCATCCCATCCTATGACATTCTCTCAATCAGTTTAGATATTGAAATAGAAATTCCAAAGTTTAGGACATAAGTGGATCTTTTCTGTTGTATATTGATGCCAGATTGGAACTGAAAACAGAACAATTTCGAGTTACTTTAGGTCCCCAAAAGGAAATTTTTTGGACTACCCTGTAAACAAGCTAAAGGTTTGTCCTTGGTTATAGACAATTTGAGTCCCACTGTGGGTACAGAGACTTGGTGAAAACAAAGATCAAATCCAGTCACCCAGAGGTGTACTTCAGGTTGCTGATTAAGCCAACATGCCAGACAGATAGGATTCTGTAAGCTCAGTACCTTACAGAATCAAAAGACTGCATGGCCAGCGGAATGCCAATGGAAGCTCTGGCATAGAAAATCTCAAGGTAAGATTTAGTAGAATAATAGTAATTTTCTTCTTAGTCAGGTTTTGAGATTCATTAATAATGTTAGGTATGGGTTTATATAGCTGTCCCAAGTCCAATTGTAAAGAGTGGTTTAATTATTCCATAACATTCATGGCACGTTTTGCTCCAATAAATATATACTGCTAACATGTCGCAGTTGTTGCTTGAAGGGTTGGTGTATGGATGAGATTTATAATTACTTTTCCTCTGGTATCACGTATAGCATTTTCTAGCACTATGAATGCCAGTGTGTGTGAAACTTCTAATTTTGTATCAGTGTGAATTTAAAATCTTTGTAATGGTAGAGGTCCTTCACCTAAGACACTTTAACAGTAATTTATTTTTCCTCCATGACAAACAGATGAAATATGTTGGAATTTATTAACTTAGCAAAACACTAGATTCCTCTGATAAAGAATGTAAACAAAGTCATACTCTGCATTTTGTTGTTGCTGTAATAAAACAGTCTAAGGAAAAGGAACTTGTAGGGAAAGGTTTTAGTTCACTTTATGATTCTCAGTAACAGTACATCATTCAGAGAGGTCAGGACAGAAACTCAAAGGAAAAACTGAAGCAGAGACTGAGAGGAATGCCTCTTACTGGCTTGATCCGCCTGGCATGTTTTCAATTGTCTTTCTTTTTCAACCAGTGTCAAAGAAAGAGATAGAGAAAGACACTAGAAATTAGAGATCCATGTTCATGGACTGTTAAAATTAGCATTGTGACAATGATCATTTTATAAAAAGCCATTTATGTAACTCCATTCAAAATATACATCTCTTTCTTGACTGAAATTGGGAAAATTATCCTAAAATTCTTATGGTACTACCAAAGGGCGTTTGATAGACAAAATGATCCTGAGCAAAATGTACTATGCTGGAGAAATTACTATTCTAGATACCAAGTTATATTAGAAAACCTTAATAATACAGAGAATATGGTATTGGCTCAAAACAAACTAGATTGATGAAACAAACTTGAAGAATCAAATACAAATTACTTAACTCCAATCATGTAATATTTGGCAAAGATGCCAACATCATGAGCCGGATTAAAGACTTCATCTTCAACATGGTACTGGGAAAACTATATATCTGCATGAAGAAGAGTGAAATGAGATACATATTTATGACCTTGCCCAAAAACCTAAGTTCAAATTAATCAAAAACTTGAATGTGACACCTGAAACAGTGAAGCTGCTTGTATTAGTCAAAATTCTGTCCTTCCTTCCTTCCTTCCTTCCTTCCTTCCTTCCTCCCTCCCTTCCTTCCTTCCTTCCTTCCTTTCTTCCTTCCTCTCTTTCTTTCATCTATCTCTTGTCTATCTATCTATCATCTATCTATCTATCTATCTATCTATCTATCTATCTATCTATCTATCTATCCATTTATCTGTCTGTCTGTCTGTCTGTGTATCTGACATGAACACTGGAGTTTAGAAAGTCTTTGTCACATATTCATTGTCTACTGTGTAATTGTGCTGTACTTCTCTGGTGCTTATAAAACTAAGGAGAGAAGAGTGTTGTTGTCTGAATCTATAGATAAGTCAGAAGAAATAAACTTATGACAGGTAAAGAAAAGTATATACTTAGAGATTCAATGTAGACCAAGAAATATTCCCTGCAATGTATATCTTCATGTAATATCATAGGTTTAAATTTCTGGAAGATTCTTAAAGTTATTTGTGGTCATATAATTAATGATTTTGAACAAAATAAAACAAATATCTACAGTTAAACTAATTTTCTGTTAATTATATTACAGAAATATTTGTTTTTACACTTTTTTATAATTATTTTTTTCCTCTATTTCAGATTCTTGACTACACAAGTTCTCCCTCAGCTCCTTAGAACTCCACATGCAGGTATATTTCATCTACTTGAAAGCAGTCCCTTCTAGTTATAGACACTAAACGTATTTCTTGTTTTTTTTTAAGTAAAGTTTGTTATCTCTACATTAATATATAACGACTAAAGTACTTCCCATTGTTAACGACTACAGTAGATTATAGTATGACTATATATTCCATTTAGTGTTAGCAAATAAAATGTTTTTGTTTTGGTATATGTCCAAAGATAATGTATCAATATGTGTTCAGTAGCATAATATGATGTACCTGATATGTACTGAGTTGGAAAGTCGAGGGACAGAGATGTTTATAAGTTGGGGAAAAATGCATCTATGAAACAGAAGAATCATATCTTGTGGACTACTATTCTTCTTCATTTATCAGTCCTAATACCCGAGTAAGAAGTATTGGAGACAGTTATATACTAAAATTTCAAGTATTAGGAACCTGAAAACACTGTGCCCATCCATATCCGGACAGATAGATTTTTACTTAAATATTGTAAGAACTAAAAATCAGTTTTGTGTAAGTTATGTCAGAAAATATGAAATTATTAAATAATAATTACTACATTAGGTTAGAATAAATCTAATCTAACATAACACACTGTATCTTAAAGAATATTTATAAATTCTAAGAAATCACGGAGTTCTCATCTAAATAATCGACTGAGAGGCATTTTGGTAGTTTTTACTTTTATTTTTTTTATAACTAATATGTGAGGCACTTTTTTCTATTTTTAAGATAATCTAATAACTATTTAATATGTAAGGATGATGATCCTTAGCAGATTAAAAAAAAATCACCCAGGTGGTATCTCACAGATGTCCAATGACAAAGTTGATTCTGACATATCATTGTCTGCTTTCATCAACACAATGTTAACTTACTGCAGATAAAGTGTGAACACTTTCAGTCAATATATAATGTGCAAGACAAAGAAGGTAATTGATTTGCCAATGCTTCTGAATAACCAAAAGATAAATAATGCGGGTCTATAATTTTTTGGAAGCAGATATTAAGTGTTCTATAACAGTGGCCCTTGAAAGAGTCTGTGCTTTTGTGTACTTAATGTAGGGAAATTAGAAAGGGCTTAAAATATAGTTAGAATTAATATTCCTACAGCTTTTATTTCAAACACTAAGAAACATGGTTCTAAATTTCCCCAGTTTTTCACTATCATCAAAAGTCCCAGAAACTACTGACAAGTGAAGAAATCAACATTACAGGAGATTCTGAGGAATTATTAAAGGCCAGTTCCTGCTTTGATCTATTAAAATGTTCTATTTTAAATTTTCTCCTCACAAATACTTCTGTCAGTCTGTCCTAAGAAGCTGCTGTTGATTCTCTCCATCTTACTGTTCCTTGTGGGGTATTTATAAAATCTCAGCAAATTGTTTCTACTTGTATTACTTTCCAGCCTGTAAAGATCCTTTGTGACAGGAGTCTAAGAGCTGTAACTTCTAAAAATTAACACAAAAGGGAAAAGTTCAGAAAAAAATGTACTTTCTGAAATCAAAGTTGCTCTTTTATGCGTTTTTCACATAATATTATCTACTTTAAAACTCAGTACTTCTTAAACATTTCTGAATATCTTGGTGTACTTGTTTCAATGGATTACACAATTAGTTCCTTTCTGGGTTCTGTCATGTTAGAGATACTAGATTCAAAATTATTCTTTGAATTTTGTTCTTAAAGATTATTAAGATGATTCATCATTTACTAGAGACTTTTTAAAACATGATTTAGATACAAAGTGTTTGCAAATTGATATAATCTAATATTCCTTGGTAGATTGCTTTCTAATTTTATATTTCTATACATCGCAAGCTATAGAATGAGGAAAAAGTTGAGATTAAAATATGATGTACTTACTGTATAGGGATAGAGATCATTCTCACAGTGTAAATTCCTACAGTACATAATTACTCTTTCTAAACTTGATTATTTTTGAAGCTCTTCAAATTACTCTGTCTCTGTCTCATCTCTGTCTCTGTCTCTGTCTCTGTCTCTGTCTCTGTCTCTCTGTCTCTCTCTCTCTCTCTCTCTCTCTCTCTCTCTCTCTGTATGTGTGTGTGCGTGCGTGCATGTGTGAAATTTATGTCATTATTAACACTACTGGCTGTGTATGAAAAAGGTTAGCACCTCCCAAGATTAGTTGGTAACAATCAATATATAAGATTTTTCATAAGCAGAAACTGCATAAAGTACTGAGTGGATGAAATAAAACTTCTATGAAGTTCTATATTTTCCAAATTTCTCAGGATATTGTACTTTACAGAATTTGTCATCAGACTGGATGAGATAAAGTGGAGTTACTCTTGGTGAGGGTCCTTCTTATAGATTACCTAAACTACATGAATCCAAAGCTGCTTCATATTGTGGTCATAAATTTCATAAGCACATAACATATTTATCCAAGGGCAAAACAAGAAGTTTACACTTCAGTAAGTTTTCACGAGTGAATAGAACCACTGAACACATCAAGCAACACAGCTGCCAGAACTCAGTGCTCTTTCCACACTTGTCTTCTGTTCAAAGGTGAATACTGGTAGATTTCTAAACACAATGTACTAGCATTCTTTGATTAAGCCTTTACATAACTGAGTACATATGGCATTTTATGGCATAAGTTATGTAATTTTGAATAACTCAAGAAACTCCATGTACAGAAACATAGAAAGTATAACTGTTGAAAGCTGAACTGTGATTTAAAAGGCAAGCCAAAGTTATTTAACTGATTGATTTCTATTCTGTTTCCATTCAGATAACTGAAGACAACTCTCTTCCAATGTCAATGAATGAAATAAATTACTCTCGTGTGACAGAGTTTGTGCTGTTGGGCCTGTCTAGTTCAAAGGAGCTCCAGCCTTTCCTGTTTCT
>JANHMN010000001.1:195683298-195723526 GCA_030674055.1 Rhabdomys pumilio | reverse complement strand
TATATATATATATATATATATATATATATATATATATATATATTTATATATGTATATATATAAATATATATATGTGTGT
This sequence comes from Rhabdomys pumilio, assembly GCA_030674055.1. Classification (NCBI taxonomy): domain Eukaryota; kingdom Metazoa; phylum Chordata; class Mammalia; order Rodentia; family Muridae; genus Rhabdomys; species Rhabdomys pumilio. The sequence continues at coordinate 195,723,447 of JANHMN010000001.1, read as the reverse complement.
GTGTGTGTGTACGTGTACGTGTACGTGTACGTGTACGTGTACGTGTACGTGTACGTGTATGTGTATGTATAGATCAGCACTGTTTTAAATATTTGTAATCACATCAATTGTCCTCCACAAAGTAGGCAACCAAAAGAGGAAAACAGTACTAGTTTTTAGTTAGGCTGATTTTCTTTGTTCCTCAAGTATACACATAAAAAATATTCATGAAAAACAACAAAAAAGCATAGTTGAGACTGTGAACGTGTCAAGTGCATTAAGTTCACCTTAAGTAATGTTTATCTGCTCTTGTTACTTCTGATGACATTCATTGATCTACAATCAGATGAAATAGGTATCTGAATACTTGCCATTTACTGGGATTGACCTTTTATATCAGATTGATTCTTCCACAGATGGCAATGTCTGTACTTTACTCTCATTATGACCTTTCTTTTTCTGCTCACACATCAATTATTTAGATCATCAGTTGACTTACTGAGGTTACGTATAGAAAGTGCATTCTACATAGACTCCCTTTGTCATAGTTAATGTTTACAGTGACAATATGATAGTAGAAATAACATTAATTTTTGTAGTATTGATGGTACTGTTGAATAACCACATGCCTTAATAAAACCCAAGAGAAGCTGGCATTACAACTAAACTTTTTTTTTTACAGATAATAAACCCAACATATGATAGGTATAGTGACTTAAAATTTAACATGGGATACTATATTATTAATGACTAAAAAATATAATTTCAAAAACTAAATAAGAATTAAGCTATGATTCTCTGCCCAACATTCTTTGGGATCCACTAGTGAATACTCTTTTTCATTCACTCTAGTTCCAGATATATTTGGACTGGAATATCTTGGCTCCAAGAACAATACATATTTTAGCTAACATAGCATGATTTTCAGGAACCCACATATTTATCTAGTGAGCAAGGGATTAGATAGTCATCAGTAAAGTTCTCAGGAAAACAGTTGATTACAGTTTGGTAATATTTGAATAATCAGAACAAAATATTGGCAAGAGCTAAGGCCAAGATTGGGTCCTCTCTGAAAGGCAGCAAGGGGGAAGGAAGTAACTGGTGACAAGACTTGGTCTTGCAAGGGTTAAGGTTGCTTTCTATAACTTTTACCTGTCTTGATTCTAAGTTACTATGAAACCAGAAACTGAAGTGCAACTAATTGCTTGGGCTCTCTTCTCTGTTGCCCAGAAGCCTTGCCTCTCTTGCTGGCTAGTCAGGAGGGAGGCTCAGAGCAATTAACTTTTATTGAACCAGGGGAAGAGAGTCACAGTCACAAAATGAAAAACATTTACACAAGCAAATATGATAAACACATCTACATTCATACATTCTTTCATACACTCTTGTTGGGCCCAGTGATTTTTTTCAACAACTTACATGTTTACACACAGATACACACACACACACACACACACACACACACACACACACACACACACACTTACATATATGTCTGAAGCAAAAGCTCAAGCGCCAGCACAGAAAGAATTCTCTCATTCTAGATAAAAAATAAGCTTAAACTTTATTGCATAGAAAAAGAAAAAGCTTCTACCTTTCTATTAGTAAATTAAAGAAACTTGAATCTGTAAGAAAAAAGGGTTGTCTCATCAGTAAGAAGAAGCCTGCCTTGCTCTTAGAAGAAAACCTGACTTATTATAAGAAGAAGCCTGGCTACTCTCTCTGATCTCCCTGTACAACTTACTTCTTTCTCTCTCATCTGTTCAGCTCCTTATCTCTGTAATGCTTCTATCATAATGGAGAGAAACTTAAAGCAATTCCACTAAAACCAGGAATAAAACGAGGCTGGCCACTCTCTCCTTATCTATCCATTATAGTACTTGAAGTTCTAGCTAGAGCAATAATACAACAAAAGGAGACAAAAGGAATACAAATTAGAAAAAAAAAAGAATTCAAGGTATCACAATTTGCAGATGACATGATAGTATACATAAGAGACCCACAAAATTCTACCAGAGAAATCCTACAGCTAATAAACAATTTCAACAAAGTGGCTAGATATCAAAATAACTCTAAAATATTAGTAGCCTTCCTTTTTCCCTTCTTTTATTGGATATATTATTTACATTTCAGATGTCATCCCCTTTCCCCATTTCCCACCCCTAGAAAACCCCTATCCAATGCCCTCTTTTCCTTTTTGCTTTTATACAATTATTTTTTAAAATGTTAATCAAAGGCTTTATAAGTTTGGTAATGATCAATCAGAAGTGTAACCCAATTCAAACCTGGATATATCAACTATTTTTGCTAGTGGAGACACATGAACATCTGCCTCCATGTCCCCCCCTTACTCTCTTTTTCTCTCTCTAATCACCTAGCTTCTCCTGTCCTTCTTCTCCTCCTCTTCTTACTCTTTCTCTTCCTCTCCATACTCCTCCCACCTTAGCTCCTCCTACATATCACCCTTCCTGTTAAAGTAAAATTTTCTCTCAAAGAACAATTAGATCATAATTATGCCAATTTGTACCAGTGATGTACAAGATAGTCCAAATATCCAATCCATCATTTTGTTGACTAACCAGAACCTCTGTCATCTCTCCTAACTAAAACACTTAGTTCTGAACCTAGATTTTTTCTTGGCTTTAGAATGAATGTCAGCTGAAAACCATCCACTCAAATCTTTTCTCTCAAAGTAAAAAGCCAGGATTGGCTATGAGACTATAAGTCTTCGACCCCTTCAGAAATTCAGAATGACTGAGTTAACTGAAATTATGGGAAACACAAAGCATAGCTTCTAAAACTTAGCCAATTTATAGAGACTGCTGAACACCTGGACAATTTCCTATACTACAAAATGTTGGAGCATCTGATCTTCAGCCTTCTGGCCCAGGATCTTCTGACAGACCTTAGTGATACAGAATTATTAAGGACTGATTACTCTGTCTAGGCAGATATAATCAGTCAACTATTCTGCAAGTGTGTCCTTTTCTGGACAGTAATTTGTCTTTAGATGGGAAGAGGCGATTCTTGCCCAGTGGCTGTCTCACCACAACTGGAGTAACTCCAAATATGCTCAATGTCTTCTTAGAATCCAAGACAGGAAGCTCTCAGGAGCAGACATGTCTCTAATCAAAATGAACATTAATACAGAAATATTTGTAAAGTCAATTCTGTGGACTTCTGACATTTTGAAAACCAACTATCCATGTAAGGCAATCTGGACTGTTGTCTGTTAACTCCTCTCAGCTATTTCTAAATAAAATATAGAAAACACCCTAACAATAAACTCAGAGCCATGAATTTGCTATAGTCCCTTAATTCACAGGCTAACCATCTCAAATCAGTTAAAAAAAAGTTAAAGAAGGACTGGGTCTAAGCCTTGTATTCCTAAATGTGTTATACAGGCACAATGCCTATGACAGTAACAATATTAATCTCACTTTTATATCAATAAGAAGCTCGTACCAATAAAAACCTTAAATTTGAAGTCAAAGTAAATTTTGTATCATTTAAGGAATTTTAACTTTATCTTGAGAATAATTATACATATTTCTACCAATAGGTTAAGGCTATGAAATAAATCCTAGCTAATCCTCCCTGTTCAAACAAAACCACTACTTTTCCTTAGAAAGACAGCCCACCTTAGTCCCCAAGCCCAGGGAATAGGGGCACTGACTCTTCATTAACTTCTTCAAGCTGATTACAGGTGTTGAAATATTAGAAAAGGGGTGGGGGAAAGAGTAAATTGATAAGCCTCTGACGCTGGGTCTTCAGTGCATCCAGATGGAATTCTAGGACATCAGACATTTGAGCAGGTCTGCTCAGCTTGCTCGATGAGTAGATACACCAAGGCTGTGTATTCTGCAATATACAATTCTCAAAACAAATTTTAGTATCAAGCTAAATTTTTTACTTTTATTTTTTTCAATCTTTGCTTCCTTTTTTTATTTAATTTTTAATTGGGTATTATATTTACATTTCAGATTTTATCCCCTTACTCTGCTTCCTCCCACCACCCAGAAACCTCCTATCCCATCCCCCTTCTTCATGCTTCTATGAGGCTGTACCCTGACTATCCCCGCCCCCGCTACCCCCTCCCCACCCCCATATTTCCACCCACACACTCTGTGTTTGTTTTTCAAGGGACCGAGAATCTCCTCTCCAACCTATGCCTGACAAGGCCACCCTCCCTTACATATACAGCTGGGGTCATGGGTCCCTCTCTATGTGCTACTAGGCTGGTGGTTCAGACCCTGGGACCTCTGGTTGGTTGGTATTGTTTCTTTCCTCATGGGGTCATAACACCTTTCTCCTCCTTCAGTCTTCTCTCTAACTTCTCCATTGTGAAAGCCTTGATCAGATCAGTGGTTAGCTGTGAGCCTCGTCCTCTGAATGTGTCAGTCTCAGGCAGACCTCTAAGGAGACAGCTATATCATGTTCTTGACAGCATGCACTTCCAGCCATCCACATCATTGTCTAGCTTAGGTGACTGTACATGGGATGGATACCAGGTGGAATAGTCTCCAGATGTCCCTTCCTTCAGTTTCTGTCCCGTGTTTGTTTCCATATTTGCTCCCTTGAGTAATTTTGTCACTTGTTCTAAGTAGAACTGAGGTATCCCCACTTGGTCTTCCTTCTTTATGAGCTTCATGTTGTCTGAGTTGAGTCTTCTCTATTCTAAGCTTTTGGGCTAACATCTGCTTATCAGTGAGTAAATCCCATGAGTGTTCTTTTGTGATTGGGTTAACTCACTCAGGATGATAATTTCTAGTTCCATCCATTTACCTAAAAATTTCTCAAATTCATTATTTTTAATAGATGAGTAATACTCATATGGGAGATCTTTCCATCTTCTGAGATCTTCTTCTATTTCTTTCTTCAGAGACTTGAAATTCTTGTCATACAGATCTTTCACTTGCTTGGTTAGGTTCACTCCAAGATATTTTATATTGCTTGTAACTAATGTGAAAGGTGTCATTTCCCTAATTTCTTTCTCAGCCTGTTTATCCTTTGAGTATAGGAAGGCTACTGATTTATTTCAATTAATTTTATATCCAGCCACATTCCTGAAATTGTTTATCAGGTTTAGGAGATCTCTGGTGGAAATTTTAGGGTCACTTAAGTATATTATCATATCATCTGCAAATAGAGAAATTTTGACTTCTTCCTTTCCTATTTGTATCCCTTTGACTTCCTTTTGTTGTCTAATCGCTCTAGCTAGGACTTCCAGAACTATGTTGAATAGGTAGGGTGAGAGTGAGCAGCCTTGTTTAGTCCCTGATCTTAGTGGGATTGCTTCCAGTTTCATTCCCTTTACTTTGATGTTGGCTACTGGCTTGCTGTATATTGCTTTTACTATGTTTAGGTATGTGCCTTGAATTCCTGTTATTTCCAAGACTTTTAACATGAAGGGATGTTGAATTTTGTCAAATGCTTTCTCGGCATCTAGTGAGATGATCATGTGGTCTTTTTCTTTGAGTTTATTTATGTAATGGATTACATTGATGGATTGCTGAATATTGAACCATCCCTGCATTCCTGGGATAAAGCCTACTTGATTATGATGGATGATTGTTTTGGTGTGTTCTTGGATTCGATTTGCGAGAATTTTATTGAGTATTTTCGTATCAATATTCATAAGAGAGGTTGGTCTGTAGTTCTCTTCCTTTGTTGGGTCTTTGTGAGGCTTAGGTATGAGCGTAATTGTAGCTTCATAAAACAAATTGGGTATTGTTCCTTCTGTTTCTGTTCTGTGGAATAGTTTGAAGAGAATTGGTATTAGGTCTTCCTGGAAGGTCTGAAAGAATTCTGCACTAAAACCATCTGGCCCCGGACTTATTTTGGTGGGGAGATTTTTAATAACTGCTTCTATTTCTTTAGGAGTTATGGGACTGTTTGGATGGTTTATCTGCCCTTGTTTAACTTTGGTACTTGGTATCTGTCTAGAAAATTGTCCATTTCATCCAGATTTTCTGATTTTGTTGAGTATAGGCCTTTGTAGTAGGATCTGATGATTTTTTTAATTTCCTTAGTTTCTGTTGTTATGTCTCCCTTTTCAGTTGTGATTTTATTAATTTGAGTACTGTCTCTGTGCCCTTTGGTTAGTCTGGCTAATGGTTTGTCTACCTTGTTGATTTTCTCAAAGAACCTGCTCCTGGTTTTATTGATATTTTGTATGGTTCTTTCTGTTTCAACTTGGTTGATTTCAGCCCTGATTTGATTATTTCCAGCCATCTACTCCTCTTGGGTATATTAGCTTCATTTGTTCTAATGTTTTCAGGTGTGCTGTCAAGTTGTTAGTGTGTGCTCTTTCCAGTTTCTTTTTGTGGGCACTTAGAGCTATGAGTTTTCCTTTTAGTACTGCTTTCATGAGTCCCACCAGTTTTGATATGATGTGTCCTCATTTTCATTAAATTCTAAAAATTCTTTAATTTCTTTCTTTATTTCTTCCTTGACCAAGTTATCATTGAGTAGAGCATTGTTCAGTTTCCATGTGTATGTGGACTTTCCATTGTTTTTTTCCATATCAAAGACGAGTCTTAGTCCATGGTGATCTGATAGGGTACAAGAGATTATTTTATTCTTTTTGTATCTGTTGAGGCCTGTTTTGTGACCAATTATATGGTCTATTTTGGAGAAGGTACCATGAGGTGCTGAGAAAAAGGTATATTCTTTTGTTTTAGGATGAAATGTTCTATAGATATCAGTTAAGTCCAATTTGCTCATAACTTTTGTTGGTTCATTGTGTCTCGGTTTAGTTTCTGTTTCCATGATCTGTCCATAGCTGAGAGTGGGGTGTTGAAATCTCCCACTATTATTGTGTGAGGTGCAATGTATGCTTTAAGCTTAAGTAAAGTTTCTTTTATGTATGTGGGTGCCCAGGCATTTGGGGCATAGATGTTCAGAATTTCTAGTTCCTCTTGGTATACTTTTCCTTTGATGAATATGAAGTGTCCTTCTTTATCTTTTTTGATTACTTTTGGTTGAAAGACTATTTTAGTTGATATTAGAATCGCTACTTCAGTTTGTTTCTTGGGACTATTTGCTTTGAAGATTGTTTTCCAACCTTTTACTCTGAGGTAGTGTCTGTCTTTTTCACAAAAGTGTGTTTCCTGTATGCAGCAAAATGTTGGGTCTTGTTTATATATCCAGTCTGATAGTCTATGTGTTTTTATTGGAGAATTGAGTCTATTGATATTAAGAGATATTAAGAAAAAATGAATGTTGTTTCCTGTTATTTTTGCTATTGACATTGGGGTTATCTCTGTGTAACTACCTTCTTTTAGGGTTGTTGGAAGATTACTTTCTTGCTTTTTCTAGATGTAGTTTCCATTCTTGTGTTGGAGTCTTCCACCAATTATCCTTTGAATTGCAGGATTTGTGGTAAGATACTGTGTAAATTTTGTTTTGTCATGGAATATTTTGGTTTCTCCACAATATTGATTAAGAGTTTTGCTGGGTATAGTAGTCTGGGCTGGCATTTGTGTTCTCTTAGGGTCTGTATGATATCAGTCCAGGATCTTCTGGCTCTTATAGTCCCTGGTTAGAAGTCTGGTGTAATTCTTATAGGTCTGCCTTTATATGTTACTTTACCTTTTTCCCTTACTGCTCTTAGTATCTTCTATTTGTTATATATATTTGATGTTTTGATTATCATGTGGCAGGAGTTATTTCTTTTCTGGTCTAAACTATTAGGAGTTCTGTAGGCTTCTTGTATATTTATGGACATCTCTTTCTTTAGGTTAGGGAAGTTTTCCTCTATAATTTTGTTGAAGATATTTACTGGTCATTTAAGTTGGGATTCTTCCCCCTCATCTATACCTATTATCCTTAGGTTTGGCCTTCTCATTGGGTCTGGGATTTCCTGTATGTTTTGGGTTTGTAGCTTTTTGTATTTTGCATTTTCTTTGACAGTTTTGTCAATGTTTTCCATGGTATCTTCTGTACATGAGATTCTCTGTTCTATCTCTTGTATTCTGTTGGTGATACCTGTGTCTATGATTCCTGATTTTTTTTTAGGTTTTCTATCTCCAGGGTAGTCTCCCTTTGTGATTTCTTTATTGTTTCTACTTCCATTTTTAGATGTTGGATGGTTTTGTTTAATTCCTTCACCTGTTTGGTTGTGTTTTCTTGCAATTCATTAAAGAATTTTTGTGTTTCCTCTTTAAGGGCTTCTATCTGTCTACCAGCGTTTTCCTTAAATTTTTTGAGAGTGTTATTTATGTCCTTCTTAAAGTCCTCTATCATCATCATGAGAAGTGATTTTTGTTCTGAATCCTGTTTTTCCAGTGTGATTAGGTGTTCAGGGCTTGCTATGATGGGGGAACTGGGTTCTGATGATGCCATATAACTTTGGATTCTGTTGCTTAAGTTCTTGCGCTTGCCTTTCGCCATCTAGTGGTACCTGTACTCGCTGTCTCTGACTGAAGCTTGTCTTTGCAGTTATTTTGCTTGTGTCTGGTCTCCTCGGGATCCAGATGTCTATGTGATCTCCAGCTGCCCTGAGTACAGTGGTACCTCTAGGATGCCTCAGGATATGGTGCCTCCAAGGTAGCAGACCAGCTAAGTGTCTGCTGTTCTGGGTGCAGTGTCTACTCTAGGATGTCTGAGGATCAGGTGCCCACTGTTCCAAGTGCAGTGTCTCCTCTAGGGTGTCTCAGGATAAGATGTCCACTGTTCAGAGTGCAGTGGTTCCTCTAAGGATGTCTCGGGATGTGTTGTCTGTTGCTCTGAGTTCAGTTGTTCCTCTGCCACTCTGGGTTCAGTGGTACCTCTGCAGTTCTGTGTTCAGTGGACCCTCTACTGCTCTGGATTCAGTGGACCTTCTAGGTTGTCACGGGAGGAGACTGATGTTCACACCGGAGTGAATAGGGCGTGGGTTTGCACCCGGCCTCAGGGTTTGGGTTTCTGCTTTATTCTGAGTGCTCCCTGCACCCAGCCATGGGTATAGGGCAGTGTTTGGGTCTTCTTACCTACCACTCTGGGTTCATTGGGCCCTCTCTGATGTCTCGGGAGGAGTCTGGTGTCCACATTGGAGTGGACAGGGCACAGGTCTTCACCAGGCCTCAGATCCGGGCATTAATAGCCTTCCTTATAAAAGATAAACAGGCTGACAAAAACAATAGGGAAAGAACGCACTTCACTGTAATCCAAAACTATTAAATATCTTGATGTAACTCTAACCAAACAAGTGAAATATCTGTGGAACAAGAACTTCTACTTCATCAACAAAGAAATTGAAGAAAGCATCAGAAGATGGAATGATCTTCCATGTTCATCGATCAGTAGGATTAACATTGTAAAAATGGCCATCTTACTAAAAGCAATTTACAAATTCCATGCAATTTACATCAAAATTCCAACACAATTCTTAACACACCTTGTCAGAACAATTCTCAATTTTATATGAATAAACAAAACAACCAACTAGCCAACCAAACACACAAACAAAAACCCACAATAACTAAAATAATCATGAACAGTAAAAGAACATCTGAAGGTATCACTATTCCTGACCTCAAACTATACTATGAAGCAATAGTTATAAAAACTGCATATTATTGGTATAGAAACAGACAAGTTGATCAATGGAATAAAATCAAATACTTGGAAATAAATCCATACACCTCTGGATACTTTATTTTTGACACAAATTTCAAAATCATAGAAAGCAAATAACAAAGCATCTTCAATAAATGGTGCTGGTCTAACTAGATTCATGCATGTAAAAAATGCAAATAGATCCATATTTATTACCCTGCATAAAACTCAAGTGGAAGTGGTTCAAGGACCTCAACATAAAATAGGATGCAATCAATCTAATAGAACAGAAAGTAGGGAATAGCATTGAACTCATTGAGAAAACTTCTTGATTAGAACACCATTGGTTCAAGCTTTAAGATCAATAACTGATAAATGGCACCCAATAAAACTGCAAAACTTTTGTAAAACAAAGGATACTGTCAATAGAAAAAATGGTAGCCTACAGATTGGAAACCCTACATTTGACAGAAGGCTAATACCAAAAATTAATAAAGAACTCAAGAAGTTAGACACCAGCAACACAAATAACTCAATAAAATGGGTACAGAGATAAACAGAATTCTAAACAAAAGAATCTCAAATGACTAAAAAGCACTTGAAGAAATTTTCCAAGTCCTTAGTCATCAGGAAAATGCAAATCAAAACTACTGTGAGATTTCATCTTACATCCATCAGAATGGCTAAGATCAAAATTTCAAGTGGTATCACATGCTAGCCTGGATGTGAAGCAAGGGGAACACTTTTTCATTGGTGGTGGGAGTGTAGACTTGTACAACTACTTTGAAATCAATTTGGCAGTTTCTCATAAAATAGGAGATAGTTCTACCTCAAGACCTAGTTATAACACTCCTGGGAATAGATGTATAAGATGATCTATAATACTACAAGGACACTTTCACGACTATGTTCAAAGCTGCTTTATTCATAATAACCAGAAACAGGAAACAACCTAGATCTTGTTCAACTGAAGAATGAATGAAAAAAAAAATGTGGTACATCTACACAATGGACTGTTATTCCACTATTAAAAACAAAGACATCATGAATCTTGCAGGCAAATGGATGGAACTTGAAAATATCATCTTGAGTGAGGTATCCTAGACTCAAAAGGACATGCATGGTATGCACTCACTTATAGACAGATATTAACTCTAAAATACATGTTATCCACACTATACCCCACAGATCCAAAGATGCTAACGAAGAAGGAAGATCCAATCAGGAATGATTGAATCTTACTTAGGAAGGGGGATAAAATAATAGTAGGAGGCAGATGGAGGAAGGGAACTGGTTGAGAGAGTGAATATGGCATGCAATGTGGAGTGGTGGGGCAGTCAGAATCAGGTGTAATAGGGGACAGGAAAGATGGCCAGCTGGCCATAAATATTAATGGAAACCTGCATCTTTGGGGGTGGAGAACATCTCAAGGACATGCCAGAGCCCTGGGATAAGGGCAGCATCCAAAAATAAATGGGGTAACCTTAGCTGTGACTCAAGAGCATTGGAGATATGGAACCTGAATAGGCCACCTCTTATAGTCAGGCAGGAACTCCGGTGGAGCCATAGGAACAACAACCCACCCACAAAACTTTTAACCCCAAATGTATCCTGTCTACAAGAAATGCATGGGTAGGGGATGGATCAGTGACTGAGGAAATGGCCAACCAATAACCAACCCAACTAGAGTCCCATCCCATGGGCAAACACCAATCCATGACACAAATAATGATACTTGCGTATGCTTGCAGACAGGAGTATAAAAAAAGCTGTCCTCAAAAAGGCTCTACTCAGCACCTGACTCAAATGTATACAGATGGACCAACAGTCAAACAGTGGATGGAGTTTGGGGATTCTTATGGAATTGTTGTAGGAAGGTTGCAGGCCCCAAAGGGGATAGGAACTCTACGGGAAGACCAACAGAGCCAACTAACCTGGACCCTTGGGAATCTCAGACACTGAACCACCAACCAAAGAGCATGCATAGGCTAGACCTATCAGCCTCACTCCCCACAAGTGTAGCAAATGTACAGCTTAGTCTTCATATTGGTTCCCAACAACTGTAGCCATGGCTATCCCCAAATGTGTTGCCTGTCTGTGGTATATGTTCTTCTAGCTGGGTTACCTTGTCTGGCCTCAGTGGGAAAGGATGTTCCTAGCCTATAGAGATTTGACATGCTAGGATGGGGGTAGGGAGGCAGATATCAGGGGAGGGCTCTGATAGGGAGGTCAGCTATTTGGGATGTAAAGTGGATAATTGAAAGAGAACCTGTGATCTAAGTTTAATGTGGTTTGTCTGGCCTCTAGTCTCAGATGATCCAGATTTACTATGTATCTTCTCACCTCAAATAATCCACTGGAAAAAAATCCCTGAAAGATGTTCTCAGACACTTCAGCTTAGTAGATGCCCAGATATGGTTATTTTGACAACCAGTATTGGCCATCATAAATTTTTCCCTTGTCAACTTGACACAATATCATATTCCCTTATATTCTGCTTAATTTCCAAATAAAAACAGTATCTAGGTCATAACGATGCCTATCATGACATAACAATCTCACATACAACGTCAAACATACTATACGTTTTTAAATGAATGGCAATGTACGGTGAGGGACATTATTTTCTACACTCTGGATGTAATCTTCCTTACCCCCATGTAAAAGGCATGATGTGCTCATGCTCACAAATGGGACTAGAGAAATATGGAATATTAAACTCAAAATCTTTTCTCTTCGATTAAATGGACTTACTTACAGTCCTTTTCTACTTGGAAAACTGAGTTTTGATATAGTTAATAACTGGGTGATCTTTCGTTACCTGTTGGGCCATTGAATTATCCAAATCCCCAGGATTAGCATGTATTTCAGGTGTCAGAGCATTGTTTCTAAATCAATAGAACCCTTTCACATAAAACAGGTATAATGTACTTTATAAAATGGTCTACTTTATGTATATTCCAGACTCTTCCTTCATAGACAATTGTCGCAATAAAGCTTAAGGTGTGACTACATTGAAATTCCTTTGTGAAGTACATATATGTTTATAAGTACCTGTAACCTTTTACACAAGCATGGGTTCAATTGATTGAGTACCTAGATATCTTCAGGTAATAGAAGAGTCTTGCTCCTGATTTCAAAACGTTTCCTCTGTGATTTGCATAACGGGAATCTTCCAAGACCTCCATATAGCTTCCCTATCTACCACTGGCACTTCAAGTATTGTCAGGTCTACAGAATTATAAGGTCAGAGTGGAAAAGGAACCTTCACAGTGGCATAGACCTGTTGAAGAGCTTTCTCCTATTCTAGGTTCTGCTTACAAGTGACTTGGTGTATGTTAAAGTAACACATCAAAATGAGTAATATTATGACTTCAGAATCTAAGTAGGCCTCACTAAATGTGCTTCTTTCTTTGTTTCTTTAAAGAGGCAGATGTGAAACTTATTCTTCACCTTCAAGGAATATCTCTGCTTGCCACCAAACATTGGACTCCTAAAATTTTCACTAAAGTATAAGGTCCTTAAATTTTATTTGGATTTTCTTCCCATCCTCTAGTGTATATACCAAATCTAAATGCAATTCTTGGTGCTACCAAATCCAGATCTATTTCTACCTCTGCTCACTTGACTAAATAATATCATATCATCAGCATAATATCATCAGTATAGTGGACCAGTGTTATGTTTTGTGGAAGAGACAGATGATAAAAACCCCTTCAAACTAAGTTATAACACATGGATGGTGAGTTAATATATCCTTGGGGTAAAACTGTGAATGTATACAGCTGGCCTTGCCAACTGGATCCAAATTACTTCTGGTGGTCCCCATGGACAAAGTATTAAGAAAAGAGCCCTGCATACCATACATGTACCATGAAAAATGTTAATCTGATGAAATAAGGATACCACATCTTGTATAGCAGAAGCAATCAGAGTCAAAATTGACTAATCTTGTTGATGGTTAAGTATAATTCTTTGTGACTTGTCTGTGTTCTGCACAGACTAGATAGAAAATTTGAAGAGAGATATGGTGAAAACCAACATCCTTGTGTCTTTCAAGTCCTTGAGAATGGCACTAATTTCCTCAGTTACTTAAGATATGCAATGTTGGTTTTAGTTCACTATTTACTCTGGCATTTCCAAAGGCTTCTAAGTGGTCTTTCCAATCATAATAGCTTCTATTCTAAATGTCAAAAAATGATTTTGTGAATTATGATGACTTTTAAAAACATTTAACACAAATATGCATTCTGTAGCTGGGAAAAAACAAGATAAGTTGTGAATCCACTGGACCTAATGTGAATTTGACTTCAGTTAAAACTTTATTAATCATCTGCCTTCTGTAAGTCCATACTTTTTCTAGAGGGCCATAATGCTTTTGGGCTCTACTGTAATCAGTGTGAATTCAGAGTGAATATTCAACATATCCTGAAAAGTCTAATTATTTCCTTCCTCCCAGTGTATACTAACTGACCTTGAACAGCAGGTTGGTCTTCAATGACAGCATCTTAAGAAGGAGGAACAGGGAATAGAACATAAATAGGGTAAGAGACTAGGACCAGGATGTCTATAACATGATGGTGAGTCATGCCAAGGAAGTTTATTAATATGTACAGCATCTTATATACAGACTTTAGGAGGAAAATGATATAAAGTCCACAGGAAGCTAATTAAACAATGCTGTAGGAGTGAACACACAATATTAAGTATGTCAAAGCTAAAGTACTAAGCGGCCTTAGGACTAATAGCTACAGTACCTCAGGATAAGAAGAGCTGAGCTCTCAGGATCAAGTCAAAAGTTCTTCCCAACGATCTGTCAAACATGTTCCTGGTTCAAGGAACTATGTTCCTTCTCCATGCATCAGAGCCTGAGGGAAAGCCTTGGATCTACCTTGGATCTCAACAGTTACATTTGTAAAGAATTCAGGTCTCTCTAAGGAAGGATTGTATAAAGAATAGCAATAAAATTCATGTATTTTAATAACGGTCTTCCTCTGGCTAATCTGTTTATTACTTCATTCAAGGGGATCTGAGTCTGAAAACTGGCCCAAGTCTGGAACTTGGTTCATAGGTCCATACTCCCGTGTACCATGATCCAGTGAAGGTTTTCACTTTTTTCCCTGAGAATTTTTCTCCTTATACAAATCAATCAAAAGTTTAGTAGGCTTCTTATTTTATTTCATTCCTAGAAACATGATAACTGATTAGCTAGTAGCAAAGCTCCATAGGAGTCATGCCACCATAGAAATCACTTAGCCTGTGCTAACTATTACTAGTGGGACTATTATGGACATTGCTTTGCCTGTGCCACTTACAATAACTATACTGGTCTTGCCTTCAATGTCTCATACTGCCATCTCACTGCTCTTACTCTGGCATAAAATTAAACTTACACTGTATTTAATTCATTCAACTAAATAGCAGTAACCCCAACCCTAATTCTGACATTTGAGTAACAATAAAGCTCTTCTAATGTGCTGGTGCCCCTTGAAACAATTTTTCTTTATTTATACTTTTAGTGAAAAAGGAGTCGTCTGACCTCACAACAATAAGTTTTACATGGCAAATCTATTCTGGCATTGAAATTTCTGGCATTTAAAATCCCTTTATCAACACTAAGCCAAGAGATATGAGGCATCTTCTGATCCTTTTCAGTATATCGTATTTTAACAATTGCTTCCACAAATCTACTAAATAAGATTTTGACACCTTGTTTAACTGTAGAAACTTCCATATAAAACAGACTCTTCATTTAGTGAAACTATGATGTTAGTATTCTGTCTAAACTCCACCTCCACAGTTACCTGGCAACAGCTAGGTAAACCTGGCCCACTGTAAAAGTGTCTGCTTATCCCCTCCTCTCTCTCTTGCTCTCTCTTGCTCTCTTGCCTTCTTGTTCCCCCTCTGTTCCCTTGCCCCTTCCCCCTTCTCTTACCCATCTCTCCACGTGCTTATGGCTGACTGCTACTTTTACTTTCTTCCCTTCCCTTCCCTTCCCTTCCCTTCCCTTCCCTTCCCTTCCCTTCCCCTCCCCTCCCCTCCCCTCTCCTCTCCTCTCCTCTCCTCTCCTCTCCTCTCCTCTCCTCTCCTCTCTTCTCTTTTCCTCCTCTCCCCTCCCCTACCCCTTTTGTCTCTCCCTCCTTCCCTCCTTTCCCCTCCCTCTCGTCTCCTCCCTCCCTCCCCCTCCCTTCCTCCCTCCCTCTCTGTGTCTCTGTCTCTGTGTCTCTGTGTCTCTGTCTCTCTCTCTCTCTCTCTCTCTCTCTCTCTCTCTCTTTCTCTCTGCCTCTACTACCCTCTTAACTCCCCTCCCCACACCCTGAATAAACCCTATTCTATACTATATTGTAGTGTGGTTGGTCCCTCAGGGAGAAGGGATGCCTAGGCATGGGCCCACTGAGACATTCCCTTTCCCCATACCCCACCATACACCACTGAATATATTCTATATCTCTTTGTCTTTTTATAAACACATAAATATGCATCAACTTATACTGACTCACTTTTATGTTTTTTCTACCATTATTTCACGCCATTAAAATTTCTTCCCACACATATTCCCCATACTTCTACTTTAATTAGTTAGTAGATGCATTAACCACATTATTGGCATAATGTACAATCTCATGGACTACAGTTTCCATCTCCTTTCTTAGATCCTGCTTAGCCTTTAGTCTGGTTATAGGTCTAGAGGACATGAGATACATTAATATTGTCATGACTATCATGTCCTGTAGGAAATGTCATTGTTGGTTGGGCAATAAGTGATCAATTACTTCAGACAAAGGCAGGGAGGGCAATGTTGCTGATTGTGTATGTGAAAGAGCAGTGCATCCTCTGTTAAGGAGATTCATTTTTCTTTTCTTCTTGTTCCTGGTCTTCTTGTTCTTTTTGTTATTATTCTTGTTCTTTTATTCTTAATCTAATTCTTATTTGTGAGATAAACTCTTGATAATCTAAGGGTTCAAAGTCTCAGTAGGGCTCTCCCAAATATTTCTATTCTGAGTTCCATAATACCATCCCTTAGCAGTTATCTCCTGTACTTTAAACTTTGACACCATATAGGATGACTAATTTAGCTGTCATTTTTACATCTTATAATTAACTAAAATCCAGAAATTGAGGGGCATTTCTGTGTGAGATTTTGCTTAATTTTAAACGGTAAGATTCATTTCTAATCTGAAAATGTGAAGTGAGAAGATGCAACTTTAATCCAGATCTTTTGAGGTACAAAGATCCTTCTCTAATCTCTCGAAGCCTTCTGCTAGAAGCCTATATAAGGACATGAAAATGGGAAACTATTGTTCTTTGCCTGGTTGTTTTCACCATATTAGTAAGTGTATTCAGTCACTGACATCAAAGAATATGTGTTTGGAATCCAGAATGTACTGAAGACAAGCTGAAACATCGTTTCATGGACTGAACAACTAGTGTATCCTTCATAGGCATCCATTGGTAAATGGACTATAGCCTGAAAGTCATTCTAATGAATGGAGAAAGATGGAGGTGGGGGTCATTCTGGCTGGGACTTGAATGTAGTGAGAATTTTGGTTTCTTTAAAGACCCAGTTATTTTATGTGGATATGTTTTTGTTTTAATCCTAGGTGTGGGGTATGAGACTGCTTCATTTTGTCTACAGCCATTAACTATGATTGCCTCCTGCTCTAAGAGGGATATGATTTTTGCCAATCACAGATAGTTTAATTCTGGGAACTCTGGAGAGGGTATAACTGGGAGTGCTCCAAGAGGGTCTGGGGCTGCTGCTGGTTCCTCCTCCTCCTCCTCCTCCTCCTCCTTCTCCTCCTCCTCCTCCTCCTCCTTCTTCTTCTTCTTCTTCTTCTTCTTCTTCTTCTTCTTCTTCTTCTTCTTCTTCTTCTTCTTCTTTTGTTTGATTGCTGTGTATTCTGATAATGAAGATTGGATTTGCTCCTAGGAACCCAACACCCCTAGTCAGCAGGAAGTGCTTTAAAGAGGTTGATGTCTCTTCTTCCCTCTAACCTTTCTTTTCTACCTAGTATTGAGGATGTTGGGAGGGGTTAGGGTGTAATAAAGGTTAGAAGAGTGATAGACATAAGAACCCAATAAAGTAGCCAGAAAGTACTCCTACACTTCAATTTTCATTGTAATTTGGCCAATCTTTCAGTGAGGGCTTCAGTTTGATTTTTTGAAACTTGAGTTCTGTAGCTACTGAACAGGAGTTTCTCTTCCAAGGCACACTTAAAATCTTTTAAACTGTTTACATTCATCTGGAGCAAGTAAATGTTTTTACTAAATTCACTCTTTTTCCTTTACTATGTCCTGAGATACTAGATGCCAGCAAGCAGCCAGAATCATTTTTCCCACAAACTTTCAAAAATTTTATGTATAAAGTTACTAAAATCCTTGCTCCTCATAGTAGATGAGTGAGGATAATAAAGTTTATATATTTCAACAAACTCAAAATAGGTCACACCATAGATTTTTAGTGCCCTACATGCTTCTAGAAGAGGCTTCAGTAATTGTAGATGTCAGCACATTGGAAATACTGTTAGAAATACTTAAAACATTCCTCCTAATTCTGTTTCTCTAGAATTACTTTTGTTACCACAATTTGTATTATTCAGGGTTCTCAAGAGAAACAACTGATAAAATGAATATATAATAATAAATCTCTAGAATAATTTAAAATAAATACTCTAATCAATCATATACATATTCATTAATGTATTTATAGTCATAAGATATATATACATATATGTATATATATATATATATATATATATATATATATATGATTTATTACAGGCTATGATCAATCTAGTCTAGTAATATCTGTCTCATATGATCTTCAGTATATATCAGAATACCAAAGAAGTAGGCTCAATAAGCAGTGAAAACATGTATTAGCATGATAAATGAACTTGCCAGTGAAAGTAAGGGCAAGCAGGCAAAAACTAAAAACTTTCCTTCTTTCATATCTTTTTACACGAGCTGATACCAGAAGTTGTAGCTTAGATTTACAGTGGATCATTTGACCATCTTTTGTTATTGGTTTCCTCTTTATTGTCAATTCTACCTGATGTTCTGCAGGCTTCTTGTGCTGAAAGCTCTTCCTGTAGATTGTGATATTTTTCTTAAGCAATCATGGAGGGCAGAGGAAGGAAGGGACCTGGGTGGGAGAGGAGACAGGAAGGGGGAAAGGGGAACATGATGGGGGTGGGAGGAGGAGAAACAAGACTGAAGCCCTGAGAGCCAGCAGAAAGAATAGAAAGAGGCAACTTTAGGAGGTAGGAGGTGGGGACCCTTTAGAATGTACTAGAGACCTGGGAGCCGAGAGAATCTCAGGACTCAAAGAGAGGGACCTTAATTGAGATGCCTTGCAGTTGTGAGTGGGAACTTGTAGAGTCTACCCCCAATAGAGAGACAGGGCATCAAGTGTTGGGATGGGGTTGCCATCTCATAGTCAAAAACTCTGACTCAGAATTGTTCTTGTGTAAAAGAACTGCAGGGACAAATATGGAGAAGAGACTGAGGGAAATGAGGTCCAGTGACAGGCCCAAATTGGGATCCAGCTCAAGAGCAGGTTCCAAGGCCTGAGACTATTACTGGTGCTATGGTGTGTTTACAGACAGTAAGCCTAGCATAGCTGCCCTCCAAGAGGTCCAACAAGCAGCTGAAAAAGTCAGATGCAGATACTTACACCCAACCAATGGACAGAAGCTAGGGACCCCTGTAGTTGAATTAGGGAAAAGCTGGAAGACAATGAGGATGAGGGCAACCCCATAGGAAGACCAGCAATCTCAACTAACCTGGACCTCCGAGATCTCTCACACACTGAGCCACAAACAAGGCAGCATATACCAGCTGATATGAGACCCCCAACACATATACAGCAGAGGACTGCCTCATCTGGTCTCAGTGAAAGAAGACACACCTAACCCTCAAGAGACTTCAAGCCCCAGGGAGTGGGGAGGGCTGGTGGGGATGAGGACATCTCTTGTATACTTTGGAGAAGGTATGGGATGAGGAACAGTCATAGGGCAGACAAGGAGGGGGGTAATGACTGGACTGTAAAAAAAGGTTAAAGAATAATAATGATAAAAATTAAAAAGAAAATATTTCTTATGTTTCTGGTATACTTCTATGCCAATTATTTAAAAATTTGGTTGTTTTCATGGTGCCCCATATTCTATTAATAATTTATAATATGTTGTTAACCTTAATTGAATGATCCAATTCCTCTATCTTATCTTCTACCTTTGATAGTGTTTTAAACATGATTCATATTACTAGTGAGAGTTTCTTCTTAGCTTTGAGTTTTGTTTATTGAGATTTTCCTTTCCTTTCCCCCAACATAATATTTTTATTAATTACTTGGGAATTTCATACAATGTACACTAATCACAATCATTTCCTCCCAGGCTTACCCTCACACCCTTGCTTCGACCTCATCCCCAAAACACAAAATCAACCAAGTCCGATTTGTGTTGTCATATACTCATTGGAATTTGGTCAAACTCCCAGCGGCTACCTCCTTAAAGAAAACTGAGTCCTTTCCTAACCAGAGTTTTTAAAGACTCTCTTCAACAGCTTTCTGTTTTTAGTGCTTCTTTTTTTTTTTAGCAGGGGCATTGTCACAGATGCCTTCAACGTCTCTAATTCTCAGTTACGAGTCTGCAGTCATTGATACCTCTGCAAAACAAAATTTCTTGCCCATACCAGCTGGTAGTAGTATGGATCATGGACTTCCACATGATTTCCAGTGGCAGCTTGGATCATGAGACAGCTGGATTCTGAGGAGTTCTGACACAAACAAGAAGAAGGGACAGGCAGGCCCCAGAACATAAGCACAAGAACATAAGCAACAGAAACCAAGGTTATTTGGCATCATCAAAACCTAGTTCTTCCAACATAGCAAGCCCTGAATACCCCATGCCACCAGAAAAACAAGATTTGAATATAAAATCACTTCTCATAATGAGGATAGAGGACTTTAAGAAGGACATAAATAATTCCATTTAAAAAATACATGAGAACACAGGTAAACAGGTAGGAGCCCTTAAAGAGGAAACACAAAAATTCCTTAAAGAATTACAAGAAAACACAACCAAACAGGTAAAGGAATTGAACAAAAGCATTCAGGAAATAAAAAATGGAAGTAGAAACAATAAAGAAATCATAAAGGGGGAATACCCTGGAAATAGAAAACCTGGAAAAGAGATCAAGAGTCATAGATGCAAGCATCACCAACAGAATACAGAAATAGAAGAGAGAATCTCATCTGCATAAGATGCCATAGAAAACATTGACACAACTGTCAAAAAAAATGTAAAATTAAAAAAGTTCCTAACCCAAAACATCCAGGAAATTCAGGACACAAGGAGAAAAGGAGAAGGTGAAAGCTAAAGATAATAGGTATAGAAGAGAGCAAAGATGCTAAGATATCTAAACAACATTTCATCCTAAACAAAAGAATATACCTTCTCAGCACCTCATGGTACCTCCTTCAAAATTGACCATATAATTGGTCACAAAACAGGCCTCAACAGATACAAGAAAATTGAAATAATTCTGTGCATTCTATCAGATTATCATGGACAAAGACTGGTCTTCAAATATGATAAAATCAATGGAAAGCCCACATACATGTGGAAACTGAGTAATACTCTACTCAATGATAACTTGGTCAAGAAAGGAAAAAGAAAAAAAATGAAACGCCTTTTAGAATTTAATGAAAATGAAGACACATCATACCATAACATATAGGACACAATGAAAGCAGTGCTAACAGGAAAACTCGTAGCCCTGAGTGCCTACATAAAGAAACTGGAGAGAGCATACATTAGCAGCTCGACACCACACCTGAGAGCTATAGAGCAGAAAGAAACAAATACACCAAAGAAGAGTAGATGGCAGGAAATAATCAAACTCAGGGTTAAAATTGAACAAGTAGAAACAAAAAGAACTATACAAAGAACCAACAAAACCAGGAGCTGGTTCTTTGAGAAAATCAACAAAATAGAAAAACCCTTAGCCAGATTAACCAGAGGGCACAGAGACAGTATCCAAATTAATAAAATCAGAACTGAAAAAAAAAGACATAACAGAAATTAAGGAAATTTTAAAAATTATCAGATCCTACTACAAAGGCCTATACTCAACAAAACTGGAAAATCTGGATGAAATGGAAAATTTTCTAGACAGATACCAGGTACCAAAGTTAAATCAGGAGCAAATAAATCATCTATACAATATATTAAATAGTATACTTAAGTGACCCTAAAACTTCCACCAAAGAACTCCTAAACCTGATAAACAACTTCAGCAAGGTGGCTGGATATAAAACTAACTCAAACAAATCAGTAGCCTTCATCTACTCAAAGGATAAACAGGCTGAGAAAGAAATTATGGAAATGACATCCTTCACAATAGTCACAAATAATATAAAATACTTTGGTGTGACTCTAACCAAGCAAGTTACAGATCTCTACAACAAGAAATTCAAGTCCCTGAAGAAAGAAATCAAAGATCTCAGAAGTTGGAAAGATCTCTCATGCTCATGGATTAGCAGGATTAATAACATAATAAATAATATATAGTAATAATATAGTAAAAATGGCCATCTTGCCAAAAGCAATCTACAGATTCAATGCAATCCCCATCAAATTTTTAACTCAATTCTTCATAGAGTTAAAAAGCAATTTGCAAATTTATTGGGAATAACAAAAAAACCAGAATAGCGAAAGTTATTCTCAATAATAAAAGAACTACTGGAGGAATCACCATCCCCAATCTCAAGATGTACTATAATGCAATAGTGATAAAATCTGCATGGTATTGGTACAGACACAGG
Organism: Rhabdomys pumilio; assembly: GCA_030674055.1. Taxonomy (NCBI): domain Eukaryota; kingdom Metazoa; phylum Chordata; class Mammalia; order Rodentia; family Muridae; genus Rhabdomys; species Rhabdomys pumilio. Next base: position 195,701,099 of record JANHMN010000001.1, on the reverse strand, counting down.
CAGGAAGATGAATGGAATAGAATTGAAGACCCAGAAATAAACCCACACACCTATGGTGATTTGATCTCTAACAAAGAATCTAAAACAGTTCATTGGAAAAAAGACAGCATTTTCAACAAATGGGGATGGTTCAACTGGAGGTCAGCATGTACAAGAATGCAAACCGACCAATTCTTATCTCCTTGTACAAAGCTCAAGTCCAAGTGGATCAAGGACCTTCACAGAAAACCAGATACATTGAAATTAATTGAAGAGAAAGTGGGGAAGAGCCTTGAACACATAGGCACAGGGGAAAAGTCCCTAAACAGAACACCAATGGTTTATGCTTTAAAATCATGAACTGACAAATAGGGCCTCATAAAACTACAAAGCTTCTGCAAGGCAAAAGATACTGTCAATAAGACAAAATAGCAACCAACAGATTGGGAAAAAAATTTTTATCAACCCTACATCTGATTGAGGGCTAATACCCAAAATATATAAAGAACTCAAGAAATTACATTCCAGATAATCAAATAACTTTATTAAAAGTGGGGTACAGACAGAGAAACCCTGTCTCGAAAAAACCAAAAAAAAAGAATATAAAAAAAATGGGGTACCAAAATCAATGAAGAATTTTCAGCTGAGGAATATCAAATGGTAAGAAGCACCTAAAGAAATATTCAACATCTTTAGTCATCAGGGAAATGCAAATCAAAACAACCCTTAGATTACACCTCTTACCAGTCAGAATGGCTAAGATCAAAAACTCAGGTGACAGCAGATGTTGCCAAGGATGTGGAGAAAGACGAACACTCCTCCACTGGTGGAATTATAAGCTGGTACAACCACTCTGGAAATCAGTCTGAAGGTTCCTCAGAAAATTGGACATAGTATTACCTTAGGATCCAGCTATCTGACTCCTGGCCATATACCCAAAAGATGCCCCAGTATATATCAGGACACATGCTCCAATATGTTCATAGCAGCCTTATTTATAATAGCCAGAAGCTGGAAAGAACCCAGATGTTCTTCAACAGGGGAATGAATACAGAAGGTAATTTTACACAATGTACTCAACTCTTAAAAATAATGAATTCATGTAATTCTTAGGCAAATAGATGGAACTCCTAGAAAATATCATCCTGAGTGAGGTAACCCAATAATAAAAGAACATACAAGGTGTGTACTTACTAATAAGTGGCTATTAGCCCAGAAGCCCACAAGACCCAAAATACAACACAGAGACAACATGAAGCTCATGAAGAATAAAGATCAAAGTGTGGGTGCTTGGATCCTTCATAGAAGGAATAACAAAATACTCACGGGTGCAAATAAGGAGAGAAAATGTGAAGCAAAGACTAGAAGAGGTACTGTCTGGAGACTGCCCCACCTGGGGATCCATCCCATGTGCCATCACCAAATGCAAACATAGTTGTAGATGCCAGGAAGTGCATGCTGACAGGAGCCTGATATAGCTTTCTCCTGAGAGGCTCTGCCAGAGTCTGACATATACAAAAGCAGATGCTTTCAGCTAACCATAGAAGTGATCACAGGGTCCCCAATGGAGGAGTTAGAGAGAAGACTGAAGAAGTTGAAAGGGCTTGTGGCCCCATGGAGAGAGCAACAGTACCAACCATCCAGAGCTACCAGGGTCTAAAGAGCCAGCCTGGGAACACATATGGAGGGACCATTGCTCCAGCTGTATATGTAGTGGAGGATGGCCTTTTTGGGGATCATTGGGAGAGGATAGCCTTGGTCCTGTGAAGGATGGATAGCCCAGTGTGGGGAAATTCTAGGGCAAGGAGGTGGGAGTGAGTGTGTAGGTGGGGGTACACCCTCATAAAAGCAGGAGGAAGGGAGATGGAATAAGGGGTTCCTGGATGGGGAATGGGGATAGGGGATAACACCTGAAATGTAGATGAATAAATTATCAAATTAAAAAAAACAGACAATGGAAATGGGCATTGCAGTCAAGCATTTGAGACTTATTGTCAACAATTTAATATTACCCATATTACTGGGATTCCTTATAATCCTCAAGGACAAGGGACTGCGAAAAGGGGCCATGGAGCTTTAAAGCAATATCTTCATAATATAAAAAAGGGAGAGATATATTCCCATACACCACAAATTTATTTAAATCATGTTCTTTTTGTTTTAAATTTTTAAAAATAATTTGGATGTCCAGGAACTTTCTGCTGAGTGTATATGGCACCCTACATCTAGGCATACTTATGCCTAGGTGAAAGTAAAGGATCCACTTACTGGCATATCGCATGATTCTAATCAGATATTTAATACACAAAAAGGGCATATTTGTGTTTTTTCTGTATGATGCTATAGGAGCATAGTGGCTACCAGAGTGATGGGTGAGACATGCTGATGCTGAGACAAAGAATGATGCTGACCTGTCAACTTGCTGAGTTCCCTGACAATGGTGACTGGGAAGCTGTATTGGACATATGTTCCCGACCCACCGTTGCCTGCTTCTTCCCCAGATGGGACAAGCTGCCTTGCCTCAAGCTTTTAGACCCTGTAGAACAGAGAATCAAAATGAGAAGTTATAATGACTCTTGTATTTTTCTTAAATGTGACCAGTTATTCGGACTCAATCATGGACTGGTCTAGAAATCAATTTAATATTGTAAATAACAATCTTCATTTGGAAGACTGGTTCTAAACATTTTCAGAGACATATTTGGAAATTAACTGCATTTCTCTATGATATTATGTTAGCAAGAGATAAAAATGGGACAGGACCTGAGTTTCAAATAAGTGTTAATACATGTGTTAAGGTTCTTTTAATTGTCAAGTTAAAATTACTTTTGTTTCTTCTACAGTATTTAATGTAAGTTGCATTGATTGTACACTTTCTAATTGTGTTAGTATGTTAAAACCTGGCATGTCTGTTATGGAGGTCTATCAACCATCTTTTGCTTCATTGCCCAGAGTATTACAGAACATTGGTATTCTTAAAAAAGCTTGCAAGTACTGAAAGAAGTGAGTCAGGCTTTAAGCAGAAACAAGAGGGTAGTGGGCTTGATTATTGCTGGTATAACAGTTTTAATTATATTAATTGCTAGCAGCACTGCTTCTACAATTGCTTTGACACAAGAAGTTAAGACAGCTACTTTTGTTAATCATTTAGCAAAAAAAAATGTTACTTATGTGTCAAGTATATAAGAAGATTTAGATAGTCATTTGGGACAATGAATTGATGCTCTATATACTATTCAAATTAATAGAAGGTAGTTCAGAGTTTTAAGAATAAGGAGATCTCTAGTGTCATACCAAATACCAATGGAATTGTGTTGCTTCTAGAATTTACAATGATAGTCATTATAATTTGGAAAAAATAAAGACAGTTGCAGTGTATTTGGCATAATTCTAACACCTTTCTGGATGTTTTAACTTTGCATAATAAGTTTATGAATTTAAAGAATGCTGCTCTGCTGAGCTTGATGCCACAAATACTGCTGATAAAATTATTCATGTCCTGAGTTCAGAATTTCTATTTTGGCCAAGCTTCAAGAATGGCATATATAGCTTGATCATGCTAGTCCTTTTCGTCCTGAGAATACTTTTATTACTGCCCATCTTGTTAAAGCTTGTCTTTAACAATATCAACATGTTGGCAGCAAATGTACATGGCTTGAAACTGAAAATGGATCCCCAGACAGAGATATTAATTTAGTAGACTGGCAAGTCAAGGATGGGTAAGATTCTGCACAGAGCCTTACCAACCTAAGACAGAAGTGCATCGCTTTTGATAATGTATATTCCATGATGGGTAAGCAAGGCATTCTTGTCAGAATGACCTAAGACAGGCTCAGTCTTGTTTATAAAATAAAAAAGGGGGAAAATGGTGAGCTTTTGGAGCTGCTTGGCAAAAATCTGACATTGGTCAAGGATAAGGAAATGAACTGCTTGTCAGGAATATGACATTGGCCAAGGACAAGGAAGTGGGCTTCAGGCAGGAATCTGACATTAGACTAGAAGTAATTTCAGGCAAGAATCTAAATCTTAGGCTAGATCAAAGAAGTAGGCTTCAGACATGAAAATAACTTTGGGCTAGAACAGGGAAGTAGGCTCAGATATTTTGCTCATCTTGATAAACCCTTGGAAGTAGTGATCATGTTTGTGATTAGGGAACTTTGTTTATTGCCTTGTTTATTCTTTGACTCTTTGTGTTTATTGTCTTGCTGTTCCTTGACTATTTGCATCGATTTGTTGCTAGTTCCTCAACCTAGAACTGACTTTAAAACTTGTATGTAATTAAAATAGTTTAAAAGCAAAAGGAGGAGGTTAGATGGGATAGGGGATTTCTGGGGGTCAGGGGGTAATGGGGGAAGGGGATGGCATCTGAAATATAAATAAATAAAATATCCAATAAAAATGTAAATAAATAAATAAATAAATTAATTAATTAATTAAATAGCTTCGGGGACAAAAATAAAGAAGAGACTGACTTCAAGGACGTCCAGTGACAGGCCCAAATTGGGATACAACTCAAGGAGAGGCTCCAAGACCTGTCATTATTACTGATGCTATGATGTGCTTACATATAGGAGCCTAGCATATCTTTCTTGTGAGTGGCCCAACAAGCAGCTGACTGGGACAGAGGCAGATACTTACACCCAACTACTGGACAGAAACTGGGACCCCTGTAATTGAATCAGGGAAAGGCTTGATGAAACTGAGGAGGGTGACTCCATAGGAAGACCAGCAGTTTCACTAACCTGGAACCCTAGATCTCTCAGACACTGAGCCACTAACCAAAGGGCATAAACGAGCTGGTCCACCCCCACCCCCTGACCCCCAACACACATATACAGCTGATGACTGCCTGGTCTGTCTTTAGTAGAAGACAAGCCTAATCCTGGAGAGACTTGAGCCCCCAGGTTTGAGGAGGCCTGGTTGGGGGTGGACAGTCTCTTGAAGACTGGAGTTGAGGTAGGGAGGAGGAATGGGCTGAGGGACAACAAATGGACTTAAAAAATATAAAAGTAATAAACTTTTGGGAACAACTTTTGGGGATGTAATTGGCATTTTTTCTAAGGCTTAATTCTTTTTCTTCCTTTTAAGGTGAAATACTGTCCTGGGTCATAATGTCCAAGTGAGTCTTTATGCGCAAGGTACAGTGAAATTCCCTCTGTCTGTGGGTTTTCCACAGAAGCAGCTGATGCTTCCATTGTGAGCCGACAGCCTCAGCCACAGTGAATTACGGGAATCACTATGCTGTGAATCTTACATCCTATAAGCTTAACCTGGAGTCAAAGATAATACTCACCCTCTTCCTGAAGCTTCTGTTGACAAGTGCTAAGTATTGTGCCATATCCAGCACACCTGGGGGATGTACAATCCCTTAGATTTCGTTCCACTCTGTGTTACCAGATTCTGTTGCCAACTACCGTGAGGTACAGAGCTCTATTCATGTTAGTAGGACTAATTCTGGGCCAGACACAACCAGTCCCTTGCATTTTCTTTTCTGTGTTACTTTTTCTAAATATTGTTGAATTCTGAAGTGACTACTAAGATGCGTTGACTAGATGATGAGAGAATCAAGTGGCTTAGAACTTGTGATGGTTTGAATGAGACTTAAATGTCATATGTGTGAATACTTGGTATGGCTTTGGGGGAAGGATTATGAGATGTGGTCTTGTTGGAGATAGTGTGGTACAGTGTGATATTTAAAGCTTCAAAATCTCTCTCCAACACCAGTGTGCTCCCTTACTTCTACTTGTGGTTTGATATGTGATCTCTTGGTTGTTCTTGCTGCTATCCTTCACTCCACCATCGTGGAGTTAACTGTAAGCCCTTGAGAGTACAGAGGTCCTTAGAGGATACTGTACAAAACAGCAAAAGTGAAAGATGGATCATGTTGAATAATCTAAGATTTATATATTCCAGAGCTGGGTGATGTCTGTCAAGGGGAGCATATAAAGGGCACAGAACCAGACTGAGGGATAGATGTATATTTCAGGCAGCAAAGCTAGAATAGTGAGTCATCCAAGTCCTTACATAATGAATGTGGAGACACAACATTAGGAGTTTGCTCTGCTGGGATCGAAACTTATATTGTGTGGGAAAAACTCACGGGGGAGTCCCGTGGTGGGGATAAAGTCGCGAGGTCCAACGGCAGGGACCCAGGCGGGCTTCCCACACTGCTGTCGGAGGGTCCCACATTCAGCAGCCACCGCAGGCAGGCCGCAGGCTGCATTGGGAAGGTTCAGGGTTCCAAAGTCTGGGAACCTGGTGGCAGGCACAGGAGACACATGGAGTCCAGGAGTTTTCCAAAGCTTTTATTGTTCATGGCGTGGTGAATGGGTGTAGATGGTTCACGCTCCCCGCTAAAAGACAGGAGAGCCTGGCTTTTATAGGGAGGGGGGAAAGGGAAGGGAATAATTTAATTAGCTATGCCTCCCACCTTTAGATAACTCATTAATACTTTAATCTCTGGAGGTGGAGACCTGTTAACCACAACCTCCACCTGTGTCCTAAGTGACTGAAGGGACAGGTTGAATGGAGATCAGACCTCCTGTCAGAAACCTTGGGTTCTTGGGGCGTGGCTGAACCCACAACCCAAAAACCAGGATACTCTTCTACGGCCTGATATCATTGGTCAAAGATTTTCTCATTATACATTATTTTTCTTCCTACATAGCATGGTAATGTAGATTTTGAGTCATTGTGTATTGAAACTATGTAATTTTGTTTTTGATTACAATTAAGAGATTGCTTGGATTCTCAAAAGAGATTGTGGAGATTGAGAACTAAAAGAATATAGAAAGTCTGTAGTTGGGATAAATGTATTATTGCATTATAATAAGATCCAGAAGTGAAATATAGTGTTTTGAATAATAATGGCCCTCAATAGGCTCATAGGATTATTTGCTCCCAGTTTATAGAATTATTTAGGAAAGATTAAGAAGTAGCCTTGTTGAAGGAGGTGTGTCATGAGGCAGGCTTGGAGATTTCAGACTTTTCTGTCAACCCCTTCTGCCAGCCCCAGTGTGCTTGCTGACTCCGGCTTATAGTTTAGGGTGTAATTTCTCTGTTGTTCCACCTACCATGCATTTGCACTGCCATCATGGTCTCTAACTCTGGAACTAAAAGCCTAATTAAATGCTCTGTTGTCTGTCTGTCTGTCTGTCTGTCTGTCTGTCTGTCTGTCTGTCTATCATCTGTCTACATTTGTCAGTTTAATAGTCTTTTATATAATATATTTTCATGAAGTTTTCAACATCTCTACCCAAGATGCTCCCTATGCTCTTACCTACCCATATTTATATTCTCTTTTCCCTGTCTTAAAAAAACAAACAAATAAACAAACTAAAAAAGGCATATGAAAACACCAAAATCAACAAACAAAAGCCAAAAATAAAATAAAAATCACAAAACAATATTGAGCTAATTCAGTATTGACCAACTACTCCTGGGCATGCAGACAGCCTTAGAGTATGGTTTATATACCCAGTGAGACTCCATTTGAAAAAAAATGATTTTTCCTTTGTCAGTGAGTATGAGTTGCAAGTTGATTAAAAAAAAAAAAACCCTAATCTTCTTGGTTAAACCTAGAACTCTTTGTCTACTTCCCAATCTCAGTGGTGGAATCTCATCTGGTTTAAACTGTGTAGGTCTAGTTTATGCTTCCAGGTCTCTATTCGTCAATATATGCATTACTCCTGCTGTGTCTGGAAGAGAAAGATTTAATGGAGTCACCTTTAGCTCATACAGTCTTCTCCTATCTTCTGCAGAGATACAAGAGCCTTCAGGAGATGGGTTTGATGGAAACATAACATTTAGGACAGAGTGCTCCAAAGTCTTTCATTCTCTGTACATTATTCATTTATGGGTCACTGTGTTAATTCCCGTCTACTAAAGGAAGAGACTTTTCTGATGCGCGTTGAATGAAGCACTCATCAATGGGTATAGAGGTATAACATTAGGACTTATTTAATATCTATATTCCTTTAGCAGAATAATAATAGTAGGCTTTGCCCTAAACCCATGACTTATCCAGTCTCAGATTCCTAGCCAAGTTAGCAGTACTAGGTATGGGTTCCAGTTCATGAAATTTGCCTTAAATCCAATCACAAAGTAGTTGGTTTCTCACATAAACTTTGTGCTACTATTGAACTAGTATGTCATGCAGACAGATCACTGTTGCAGGTCTCAGCACATGTAGCTGGGTGATTACCTTTCTCCTCTGATAGCATGTAGAGTATCTTCTAGCACCATGAATACTATTAAAAAGGAATGAAGTTTTTTCTAGTTAGGCACCAGCTCAGCTTTCTTAGTCAAATACATAATTATTGTTTTCAGCAATATGACCTTACTATCAAATTGTAAAGAGCAGCCAATAACCTTGACAATAGCCTGTGAGGATTTATTTGGTGGCATAAAGTATCTTGGCACAGACATTTCTCAGGGGAATGGTGACAGTCATGAAGCTAGCATAGCTGTTTGACAAAGTACCAGCAAAGCTAAGCCAGATCTGCAGTCCTTGATCTGATGTCCTTTACTTTTTGATTTGTGTTTCTATGTATTGTACTGTGATGGTTGCAGGGAGAACTATTAGCATAATGACTAACTAATGTCTTTTCTAACAAAATATTTTCTGTATTCCCCTGAGAAAGTCCTGAATGAAATCTTCCCTCCTTTCAAGGAAGTAACATTAGTTGACCCTACTTGGGAGTTTTCTCTGTACATTGGAGCTTTAAAAAGTACGTCTAAATATGAAAGAAATTGTCTTTTGGGACCTACATTAACTCGATCAGAATAATTTTTTTCATCCAATTATCTGCAAAGTTCCCAGTTTAATTTTTAAAGCTGAGTAATATTTCATTATATAAATTCATTATTCATCCATCAGCTGATGGGCATAAAAGCTGTTTCTAATTTCAGTCTATAATGATTAGAACAGCAATGAACATGGATGAACAAGTATCTATCTCTATAATAGGATGTAGGGTATATGCTCAAGAGGGATATTGCTGGATCTGAGGAAGATCTATTTCAGATTCCTGAGGAATTGACACACTGATTTCCATAGAGGCTGTACCAGTTGGCAGTCTCACCAGCAATGAGTCCCACTGTGCCTGAATCTTCGCCAGCACTTGTCTTATTGATCTTGGCTATTTTGACTTGTGTAAGATAAAATCTCAAAGTCACTTTGATTTCATTTTCTTACTGGCTAATAACATGGAACCTCTCTTATTAAGTGCTTATCCTTCATTGGTGTATCATCTCTTGAGAGCTCTCTGATTAGTTTTAAACCTTATTTTTAATTGAATGATATTTTCTCAATGTTCATTTTTTTAGTTCTTTATAGATTTTTTAGATACTAAGTTCTAAGGTCCTGTACAAAAAAAATATTCTATGCCAATGAGTTCAAATTATTCACAACTTTCTCTCTTATCAGATTCAGGATATTTGTTCTGGTGCTGATGTTCTTAATCCCTTTGGGATTGAGTTTTATGCAGGGTGACAAATGGGGATTTACTTGGATTCTTCTACATATAGCCATTTAGTTAAACCAGTTCATTTATTGGGGATGTTATCTTTTCTGCAGTATATTTTTATTCTTGCTTCTTTAATAAACATCAGCATTTTGGAGGTGTGTAGCATAATGTCTATGTCTTCAGTTTGATTCCTTTGTCAACATGGATTTTGGTGCCAATACCATGCTGTTTTAAATGTATTACTATAGTTCTATAATACAACTTGAAATATGGGGCAATTAACCAAGGACAAGGAGGTGGGCTTCAGGCAGGAATCTGACATTAGGCTAGAACAAAGAAGTAATTTCAGGCAAGAATCTAAATGTTAGGCTAGAACAAAGAAGTAGGCTTCAGACATGAAAATGACTTTGGGCTAGGACAGGGAACTTGGCTCAGATATTTTGGTCATCCTGATAAGCCTTTAGAAACAATGATCACAGGAGTGATCATGGAACTTTGTTTATTACCTTGCTTGTTCTTTGACTATTTGTGTTTATTGTCTTGCTTGTTCCTGGACTATTTGCATCTGTTGTATTGCTAGTTTCTCAACCTAGAACTGAACTTAATACTTACATGTAATTAAAATAGTATAAAAGCAAAAAGGAGGAGGGCGGACAGGATAGGGGTTTTCTAGGAAGGAGAAATGGTGGAAAGGGATTACATCTGAAATGTAAATAAATAAAATATCCAATAAAAAATTTTTACAGAAAGAAAAACAGAAAAGAAATATGGGGCAACCATACCTTCAGTAGATCTTTTTTAAAAAAAATCCTAGATTGTTTTAGTTACCTCAGTTTTTTTTTTGTGTGTGTGTGTGTGTTTCTGCATAAAGTTGAAGCTTTCTGTGTTGGAATTGTGTTGTAATTTTGATTGGAATTTTGTTGCATTGGTAGCTGTAAATTTTGGTAGAATGATCATTTTCACTACTTTAATCTTACTGATCCAAGAGCATGAGACATTTTTCCATCATCTATTTTTTCACAATTTCTTTCTTCAATGACTTAAAGTTTTATTAAACACATTTTTTTCACTGGCATGGCTAGAGTTAACACAAGATCTTTTTCAGGCTACAGTGAAAATTATTATTTCTTAGATGACTTTTTTTGTATATTTTTCATTTGTACATGAACTATTAGTTTTAGTGTGTTAATTTGGTATCATGATAATTTGCAGAAAGTGTTTATCAAATGTAGACATTTTCTAGTGGCATCTTTAGGGTCTTTTATGTATAAAATCATATCATCTGAAAATAAGGATGCTTTGACTGCTTTCTTTCCCAGTCATATCCACTTGATCTTCTCCAGTTGCCTTATTGCTATAGCTAAGATTACAAGGCAATTTGGATAGTTGTGGAGAAAGAGTGTCTTATTCCTGATGTTAGTGAAAATATTTACTGTTTTTGTTTGAATTAATGTGAGAAAAGATAATTTCCTTTCAATAAAATATTTTTAGATTTATGATATTACCACCAGTACAACAAAAATTTCATGGCTGTTATAATCAAGGTACCACCCAAGCAGGAACACACTTCATTACATGGCCAAGAATTAAATGCAAGCATCTCTTTTGGTTATGCCAAAGTGGGCAATAGTTTCATTTTTTAACAACTCCCACTGAGGTTTGGATTCCCAGTACTCCGAAAAACTTTTCTCCAGTAATTGGTCTACATCTTTAAAGAAAGTGAAAGATACTCTTTAGAACGGCATATGGGCCATTAAAGAAAATAAAAGACCTATTTTCAATTTTAAATACTATGAATATCATGATCTTCATATTGTATGTTAGGAAAGGTAAGTTAAAGCATTATAGCAAACAAATTCATTAAATTTATTATGGTGAAGATGGTATTGATGGTATTTTAACAAATTGGTGTTAGTCAAAGGAAGATTTTAACCTTTGAGGCATCAAATCCTCCAAATGAGAGCTAATTTCACTTTACAGTAATCTAGAATTAACAATTCTTGTAAATTTAAAAGAAAATATACTCTCAAGATTATGCTGCAGAAAAAAATTGTTAATGACTATGAATGTAAGAAATACAAGAAAGGTTATATGATCATTCAGAAAGCTCATACTAGAGTTGAGAATAAAAGAAATTCTGGTGTCCTATAACATTTTACAGAATAGTGGTTATTTTTTTTTTCAGTATTGAGGCAGTTGAAAGAATATATAAATATATGTGTATATTCACAGTTTGAAAGGGAATGGAAAGTTAATGTGTGATCTAAATTAGATACTTAGAAAGCCTCTGTAAAAGTAATTCTTAGACCATGAATGAAAAAAGGCGAACATTTGGTAAAGGGGCATAATATAAGAGGTTTTACATTCAAATCGAAAAATAAAATATAAATAACAAGAATTTTATCATGAGTATTCTCCATAGTAAGAAAAGCAAAATAAACAAGATGCAAAAAGTGTATATACCAATAACAGTCTGTAATAAATTCAAAAATGTATTAGATTTTATCTATAGCATGCTATTGTGTCTCAGAGGGAAACATAGTAGAATTCAAGCAACTGGATTGTACTACAAAGATGTACTTAACACATTTCATTTCATACATTTTTAAGATATCCATATCACATCCTTTTTTGCTTATTCACCTTAAAGTTTATTTCACTTTTGGAGGTCTCACATAGAATTGACTTAAATCTGTTTTGCATAAGTCCTACACAAAGTTAAAGGTTTTCTCACACAGCTTATTTTCATTATAACAACCTATTTCTAGATTATGAGGTCTCTTTATAACAGACATTGGTTACATAGGAAAAACAATTGTAGTTAATTGTATTTAAGTTATCTCTTTGTTGTTGCATCATATCTTCTAAGGAATTCATATGAGATACTTGAGTTCAAAGAATGTTCAATTATTTGGTTATACATTATTCATTCTTGTTAGCTAGATAATTGTTAAAACAGTCAATAGATTTTGTATTATAGCTTTTTTATGTGCACATGCCAACAATAATACTCTAATATCATGTGTTTGCTATAAGCACTAAACACTTTATTGTACATTAAATAATTCACAATTAAGCCTAGTACTTAATATCTTTACTGTAATTAATAATTTTTTCTTACTCCAAAAACTGTGAATAATATATCAAATCCCAGTTAAGACAGTTTAGCATTAAATATTATAACACAAGCAAAACCTTTACATAAAAATTAAGATAACATGCTATTTGCTCTTAAACCAGCAAATGCAAGCATACATTTAACACAATAGCCCTTCTTTTAAATTGGCAATTTATCATTTGAGAACATAGGCTCAAAGTCATTTGATTTTGAGTCTGAGATTCTTGAAGTTTTTAGAATACATAGCAAAATATTAAAAAGAAAAATATTTAATGACTGTGTAGATTTCCTTCTGTGTATAAATTAAATTCTAACTTGTGTCTGCTTTAAAAAAACACTAGATAATCATTGATAATATCTCCATAAATGCTGAGCAATTATTTACTGTTATGATTCTATGTTACTTGTATATTTAAATAACATAACTGCAAGGAATATATGAAACAGGCAACTGTAATAAATTTGAGGCAAAATAGTTATTACCATTTAATCTTTATTTTTATCTCTATATGAAGAGATTAATGGAAAAAAGGATCTACTGAAATATATTATTTGATAAGATAAAAGGATCTAAATAGAATTTTTTACCCTTTCAAACGTTTTCTATTTTATATAACCTTAAGAATATTGTTTAAAGTGATGTGATGCTTAAAATCATTTCAAGCTATGATCTGTTTGATATGTTGATATGTTAAACACTTCATGCTTTCAAATCATTAGTTAACATTATCAACAAATATTAAAAATACAGGCATACTGACACTAACTATAGCTTGCTTTTCTTTTTTACCTCTGTATTTAAAGTACTTCCAGAACCTTTCTGAGTTGAGTAAATGGATTATAAAAATGGATCTGCTGTGACAGAATTTATTTTAGTGGGATTTTCTGGAGATTGGCAACTTCAAACTTTCTTCTTTGTGACATTTACTTTGATCTATGTTGCTACTGTGGTGGGCAACATCCTTATTATAGTCACAGTGGCAGCTAATTCTGCCCTTCATTCTCCCATGTACTTTCTTCTTGGAAACCTCTCCTTCCTGGACATGTGTCTTTCTACTGTCACGACACCCAAGATGATCACAGACTTGCTGGCAGCACACAAGAGCATCTCTTTTCAGGGCTGCATGGCCCAGATGTTCTTCATGCATTTCTTTGGGGGTGCTGAAATGACCCTTTTGATTGTCATGGCCTTTGACAGATATGTGGCCATATGCAAGCCCTTGCACTACAGAATAATCATGAGCCACAGGTTGCTGATTAGGTTTATTATACTTTCCTGGACAATTGGTTTCGTACACACCATGAGCCAGATGGCATTGACAGTGAATTTGCCTTTCTGTGGATACAATATTGTAAATAACATATTTTGTGATCTTCCCCTGGTAATCAAGCTTGCTTGTATTGAAACATACACTCTAGAGTTATTTGTGATTGCTGACAGTGGGCTGCTCTCCTTCATCTCGTTCGTCCTCTTGCTTGTCTCATACACTGTCATTCTGGTCATTGTAAAGCACAAGTCACCTGGCAGTCTTTCCAAGGCGCTGTCCACACTGTCTGCCCACATAATTGTGGTCACTCTGTTCTTTGGACCCTGTATCTTCATCTATGCCTGGCCATTTGGGAGTTTTGCAAGCAATACAACTCTTGCTGTATTTTACACTGTTATCACTCCCTTATTGAATCCTATTATTTACACACTGAGAAATCAGGAAATGAAGAAAGCTATGAGAAAATTATGGATCCAACAAGTTACCTGCATGTAGAACTTACACATTGAGCTGTTCATAATTACCACACCCTTTGAATATCAAGGCTAGATAAATTAAAGACTATGTGTAATGTTTTACTTTTATGTTTGAATCATGCGCTAATAAAGAGAAACTGATACTAATTTATTAGCTTCATTAGTAATAATAGTTTAATATTTTCTGTATTTTTATTTAGAATGTTTTCCAATAATGAACATTTTTCTCTTATTTTACTTATTATATCTAAGGAAAACTTCCACTGAACCAAGGAACACAATACAAACTGTAGTGGTCAGCATGTAAAACCTGGCACAATATACAGCCTTTGAGGAATATATAATACATAATAATTCTATAATATTATATATTAACATAATACTATATTAGATAATGGTATATTATATAAATATGTATAATATAGATATAATTAATATATTTGAGATATATAATAATTACATAATATTATGTATATTCCTCAAAGACAGTATATATGAATTCATCTGACACACAGTTCTGATGGTGTTAGGCCAGTATCAGATCAGCAAGAGCCATTGGTCCTCCAGACTCTGGATGGCAGTGGCCAGCTCTAAGTAGGACCTGGTAGCTTCTTCAAAGATAGGGCCTTCTAAAGTATCAAATACATAGACCTAGCTTGAGACATGGCCAGGAATTTCAGAAAAAGAAGCCCTCCCTCCATTCCTAAGTTCCTGGACTCTGATCAAAACTAAGAACCCAGCTCTTTTATACACAAACCTCTCTGACTGTGGATGAATGCTGAACAATTCTCAAGGCATGTGTTTTCCAAGGAAGTGACCCACTGCTAGATGGAGGAACTAAATCAGGGCTATGAATACATTCTTCTGTAATTTTACTCAGGCAAAGGTCCTGTTACCTCCAGAACAGTAGATATAAAAGTTCAATATGGACTGTACAATCTCATCTTACTGTGTTTCTGTCCCAGACCAAATGGAAATAAATGACTATAAACAGAAATTATACTTAAAAGGCTGCAGTAGAAAAGAAATCTCCCTCTGCTGGTTCCCTTGGGTGTCCTCACTGAAGCCCCTCATTGTTGGAACAAGTCAAAAGAAATTTGAAGAGAGGTGGGTTTGTATTCCCAATCTTTTGGCACCAAAGTTCTTTCATTGCCAGGGCCTGTCACTCTAGTTCAGTGAGACCAGGACTGTTGTTCATTTGAGTGTACATTCAGTGGGTCCCTTCCTTGCCTATCCTATGGCTTTATGGAAATGGGCAAGTGTCCCTGATTCATGTGTTATTGCTACCCACAATCTGGCTCCAGTTAGAACTGAGAGGCAGATGAAGGGGCAGAGATGCAGGGTAGCCAAGGGGAGCATAAGGAGACTTTGGAAAGGAGCCAGGTTCTGTAGGTTTTAAGTAGCTATTTCTTTACCGTTTCAGGTTCTGATAGTAACAGAAGGACTACAGTCTTTCATAGTGTCCTAGCAGATGTTACATAGAAAAACAGTCACCTGACTATATTTTATATGAAAACAGAATATTTTTCTGACTTTCTAGTATGAGGTTTTCTCTTCCAGCCCCAGAACTGACTGCCTTGTTTTAGCTTTCAACCATGGCAATGGATGAAAGGAGAGATGAAAGAGAGAAGTGTCCTTTTTGATTGGTGGACACTTCTCTTTTTCATCCCTCCTTTCACCCACAGAGGGACCCATGGTGTCAGCTGCATATGTAGCATAGAATTACCTTATTTGGCATCAATGGGAGGGGAGCCCCTTGGTCCTAGACTGTACAATCATCTTACTGTGTTTCTATCTCAGACTAAATGAAAATGAATGACTCTAAACAGACATTACACTTAAAAGGATGCAGCAGACAGAAAATCTCCCTCCACTGGTCCCTTGGGTATCCTCACTGAAGCTCCTCACTGTCAGAACAAGTCAAAAGAAGCATGAAGAGAGGTAGGTTTGTATTCCCAATCTTTCTCTTCATGACCCAGCATAGGGGAATGCTAGGGCACTGAGGTGGGAGGGGAGGTGGGTGAGGAGCACACTTATAGAAGTAGGGAATGGGAGAGGGGATAGTGGAGTTAACTGGGAATGGGGATAACATTTGAAATGTAAACAAATAAAATAACTAATAAAATAAAATAAAACAAAAAAGAAAAGTGTCTGAAGCCCATCATAGGCAAAAATCTGGGAGCCACACCAGATGCTGATTAACAGGAGATTTTCTCCAGCAAGCAGCATGTTCAGGAAACCCATATTGAGCAGGGGACAGGTTCTCATATTTTAAGGGGACCTGGAAATCAATTATTACCATTTCTTCTGTGCCAAGATAGTGAGGCCTCATCACGTGACTCCTTTGAAATACTATATAGCTCCTTCACAAATCCTTATGCTATTCAGTCTAGAACAAGAGGAAGATGGATGCACTCAATTCTAAATTGCCTAGTCAGCATCCTCAAGCATAAATTAAAAACAACACAAGAATGGTGTATCCAATTTATATTCAGAAAATATATCAGTTTTAAGGTTACCAGTAATGTGGGAAGACAAATCACAGATTATCTTTAACAAGATAGTCTTAATACAGAAGGGCAGGAGTTTGATGCCCATGTAGATCTAACTCATCTGCCCTGGCCACTCACACTGCCTTCATAAATTTTGGCTTCTAAACTAATGCCACAGTACGTACTCAATATAATGAAAATTATATTGGAGGAATAGAAAGCAGCTTGTTGTAGAACACACAGGAGAAGTCAGCCAAATAAAAGTGACCAGTATGAAGATGCTAACCTCCCAGCTGAATTCCGTGTCCCTGGTGTTGTCTCAATGGGAATGGTGGCCTTCACAATGGGTGCCATGGATATAGTGAAGACTAAAAGGAAGATGGTCACTTGGATGATGTAAGTAAGCATGACAGCTAGCAGGTCAAAAATGATGAGGACAATGGAATCTCCTAGAGCTATATACTTGAATCCAATCCTACCTGAGTAGAAAGCAAAAAGAGACAGACAGGGCTCTAAAGCAGGTGAGAGGCAAGAGTTTCTGTTCCAGAGTAGAAAAGTAGTACAGGCAAGCATCACAGCGCAGAGTGCTGCAGAAGACTCTAAATGCAACCATATCCTAAAACTCTAAGATCCAGTCTTCCAGAGATCTGCCATCACACTTGTGTGGTTAATGCCCTTGGAAAAGTCATGGCAAATGCTGAACAAATAGTCCATATAGAACCAAAATAGACACCTCGCAATCCACTAACAGCCTGGGATCCAGGACATGCTAGGAACTGGCCAGACCTCCCTCCCAAGGGTAACTGAAACACTGAGGGTCCATTCCTGTCTCCAAGATCTTTGCAGAGGCATACTCTATATCGTAACCAGTCATTCCACAGAAGGTCCTTGTCCTTTACTTTAGCTCTCTTTCCATCTTAAATTGTAATTTCCTCCTAAAGGGCAGCAAGGCAGATATGTGACTGCCCTGGGACTAAGATATCCTGAGCAGTGGGGCCTAT
>JANHMN010000001.1:195632148-195683288 GCA_030674055.1 Rhabdomys pumilio | reverse complement strand
TATATACATATATATATGTATATATACATATAGATACATATATATATATATATATCATGCATATGTATATATGAATGCATAAATACATATAGGCATGTTTCACAGTTAAGGCTATCATAACATCTCTAAGGAAGATAATGAAATTTTCAGGAAAAATCAACATGAAATGATTGAGCATTCTCCTTTTTGGCATTAATTATATATGTATTTGTGAAGAGGTGATTATAATAGAATATATGAATATTCTTAACAACAATTTCAATAAATATGATACATTGAATCCATGAATAAAAATGAATTTTAATTAGGCACATGAATAAATTAATATTGATATAAGATTTATAAAGAGCAAAACATAATCCTCATAGCTTGAATCAAGGAGACAAAAGCCAAGTCAATAAATTCAGAAGCACACTGAATGAAACTGTAAAGAAAATGTAAAGGAGAAAGCCAACACGTGTTGGTATTCAGCTGAATCATAATATCATGAATGTACTTATTCCACATATAATAAAGAAGAAATGAAAATATGAGCCTTTATGTTATATAAATTATTAAGCAACTACATTTTAATGGCTTTACATGAAACTAGTACAAAATAAATATGAATTGATGATGACAAAACAATAAGATTCTGAATATTTACTTGTAGAAGATTACTTTAGCATTGGATGGAGTGACATAGTTTTTCAATTCCTAAAAGGTTCTAAAGTTTCATTAATTCGTCTGTCTCTGGAACATGGCTTTTAGCTAGTGGGACTCAGGGGTATTTCTTACACTACATAAAACAAGTGAGGAAAAACATTAAATTAAACAAGAAATGGGAAAATATCCCGATGGACTCTGACTGTAGTAATAACATAAGATTGTAAACACAATGTGAAGAAACACATTAGCTGGCATATCATTCAATTAAGTAATAAGGGTTATTTCCCCATCCTCCAAAACCAACAAAGTCCTTCATCACAGGGTCTTTTTCTAAGTCTGCAGTATCTGATATGAACTTTACCCTGGGAAGTGAGTCTTAGGTCCAATCAGAAATTTGGTTCTATCTTAACCACATATGCTACCCACTACTGCTTTAGCAGGCATAGCTTGCCTAGCACTTTCAATTTGAAATGTTCAGGATTCAAAACTGTATAGAAATTTTGGCCTTCATTTTCCCTGGCAAACTTAGTAGCACTTTTGTAACTCCTTAGTACCACCTTAGACTTCCTTAGTCAACAAGAAAGGGACACTCACTAGGAAATTCAGTCCTAGCTTTCTTTCTTCAAGTCCTGCAGTATCCAAAACATGTGATGTCTTGAACAATATGAATTTAGCCTATAGTTCTGCAATGAACAGTAATGGTGATAACCTTTACTGTTTAAAATCCTCTAGAGTCTCCATGGTTAACAATGTCTGGGGAGGTAACTCACTCCAACCACTGAGATTCCCACATTATGTTACTCTATTAATAAGCACATTATGGCTTCTAGGAGCACGTTTTCTTCTTAAATTATGTATACTCTTTAACATTTAAAAACTCTATGCTGTTCTGTTGCAATGTTCCCCAGTCACTTTAGTGGGTATCATTTGTGCCCTGGACAACCATACAGCTCAATAGAATACCACAACAATGTTGACCTTTGTACCATTGGTGAACAAATTTTCCATGCTTGTTCTTTCAGGTTCACTCACCTATCTCTACAGTGGATTTTTGTCTTAGGTCTTTCTTGCTTTGATAAAACACAGTAACCAAAAGCAACATCAGAAGGAAGGGGCTTAATTTCATCTTAGAACTCTAAATTCACACTTTACAACTGAAAGAAGACAAGACTGGAGCCTAGAGACAGGAACTAGAGCATGGAGGAACACTAACTACTTGCATTCAGTTTACTGGTATTTTATTAAGAATTCTTTCATTTATGTTCATCAGATATACTATCTTTTAATTGTCTTTGTTTTTTTCTTACCTGCTTATGTTACTGAAGTAATGAAGGTATTGTTGAACGCTTTTTGGTAGCATTATCTATATACATAATTTAGGAAGCTCTGGTTGTAGACTTACTTGAAACTCTGGTAGAACTTTGCTGTAAATCTATCAAGAACTGAATTTGGTTGAACGTTTTAGGAGTCTCTTGGACAGTCTTGGTCAATAATTAAAAAGAGAGATTCTTGTATCAATATTGAGGTTTTAGGTGATCTTCAACTCTTGGAGGGAGCACTGTCAGCCCAGATTAAAAAAAATTGCATTAGAAATATTTACATTTATACCCAACATTAGATAGATAGAGAGATAGATAGAGAGATAGATAGATATTATACATAAATATATAATATATATGAGTATAAATTAGATATAAATATATAAATAAATATTATATATAAATATATATATAAATATAATATATATAAATATATAGACATAAATATTAAGATTTTTATTTTAGGTAAACAGTTAATAATATTAATAGTATGACTCCTTGTGGCTTTTAAAAGCATCTTTATTGTTAATTTGTTAATGATAATATTTAAAAACAGTGGCACCCAATCTGGCGTTTTGTTATGGCGCTGCCATGTTCCCAACTAGACAAGGCCTGTGTCCAAGAGCAGCGGTGTGCTCCCGCTGCTGCTCGGCTCCAACGGCCGGCTCATGCTGGCCAAAGCACGCACAAGATGCCAGCATGGGAGATGGCTCTGCCAATCTACCATGCTATCTCCACAATGTTTAGCTGAGGCCAGTCCACCGCACCATCAATGCGGTACCCAATAGAAATGAGACTCTAATGCTTAAAGATTATCCAAAGGCTTTATATGTTTGGTAATGCTCAATTAACAAGATGCCCACACAATTAAAGGTGTTACCCAATACCTAGCCTAGATATTACAACTACCTTGGACTGCTAAAAACACACTCACATCTGCTACCATCTTCCCCTCTCTCCTCTGGTCTCTCCCTCCTAGCTCCTCCTCTTCCTTCTCCTTCCTTTCTGCACTCCTCCCACATCAGCTCCTCCCATACAATGTAGCAGCAGCAGGAAACCATTCTGCTACATTAATTTACATACTTTTCACATTCTTCTTCATTTACATCCCTACACCCTCCATAAATAATACCTTTTTCTGATTTCACCTAGCAGATCCCCTGTATCGCAATCACTTGTGTCCTGTTATTTCTCTTTACCCTTCTCCCATCCACTACTATATTTATTTCCCTCTACTCCATGAAGCTCCCTCTGACCCTGCCACTACCCATTTCCAATTTCTCCTATAAGGTCATTTGTGTTCTTCTCTTCTTCATCACCCTACTCCAGCCTTATTCTGTATTTATTTCCCTAAAAAGCCCCCTTTTTCATTTTCCTCTCTGTTGCTTTCCAAAACACCCATTCTGTCTTGATTCTGTTTTACTTGCCTTGTTTCTTTAATTACTATAAGTTATGTACTGGCATTTGAATATTTAGAGATTTAGGCCCCCAACTTTAAAAAATATGTGACATTTGTTTTTCTGGGTCTAAGTTACATCACTAATATGACCTTCTCTGGTTTTATCCACTTACTTGTAAATGTGTTTTTTTTTTAATTTTCATTGGATTTTTAAATTTATTTACATTTCAGATGTCATCCCCTTTCCTAGTTTCCCCTTTTCAGAATCCCCCCATCCCACCCCTCTCCTTTTTGCTTTCATACCATTGTAATTACATGCAAGTATTAAGGTCAGTTCTAGGTTGAGGAACTAGCAATACAATAGATACAAATAGTCAAGGGACAAGTAAGACAATAAACACAAATAGTCAAAGAACAAGTAAGGCAATAAACAAAATTCCATGAATACTCTCGTGATCATTGTTTCTAAGGGCTTAACAGGATGACCAAATTATCTAAGCCAACTTTCCTGTCCTAGCCCAAAGTCATTTTCATGTCTGAAGCCTACTTCCTTGTTCTAGCCTAAAATTTAGATTCCTGCCTGAAATTACTTCTTTGTTCTAGCCTAATATTTATATTCTTGCCTGAAATTACTTCTTTGTTGTGGTGCGCCAACGTCATTGCATGTGGTGTGCCAACGTCATTGCGCACTATCTCGCCACCGCCATTAGAAGATGGCGCCAACATCAGCCCGGACTCATCCTGCTTAACTAGTAAACAAGTACTCAGAGCGTGCTCTGAGTCCCTTGAACCAGCCTACATGTGATGCATCCCGAGATGTCATATCTCCTGAGCTCTGCTAGCCAATCACAGAGGTACACGCCGACACGCCGACTTAATAGGTATTTAAGGACGTCTCCCTTTCCTATCAGGGTCTTCCCTTCATTCCGGCTACAATAAAGCCTGCTGTAGAAGAATCCTGTTGTCTGAGTCCATTCTTGCTGGCGAGGTCGTGACGAGGACAGCCACACTTTGTTCTAGACTAAGATTTAGATTTCTGCCTGAAATTACTTCTTGTGTTCTAGCCTAATGTCAGCTTCCTGCCTGAAGTCCGTTTCTGTGTCCTTGGCCAATGTCATATTCCTGCCAAGCAGTCCATTTCCTTGTTCTTGGCCAATGTCAGGTTCTTGCCAAGCAGCCCCAAAAGCTTTCCGCCTCCCTCCCCCCTTTTTTATTTCATAAACAAGACTGAGCCTGTCTTAGGTCATTCTGCCAAGAGTGCCTTCCTTACCCATCGGGGAGTATGCATTATCAAAAGCAATGCACTTCTATCTTAGGGTGCTAAGGCTCTGTGCAGAATCTTACCCGTCCTTGGCTTGCCAGGCTTCAAGCCATGTACTTTGGCTGCCAACATGTTGATCCTGTTAAAGACAAGCATTAACACAATGCACAAGAATAAAAGTATTCCTGGACAAAACTGGATCAAGCTATATATGCCATTCTTGAAGCTTGACCAAAAAAGAAATAGTGATCTCAGGCCATGGGTAATTTTATCATCAGTATCTGCTACAACAACGCTCAGGAGAGCAGCATTCTTGAAATTCATAAGCTCACTATGCAAAGTTAAAACATCCAGAGAGGTGTTAGAATTATGCCAAATAAGCTGCAATTGTCTTTAAACATTTTTCCTAATTATAACGTACCACTGTAAATTTTAGAACTAACATGAATTCAAAGGTATTTGGCATGACACTCAAGATGGCTCCTTATTCTTAAACTCTGAACCTCCTTCTAATAATTTGAATAGGATAAAGAGCATCAATCTATTGTTACAAAAGTGTATCTAAATCCTCTTGTATATTCAACACATTAGTAACAATTTTTTTTTTTTTGCTAAATTATCAACAAAAGTAACTGTCTTAACTTCTTGTGTCAAAGCAATTGTAGAAGCAGTGGTGCTAGCAATTAATGTAATTAAAGCTGTTATACCAGCAATAATCAAGGCCACTACCCTCTTACTTCTACATAAAGCCTAACTCACTTTTTCTAGTACTTAAAAGCTTTTTTTCAGAATACCAAGGCCTGTCTTAGATTGTTCTGACAAGAAAGCCTTCCTTACCCATCATGGAATATGCATTCCGTGTAATATAGATGAACCACATTTTCATTATCTGTTCATTGGCTAAGGGCTTTTAGGTTGTTTACATTTCCTAAATATTGTTAATTGTTGAGGAAAGAATATAGATGAGTATGTTTGGGCATATGCCAAAGAGTTGTATAGCTAAGTCTTATGGTAGATAATTTTTGTCTTTTGAGAAATCTCTATACTGATATTTTTAATGGCTAGCTACATTTGTAATCCCACCTAAAGTGAATGAGGAATCCTTATTTTCTGCATGTCCTCTAAAGTCTATTGTCTCTGTTCCCATGGTCTATGCAATTCTGACTAGGGTAAATTGAAATTTAAAATTTGTTTTGATTTTGTTTTCCCTGATTTCTAGAGATGGTGAATGGGTTTTGAGCTATGAATTGGCTTTCTTTATTTCTTTTTGAGAACTCTCAATTCAGGTCCCAGACCCAGTGTTGAAATAAGCCATTTGGCTTCCTCCTGGTCCTTTCTGTTGGGGCAGACTCCTAGCTGGTCTGCTCCCGTGAAGACATCATATCCTGATCCATAGGCATAGGTTTCTTCCTGTCTAAGCTGGTGCCCTGAACAGACCTTGAGAGCTAGCTATGCAACCAATCCCACAACACCCAGAGGAACCTGTACTCCCAGGAGCTCTAACATGCCCAGGATCATAGAGGAAGCTGAACTCCCAGGACTTTAACATGCCAAGGATCATAAGATTTCAGGATCCCAGAGACAGCCTGATGCCCAGGATCTCTTACACCTAGGATCTCAGGATCACAGGATCACAGAATCACAGAATCACAAAGACAGCAGAACTCTGAAAAGTTCTGACACAATCAAGATAACAGGACAGAAAGGCTTCCATCAGAGACAGTGAGTGAAGGTAGCACTAGGGATAACCAAATGGTGAAAGCCAAACATGATAACATGAGCAACAGAAACCAAGGTTACTTTGCATCATCAGAACCCATTTATCCCACCATAGCAAGACCTGGATACCACATCACACCAGAAAAGCAAGATTAAGATTTAAATTCACTTCTCATGATGATTGATGATAGAGGACTTTAAGAGAGACATAAACAACTTAAATAACTTAAATAACTCCTTTAAAGAAATACAGGAGAACACAGGTAAACTGGTAGAAGTCCTTAAAGAGGAAACACAAAAATCCCTTAAAGAATTACAAGAAAACACAATCAAACAGGTGAAGGAATTGAACAACACCATACAGGATCTAAAAATGGAAGTAGAAATGTCAGGAGCCATAATGAGACATGCTAATAATTAGCAGGTGATCATCCTGAAATGGCTTGTTTTGGATTGTTATATAATCTGTGACAAGTGAGCCCTTAATCAGCAAGGCTATAAGAGACTTATTTTAGGAAAGATTCCTGCTATTAATATGCTTTTCCTATTATTATTATTATTATTATTATTATTATTATTATTAAACAAATATAACAATCACTAAGCTATAGCACACTCCTTTGGAGCAGATCTCTGCAGATCCACGAAGATGTACTGTCTTGTATTGATGCTATATAGACAAATAGATGACTTTTTAAGTCTTAATGATGATCCTGTAAGAATTCCTATAATTATATCAATGATTATTATGCTCTTTTATAACAGGACTGCTATTAGCTCCTTTTCTAATACTCAAAACTGCAATGAGAATTCTGCCAGTCTCCCAAGTGTTATAAGTTAATTGCTCTTAGATAGTAACCAGACTTTCTCCTATTCAGAGCACAGTCCAAGAGGTTGTAAAACAATTAACCAAAGGTCATTGAAAGAGAACTAACGATTTAGTATAGGTGCTAGGACAAAAGATAAAATATTGCCTGGGTTTATCTATACAAAACTTCACTAACTTCTTAGAATAGTTTTAAAACTTCAGTGAACCTGTGGAGTTAGACAGGTGATGGATGTTTAGCCAGATAATTACTTCTAATGGATATGCATGTAAACACTCACTGTTGTAAACTTCTATTTCAATTTATGATTTAATTTTTGGTGTAAACTTGTAATGAACTTTGTAACATGTGATCATGTACTCTGAAAGATGTATAAGTACTGAAGACAAAGATGAAGGGTCATAGTTGTTCGTCCCTTCCCCTCCTTTTCCCTTGCATAGAATTTTTTCCCTTAGAATTTTTCATTTGTTAGAATGTTTTTCTTTTCCCCACTTAGGACTTTTCTGCTTTTCCCCTTATATAGCTTTCATAGGAAACTTTTTACACTTAGAAATAAACTCTATAATAACTTCTCTAAGTGTCTTTTTCTTCTTGAGACCTCAGACTAGCAAGCATAAGTTAGAGCCCAGCAGTTCCTGCTGAGATCGAACAAAGGCCACATTGCCTAATCCTATGCTGTTTGGCTATAGGTGTTAATCAGCTAAGTCAGCAATCTTTTACCCTCAGAAGTTTTTCCGGACCTTTTAGAAGTTATCATCAGCATTTCAGTACAGGTCAGAGAGCCAGAAAGCCCTGACACCCTCAGACTTTAAAGCCATCACCAGAGTCTTACTCTGTGTCCTGCCACTACCCTCTCTGGACCAGGAAGCTCCGGCATAAAAATAATAAAGAAATCACAAAGTGAGACTACCCTGGAAACAGAAAACCTGGGAAAGATATCAGGAGACATAAACGTAAGCATAACAAACAGTATACAAGACATAGAAGAGAGACTCTCAAGTGCAGAAGATGCCATAGAAAACATTGACACAACTGTCAAAGAAAATGTAAAATGCAAAAAACTCCTAACCCAAACATCCAGGATATTCAGGACACAATGAGAAGACCAAATCTAAGGATAATAGGTATGGAAGAGAGTGAAGATTCCCAACTTAAAGAGCCAGTAAATATCTTCAACAATATTATCCTACTACAAAAGATCCTACTACAAAAGCCTATATTCAACAAATCTGGAAAATCTAGATGAAACGGACAGAAACCAGGTGCCAAAGTTAAATCAGGAGCAGATAAACTATCTAAACAGTTCCATATTCCATAAAGAAATAGCAGCAGTCATTAAAATTCTCCCTACCACTAAAAGCTCAGGACCAGCTGGTTTTAGTGTATAATTCTATCAGACCTTCAAAGAAGACCTAATACCAATTCTCATCTAACTATTCCACAAAAATAGAATCAGAAGGATTTGATGTGTCCTTAGATTTGCTTTGCACCAATTTTATTGAGTATTTTGCATTGATATTCATAAGGGAGATTGATCTTAAGTTCTCTTTCTTTTTTGGTTCTTTGTGTGGTTTAGGTATGACCATAATTGTGGCTTCATTGAATGAATTGGATAGTGTTTCTTCTGTTTCTATTTTGTGAAACAGTTTTTAGAGATTTGGTATTAGGTCTTTTTTGATGGTCTGATAGGACTCTGCACTAAAATTGTCTGGTCCTGTGCTTTTTTTGGTGGGAGACTTTTAATAACTGCTTCTATTTCTTTCAGGGTTATGGAATTGTTTAGATGGTTTATCACGGCCTGATTTAACTTTGGTAACTGGTATTTGTCTAGAAAATTGTCCATTTCATCTAGATTTTCCAATTTTGTTGAGTATAGACTTTTGTACTATGATCTGATGATTTTTTAAACTTCCTCAGTTTCTGTCCACCCTTTTCAGTTCTGATTTTATTAATTGGATACTGTCTCTCTCTGCCCTCTGATTTGTCTGGCTAAGGATTTATCTATCTTGTTGATTTTCTCAAAGAACCAGCTCTTGGTTTTATTGATTCTTTGTATAGTTCTTTTTGTTTCTACTTGGTTGATTTCAGCCCTGAGTTTGATTATTTCCTGCCATCTACTCTTCTTTGTGTGTTTGCTTCCTTTTGTTCTAGAGATTTCAGGTGTGTTGTTAAGCTGCTAGTGTCTGCTATCTCCAATTTCTTTTTGGAGGCACTTAGAGCTATGAGTTTTTCTCTTAGCACTGCTTTCATTGTGTCTCACAAGTTTTAGTATGATGTGTCTTCATTTTCATTAAATTCTAAAAAGTCTTTAATTTCTTTATTTCTTTTCTGACTAAGTTATCACTGAGTAGAGCATTTTTCAGTTTCCACATGTATGTGGGCTTTCCATTGTTTTTATCATTGTTGAAGACCATCCTTAGTCCATGGTGATCTGATAGGATGCATAGGATTATTCTAGTTTTCTTGTATCTGTTGAGGCCTGTTTTGTGACCACTTATATGGTCTATTTTGCAGAAGGGATCATGAGGTACTGAGAAAAAGGTATATTCTTTTAGTTTTGGATGAAATGTTCTATAGATAACTGTTAAATCCATTTGGTTCATAACTTAAATTAATTTTATTGTATCTCTGTTTAGTTTCTGTTTCCATGATCTGTCCATTGCTGAGAGTGGGGTGTCGAAGTCTCCCACTATTATTGTGTAAGGTGCAATGTGTGCTTTGAGCTTTAGTAAGATTTCTTTTATGAAAGTGGGTGCTCTTGCATTTGGCACATCAATGTTCAGAATTGAGAGTTCATCTTGGTTGACTTTTCCTTTGAAGAGTATGAAATGTCCTTCCTTATCCTTTTTGATAGCTTTGAGTTCAAAGTTGATTTTATTCCATATTAGAATGGCTACTCCAGCTTGTTTCTTAGGACCATTTGCTTGAAAAATTATTTTCTAGTCTCACTCTAAGGTAGTGTCGGTCTTTGTCACTGAGGTGTGTTTCCTGTATGCAGTAAAATGTTGGGTCTTGTTTACATATCCACCCAGTTAGTCTATGTCTTCTTATTGGGAAATTGAGTACACTGATGTTAAGAGATAGTAAGGAAAGGAGATTGTTGCTTCCTGTTATTTTTGTTATTAGCAGTGGCATTATGTTTGTGTGGCTATCTTCTTTTGGATTTGTTGGAAGAAGATTACTTTCTTGCTCTTTCTAGGGTATAATTTCCCTCCTTGTATTGGAGTTTCCCTCTATTATTCTTTGTAGTGCTGGGTTTGTGGAAAGATATTTTGTAAATTTGGTTTTGTCATGGAGTATCTTGGTTTCTACATCTATGGTAATTGAAAGTTTTACTGGGTATAGTAGCCTGGACTGGCATTTATGTTCTCTTAGGGTTTGTATGATATCAGTCCAGGATCTTTTGGCTATTATAGTATCTGGCAAGAAGTCTGGTGTAATTCCTATAGGTCTGCCTTTCTATTTTACTTGGTCTTTCTCCCTTACTGCTTTTAATATTCTTTCTTTGTTTTGTGCACTTGGTGTTTTGATTATTATGTGATGGGAGGTATTTCTTTCTGGTATAGTCTACTTGGCATTCTGTAGGTTTCTTGTGTATTTATGGGCACCTCATTCTTTAAGTTAGGAAATTTTCTTCTATAATTTTGTCAAAAATATTTATTGGCCCTTTAAGTAGGGAATCTTCACTCTCATCTATACCTAATTATCCTTAGGTTTGGTCTTCTTATTGTGTCCTGGATTTCCTGGATGTTTTGTGTTAAGAACTTTTTGCATTTTGTGTTTTCTTTGACAGTTGTGTCAATATTTTTTATGGTATCTTCTGCACCTGAGATTCTCTCTTCTATCTCTTGTATTCTGTTGGTGATACTTGCATCTATGCCTCCCGATATCTATCTCCAGGTTTCTATCTCCATGGTAGTCTCCCTTTGTGATTTCTTTATTGTTTCTACTTCCATTTTTATGTCCTGGATGGTTTTGTTCATTTTTTTCACCTGTTTGGTTGTGTTCTCTTGTAATTCTTTAAGGGATTTTTGTGTTTCCTCTTTAAGGGCTTCTATCTCTTTACCTGTGTTCTCCTCAAATTCTTTGAGAGTTTTATTTATGTCCTTCTTAATGTCCTCTATTATCCTCATTAGAAGTGATTTTAAATCTGAATCTTGCTTTCCTGGTGTGATGGGGTATTCAGGACTCTCTATCATGGGAGAACTAGGTTCTGATGATGCCAAGTACCCTGGGTTGCTGATGCTTATTTTCTTGTGCTTGCCTTTCACCATCTGGTTATCTTTAGTGCTACCTGTGCTGTTTCTGACTGGAACCTGTCTTTCCTATTATGTTGGTTGTGTCAGAACTGTTTGAGGTGGTTGTTGCTGCTGGGGTTAGAGCTCCAGGGAACCCCACCTCCTCTGAGATTTTTGGGATTAGGTGTAGAGCTGAAGCCCAAGATCTGCTCAGTGCTTGGGCACAGACTGGAAATGACAGTGTTCTTCTTATATTTGTCACGATCAGAGCAGATAGCAGTTCTTTTCTTCATCCTAGTTTGGTGCCTAGCTTGATGGCCAAAGCTGTTGTATGCCTAGAACTTATAAATATCAGATCAAATCAAATTTAATCCAGGCACTGCAGCACAGAAGGAGAAAGATAGAGACCTGAGCTCCAGTGAATTACACAGGTGGGCCATAGGCACTTGCTTGCTGCTCTGTCATGCAGCATGGATGGAAAAGGTCAATTGGGGCCCATCAGCCATGTGGCTAGCCTACAACAGAGCCACTACAATGTGTGAGTATGTGGTGGTCAGATAGAATAGAAAAAGAAGTAGAGCAATTTGAGCATTATATGGAAAGATAGGGCTGAAGACTGGAGAATGGACAGGTGTAGCCTGTTGTGAGTAGCCAGCCCTATCACGGGGGGGCCGTGGTGCCCTCCCAGCCCAAGTTGTCACTAAGGGCCACATCTGAGAGTCCCATGGGATCATGAGCTCAGGAAAACTATTCCCTTCCATCACCAGCTACAGCACTCAGAAGAACAAGCCCTTCACTTCACTTTGCCCACATAGCAAAGCTGACCTCCATGTCAGGGGTGAGCCAGCCTTGAGTGTGAGAGCATAGAAGAGATGACCTAGCCACTCATTTGATGTGAGGCAGCATGGTGGCTCAATTGGTGCCAAACCCCATTTCCCCTTAGCATCTGTGGCAGTCAGGAGAGCTGACCCCAGCTCTCATGAGAACAAATGAGCTGCCCCTGCCCCCCACCAACAGCAGCATTTAAGAAAATAGGCACTGGACCTCACCCAGGCAGCACAATAGAGTTGGCCCTAGTTGAGAGAGCACAGATGAGACAGGCCCAAGCATGAGAGGTTGGGAGTGATGTCTCTAACATCTCAAGTTAGATTGCATGAGTGTTGGGGTGAAGCCCCACCACCACCATTGCCACATGTGGCAGTTGGGAGAACTGGTCCAGGAACATGAAAACAGGAGAGCTGATCCTACTTTCTGCCCCTAATTGGCCTAGCCAGAACAGTGCTGGTGAGTTCATCCTGGTGGTGGAGATAAAAGAGAGCAGACAGGCTGACTAGCTCAGCTACCACCCAAGCCTACACCTACGAATTTAAATTGGCCCATCCCCAAATCTATGTCATCTGTGAATGCTTGAGAGGCATAAAAGAACCAATACTGCTGTTCCAAAGCTGCAGGGTATCTATGACAGAGGGCAACAGGATAATCTTGAGAAGTCCCGATGAGGATTCAATATTGGTGGTGTCACAGAAACTAGAGATCCTAAACAAGATCAATGAATGACTCGTTATAATGAATATTTGCAAGTGAAACTGTGTAAACAAAGGGGTATACTGAGAGATGCACTGTGACATACTACATCTTCCATGATGAGGTATTTTCTATGTTTTGTTGTTTGTGTTTTATTTGGGGGAGATTCAAGGGCAAAGGGCAGATATAGGGGTACAGGAGAGGAGTGGAACTGGGGTGCATGATGTGAAACTCACAAAGAATTAATAAAATGTTTTAAAAAATAGATCTGCCTGAAGATCCAGCAATGCCACTCTTTTGAATATACCCAAAAGATGCCTCACCATGCCAGAGGGACACATGTTTTACTATGTTCATAGTAACGGTATTTGTTATAGCCAGAAGCTGGAAACAACCCAAATGTTTCATGACAGAAGAATGAATGCAGAAAATATGGTTCATTTACACAATGGAATATTGCTCAGTTATTAAGAAGGAGGACATCATGAGTTTTGCAGGTGAATGGATGGAACTAGAAATAGCATCCTAAGTGAGTTAACTCAGACCCAAAAGGGCATGCATGGTATGTACTCACTAATAAATGGATATTAACAAAAAATAAAAGTACAGAATATCCAAGATACAGTCCACAGAACTCAAAAAGGTTAACAAGCTGAAGGTCCCAAATGAAGACACCTCAGTCCTACTGGGGAGGGAGAAGAAAGCAATCACAAGAAGGGAGGGACCTGGGTGGGGCTAAGAATGGCCAGAGATCAGTGGGAGGGAGAAACCTGATCTGATATTGAGTGAAGGAGAAGGACTAAAGCCCTGAGGGTCAGCAGAAAGAATGGAAATAGGCAACCTAGGGAGGTAGGAGGTTGGGGGGGACCCTCCAGAATGTACCAGAGACCTGGGAGGTGAGGAACTTTGAGGACTCAAAGGGAGGGATCTTAGATGACAGTAGAGAGAAGGAACTTATAGAACGCACCTCCAGCAGAAAGACAAGGCATCAAATGAGGGAGGGAGTTGCCATCCCACAGTCAAAACTCTGATCCATAATTGTTCCTGTTTGAAAGAACTACAGGGATGGAAATGGAGAGGAGCCTGAGGAAAAGAAGCTCCAGAGACAGGCCCAAAGTGGAATCCAGCTCAAGGGGGAGTCCTAAGGCCTGACACTATTACTGAGACTATGGAGCACTCACAAAAAGATCTATCATGACTACCCTCCATAAGACCTAACAAGCAGCTGAAAGAGTCAGTTGCAGATATTTGCACCCAACCAATGGACAAAAGCTGCTAACCCTTGTGGTTGAATTAGGGAAAGGCTGAAAGAAGCTGAATAGGAGGGCAACACTGTAGGAGGACCAGCAGTCTCAATTAACCTGGACCTCGAGATCTCTCAAACACTGGATCACCAAAAAGGAGGATATACCAGCTGATATGAGTTCCCCAACACATATACAGCAAAGGACTGCAGGGTCTGTGTTCAAACAGAGATGATGCACCTGACCCTCAAGAGACTGGAGGCCCCAGGGAATTTAGAGGTCAGGTGGGCTGGGGGTTTGTGGGTAGGAACAGCCTTGTGGAGACAAGGGTATGGATTGGAGATATGGTATATTGAACAGTTGGAGAGTGAAGGTGGGGAAGAAAATAAACTCTGGAGTGTAAATAAATAAATAAATAAATAAGAAAAAGAAGCTATAACTGAATAAAATAGATGACACAATTTACTGAGATATGTAGGAAACAAGATGGAAATCCTAAAATGAACATTTATAGCACTAAGTGCCTATATCAAACATTTGAGAGGTGACAAATACATAAATATGATATATATATATATATATAAAGACTTAGAAAACCTAAATTCAACTCAAAGCTCAACTAAACTCAAAACTAGCAGACAGGAAGTAACAACCAAAATCCTGGCAGAAGCTAATGAAACAGATATAAGCAAACACAAATAAACACATAAAATATTGAATTAGTCCTTTGAAAAGATAAATAAAATTGACAAATCCTCAGCCAAAAATAAGTAAAAGGAGAGAAATAACACACATTAAAATTGGAGACATTAAAACAGATTAAAATGAAGTCCAGACTATCATAAGGACATATCATGAAAATTTATTTTCTACTAAATTGGACAAGTGAAAAAGAAATAAATGAAATAAGCCCATTTACATTAGCCACAAAATAAATACATGACATGGTGGACTGAAGGAGACGCCTCTGTATTCTTGTGCATATGAGGACTTTGTTCCTAGTTCATGGTGTTATTTTAGAGGTTTAGGAAGTGTAGCCTTGCTGGAGGTCATATCATTGGATACATATTTTGACAATATAAAGACCTGTGTCATTCCCAAGCCTGCTCTCTCTGTTTCTCTGCATATTATTATAGATGTGAGCCTTCAGCTTCTGCTCCAGTCATCATGTCTGCTATTGGCTGCCACATTTTCCCACTCTAATGGCCTCTTAATGTTCTGGAACCATAACACAAATAGACAAATAGAGAAATAAAGCCTTCCTTTTATAAGTTTCCTTGGCCATGATGTTGTATCATAATAAAAGAATAGTATCTAATATACAGTTTGTATCAGAATTGTGGGGTGTTTCTATGTCATAACTGCACATGTGTTTTGTTGTTATTGTTTTTGGAATAAAAGGTAATTAATTATCAATTAAAAATCAGTTGAGGAGCTGGAGAGATGGCTCAGCACCTCTTAAAGAATATCCAGGTTCAAAAAAAAAAAAAACCAAAAAGAATATCCAGGTTCAATTCTCAGCATCTACATGGCAGCTTATAACTGTCTATAACTCTGCTGAGGTCCGTTCTCTGGCCCACACTTGGTGCCAAAACTGTTGGAGACCGAGCTGCTGTTCTGGTCAAGGGGTCAGGGTCTCGAAGAATGGGGACAAGGCAGAGGTTCTGGAGTCAAGTCTCAAGTCTCCTTTATTGTTTCTCTTCTATTGGCGCATATTCACTCTTGTTCATTCCTCTTAACCCTATTTACTCATATACCTCTTAACTCTATTGACTGTATATATTTTCCTCTTAACCTTATTACAAGGAAATCCTAGGTATTTATAAGCACACGCAGGAGAACACAGGTGAAAACATTTTACCACGTGCACTATGCAGCTGAGGTCACTAAACAGCAAAACAAGCTATGTGGGATAAACAAGATATTTGTTAGAGTGTGCTCAGCTGTTGTAGGCTGCTAAAAAACCAAGTCTCTATCAGGGTAAATGGTTCCAGATGGCTGCAAAGATGATAGCTGCTTTCTAGCCGCTTTCTGCTTAAAGTCGGCTCCCAACATAACTCCAGTTCTAGAAACTCCAACACCCTCACACAGATGTACATGTAGGCCAAACAGCAAATATACATTTAAAAAAATAAATAAACTATTAAAAAAATAAATCAATTGAACACTGTAAATAGTATTTAATTGGCTCTTCTCATAGAAGTTTGGAAGACAGTAGTGTTAAGAGCTATGTGGACCATGAAAGCCCAGTTCAAGAGTTTTCAGAAAGAAAGAATATTAGCACCTGACAAGAGATTGTTCCTATAAAATTTTGGCAAAAAACGATAAGATTAAAAATGATATTTTCTGTCTTTATCTAATAAATGTAGTTTTGACTAAATTTAAAAAGTAATGATCTGAAAATCATTCATTATGATTTGTCTCAGTAAGGACACTTGGTGTTCCCTCCACAAACTTTGCCTAATTCAATAGCTGGAACCTGGGTAGCATACCTAATAACCTGCATAGTCTGGCTACCACTGGCTTTGCGTCCCAAAACTCTAGGCTTCTTCAAAAATCCTCCATGCTTACAGAAAACTCACAGGCCTTCCTATGCCACATTTAACTCTATACTGCCATGCCTTGCACATCGAGGGTCTGGATGGGTATGTCTTGCCTGATTCTGCCTCAATCCACCCTCGTAAGCTCTGAGATCTACCCCCAAATCACCAGGATTAGACTAGGTTACACAACTTGCATGTAAGCAGAGCTCCCCATGTACATGTGACTTCATTCCATGTAAGCCATATCTGACCTTTACACTAAATTTGGCCCACATACCCTGTGTTCATTCCCAAGCTGATCTATCCAATGACGTTTATATGCCCAGATCTTACTGCAAAACTACAAACAATGTAAAAATTGAAGGTTAGGAATCTTTCTACCCTCTAAACTCACAAGACAATAAAATGTTTATCAAGTTGAATCATACAGGTAAACCCAGGCCACAGAATTTAAAAGAACAGTCATTTAACTCCATCAAAAAATTCAAGGTGATTAAGGAAGATGCAAGAAAACAGACCAATAAAATTAAGGATAAGAAAGTAAGGAAAATAAATGCCAGAGTAGTGCCAAGAACAAACAAACACAAGTCTGATGGATGTGACAAAGACAATACAGAATTTGAAAACTGAATCCAGTGAAGAGACAGAAACATTGAAGAAGACTCAAGGTGAAACAAAAATGGAACTGAAAACCCAATAAAATGGTCATAAAACTCATGGAATTTGTTTTGCAAGTGGAATGAATCTAACAGAATAGAGACTATAAAAAAATTCAAGATAATATAAGATATAGATAAAATAAGCAAATAAAACGAAAAAAAGGTTAAACATAGAGAAGAAATATACAAGAAATGATATATACCATGAAAAGATCAAACCTTCAGATTGTAGTCATAAATGAGAGAGAATAATGCCAGATCAACATCATAAATGAGATTTTTAATAAGCATGTAGAAGAAAACTTTGCCAAATTAAGAAAAAAGTGTCCAAACAGATATAAGAAAAATACAGAAAACCAAAGACAATGGAGCTGGTCAGAATGAGTGGAATATACTTGGGAAGGAATCTAGGTTCCCCGGATAGGGATGGGAGCAGCCCAGGGCCCTTGGTGTGGTGAGTGAGTGCAGTTAGCAATGCGAGCTGGAGCTCAGGGAAAGGGTCCAAAAGGTACAGGCTGATACACACATAAATACATATAAACACACACACACACACACACACACACACACACACACACACACACGGCGTGAAGTTCATGAAATGGAGTAGTAGTTTAAGTACCCCAGATGGAGACAGGGAGGATCAAGAGTTCTTGAAGTGAGAGGATGGGGTTCATAGCACAAGCTGTGGTTTTCAGCGCTAAGACGATGTTCTGTAGGAAGGGAGTAGGGACACCTGTTCCCAGGACAGGTCACCAGGGTGGCTCTGTGTATTTGTTTTTAATTTGTCTGTCCTTGTGTTTCTGTGTTTCTGTTACTGTATTTCTGAGTATTCATTTCATGGGTTTTCACATAACAATGGTGATGCACATATAACATTTATTTTCAGCAGAGAAATGTTGTGTTTCAACACAATCTCTGCAAGAAAAAATAAAACATGATAAACATGATCCTGTTGTACTCATGTTTTAAATTCACTTTTAAATATTATTATACCTTTGGCTAAACTGGACAAAAATGTAAACAAAGGTATATGTGAATGCAATGCATTAATTTTGTAAAGCTAAATTTAGATTTATTTACTTTCAAAAACACGTACCAAAATTCAAATTTATTTAAATTAATAAGAAAAATAACATGGAAAGATTATTATTAATAAATACATTGATCATGCTTTCTCTGCCACAACACATCTCAGATCCTCCCTATATCCCTAACCATCTACCTCTCTCTCTCTCTCTCTCTCTCTCTCTAAAACACACACACACACACACACACACACACACACACACACACACACTCCAAGAAACAAGAATCAAAAACTTTAAAATCAAAAAAAAAAAAATCACAAAGAACCAAAAGAACAAAAAAATACTGAAATCAAGCGGGACAAAACAAAAATCCAGTAATCTTTAACTGAGAAAAAGGACCAGATGAATCTTACAGCCCAAGGTTAATAGAAATAAATATATTAAAACAAAAATTAACATGTTAATACAAATATTAAAGTAAATAATTTATTCTTTTGTATAAGATGACATTCCAAGAGGAACTGGATTGTAATCACTATCGTGAAGAACATTATCTCTTAAAAAATTGATACATGGTACACAATACATTCTTTGTCTTGTCACCTAATATGTGTATATTCCAGTATACTTATTATTGACTGAAGTTTATTGATTAACTTCTTTGTAAACATGAATGGAAATTATTATGCATGTGGATATTTTGTTTCTTTTCCCTTGTAAACTTAAGTGTTATACCATTATAGTTGACTTTGATAACTGGAAAACTTAAAACCATGTTATGATCAGTGATATCTAAGATGCCATCTTCCTTGACTGTATAATACATAAAATGTACCTATGATTGCTGTCCCTGGTTGAGTTGTTGTCCAATTAATTCCCTTTTGTATTAAACAATTGCTAATAAAGTCCCCAAGCATGTTTTGTTTTGCATCTCAAATTTGAGGAGGAGATTTCACAACCTAAAGATTCACCAATATGAAAAAACATATTTAAAGCAAACTTTTACATGATTAGTTAATTTTTCCCACGGATGGAAAAGGATAGCTACTTGTTTGAAAATATTGGACTGCTACTAAGGTGAAATTTTCTTGTATTTATACTTATAAAATATATACAAATAAGGAATTGGAAAATATTTTTCTGGGAATTTCACTTTTGCAATGAAATTCATGAGAGCAGATCAATGCTGTTGAAACAGAGTATGACTGAGCAGTAAATTCAGCCTTGTACTATTTCCAACCCTCTCACTAAATAATGCACCTGCAACATCTGATTTCCACAGTTAAAGAAGCTAATATTTTATTTGAAACAAGTGGCAATAAGAGTACCTTTGGTATCCCCATGCTTAATTTCAATTTGAATCTAATATAAATTATGGTTCTTTCTCAATACTGAACTAAAGTAAAATAAATAAAAAGTTTGGCATTACTTTATGTAAGAAAATATAAGTAAGCTTAGTCAAACTTCACTGACACTGAGTTTGCAAACCACCGTGTACCCTGCTTATATGAATTGTTTCTTGTTTTGTACAGTGATCCTAGCATAGCACAATACAAGAATCAAACTTGGAAAGTGAAATTCAGAAAGAGTAATTTACTTAAACAATTACATTTTTGTATAAATCTGTCTGAGATCCTGAGGGCAACACCAGGGCTAGCAGAGACACTCCACCAATATATCTACTTATCATACTATAACATAATTTACCTAATCATTGAGTTTTTTCTTAGGTCAGTTTAGACACTGCTAATCAAGTTATTTTAGCTTAACACTCTCTACTTTTGAGAAAAGCAGATAAATTTATTCTCCTCCTTAGATGCAACAGCATACTTTTTAAAAAGTCATTTTTATTCTAAAGTTGTATAGTGACTAAATTACAGATATAGCATGTTATTTAGCAAAAATAATAACTAGGAAAAAGAGAAAATCATTTGTTCCAAGATGAGTTAGAAAGAGAAAAACCATGAAAGAGAATGGCAAGTGATTCATGAGTCATTTAGATGAAAATATTTCAAAAGATAAAATTCGGAAGTAAAGGTTCAGCATTGACAAGTGTGATAAACATTTCCAATTATTAATACATCCAACAAATTAGACACTTGGTAAGTCTTTACTTTGCTCACCATTCATTGCAATTGGTAAAGTGATCCAGACCTTATAACACTCAGAGGAAGACTTTGTGTGTGTGTGTGTGTGTGTGTGTGTGTGTGTGTAATTTTAATTAATTATTTTATTTTTGACAGTAAAATATAACTACATCATTTCACTTTCACTTTTCTTTCCCTAAACTTTCTTTGCTCTCTTTCACATTGGCAACCTCTTTTATAACTAATTATTATTATTTGAACTAGCTGGTAAGTGTAGAGAACAAAGCAAAAACTACTAACTCAAAGAGTATGGGGAAATGAGAGGTACAGAGAAAATAGCAAAGGGATAGAAAAATTAGAGGGATTCATTGCAAGAAAAATAAAGATAAACAATGAAATCAAAACCACATATAAAAGAGTACAAGAATTAAGATCAGGGATGTCAGGAATCAAATTAAAAAAAAAAAAAGCAATGACTGTGAGTAAAACCATAAAGATGAGAGAGAAGGAGAGGAAATGAGCAGCTAGCATAGAAAGCTTGTTCCTGCATCTTTAGCTTTGGGAATGATTGCATACTGTGGTGCCTGACAGTGCCTATGTGAATGAACTCTGAGAATAAGGGGAGAATGTTTGATCTTCTGCATATGTATTTTCAATGCCAAATGCATTTGCTGTTGTTTAATCAGTTGAAACGAGCAAATTTCGAAACTGCAAAAAATTGAGGCTTTCATCTTACTCTACACTAGCAATCTTTTATCATCTCAGTTGACTGGAATAAAACTGCAGGACACTGTTTCAGACTTCTCTCCTTAGAACATATTTTATACAGAAAAATGCCCATTTGTTCCACCCCTATTTTCAATTACTGGGAACAGCACAATTTGAGAATCACTAAAACAAACACTGAAACAAATGGGAACAAAAGATGAGAAAAGGTTGGCTAAAGATGTTAAGTAACATAGATCTCCATATGATAGGCAACAGGGAGCTCCTCTCACTAATGCTTAGGTTTTCGAATTATAAATAGAGGGAAGAGTTAGAAGACTAACTGTGTATCAGTGTTGTAATTTCACAATGTATAAATAGGAAAGAGGGCTCTGAGCTTATTTTTTGGAGAGATTTTCACTTGCGGTGTGGCGTACATACTATGGTCAGCAAATGTACAGACACATAATTGACTAAGAAGCTCTTCAATGAGTTCAAAGAGAATCAAAGAAAATATTTTTCCTCATTCAGTTTGTTTGCACTTACAATTTATGTGACTATATACTTCTCCACATGTATTGGTGTGTCTAAGTATGTGCCCATGCATTTACAAATATGTGCCATAACATCTGGATGCTATAAATGCACACATTACTAATCATCTATAAGTTTAGATGTATGTGTGTAATAAGACACAATGGTGCCAAAATTTCTCAGGAATTCTCTTTAGGGACTTTTAAAGCTGACTTTTTAATTTTTTTCTTCTTCTCTCTGTTTACATGGAAAGATTATTAATAATTTCTGCCAAATTTTTAACAAAAAATCTACCCTCTTTGAAATTATCCCTTGAAATTAAGTAGCAACATTAAACATATTGACATAACCAGTATTTAATAAGGATTCACAATTTAAGTGTATTATTTGTTGATCATAAATATATTTAAGAAATGTGCACATTGCTAAATTACTTTCATCATATTAAAACTCTCATGTACATTGTAAACCTCCATTTCAGTTCACAACCTAACCAATACCTTATTGACTTTCTGCCTCTGTGGGTGTTTCATTCTGGAAAGTTTGCATGAATTGTATTTGTGACTATCTCCCCTCAAACATATACTATTTTAGATGATTTATATTTTAACATCCTCCAGTAATTCACTGCTTATTTCTATTTCCAATTTGCTTGCATCTGTAACTGTAGCATAATATAGTTTTTAGCCCACACTCAAGGATATGATTTTGTATGCCACATTATGCTGATTTGTCCTAATAAATATTAGTTTGTTTTAGAATTATAGTATCATAAAATTATGGCACAATATAAGATCTTTTAAGTATATATAAAGAAGTTCCTTTATTTTATCTGCCCAAATGAATCTTCAAGTGCACATGTCTGGACTGGCTACACTCTATTCTGAAAAATAGTATTCAGATAAAAAATGAATCATAAATTTTGGTAACATAAATATAACTCTTATTAATGCAAAATTTACAAACACAGAAGAATGTTTTGATAAACATTGCCATAATTTGTTGTGACTAAATGAAACCTCAATAATTAATAAAACTAATCATTTTTTAATCCTTAAACACAAAATACACATTTCTCCATCACTTGGCAATGATAACAAGTTAACTCATTACATATTTAAAATTAATATTTTTTCAGTTTTCTAAATTGTTAAAGGACCACATCAGACTATATCTTCTTCATGTCTATTTCCTGCTCTGTTTAGTTAGTTGCAATCATCAAATTTTTTACACATACTGATGAGAGGTACAATATGCCAAATAAATTGTGGGAAAGATATCATTTTGGTACCATTCTTAGAT
The DNA here is from genome assembly GCA_030674055.1 of Rhabdomys pumilio. Lineage (NCBI taxonomy): Eukaryota > Metazoa > Chordata > Mammalia > Rodentia > Muridae > Rhabdomys > Rhabdomys pumilio. The sequence goes on along the minus strand of JANHMN010000001.1, from coordinate 195,660,248 downwards.
ATATAAATAAATATATTATCAATAAATCAAAAGCTAATCCTACTAGAAGGTAATGACAAGAATTTAGGCACAGGATGTACATATAGATTTGATTAGTCAGAAATATAATTAGGACACTTGTAAGTGAAGTGAAGGCACTGAGTTTATTTGAGATCCAGACAACATGCTTAGAAGTCAGAATACATACGGGCAACTGTTAACAGCCATTCATGAGAAACAACAAACACTTTGGAACTCATGGAATGTGGTTCACCCATTAGTACAACCAAGATGAATGTCCCTCAAAGAGGCACATCTCTGAGGACTAAGTGTCCTAAGAACCTCATGGTGTTATGGAATTCTGCTCTGCTTGTCGCCTCGCATCCCCATTAATCTAAAAGTTGTATAAAAAGTCTAAAGGGGCTTCCAGCCTTCCCTGGGCAGTGTCTCTGGCATTCACAGTTACAGTGCCTGATCGTTTTTAGGAATTACTGATGGAGCAGATTAATGATTCAATCACAACCCTAGTAAAGAACTTAGAAATATAGATTGTCAGCAATGACCACCATCCTTAGAAGGCATTTGGGAAAATAAATTGTTAGGCAAAATGGATTAAGATAGTTTTGTGAGTGGTTCTGATGTAGAAAACCTTAGTAGCAATTTGAAGTATAGAAAGGTATTAGTCTTAATAGTTAAGCTAGGGTTTTTTTTTTTTTTTAATTAAGGTCAGGGAAGAAAAAGAATTACAGCACTGGCTGACATGATGCTTTTGCTGAAGTTGGGCTAGTGATCACAGTAATGAGTTTCTTGTACACATTTTCCCCAAGCTTCCTGATGTGATTTAAGAAAATTTGCTGATGAGTACATGTTCAGTCTGAGGATTTAAAATAGAAATTACTGATTACTTCTTGTATAAAAGTTTAGATGTATGGTATTTTAAGACTTTCATGATTCCTTTAATGATGAATAACAAAATAATTGATCAGCAAGTTGCTGTCTGCCAGTAAGATAAGCTGGTTGAGAAAATTACCGTGATTGTTCATACTCTGTTCGTCTATAACAAGTTGCTTAATTACAAACATACATGGGATCTTGGGAATTATTTGTTTTTTACCTGTACTATGTAACGTTTTTTTCATGTAAAAGTATTTGGAAACATGCTGGATTTTTTTAATAGTAATTCTCTAAAAGAAAACTAGAATGTAATCACATTATAATTCTATACTTTTTAAAAGATTTTTCTGGGATATAAAAGCTATGGAATTAAAAATAAAGTTCTTGGAGCCTACTCATTAGAGTTTGCTCCATCCACCCATTATATATGTATGTGTATCTGTATGTATGTAAAATGATTGGAGTCTGCTTATTGAAGCTTTGTGAGCAAAGCTGAGGTCCACTAAACACATATGTATGTGTAAGTAAAGTGGTTGAAGTCAACTCGTTGGAGTTTGCTTCATCCACCAAAAGCGTGTATAAGTGTATGTATGAAAACTGGCTTGAGGTTTGCTCCATCCACACAATGTAGGAATGTATATGTCTATCTGTCCTTATATATGTATGTATGTATGTATGTATGTGTGTGTGAAGTTGAAGAAGCTCACTTGTTGAAACCTGTTCATTGGAGCTGGTCTGGCATCATCTGCTCAGTGTGTGTGTGTGTGTGTGTGTGTGTGTGTGTGTGTGTGTGCACACGCGTGCGTGTGCGCGCACACGTAAGAGAGAAAGAGAGAGAGTCTCCCCCCACCCCTGTCAGCTCTACTAGTGCTGACCCCCATCCGCTGCTATTAGCACCAACCCTAATCATCAAAGCCGCACTCTCCTCCTCAGTTAACCTTGTTGTGTTAAAGCTGACCTTCAACAGGTAACAAAACAACATCATGGAGACCAGCGATTTAAAATTTTAGAAAGGAAATAAGAGCCAGAAAAGATGCATGCCATAGGAAGTGAAGTAGAGAAACTATTTCAAATGCAGTTTTCTTTCTATGATTATCAAAGAAGACAAAACACAAAAACAACAAAAACACACACAAAAAAAAAACAACAACAACAAAAAACAAGCAAATATTCTAGCAAAAACTTGAGTCACTACTAACAGAAAAAAAAAATAAAACAACAAAAGTCTGGTTGATGTAGCTGTGTTATTTAGCGCATAGTCCTAAAATTACGGGTATGTACAAGCAAGAAGTTAGGTGGCAATGGAAGTATCTATAAAAGAGCAGTATCGGGCTGGGGAGATGGCTAGGTTAAAAGCACTGAGTGCTCTTCCAGAGGAAGTTCAATTCCCAGCAACCACATGGTGGTTCACAACCATCTGTAATGGGATGCCCTCTTCTGGTGTGTCTGAAAACAGCTACAGTGTACTTATACATGAAATATTTTTTTTTTTAATTAAAGAACAGTATCTTAGTGAGGACTCATACAAATGGGTAAGTAGAGGTGGTTTAAACTATGGTGCACGGGTTATGGCAAACACTGCTTTCTTGTGGATTTGAAACAGAAGTAAAAGCATGAATAATACATAACATGTTTTATTCTATGGATTAGGAAGTGATGGAGACCAAGAACAACTCAGTAGTAACAGAATTCATCCTACTTGGCCTGACTCAGTCTCAAGATACTCAACTCCTGGTCTTTTCACTGCTTTCAGTTTTCTACCTAATAATTCTCCCTGGAAATGTTCTTATCATTTTCACCATTAGATCAGACCCTGGACTCACAGCCCCACTTTACTTCTTTCTGGGAAACTTGGCATTCCTAGATGCCTCCTACTCTTTCATTGTAGCTCCTAGGATGCTTGTGGATTTCTTCTGTGAGAAAAAAGTCATTTCTTACAAAGCCTGCATCACTCAGCTATTCTTTCTGCACTTTCTTGGAGCAGGAGAAATGTTTCTTCTTGTTGTGATGGCCTTTGATCGCTATATCGCTATATGCCGTCCTTTATACTATTCCAATCTCATGAACCCTAGAGTCTGTTATGCATTATTGTTGGCACTGTGGCTCGGGGGCTTTGCTCATTCCATTGTACAAGTGGCTCTTATCCTGAACTTGCCCTTTTGTGGGCCAAACCAGCTGGATAACTTTTTCTGTGATGTTCCACAGGTTGTAAAGCTAGCCTGCACTGATACCTTTGCTGTGGAGCTCCTGATGGTTTCTAACAGTGGTCTACTTTCCCTCTTATGCTTCTTGGGACTTCTGGCCTCCTATGCTGTCATTCTCTACCATGTAAAAGGACATTCTTCTGAGGGAAAGAACAAAGCCATCTCTACATGCACCACCCACATTATAATTGTGTTTCTCATGTTTGGGCCTGCCATTTTTATCTATACTCGCCCCTTCAAAACTCTCCAAGCTGACAAAATTGTTTCTCTTTTCCACACGGTCATCTTTCCTTTGATGAATCCGGTGATCTATACACTTCGCAACCAGGAAGTGAAAACTTCTATGAAGAAGTTGTTAAATCAGTATGTGATATGTTGAGTGGATAAAACAAAGAAAATACAAAGAAAGAGAGAGAATACAGTTTAAATTAATTAAACTATGTAATTACTCACTCATTGAATCAGTTCTTTAGCAAATAGTATATTATGTACTACCAGTTTTCTGATTTTATTTGTTTGTTTGTTTGTTTGTTTGTTTCTTGAGACAGGGTTTCTCTGTGTAGCCCTGGCTGTCCTGGAACTCACTCTGTAGACCAGGCTGGCCTCGAACTCAGAAATCTGCCTGCCTCTGCCTCCCAAGTGCTGTGATTAAAGGCGTGCACCACCACTGCCCGGCTTCTGATTTTATTCTAATCATGTGGATGAGACAGATACAATTCTATGTCTTCCAGGGTTGTATTCAAGTGAATGAAGCCAAGTCAAACTTTTGAACTAGAAAAAATTCACTAAAATCAGTGCTCTGCTATTTTTAGACCTTAGCTTTTGAGTAAGTTTCTTGAGTGGAATTTAAATGAAATCAAGAGTATTTAGGGTAAACAAATAACAATTATGAAAGCAGCATCATAAAAAGCACAGGAACTCAAAGATTTGAAGATTTGGGCAAAATTGAAAAACATAAATGGAATAGAATAGTTACAATATAGTTAAAAAATGTAGAAGCAGCAGAATGTGACCTAGATAAAGATTTTAGAGCATTTTTAGATAGCTTTAATTATTGAAATCTTAAAATGATACAATTACAATATATAAAGATTATCCAGTGTTTTCTATTTTATTTAAGACAAATACTGAAAATTCTGTATAAAAGAATGTATATGATTAATAAAATAAAATAAAATGGAATATAACCTGTTATGTGTTTTTCCCCCCTTGAACACAATAAAGACAGTTTTTGCAGAAGAAAATGGAGTTGTAATATTTACCAGAATATATCATAAAACAGTTTATTTACCTTAAAATTTCATTTTTATTTCTATTATATTATCATAGTAATTATACCATAGTAAGATGAGATTTTTCTCTTATTTGAATAATTACATTGATATTTTGCTAGCAATTATTCTGAGTCTCAAAACAATTTTCAACAGTACAGACATCTTAGCGATAATGATTCTTCCAATTCATGAACAAAGGACAACGTTCCTTTTGTCTAATGTGTGAAATCTAGGAATCAATCCCAGATTATCAGGCTGGATAGTATGTGCCTTCACTTGATAAGAAATATTACCAGCTCATGGACCATAAGGTTTTTCATTCATATTTTATAAATCTCATTCCAGAGTTCTCTCACTCACAGATATTTCATTCTAGTATAAGTAACAGTTATTAAAAATATAATACTAATTCCCAGGGGGAAATAGACATTTATACTACCACTATATAGAACAGTAGAGAATTTTCTTTAAAACTATAGAAAAGAACTTACTATGTCATCCAGAAAACTTAATACCAAACACACATTCATTGGAAGTGAAATTTGGATGCCCCAGTTACTGTTGTCTCATCCTTGTTTGTAGTACTTCTTAAAATGGCAAGAACAAGAAAACAACATAGAAATCCAGAAACAGTGGTAGAAGAAAATGTGGTGTGTGTGTGTGTGCGCGCGCGCGCGCACTTATGTACATATATTCATGAATTTACTCTTACAAATAATATATCATTTGTTCCAGCATCAATAGGACTGAAGTCATTGTTAAGAAAGATAACATAGACTAACACAGACACACAAGGCATGATATAAGTAACATGTGAAATCTGAAAAGTTTTATAATCTAGAAGCTGAGATTAGAGTGCCAGTAACCACATCTAGGAAAGCAGAAATATAGACATGGTAAAGTTTGAGCAAGAGGTATTAGATTTCAGTTACCTATGAAAATAAAGTTTCCTGTTCTAGTATTCAACTAGAAAGCAAGAAATTAAAATGTGATATATTTCTAAAAGCTAGCAGGAAGATCTTCAATGTAATTCCAAAGTGAAAGTAATAAAAATGTAGATATGTTTATTCTGATTTAAACTACAGAATGTACACACACACACATATAAACTTTTTGTACTCTGTAAAATATATTATATTATATTATATTATATTATATTTATTATATTATATGTCAGTTAAAACAGTTTTGAATATTCCAGAGTCAGATATGCAGCACAATTAGTAGACAGATTTCCTGACATACATAATACCCTAGATTAATCTCTAGTATTACAAAGGCTATAATAAAACAAAATAAAAATTTAAATATCTAAGACTGTGGTATGAGAAATATATGAGCAGTATTGTTGGGTTTTAGAAATACATATGAAAACATATCATTTATTTAACACCTCAATTCTTTGTTTTTTGTTAGGAAGGTTATAATTGCCCAAAGCCATGGAGAAATTGCCAATGAGATTAAATACAAAACAAGAGCCTTTTCAAATGATGCTTGTGGAACATCCCTGTAATATTTTGGAGCACTAGAGAGTGAGAAAGACAGAGAGACAGAGAGAAAGGCACAGAGAGAGACAGAGAGAGAGAGAGAGACAGAGAGACAGAGAGACAGAGAGACAGACAGAGAGAGAGAGAGAGAGAGAGAGACAGAGACAGAGACAGAGACAGAGACAGAGACAGAGACAGAGACAGAGAGAGAGAGAGAGGAGCTGAGTCAGAAGAATCCCAGCTAGTTTGAAGCCAGTGGTACTACATTGTCAGACTCTGTCTCAAACCATAAATCATCAGATGAATTCACTTTAAGTCATTATTAGATTTTCAAAGTTTACTTATTTAACTATGTTATTGATTCACAGAGTTATAGTCACCATCTATAATCTTCTTCTTTAAAATGTTTATAATATATTATATTTATTTTATTTATTTTATTATGTTTGTGTGTGAGAGAGGTCAGAGAACAACTATCTAGAGTTCTACCTGGTGGGTCTTTGGGTTCCATCTCAAGTGGTGAGGTTTGGCAGTAAATGCTTTTAGCCACTGAGCCATCTCACTAGCCTATTCTATGCTGGGTTAATGTTGTTAAATCTTTATGAAGTTATTCATAAAAACTGAAATTATAAATTTTTAGATTCATTGATTCCAAAAATCCATTCATCTATTCATGATTGATTTTCTTTTTCATCAATGTCTGCATACATTTATTTAGTGAACAAAATAATAGTTTTCACATGAACATTTTCACATATAAACATCCTTAAACTTCATTTATATTCATTTCTCTGCACCCTCCCCATCTTTCTTTTTAGTAGAAAAAATTTTCATACACTATTCTTATCATGGTATCCAACAGACCACTCCACCCAGCCAACTCTATGTCCTTGCTTTTTCTCCTTCCTTAGAAACAACCAGACAAAGATCCCAAAGAAATCACAAAAATAAAAGAAGAAAAGAAAGAACTACAATCCACATTTTTGATCAAAAGGTTTTATATTTTTCCTTCTGCTTCACTGTAAAAGGATTTATTCCTATATATTAAAAATAATAACTGATCTTCTATGACTTTTCTTGTAATTCTTGCTAAGAGTAAATATGCTATATTTTAGTTTTGGATATTGATTTTACTTAGACAAACATTTAACTATTATATTTATTACAAATCTTCAGGTGTATTAGCTAAAAGAAGCAAAATTAAATTTTATCAAACCTATTATCTCAAGCAGATTGATTTAGTGATTCAGTCACTTCAATTAAAGCTTCCCAAGTGTTAGCATTTTTTCCAGGCTCTGCTAAACAGTTACCTAGCAACAGAGTGGCTGCTATAAAAGAACTGTTTGGTCTCTCTCTCTCTGTCTCTCTTTCTCTGGCCTCCCTCCCTGCCTGCCCGCCTGCCTGCCTGCCTCACTCTTCCCCTTCCTATCCCCTTTCTCTCTTACCTCTCTCTCCATGTGTTCCAGGCTGGGCTCTTCCCTTCCTCTCTCCTCTCTTTCTGTCCTCTGACTCCTTCCTTTCTCTTCCTCTACTCTCTTTTCATCTCATGTCCCAAATAAACTTCATTTTATAATAGACCTATCTTATGGCTGGTACCTTTTAGAGTGGGGGGGAATGCCTCAGTATGGGCCTGCTAAGCACCCCTCCCCACTGTATCATGCTGCTGCATTAGGAAATATCACAAGGGAATGTGTTTTCTAGAGAAATTCACATGAGCTTATGAATTTGTGACTTATGTATAAGTTTCCAATTTCTACTTTTCTTTGAAAAGTCTTCAATCATTTAGCATGTATTTAACTGGAGAGAAGGAAAACAACTTCTCTACTAGAATGAGTAGGTTTAAATATCAGCACTGAGAATAGCCTACAATTATACCTCTTAATAAAATGAAAGTCATTTTACATGTGGCAAAAAAGCAAATGAGTCACACTGTAATTCCTAAATTCCACTTGCCCTCCAGCCTCAAGAATTCACTGTTACAGTCTGAGCTTGAGTTTTTGGAGCAAGACTTTGGATTAATTAGTTAAAAGGATTCATATTTCTTTTGATGAATCCTGTGATCTATGTATATATCACAAACAGGAAGTGAAAACTATGAGGCAGTCGTTAAGTCAGTATGTGGTTTGCTGACTGGACAAAATACGAGAAAACAAAAAATTGGGACTCATCTACCTCAAGATCCAACAGTAGCACTCTTGTGCATACGCCCAAAAGACACTCAATTCTACTACAGGGACACTTGCCTCACTATTCTCGTAGCAGCTTTTTTCATAGTAGCCAGAAACTGGAAACAACCTAGACTTCCGTAAACTAAAGAATGGAAAAAAAAAAAAAAAGAATGTGGTACATTTACACAATAGAGTATTACTCTAGTGTTTTACAAAAAAAGATGGCATCTGGAGCAGCCTACTGCCTGGCATCTGTCCTAGGGGCAGGGCACCTGTAAATAACCAGCCCACGACCTGTGTCCTTTAACTGTGCCAGCTGGAGAAAGTCCCTGCTGCCACTCCTTGTTTGCAGAGCTTCTGCGGCTTGGAATTGCAAATAAACATCATCTCATTTTTTTTAGGAACTTACTCTGGCCTTGAAGGCAGTCCTGAGCCTAGAACTGGACGGGGTGTGCTACTTAATTTTTTTTGTCAACTTGACACTAGCTAGAATCATCTGGGGGAAGGGATGACTCAATTGAGAATATGCCTTCATCAGACTGGCCCGTAGGCATGTCTGATGGTTGATGTAGAAGGGGAATCCATTGTGAGCAGTGCCAATTCTTAGGAAAATGGTCCTGGGTTATACCAAAAGCAAAACATGTGAGTCTTGGAAATAATAAGTGAATATTAGCTATTAAGTAAGGATAATCACATTATAGTTCATAGATGTAGAGAAGTTAGATAAAAAGGAGAAGTCCAGGAGAACATGAATCTCCCTGAGAAGGGAAAATAAAAGAGATTTTGTGGTTGGATTGGGTTCAGGTGGGGATGGGATCAGGGGGCCCCAGGTTAGAGAAGGGGGGATGGAGGGATAGAGTATGTGGAGAGACAACTGGAATAGGTGAACATTTGCAGGGACAATGTTGGAGATATATTGAACTGGACACTTTCTGAGGACGGCTTCTAGTAGTGGTGGAGATGGATCCTGAATTGTCCATTTTCTGAAACCATCCAAAGCTCCCAGTGGTAAGATGGGGACATCAATTCAGCCAGAAAACCTACAACCTATAACCTGTCCTGCCTGTAAGATACTCTAGGACAATGTTGGCTTAGAGACTGTGAGCATGGCAAAGCAATGACTAGTTTAACTTGAGACTCAAGCCACAATTGGGAGCCCATTCCCAACACTGTGTGGATGTCGTAGATCTGGAAGCTGGGTGGCACAGAGACCTAGGATAGATCCAAAATATCTAAATGGGTGGTCTTGTTTAAGATGATTTTTTTCTAGTTTTACCCATTTGCCTACAAGTTTCATGATGCCATCTTTTTTTTTTTTGGTGGATGGAACAGAGCCCCAATAACCACACTTTATTTTTTCTCAGCCTTTTTATACCTTCTTAGACAAAAGTTCTTTATAAAATTACCTCACAGATAAACTGTTACACAAAGGACTTACAGAAGGATGTTGATAGTAAGTTCAAAGCAATGTTTCATCTATAAGCTCATTATAGATTCAAAGCAACAGTTCACATGGCCTTGCTCTATCACGGTGCACAAATGTGGCTTCATCCTTGGACCTGACCTGGAATGCATGTTTTTCCTTCATCACAAATCTGTCCCAAGCCTATTTCTCTTCTTAGTGCATTTATGAAAGCTCATTGTAGTGCTTATTATTCAGCCTTTACTTACTATTCTGTGAGGAGGGAGCACATTCTATTCTTGATTCTAACTTTATTACATCTTTCTGGCAAAACAGCTAAAATCATCTCCTTAAAACTTTCTTCCTAAAATTATTTGAATTGAATAAGGAATTCTATAAAGTCATTAATTCATCAAAACAGCATTAATTCATGAAAGTTCATCTTCATGCTGATCTGTAGGAAATGTGCCCAGTAGTGTGGGCTGCTGCCCAGGCAGCCGCAGGCTGTGGAACAGTGGCAGGAAAGGATGATCAGCAGCGAGAAACAATCCTGTGATGAAGTCTCTGGGGCTGGGCCTCTCCAGAGCGCACCCATCACAGCCTTGCCAAACGGTGGGCCATCTCCAGGAAACTCCCTTGCTTGCCACAGCCTTTCCTAGATGGCTTCTGTCACAGGTGCTCCAGAATGCAGCTGGGAACAAGTGACTTTTACCCCAGCCAGAGTCCCTTTCTCTTCCGGGTCCCATCTTCCCCTCTACTCCCCACTTTCTTCTATCCACTCCCTAAGGTACCTGGGTCACCACAGGCAAGGAACAAACCTAAGATGTTAAGTGTCCCTCAAAAGCCACTGCAGACTTCCTGGATCTGAGCCCTTGCCGTTTTCCAGGAACTAGGGGAGGTTTTGCTATTAGGACACCCACTCCCTCTCCTGGCGCTGCAATGCTGTATTTGCACTAGCACAACTGACTGTAAAGGTTGCTCATATTCACTGAGTTAGCACTACACTGTGAAGTAGTCAAGGGCATAGTGACCTTGTCAAAGAGGAAGCCACCAAAACTCAGTGTGGGTTCACCATTTTCCCAGGAATGGGGGTGCAAAGCAACATCTAAGTTTGAGTCCATTCTGTCTCTGAATCTTGGTTTGCATCCAGCTCAGAAACACTCTATCAGTGGGACACCAACATCCTGTGCAGGTGATTTCACATCACCTAGTTTCAAATGCATCCATAAAAAGGGATTAAGTTCATCTCTCACAAAGCTATGCATGCTGAGGGTTGTTCAGTAACCAGTGGAACACACATAGCATATGCAAGCAGATCTTCTAATAGGGCCTGGGGATGTAGTTCAGGGGAGAGAGCTTGTCTAACATGCAGGAAGCCCTGGATTCAGGGAAGCCCTGACCCTCAGCACTGCATAACCCAGACATGGTGGTGCCTGCTTATAATCCCAGCACTCTGCAGATGGAGCAGAAGGATCAGGAGTTCAAGGAAATCCTTGGCTACATAGCTAGTTTGAATCTACCCTGGGATATAAGTGATTTTATTTCGAAACAAAACTAAACAACAACAACAACAAAAATAGAACAAAAACATCATTTGAGATTTAAGTGGCCTTCCAACTTTTCTTTCTGATATGTATTAATGTTCGATCTTCTGGGTCTCTCTTTGCACACCCTGGCCCGCTGCCTGTGGATCAGGATATAGTCTTCAGCTACTTCACCACCACCGTGACTGCCTACTTTGCTGCCATTCTCCCTCCCATGATGATGATAAGCTAACCCTTTGAAGCTATAAGCAAGCCCCCCAATTCAATATTTTATACAATTTGTCTTGGTCATAGTGTCTCTTCCTAACAGAAGATGAGTGATTAAGGCATGCAGGTCACCTAATACCCTCGGAGTTCATAAATGCAACAGTCATGGCATAGTCTGAAGACCACATTTTGCAGCATGCTCTTCAATTCTGCTCTCACATTTCTTCTGCCCCTTTTCCACAATAATTCCATTTTGAGGTGAACACTCACAGTTAACATAGCACAGATCTAGAGATATAAACATGAATATTTAAAAGACTGTTAAGAAAATAGCCATTCAGAAAAAATAACAATTCCCCACAGAACCTACAACTGACCCAATCATAAGTTTTTGACTAGTAATATAAGTCGAACCATGAATTCCCTCCAATAGATAAGGTCTCAAATTTGGGCAAAAAGTGGTTAGTACTCTCCATAACAGTGGTGCCACTAGTGTGCCAGTGGCCACATATTACCTAACAGCTCAGTATTATACCATAGGAGATCCATGTCATTGTTCAAAGGACAACATTTTTACAGCAATGCCCTACAATTTCTTGCTTTTACATTATTTCTGCCTCCTTTCCACAGTCTTGGTGTGACTCAGGTGTTAAGAACACTGATTTTTTTTTTGCATTAGCCTGAATACCCTTTGATATTGTAAAGCATAGCCAGTTGAAGGTTGACCTATCTATGTTCTATAACCAAAGTAGTGTTTTCACCAATGGTGTCTTACTACTTATAAACTATCTACTACAATGGTCTTGGGAGCTGCTGGGACTCTCTGGCTAACAGTTTGTAGGGAAGTAACTTGAACTGATATTTAAAACATGAATTCTGAAAAAAAAAAAAAAAAAGACCATGAGATTTGAATTATCCATGCATGGAGGATATCTCCACATTCTTTCTATGGTGATCAACTCATGAGCTGGTAAATTTCCATAAGGCTTTTAATACATCTTTAGTTTTGCTTACAATCCTCCCTGCTGCTTGTATCTCCCAAACCCCTTCTAGATCCATGCTTAGAATTTAAAACCCCAGCATTCTCACCCTCATCTTTTATATTACACCCTAATGACCACTTCAATTATGTTTTCAGTTTGATTTTTAAGTAGTAAGTCTCTAGATAGAGTTTCTTATACATTGCTCATTTTGGTTGCCCTTTCTCTTCTGCCTCTCATTTACATCCCTCATCCCCTTCTTTTTAAACACTTATTACTCTGTACCTTTATTATATATATTCTGCTTTCCTCACTCCCTGTATGTATCACCCTTTCAAGTGTATTGGTTTCCACAAATACTCCAAATTAAACACACAAAACAAAATATCCAAAACTAGAATACACACATAAGAGAGAACATGAATGTTAATTTTTCTGTGCTCGAGTTATCTCACTCAGTGAATTTTCCCATTTCCTCCATTTTTCTGCTAATTTAATGATCTTATTTTCTTTGTATATGAGTAGTATTCCACTGGGTACAGGAACCACATTTATCTTATCCATTTGCTTGTCAGTGTTCATCTAAATTCCTTTTATTCTCTAATTATTATAAATAAACCAGCAATAGGCATGAATGTGCAATTATTTCTATAGTAGATTTTATTTACAAAAATGATATATTTTTGTCACATGGCAGTTCTTTTTTTATTTTTTTGAGAAACATTCAAAGTTAGTTTTAAAGGGGTTGTACTCCCAGCAACAGTGAATAAGAATTCTCCATACCCACCCACATCTGTGTTAGCATTTATTGCCATTCACATTTCTTAGGATGGTTATTCTGACTGGGATGAGACAAACTCTTAAAGTAGTTTTATTCTGCACTTCTGTAATGTTTAAGGGTGTTTTAAAACTTTGTTTACTAGATATTTGTATTTTTGAGAATTTTACATTCAGTTCCGTAGTTGAATTTTAGTTGGGTTATTTGTTTCTGGAAACCAAGCACATCTAGGACTTTTTTTACACATATATATCCCATTGGGTGACTGATTGTGTTTATGTTAAAGAAACTGTAGGTAGTAGACATTCTAAGGCATTTATCTTACTGAAATTGAAGGAAGAAAATATTTATTAATATTCATTGAGGACTAACATGCTCTCCTCTCTCTCTCTCTCTCTCTCTCTCTCTCTCTCTCTCTCTCACTCTCTCTCTCTCTCTGTGTGTGTGTGTGTGTGTGATATGTCTGTGGGTCTCTGTATTTGTCCCATCTACTGCAAGAGAAATCTCTTCTAATGATGGTTGAATGAAGCACTGATCTATGTGTATACAGAATGTAGTTAAGAATCCTTTCAATCAAATTTTAGGATCAGTGAGTAGTATTTGGCCTTACCATAGATCTCTGGGCTATCTGGTCTCTGGTTATTGGTCACCCAAACAGTGTCAAAATGAGTTTCCAGCTAATGGAGTAGTAGGCCTTACATCAAATTAGACATGGATTGGTTACTCTCACAAGATTTGTGCTGCTGTTGTCCTAGTATATTTTGCAGGCAGGACAGGTTGTAGATCATAGGTTTTATGGCTGTTTTTGTGTTTGTGTTTCTCTTTTGTCAATCTGCAGAGTACCTTTTTGTGTCATATACACTAGAACATGAGATTGAAGCTCCTATGTACGCACAGTTCAACCATTCAATGTTCAATGCTTGTGTGAGTCTTGTCTTCAAAGACTTGCTGTCAGTTGTGGAGAGCAACCTATTATTCCAACAACAGTCTTGAGTTGTTGAGAAATCCTTCTTTATATTTCATATTCAGAAACTAAAAATAACCCAGATTCCCATAAAGAGGTCAATTGGTAAGTATACAATGAAATACTACTCGATGATATAAATAGCTTAATTCAGTCATATGATTAAGGAACTAAGTATGCCGGATAAAATTAGGTTAGAAAATAGAATGCGTATGATTTTATTTTGGTTGTACAAAACTGCAGTTGGAAACTTAACAATTAGTAAAAAGCACAGGTATTAACAGGTATTAACTGGGAAGGGTAAATGTATAAAGGATTAGAAAGGGTGATTTCAAGGTACAAGTGAGTTGTGAGATAGCCACATAGTCTGTCTTTACTATGATAATCTTTCCATGGCTTTATAAATATATGTAAGTTATAAAATGTGTACACTGAAGTAGAAGTAGCTTAATGTCAAATATATTAACAGCTATATTAAAACCTAAGATATTAAAAAATAATTTTTTAAACTATCATTAATTACATTATTCAAAAATTAAAAATTATTTTCCTCCAAGAACTCTATTAATCATATAAAATTTAGAAGCAAACCTGACCAAATTTATATGCATAAGGGCATCCTATCCATATCAAGATTTTCTTGTGATAATTATATATCATAAAAATAGAATATAATCTGTTTTGTACTCACAACTAAAATACCAATTAAACCAACTGATTTGTGCATCATGGTCAAGTAAAAAACAAGATTGCAGAATATGTATCTTAAGTATTTAGCATCAGATAAATCTATTTTTCAAAACCAGTAATTTTTAAGGTCAGCCTTATATAAATAAGGTTTTCTTTTCTTTTCTAGTCTGAATTGTAGAATGTGAAACAATCAGAATATTCTCAACACATTTCCATGAGAATCCCAAGGAAAATTATTTATATGCTCTGTTCTATGCAAACACAGAGCAGGAAAATTGAACCCATGGGACTCTTCCAGGTCAAAAATTTATGTCAGGCTAATGAAAAGGACTTCAATAGAGTATTTGCATCTAATGCACACCAAGAAAGAATAGAAAAAATATAATCTATGAAAAAATTATTGGTAAGCCATCTGACCTCACTGACTCTCCTTTTTAAGACAATTTGACAATCTCTTCTGACTCCATTGCAGACAGGCTTACTCTGACTGAAGATGAGAAGGACTTGTTCAGTTTCTGAGATTTTCACTAGAAAATTACCATACTGTTATTCTCTCTAGTTATTACTATAATTTCATTATTCAGAGCAACAGTTAATAATACACAGGGAAGCATAGTTAGGTCCTGCCTCAGGATAGTCTTCAAGTTAGCATTCTGTGAAAGTTTTGACATGACAGAGAAATAAAGTCGTATGGGGAGTGAGAAGTGATACTTTTACAAAATATAAGATTAAAATTCAGTACAAACTAATAGAAGGATCTTACTTTACCCCTCAGTCAGTGCAGTGTATTACATTACTTAGTCCAAGTTTCTTTTTTATAAAAACTGAAAATTGACAAACTTTTAGAATTAATACTACATAAATATATTTGTGTACTGGTTATATATAAAATGTTTAATTTTATTATTTTTATAATACTAAAAAGAATAATTTCTGCTATAACTTAATGGCTTAAACAATAGGAAATTGTTCTCCCAATTCTATGGAAGACAGAAGTCTGTAAAATATATTACTATCAGGGCTGAGTTCTTTTTGAAGAATATGGTAGGAATCCTTTCATCTTCCTGTGAGTGTCAGCACTTCTGGACTTGAGTCTTAAATATTCTGATCCCGGCTTTCTCTTCCAAGTGTCTCTTCTAAAGACCACTGTCATTGGAGTTAGGTCTACATAGACAACTTAGAATTCCCTTATGCTCCTAATTCACATAGTAAACCCATTTTGTAGACATGTTTCAGAGATAATGGGATATGTGTAAGCGGCCCAAAAATGGCCATTATCAATCAAATGACTTATTAGAGCTTTGCATAAAATAAAATAATTGTTATAAAACAAATAAATGAGTAAGATGACTTTTTAAAACTGAATAATTTTTAGAAAACTTATCTCTCCTTTCTCTAAGTTTTCAATTCAATTTCTGATGAATTTTTTTTTATGAGAACCCTCTCTGTATTGCAGACTAGAATTCCAAAAACATTCTCACAGAAAACCGCAATAGTTTCCAAATCTTCATTGAAAATTAACTTCTTGAGAGAATTGAGAGCAGGGTGAACACATTGTTTCTGTGTTCCAAGCACATGTAGGACTTTACCACACACGGATATCACAGTGAGTGGCTGATTGTGTTTATGTTAAATAAACTGTAAGCAGTAGACATTTTAAGGCGTTTATCTTACTGAAAGGGAAAGAGAAAAATATTTATTAATATTCATGGAGGACTAACATGCTCAACCTAATTCTTCTTATAAGCAAAGCTATTAGATTATCTTCCTCATACATGTGGATGAACAAATGGAAGAAAAAGTAAATGAACTGTAGGCCTCAGAATCACTAAACTGAGACAAAGCCTACAGAGGTGAGCTGCATGTGGTCCCCGGAATTCCATTGTTTAGGTCTGGGCTCACTGGAGACTGCTGTACCCCAAGAGCATCCTGCTTCCCCATGGAAACCTTTTGGGGTCTCAAAACTAACCAGCTTGGAACCCTGTCCCACCAATCCCTTCCCAGCCCGGCTGGCTTAAAATACAGCCTGTAGAGGTGAGTTACCCACAGACCCCGGAGCCCCATTGTTTAAACTTTGAGCTTGCTCCTTGGTCTAGAGGAGCCTTGAAGGACCCCAAGAGCATACTTATTCTTCATGGAAACCTTTGGGGTCCCCAAGAGTAACCAGCTTGAAACCCTACTCCACCAATCCTTTCCCAGTCAGGTCCATCCAGGACACAGCCTGCCGAGGTGAGTTGCACACTGTCCCCTGAATTCCATTGACTGTCTCTAGTATTGCTTTTTGGTCCTAAAGAGCCTTCTGGGAATGGAATGCAAGAGCTTCTTATTTCCTCTGTAAGCCTGTGGACACCTCAAGAACTTAATAGTTCTAAGTCATCAGGGGAATGCAAATAAAAACAGCTCTGAGATTCCATTTTATACCCATCAGAATGGGTAAGAACAAAGCTCAAGAGATAGCACAAGCTACTGAGGACGTGGAGCAAGGCAAGGACAAGCAAGGACATTCTTGCATTGCTGGTGGAAGTGCAAACTTGTTCAACCTCTTTAGAAATCAATTTGGCAGTTTCTCAGAAAACTCAGATAGGTCTAACTCAAGACCCAAGTATACTATTTCTGGGCATTCATGCCAAAGATGCTCCAACATCCCACAAAGACACTAAGTCAACTATGTTCATAGCATGTTTATTTGTAAGAGCCAGAAACTGGAAACAATCTAGATGTCCCTCAACTGAATAATGGATAAAGAAAATGTACATCTACACAATGAATAGTATTCAGTCCAGGATAGTTGATTCTATTGGTCTTCCTATTGAGTTCCTATTCCTCTTCAGGAGCCACAAGCCCTCCTTTAAGTTTCTCTCTATTTAGTTTGATGCTGGCTATTGCCTTGCTATAAATTTCTTTGATTATGTTTAGGTATTTGCCATGTATCCCTAACTTCTCTAATACCTTTAACATGAAGGAGTGTTGGGTTTTATCAAGTGCTTTTTCAGCATCTAAGGAGATAATCATGCAATTTTTTTCTTTCTGTTTGTTTATACTGTGGATTATGTTGGTAGATTTTCATTATTGTACCATTCCTGGAATAAACCCTACTTGATCTTAATGGATGTTGTCTTGCTGTGTTCTTATCTTTGGTTTGAGAGTATTTTTTGCATCAAAGCTCATAAGAGAAATGTCTGAATTCTCTTCCTTTGTTGAGTCTTTGTGTGGTTTAGTTATCAGAGTGATGGTGGCCTCATCAAATGAGTTTGGCAGTGTTCCTTCTGTTTCTATTTTGTGGAATAGTTTGTGGAGTATTTGTATTAGGTCTTCTTTAAAAGCCTTGTAGAATTCTGCATTAAAACCTTCTGGCCCTGAGATTTTTTCTTGTTAGGAGACTTTTATTGACTTCTATTTCTTTGGGAGTTACAGGGCAATTTAAATAGTTTAAATAGTTGGTAAGTGGTATCTGTCTCAAAAATTGCACAGTTCCTTAAGATTTTCCAATTTTGTAAAGTACAGGATTTTGAAGAAAGACCAAATGATTCTTTGAATTTCCTCAGTGTGAGTTGTTATGTGTCCCTTTTCATTACAGATTTGTTTATTTGGATACTATCTCTCTATTTCTTGGTTAGTTTGGCCAAGGGTTTGTCTATTTTGTTGATTTTCTCAAAGAAGCAGATCTTGGTTTCTTTAGATTCTTTGTATGGTTTTCTTCCTCTCTAGCTGATTTATTTCAGTCCTGGTATTCATTGTTTCCTCCCTTCTAGACCTCTTTGGTTTGTTTGCTTCTTTTTATTTCTAGAGCTGTCAGGTATACGTTTGAATTGCTGAAATGAGAACCTTCTAGTTTCTTTATGAAGGAACTCATTGCTCTGAACTTTCCTCTTAGCACTGCTTTCATTGTGTCCCACAAATTTGAGTATGTTTTTTTTTCATTGAATTCTATAAAGTCTTTAATTTCTTTATTTCCTCTCTGACCCAGAGATGATAGAGTAGACAGTTGCTCAGTTTCCATGAGTGTGTAGGCATTCTGGTGTTACTGTTGTTGTTGAAGCCCAGCTTTAATGCATGGTGGTCTGATAAGATACAAGGTTTTATTTCAATTCTCTTATGTCTGTTGAGACTTGCTTTATGACTGATGAGTAACTTTTAGAGAATGATCCATGGAATGCTGATAAGGTATACTTCTTTGTGTTTGGGTCAAATATTCTATAGATGTCTCTTAGGTCCATTTGATTCATAATGTCTGTTGGTTTTATTATTCTTCCTCTTATTTTTTGTATGGATGACCTGTCAGTTGGTGAGAATGGGGTGTTGAAGACTCCCACTATTAATGTGTCGGGTTCTACATACAACTTAAGCTTTAGCAATGTTTCTCTTACAAATGTTGGTGCCCTTGTGTTTGGGGCATAGATGTTCAGAATTGATGTATCATATTGGTAGATTTTTTTTCTTTGATAATTTTGAAGTGTTCTTCCCTGTCTCTTTTGATCATTTTCAGTTGAAAGTCTATTTTATTAGATATTAAAATGACCACTTGATTCTTGGGTCTGTTTGCTTGAAAAACTTTTTTCCAGCCCTTTACTCTGAGGTAACATCTATCTTTATTGCTCAGGTGTTTTTTTTTTCTATGTAGCAGAATAGAATCCTGTTTCCACATGCATTCTGTTAGCCTGTGTTGTTTTACTGGGGAATTGAATCCATTGCTATTGAGAGATATTAATGACAGTGACTGTTATATCCTGTTATTTTTATGTTGTTGTTGTTGGTGGTGGTGGTGGTGTGTGTGTGTGCATGTGTGCTTTCCTTGTTTTTGTTGGTATGAAATTACTTATTTTCTTTGTTTTCTTGGATGTAGTTATCCTCTTGAGTTGGAGTTTTCCCTCTCATATTCTCTGCTGGATTGAATTTGTGGGTAGATATTGTTTGAATGGGAATTTGCCTTGAAATATCTTATTGCTCAATCTATGGTGATTGAGAGATTTTCTGGGTAGAGTAGAGTGGCACCTTTGGTTTATTTTAGAGGTTACAAGATATCTGACCAGAACCTTCTAACCTGTAGAGTCTCCTTGGTGAAGTCAGGTATAATTCTAATAGGTCTGCCCCCATTTGTTACCTGGCCCTTTTCCTTTGCCACTTTTAATATTCTTTCTTTGTTCTGTATATTTTGTGGTTTTATTATTACATAGCAGGAGGATTTTCTTTTCTGGTCTATTCTAATTGTTGTTCTATAAGCTTCTTATATGTTTATAAACATCCCTTTCTTTAGGTTTGGAAAGTTTTCTTCTAATATGTTTATTGAGAATATTTTCTGGAGCTGAGACTCTTCACCTTCTTCTATTCCTATTATTCTTAGGTTTGGTCTTTACATGGTATCCCAGATTTTCTGGATGTTTTGTCAGGAATGTTTTAGCTTTAACATTCTTTGACTGATGTATTATAGCTTCTATTGTATCTTCTACACATGAGATTGTGTTTTCCATCTCCTATATTTGTTGGTGATTCTTGTTCTTTTCCATACATTTTCTGTGGGGAAAAAAACTTGTGGGGGGAGTCCGGCTGCGGGGACAAAGTCGCAAGGACCAGCGACAGAGACTTGGGCAGGCTTCCTTCACCTCCGGTGGAGGGTCCCACATTCACACAGCCACGGAGGGCTGGCTGGTGGCTGCCTTGGGAAGGTTCAGGGTTCCAAAGGCTGGGAACCTGGCAGCAGGCCCAGGAGACACATGGAGTCTGGGATTTTTCCAAAGCTTTTATTGTTCATGGTGTGGTGAATGGGTGTAGATGGTTTGCGCTCCCCCCCACCCCCCAGAGCCTGGCTTTTATAGGGAGGGGGAAAGAGGAGGGAATAATTTAATTAGCTACGCCCCCCCACACCTTTAGATAACTCAATAATGTTTTAATCTTTAGAGGTGGAGACTTGTAATCACACCCTCTACCTGTGTCCTATATGACTGAAGGGAGCAGGTTGAATGGAGATCAGACCTCCTGTCAGGAGCCTGGGTTCTGGGGGAGTTGCCGAACACGCAACCCAAGAACCAGGATACCCTTCCATAGCCCTGCAGGCACTTTTCCATCTCTAGGATTTCCTCAGTTTGTATTTTCTTTACTGCTTCTATTTCCACTTTCATGTTTTGCACAGTTTTATTTAAATCCCTCATCTGTTTAGTTCTGTTTTTCTACATGTCTTTAATTGATTTATGTGTTTTCTCTTTAAAGAGCTCCATCTGTTTGATATTGTGTGGAATACCAGGATAGTGGATAAGGCTATGTATGATAGTTTTGGCAGAAGTATCATGTAAATAAAGTCAAATCCATTGCAGAAAAGAGTCTACTCCAGTAAGGAGGAAGTGTGGTTCTTTCCACAGAAGACATGGTTCAATGCGTTCAACTTACCATTATGTCACTAGCTGATCATCCCAGAGAATGGTGTCATACCTAGGGCTCAGTGTAGGTCTCATCTGCTGGAAGATCTGGCACTCAGCAGCAGCTGTAGCCAAATCAGACACAGTGAATAGAAGAAGTTCATGTCATTGATTCCACACATAACCCACATCTCCACCATCATGGCGGTTCTGATCAGTCTGCACATTGTGTAATGACAGAGATGGCTGGGGAAAGAGACTGATGGTCCAGAGAACATGACATCTTATCAGGTAATCATTGAGGGCCTCCTCTGTTGAACTCACCCTTTGACGAGCATTTAGCATTTATACATGGGACACAAGCATATTCCCATCCTTTGACCATTTGCCAAGATTTTCCCATACTTGTTCCCCAGATGTGTTTTATACCAATTTTCTAATTATTCACTTCCCAAGTCTCTGGACATCTAGTGAATTCATTGGTAACAGCCCATGAGATAGTGAGCAATTGCACATCTTGCCATTTTCCCTTCCAAACAAAATGTTGCACCATGTGTACTGCCCAAAGTTCTGCCAATTGTGAGTATATCCCTTTACCAGTGCTTTCAGGGATATCCCAGAAACAGGTTATAATCTTGTGTTGTTCCAGAAAGCATTTGTAATGTTGTGTCTGCCCACATAACATGAAGAACCATCAGTAAACTAAGCAATAGTCTTCCTCAGTCAATTGATCAGAGGGCATAACCCTAGGTGTATGCTTGGCATTGTAATGGGACTAGAAACCACAGACATTTGGGCAACTTCTTCATGTAATTCACTTATTCTTTTAAGATCTGCATGGGCCCCATCAAGTATATACAACTTGCATTTGGTAACAGATTCTGCCATGCATGTCCTACTTTATGGCGTGGTGGTTCAGATAAGAGGTCACATGGTAACTTGGTGGTTCATTGTCAAATGTTCAATTTTCACTAAGGTCATATAGCCAATCAACAGAGGTCTCTCATATGGGAAATAGTTGTCTGCAGAAGATGTTAAAGCCTTATTCCAAACTTCCAAATAACTCTTCTGTGATTTAACTATAGAGGCCAGCCAAACAACATTTCTATCTGTCATTGACACCTCAAACACCATCAGATCTGCTGGATCATATGGTCCAAAAGTGGCAAATCAGCCTCCACACCAGCCTGGATTTGATGAACAGCCTTCTCTTGTTCCAGGTCCCAACAAAAACTAGCAGTTTATTTCATGAAATACCTGGTATATGGACCAGGGAAATGAGCCCAAATAAGGAACGTGATGCCTCCAGAATCCAAATAAGACCACTAAATATTATGCTTCTTTCTTGAAGAGGCTAGGTGCAATATCATATCCTTCATGTTAAAAGGTATTTATATGCATGCTCCCCAATACTAGAATCCCAGGTTTCCTAAAAAGTTTCACCAAAGTAGAAGGCCTTGAACTTTGGCTGAATTTTTTTCTCATCTTCCGATATGCATATTTGTTACCAAGTTCAAAACAATTGTTACCTCCAACTCACTTGATCTCATCAGCATATTGTCATCAATATAGTAGACCAATGTGAACTTTTGTAGAAGAGACAGATCATCAAGATCGTATTGAACTAAATATTGATATCATGGGGCAGGAGAGCTAATATATCCTTTAGGTAAAACTGTAAAGGTATGAAGTTGGTGTTGACAACTGACAGTGAATTACTCATGGTGGTCCTATGGACAGGTACCAAGAAAAATGCAGGTGCTAGATGAATAGCTACATAATATGTACCAGAGAATATGTCAATCTGCTGAGGGACACTGGTTCTAGTACAGCAGCTGCAATTGAAGTCACTGCTTTATTCAATTTCCAATATTCAACTCTTTCTCTCTTCAATTTCAATCTTCTGTACTGGACAGATAAGAGAGTTAAAGGGAGCCACCACCCCTGCATCTTTCAATCCTTGATGATGGCACTAATTTCTGTAATTCTTCCAAGTATTAATTCTTGGAATTAATAAATTAATTCCAAGTCTAATGCTTTAGACACACTGTGCTGGTAGAAGCAACTCTAAAGTCTCTCATTTAGCCTTTCATACCATAACCATCCCTATTACACAGGTCAGGGAACCAATGTAGGAATTCTGCCAACTTTTAAGTCTACCTAACCAATACTGTATTCTGAAACTAGAAAAATAACTGCAAAATGAGTTTAGAGACCCACTGGCCCTACTGCAATTTAGTCTTTAGTAAAACTTTCATTAGTTATGTGACCTACATAAAGCCCTCTTTAACAGGAAAGCCTCAGTGTGTTGTTTGTTTGTTTGTTTGTTTGTTTGTTTGTTTGGGGGAGGGTTATTTGTTTGGTTGGTTGGTTTTGGAGTCTCCTAGAATCAACATCAATTCAGAACCAGTATCCATTGTGTCAGTTCTTTCATTTATTTGAAAATGTTTGTGCTTATACAGATCAAACAAAAGTGTAGTAGGTTTCTTATCTATTTCACGCCTGAAAACAACATGATGGGTTAACCAATACCAAAAGTTCACATGCCACCATAAAAATCACTTTGCACTTTCCATTAATCACACTATTTTTCTTATGCTGTGCATTAAGATAACTATGATACCCTTGACTTTACTGATCCGGTGCTGCTATCTGCTCCCTGCTAATCTGTGGCCCAATTAAACCCATTGCATTTAATTCATTTAACTGATCGTCAACTCAGGTCTGTAACCTTTAGATGTTGCACAAACAAAAGGGCAACAACAAAGCTCTTCAAATGTGCTGCTACCCCTCCCACCATTTTTGTCCTAGACAAGTAGTGAAGAGCACGTCTCCTGGGCCTTCCCATTGTGGAAGCTTTTACATTGTGTAGCTACTGTAATATTGCAATTCCCCTGAGCCATAAAATTCCTTCATCACATTAAGACAAGATACATTAGGCATCACCAATTCCTTTTCAGTAGACCATCTTTTGACAAATGCTTTAAACAACCATTCAAATGAATCTTTGACAGTTTTTTTTAACTGTGCAAGCTTCCTTATTAAACATAGAATTTCCATTTAGTATGCCCATATCAATAAACTCAGTTTGATCAGTTTTATACCCCTTCTGCCATTATACCACACCCTTAACATTTCACTTATATTTCCCAAACTTCTGCTTGAATGGATTAGCAAACTCATTACGATCTGTACTAGTGTAGCATACCTCTGTATGGACTGTACTTCCTATCTCTTCTCTAGGAGCCTGTTTAGACTTAAATCTGGTTATAGGTCTAAAGCAGTGGTTTTCAACCTATGGATCATAACCCCTTTGGGGTTCAAAAGACCCTTTCACAGAGGTTGTCCAATACCATCAGAAAACACAGATATTTACATTATAATTCATAACAGTAGCAAAATTACAGTTATGAAGTAGTAACAGAAATATTTTCATAGTTGGGATTACCACAACGTGAGAAAGTACATTAAATGGCGGGCAGCTTTGGGAAGGTTGGGAACCACTGGTCTAGAGTTGGCAGACCTAAGGAACATCAGTGTTGTCTTGCTTAACGGCTCCTTAAGAAAAAGTCAGTGCTGGTTAGCAAACAAGGAAGGATTCGTTTCCTCAAAGGCAGAAAGCACAGTATTGGAGGGGGTTGGAGGCAGGAGTCCATCTTCCAGTGAGGATGAAGAGAGTATTTCCTTGGGTAAGATAAATCCTAGAGGATCTGAGACACCCAGGCACTTAGATTTTAGTTAATTACAGATGTACTCAAGTTGATAATCAAGAAAATATCCATCACAAATCCTTCAGATCAGCAATTTCCTGGTGTTTTAGTTGACAACAGCACCACCTAATGCAAAATCTGAGGAAATGCCATCTTTGCACTTGACTGTAGATGATGCCTCAGACAAGGCCTGATGCCACGTGTCATTATGTATAACAATCCTTATAGTTATCTGCACTTTAAAGAGAGAACATCTTTGTGTTTATTTCGTTAACAGGCCCAGAGAGAATTGGGCTGGAGATCCTGAATAGCAGTTACTGGCTGCAGCACCCCTCCTGGGAGCCTGGCGAATGAGAATGAGAGGTAATCATCACAGATGACTCACAAGAGAAAATGTCATTAATTCAGTTCTCCTGTCTGAATAACACATTTATGTTTATATTTGACTTTGTGAAATTTCTTCTTTTTTGGGAATTTGTCCCACAAAAATTGGCAAATGTAACCTACATAAAAAGAGTTTGAAACTTAGAATAGCACACACTTTATTTCCTGGTGCTTCATGTCCGAGTCAGAAGATGCTCAGGTGCTGAGATAAGGCAGCTGGTCCAGTGGTACAAAAATAAAGGTGTAAAGACCCTAGAGACAGTATTGGTTGTGATTGGTGTCAAACACTAACCCCATCTGGTGTGAACACTCACATGCAGTACCTTTGAGTTCTAAAGCAGTTATTATTCTAAAAGGGAATCCACTGTTGCTTTCTCTCAGGTCTTTGTTTAATCAAAGAGAGACAGACAGACAGAAAAAGAGAGAGGGATAGAAAGAGAGAGAGAGAGATAGAGGCAGAGACAGAGAAGAAAGAGAGAGAAGAAAGAGAGAGAATGAAAACAAATAAGGGGAAACAAGTGAGTGATAGCTCAGCCACAGACACTTAAAACCAAGCCTGGTGTCCTGAGTTTGGTCCCTGAGACCTACATAATAGAAAGAGAGTCATACCAGAATGACATGCATATACACATACACACAATTTAAATTTTTAATGTTTAAAAGTGAAGGCTTTCAGTGTGTGGAGGTGCACAATTTTAAATGCCAGCACACGGTGGGAGTTAGAGGCCGGCAGATCTCTATGAGTTCAGGGCCAACTGGGTCTTCATAGTGAGTTACAGTATATCCAGGGCTACATAGAGAAAGCTTGTCTTAAAAAATGGAGAAAACAACATGGATGGCCACGATCTAGGGTCCTTGCTTATCAGTTATGCATATGGAACAAGTTACAAACAACCAGAAGCCCCACCTTCCCAGACAGTAAAAAGGGTTCACTAATTACAACGTATAACCCAAAGTTGGGGTTGTTATGGGGACAAGTGTGGATGTTAAAAGATAATGAAAATTTCAAGAAGTACTTTCTCATTTCAAATCCAACTAGAAAGATTATTATACCTTCCAGTCTCTTCGTGCATCAGCAAGTACATATGTAAGAGGCATCTGAATTCCAAGAATCTCCATGTAGATTTACAAACACAAAGGACCTGGATTTCACTGTGATTCAAACTTTACTTTAGATGAAATGACTGAGAGGATCATAGGGCCACCTCATGCTAGGCTGGAACCCAGGTCTCCAGGACACTGGCCTGGGTCCAAGGTGAAGGATCTGCCACCCACGGGTCACCTATGTTTTGGAATTCTGCCATTTGCACAGTTCTATACATTTCAGACTTATCAGAGGAAACCTGGAGATGAAGACCTGCATGGAAGAGCAATGACTCCCAAGTTTCCATGCAGCTTCCCTAGTGGGGACAAAGCCTGCAGAAAGGAGTGGTGTGTTG
Source organism: Rhabdomys pumilio (assembly GCA_030674055.1). Taxonomy (NCBI): domain Eukaryota; kingdom Metazoa; phylum Chordata; class Mammalia; order Rodentia; family Muridae; genus Rhabdomys; species Rhabdomys pumilio. The sequence goes on along the minus strand of JANHMN010000001.1, from coordinate 195,633,794 downwards.
GTACATACAGCACGGAGCTTCCTTAGCAAAGGTAGAAAGGGGGCTTGTGTGGTCACCTTAGACTCTGCATGCACATGGCCGACAATGTACAAACAGTACTAGCAGATATCCTTTATTGCAAGTCTCATAAAGTAATCTATCACAGTGTGCTTTCATTGGTTTTTATCATATTTCTTAGACAACGCTAGCCTATTGAAGGAATTCATCCATAATTTTCATATAATAATGTGTGTGCATAGGTAAATGTGGGGTACAGGACACACATGTGTATGCATACACGTTCAGGTCCATCATAGGACAACCTTAGATACCATTCTTCAGGTACCATCCACATTGACTATTTGTTTGAGACAGAGGCTTTCAATGTCTGGCATTCACCAATTAGGTGCATGCAAACATGCACACACACAACAAAGAAATAAAAATAAAAGCTTTTTGAAAAACTAACAAAAGTTCATCCCAGGGCTCATCAGCAGGAGCATCCAGGTGACTTTCCTGGACAGAAACCACTTATTCTGTTCATCACTCCTGCTTTTCTAATTTCTTAGAGTGGCTTCTTTGAGGAATTGGGTGGAGCTCAGACCCAGAAAACACTACATGCTCTCCGAGCCAGTTTTACCTCCTGTGAGCCACACTTATCATTCCACTGCCTGTGCCTGTGCAATCCAGTAGAGTCAGGTCACTGTTCCCATTATCACAAGGCTCGGGGCCACCTCACAGAATTCCTCTTTTTCCCACCTCATGGCTAAATGTGGAAGATTCAGTGATGTTGCTGAAGTGAGATTATAGCTGAGGGACAGTGGAAGGTAAGGATGAGCAATGAAGTCGGTAAGAAATCCGTTCGTGAGCCATGGAGACCTTGGAGCTGTAGTGACAGCCTTTCCTGACAGACAAGTCCCCACTTATCCTTATACTAAAGCTGATCGTTAGTAAAATAAATGCTGCTGAATTAAGATTTTGTTTCTTTCTTTGACAACATTTTTCCAGTTCTTTTAATATTTCTTCTTGTTTAATTGCCAGAAGATCCTACTTAAATGTTTTCCTGTATTAATTATTTCCCAACTGGTTACTGTAAGTGGATTCTCATTAGAGGGAAATTAGTTTGCAGTGTTTTCTGAGAGTGTAATGTGCCATATTAATGTTTTTTATTAACTGTGGCTGATTGGTTTCTGGACTCATTTCATTGCTCCTTTTGCCTTTCTCCAAAGGAAAATTGACTACTGGATTTTCAAAAAACTGCATTCCTAATAAATGAAAGGAGATGTTTTCAGTTCTCTAAGTCAAGATGATTCAATATGAAAATACCAGTGAGCACTTCTGATTCTGAGAAACATTAAGTCTCATCACCTTGCTTGAATAAATAAAATTAAGTTAAGATGAAGATTTGACACCAAGATATTTGTGTTTTCAGAAAGACTTTTCAAAATCAAATGAGTCTAAATCTGTGACACTAGAACCTCCTACAAGAGATTATAAATTGAAAAACAAGAAAAGAGTTCCCAAAATAGGACCCATAAGTGTTTAAGAGGAAAGTAAAGAGTGAGATGCAAAAAGAGCAACTCTGTTCTCTGGTGTTGCCAGTGGCAGAGAAGACAGAGTACACACACACACACACACACACACACACACACACACACACACACACA
>JANHMN010000001.1:195598656-195617985 GCA_030674055.1 Rhabdomys pumilio | reverse complement strand
ACACACACACACACACACACACACACACACACACACACACACACATAAATAAAAATAGTATATACTATTCAACACCTAGGCCTACTTATACTGATATTAATGAGGTTTGTCAGAAATACAAATTTAACTGAGAATCCTGCAAGTCTTTTATTAGATCTGCCAGTACTTGGCTAATATGTGGTTCTATCTGAATAAAATCTTTTGAGTCAGGATGGAGTTAGAACACTCACTCACCTTCAAAAGCAAAATAAGCAATAGGTGTTCAAATATCACTCATATGAAAAATTTTGGCATGCAGGAATGAGATTATCACTAATACGAGCAGAAAAAGGCTAGAAAAATAACTCAGCAGTTAAGAACACTTCTTTCTCTTCCAAAGGATCTGAGCTTGATTTCCAATAACCAAAAAAAAAAGTGCCAGCTCACAACCATCTGTATGCCAGTATGTCAAAATCTGCTGCCCTCTACTGTCCTCATTGGGCAATATATGCATGTAGCAGAAGGTCACCTATAAATTTGGCAAAACGTTTATACAAATGAAATTAATTAATTAAAATCTATTTTAAAAGAGTACAAATACTTCAAAGTACATCAATTCTTTAATGTGATTCTTAGTTGTTGAAATGAGCAGCACAGAATCTCTTTTTGAGATTCTTGCTCATGTTGTAAAACAGAATTTGAGGAGGACAAACTGGCCACATAAAAAGAGCAGAAATCGAAGTGTATTCAGAGCCCTTGTTCCTTATGATGAAGAAGCATAAAATTGACTGCCTCAATAGATGGTTTGGCCTTGGAGACCAAGACAATGCACCAACCTTTAGGTACCACCATGGAGGAAACACTTAGTATTAATTGATTGAACCTTGTAATCAGCTAAGAGATGCTCCACGTAACCTGGAAGTTAGGTTGTGTCTAAGACATAGACAGTGACAGCTAGCTAAGCTTACTGTCACCACTTACCTCTCAGCTCTGTATCCAATATATAAGAAATAATAATACATTGATGTCACTTTGCCTTTCAGTTTTCTTACTGTTATAGAAGTTACAGAAGAACTATTTGTTCTGGCTTTCATTGGTCAACTCTTTGCTCTGTAGCCAGTGTGACCCCACTGCCATTGGCTGCTGTTTATCCTTACAACTAATTATAAGCATCCTGTGGGTATTTATCATTAGCCAAAGGCCAATCGTGGTTTATTGTCAATCTAGCTTGTATAGCTTGTATAGCTAACTAGAGAGCACTTGGAAATGAATCACAAGGATTTATATTTCTTGGACTCTGTCCTTGATTTGATTATTTAAGACACTGGGGTATTACTGAGCACTACCCATGCCACTTGCTCCCGAGGAAGCTGACATACTGACTTTCATATGTCTCAAATAGTGCCTGGGTAGCAGATAGCCTCAGTTTTCCTCCTTTTCTCCCTGCCTAATATCAACTATTGGCCACAAATAATTATAAAATGCCTTGATTTCTCCTGCACACACTCCATGAGACTCTGCTAAAATTCAAATTCCTGGGGCTAAAGGATGGTTCAGAAGCAAATCATACTGCCTGCTCTTGAGAAGGCCTGTGGTCAATTCTCATCACCCTCATCTCAGCACACAGCTGCCTGTAAGTCTGGTTCCAGGGCACATGATCACCACCACCTCCTCCTCCTCTTCCTCCTCCTCCTCCTCCTCCTCCTCCTCCTCCTCCTCCTCCTCCTCCTCCTCCTCCTCCTCCTCCTCCTTCTTCTTCTTCTTCTTCTTCTTCTTCTTCTTCTTCTTCTTCTTCTTCTTCTTCTTCTCCTTCTTCTTCTCCCCACAGGCATCAATGACACATGTGGAAAACAGACATACATACAGACAAAACAACTGTACATATAAAATCCTATTAAAAATTAAATAAATCAAAACTTTTTAAACAGTATCCCTATCTACCTGACCTCTGTGTAGGAGAAACTCATATTTTGCACTATGGGAGATGTTCAGTAGAGATCTCTTCCCAGCAGGTATTCTGATCCCCACAGAAATTGCATCTCTGGTCTTGCAACATGATCAAGAAGTTTTGACAAAGAGCTGTCAGATCTTATTTAGACTTAGTGCTAGTGTTGGTGGAGCCTGTGGTCAATTCTCATCACCCTCATCTCAGCACACATGCTTTTATTAGAGTCTAACTGATTTTCATTTGAAATGGATCCTGCAGCAAGGATGTGAGGCACTGGGACAGAATGAAAAATTAAAACACACACGTGAAAACATTGTCTTCAAGGGCTGCATTTAACTAGTTCTCCTTCCAATCCTTCAAACTGTTTTGGTTTTACTGGAGGTGTAGCCATGGAAGAGGGGGAGAAGGTTCCATTTATAAACTGTATATTTAAGCCTTTGTTCTGTAAGATTGTCTTTTCTTTCTGGCCTTCCCCAATATTGATTCACATGAGCCTTCCAGTTTTTTCCAAGGTATTATTTCCTGACCATTTGACTAATTCTTCAGGTAGGAAATTCCTGGTTGCTTTTGATTTTTTAAGTTGAACTTCTGAGCAGTAGTCTTTGGTGTGGATTAGTATTCAAAGAATATGCTACTGACTCTAATTATTCAATGAAATTACTGATTGTGGTGAGAATAATGGTATAGATAATGGTACCAAGGTAGAATCTATTTTGTGCTTTCTCATGGTTTCTTACATCCAAAAACCTTCAGAACATTTGTTTGACAGGACCCATCTTGTATTACCATGCTGCTAATAAAGTTACAAAATTATTTAGTGTACAGTTTATTGATAAAATAAATAGGTAAATTCTGTCAACTATTTTCCTTAAACATGGATTTGGAATGATAAATTTTTATATACAAGAATTGCTTTTAACTTCAAAACACTAGAATTTGCTATGTTTATGTTTCTACATTTTAAACACTTATTCCAGAATCACCCTAATGAATTCACTGACTTCTCCTTCTCACCCAAAAATCTTTTCATAAGTGAAGGAGCAAAATATTGCATGATTTAACCTCTTATTCTTTGTTGTCTTTAGACTCTAAACTCCTCCATTCAACTGTAGTAAATAGATTTTTGTCCTTTGCATTGAAGAGGCAAGGTACAAGAGGGGAGGACTGAGGCAGATGTAGAGTAACACAAATGTCTAAAGCAGTGCAGTCTTTAATGAAATCTTTTAAAGATAAACTCTCAGGCTGAAACATTTACATAAAAGAAATCTACATTTTATAGAAATAAATGTATCCATGTGAGATGGGTTATATACCTTGCTCATCAAAGAGATCATGTCTTTCATGGAATAGATTTTCTTATTCTAAATGAATTGGTCATCAGAAATAACTGTGTCTATAATGGCAGCCATGACTTGTGCTTCACTTATTAGACAATTATGTTATGTCCGTTCCTTTCTTCTTTTTCTTCTCCTCTTTCTCCTTCTTCTTGTTTTCCTCTTTCTTCTTCTTCTTTCTCTCCTTTTTAATTACAAATCAATGATTCTCAGAGTTAATATTTTAAACAATAAACATGAAATATTTATAATTGAAGCAACTGCATACCTGCTGTTTTTATTGCCAAGAAAGACCATTTTCTTTTATCCTAAGGAAAAGTAGAAGTGAATAAATGATTTACTAATAGAGGCAAAACTCAGAACCAATAAGTTACTGTGTTTCTCATGTTTTTGAGATAAAGTCTTAATTGTAGCCCAGATTTATTTGTCCAAAATGCACAATATTCTTTCTTTGCCCTATAAATATTGGCATTACAGATATAGGCTCTTAGGCCCTGCTCAAAAGATGCTCTTTTCAAAGAATATTTGGAACACTAGAATGGAGAAACAAGAGGGTCAGATATTTTAACTATAGTAGATTTCTGAAACACTGTGAGTTTAAATCTGTGCTATGTTGTGGATTTGATGAAGCACCATTAACTTATAGTAGTTAGGAGTTATGAGATAAGTTACAGACATGGAATGACCTCCAAACAGATTTACTGAATGTGTTTTCTTATCTGCCTTCCAATCAATATTGCTGTGATGGCTAGTTTGGTTGTCAACTTGGCTACATCATAAAATAACTAAAATCAAAAATGGCTGGCCAAACCTGTGAGGGATATTTGCTTACTTAAATCATTTGAAGTGAGAAGATCCCTTTGTAATCTGGATATTTTGATGGGGGAAGACTCAGCTTTAATCCAGACCTTGTAAGGTGGGAAGACCAACATCTAGTCCAGGCCACACCTTCTTCCAGAAGCCTATGTAAGGCCAAAGAAGAAGAAAGCCTCTCTGCTACCACATCCACTCCTTCGTAACAATTAAAGCTGACTTCTTTTGGGTTTCGCATATACTGAAGACCAGCTGAGACATCTAGCTTTGTAGACATAACAACTACTCGATTCTTGGACCTCACATTCATAGGCATCCATCATTGAACTAATTAGTCTATAGCCTATAAGTAATTCTAATAAATCTAATAAATAATATATATGTATTTATTGTTTATAGTAAATAAATAGAGATACATTCTATGAGTTTTGTTACTCTAAAAACTCCTTATACTACTGCTTATGTTGCTTTCAAAGAATGAAGGACAAGTGTTAACACCAAGCTTAAGATATCCAAAGTCCAAAATTATATTCCACCTGCAGTAGGTCAGCTGCGTAAGCCAGGTTTGAGAAAGCAACATTTCTGTGGAAATTCTTCTACTCCTTCCTATGCTTCTCTAGGTCAGACTAATACCCAAAATGTAAGCATCTGTTTACCAAGATTCCAATGAAGAATGGAAATCCCACATAGAAAGTGAGAAAGAGGGACCAGAGAGGCCAGCATAAGCATCAAGGAGAGATTTTGCCTTAATAGAGACATGAGAAGGAGAGAAGAGTGAGGGAGGAAGGCAGGGAAGGAGACAGGAGGAGATGAAAGAAAAAAGGGAGGGTAGGAGAAAAGTGGAGAAAATGGTTCCACAAAAGTTTTCTTTTTTTCTTTCTTTTTGATCAGGTAGCTTCAAATTCTCCTTCAATGTCTAAACACATAAATTTTGGAAAATTGAGTGAGTAAATAATCTTAAAATACATTTGTGTTCACAGTACACAGGAAATCATGCCACATGAGTATGCTTTTCAACAGTGAACTGAGCTCCATAATCAGTCAGTCAGTGAGGTTTTTTTCCTATTCCAAAAAGTATGCAGTGTAATGCCAATATATGTGAAAAGGAACTGGAACTGATCTGAGAAGAAAAAATTATCTATTAGCAAACATAGTCAATACTATACAGCATAACATTTCCCATCTTCCTCATTGGTGTTCTCAAAGTGGTTTATCTTTTCAGCTCCTCTCTTCATGCTAGTACTGAGAAAAACTGCCTGATGAAGTATTGGTAGACAGTCTAAGTGTATGGAACTGCCTTTCTCCTGGAAAAGAACGACAGGCTGTTTAAGGAAGGCACTGTGCTTTAAATAGCCTCACTTCTCTAACACCTCCAGCAGCACCCTGACAGCTGCCATCCAAAAAAAGGGGTTGTTGACTAATTATGTCCAGGAGCTCATACCGAAATAGATACTGGATGCTGTAACGCACATCTTTCATAACTGAAATTTGAACTGGAGTCCACTGGCAGATGAAGGGAAGTGTGGCCAACCTCAAAGTGAAGTGTATTAATCCCTTATAAAGGAAGATTGGCTCAGGTGTGAATGGCTCGGTGACATGGGGTTTAACTGATTTTACTCTTATATCCTATGAAAAGAGGATGCATATGTGTGTGACGTCTGAAAGCAGAGAACCAAGACAATTTATTTCAAATCCTTTCCCAACCACAAGTCTGTAATTTTTTAAATTATTATTTATAAAGTTCATGTTGATTCAGAGAGTAGCTGGGCATGGAAAAATATTCCATGTGTAAGACTTTAAAACATAGCTTTTCACCCTTCCTAATGCTGTGACCCTTTAATACAGTTCTTGTTATGGTGATTTCCAACCATAACATTATTTTGTTGCTATGTCATAACTGTAATTTTGCTACTGTTATGAATCATAATATAAAAATTTGATATGCAGGATATCAGATATGCAACCTCCAAAGAACAACTCAGAGGCTGAAAACTAGTGCTTTAAAGTGAAGGGCAAAAAAAAAAAAAAAAAGTAAAAGAAAAGAAAGGTAAGAAAAGGAAAGGAAATGAAAGCATTTATTTTTCAAGCTGAATTCAGAATTCAAATACTACCCAGGATCAAAACCTTTGAAATAGCCAGAGTAATGTTTTTCTTCATTATTCTTTCTGAAGTCCTGAAACATAAAATAGACATAAAACATAAAATATTTACCTCCCAGAATCAGAACAAAGCATTTTTTCTCTAATTTGTTTACAAAAAACTTAATGTTTAAGGGTGAAGGAGAGACTTCCTTTCAAATCAGAATGATTGGAAGCATGTCTTATGCTGAGAAAAATCATTTGTTTTGGAACTTATCTAACATGAGGCACAAAAGGACAAGTGAATATGTCCCCAGAAAAGTCCCAGTGAAGGTAAATGGTCATGTGACAATCTTTCCTTATCTCTCATTTTGCTTTTAGAAGCTTTCTGTGAGTGGGATTCAGGCAGTGACATGTTTTCTTTTCCTTCTCTTGTAAAAGGCACTTTAAGGCACTTACCTATTGCAGCTTCTGCTCAGCTGTGATACATTCCCAGCTGTCCCCCTGATAGGAACAAGCACATTTCACTTGCATCACTTTCTGTTCAGATCACAATCAAACAAAACTTCAGCTCACTGTTGTTTCTTGTTCCCCTGAATTTCCCTGATTCCCTTTTCTTGTGTGCTGCTGAATGTGGCCCGCGCAATCATCTTGCCGGCAAGAACACACGCAGGCACACCAGGATCCTTCTGCAGCAAGACGTTTATTACGATGATGGAGGAAGACGCCGAACCCCAGAGAGGCACCGCTAATAAACACCCTAAGGCGGCGTGTTCACTTTAGGTTGGCTGCTTGCCCATAACTCCGTGTGATGCCCCAGGTTGGGCAGTGTTTTGGCGCATTTTCACCACTAGCACATGCACAATTTGCTTTGTCTACCCACGAGAGCAGTGGATGCCTGCGCCACTTGTACTGGCAAATGCTGTCACCGGGGCGGCTCTCTACAGCTGAATTCCTAGATTTAAAGTTGCTGCTGTTAAATGTTGTCTTCTCTAGTGTGTACTGTTAGTATTCTGTCTAAACTCTACCTCCACAGTTACCTGGCAATAGCCAGGTATGCTCCTCCCCACAGTTACCTGGCAACAGCCAGGTAGGCCTGGCCCACTATAAAAGGGGCTGCTTGCCCCCTCCTCTCTCTCTTACTTTTAATCTCTTACTCTCTTAATCTCTTACCCTCTTGCCTCTCTGTCCCCTCCCCCACTTCCTCTCTCTCCACATGGTCATGGCTGGCCTCTACTTCTTCCTCTTCTCTCTTCTTCTTCCATCTTCTTCCCCCCTCCACATCTTTGCCCTATCTCCTGAATAACACCCCCCCCCAACCGTGTGGTTTGGAGTGGTCTGTTTGCTTTGGTCAGACGGCTAATAACAACTAACACTGGTGCGTTGGCTGAGATCAAATACTTCTGCCACAGCTGCTGGCTGCTGTAACTGGGCAGGACCGACGCCACATGGACTGCCTCTTGAGACAGTTTCTTTCTTTCTCGAAGCAGAGTACCCCAGGCTGGGCCTGGACAGACTGTTCACTCTCTCAGGAGCAATGGCTCCAAGCTCTAGTCCCTATCATGTCTCCCCCCAGGGGTCAGTCTTTTACATACCACCTGCTAGTGTAGGCCTCTTCCTCTCCTCCTCCTCCTCCTCCTCCTCCTCCTCCTCCTCCTCCTCCTCCTCCTCCTCCTCCTCCGTCATTTTCGGCCAGCTGCAACCACTTAGTTCAGTGGGTTTGCCTAAGGTTCATCTTAAAGACTGCTGGTGTTGTTTACTTATGCTGTTATCTCTTTTGTAAACTTACAAGCTACAAGAAACCCACTCAAATTTACCTTTCATGGACCAAATAGATGTCATCCAGATAAGTACATCAGCCTAAAGTTCCCACTTACTACATATTCCAAAGGGTGGGATCCCTCTGGGTTTCAAATGTACATCTTAGAAAAAAATTTCTTTCCCCCAAATGTTCTTAATCTTATTCCCTACATCTTGTCAAGTCCAGGCACATTCAGAAAAGCTCCAGAGAAGCAACCTCCAGATGCTCCATCTCCCATCACATACATAGCTGCTTCTACTGGGCCTGTTCCTTCTGACCTATCCTCAGATGGGCGCCATAGTCCCTGGACAGCAGGAAACAGCCACCTCTCCTAAGACCAGAAAAACATCTTCCATACCTATTCTTCTAGGTTCTCCCTAGAGACATGTCACCTCCAATGCCAGCAGGAAGTAGCCAGATATCACGACGATGACCCTATTCCTGCTTCACCATCACCTCTTTCTATTTTTTCTTTTTTAATTAAATCAAAATAGAGGAACATTAGTATTCTGTCTAAACTCCACCTCCACAGTTACCTGGCAACAGCCAGGTATGCTTCTCCCCACAGTTACCTGGCAACAGCCAGGTAGCCCTGGTCCACTATAAAAGGGGCTACTTGTCCCCTACTCTCTCTCTTATTCTCTTAATCTCTTACCTTCTTACCCTCTTACTCTTAATCTCTTACCCTCTTGCCTCTAGCTTCTCTGTCTCCTCCCCCCTTCTCTTCCTCTCTCTCCACATGGTCATGGCCGGCCTCTACTTCTTTTCTTCCTCTTCTTCTCTCTTCTTCTTCCATCTTCTTCCCCCCATCTCTGCCCTATCTCCTGAATAAACCTCCTCTGTGTGGTCTGGAGTGGTCTGTTTGCTGCGGTCAGATGTCCGAGCTAACAACCAACGTGTACATTGTTCCTTGTTTCAAAGAGAAATTACTGAGCACTTTGGTTTAATTCTGAGTTTCTGGCTCTTTAATTTCAGTGAGCCACTATGTTGAAGGCAACCTTTAGGAGTAGAACAGTCTTGCACAATATAATGAATTATTCATCCACACACTTTCATAGACCCATTCTTTTGCCCAACACACAAATACTAGCAATTGGCCTCATCTCCTCTCCTTTCTCCATCGGGAAGAAACAAGCAGCAGGAAAGACATGGAAAGAGAAGCAAGTATATTTTGGGGGAGCAGCCGTGAGGATAAGGAACTTTGAGATGGTGCAGTTGGGGACATGGAGACCTAAGAGGCATACTTTCTTTTGCAAAGACTGGAACAAGGTAAAGCTTCAACTTTTACACTCTAGTATAGTCATACTAGTTAATGTAAGAAAATTTTCCACTTCCATGATAGTTAAAAATATGTCATCCTAAATTATCCTTCCAAGTCTGCCTCCCCTTTCCTGCCTCAACTTCTCCTTTACTGCCACCAAGTAAAAGAAGCAGTAAAACCAGGTTTGTGTCATGGGCTGAGATGTGTCCCCTCAAAATTTATATAATTAAATCTATTTTTTTATTTTAGTGAATTGTATTTCCTTTTTTAAAATATTGCTTCCTTTTATTTAATTGTTTTTTACACTCGAGATTTTATTCCCATCCTGGTTGACCCTCTAACTTCCACATTCCATAACTCCTCCCTGCAACCCTGTCTCCATGAAGATGTCCCCACCCCCACACCACCAGATCTCTAAACTCTCTGGGGCCTCCAGTCTCTTGAGGGTAAGGTGCTTATTCTCTGACTGAACCCAGACCAGGCAGTCCTCTTCTGTTTATGTGTTAGGGGCCTAATATCAGCTGGTGTATGCTGCCTAGATGGTGGTTCAGTGTCTGAGAGATCTCAGGGGTTCCTGTTGGTCCTCCTACAGGGTTGCCCTCCTCCTCAGCTTCTTCTAGCTTCTCCCTAATTCAACCACAGGAATCAGCAGCTTCTGTCCATTGGTTGGATGAGAATATCTGTATCTGACTCTTTCAGCTGCTTGTTGGGTCTCTCAGAGGGCAGTCATGATAGGTCCCTTTTTGTGAGTGCTTCATAGCCTCAGTAATAGTGTCAGGCTTTGGGGCCTCCCTGTGAGGTGCATCCCACTTAGGCCCTGTTGCTGGACCTTCTTTTTCTCAGGCTCCTCTCCATTTCCATCCCTGCAGTTCTTTCAGATGTGAACAATCATGGCTCATAATTTTGACTGTGGGAGAAGGGAACATGATCTAGTATTGGGTAGGGGAAAGAACTGAAGCCCTGAGGGCCAGCAGAAAGAATGGAAACAGGCAACCTCATGAGGTAGGAGGCTGGGGGGACCCTTCAGAATGTACAAGAGACCTGGGAGGCAAGAGACACTCAGGACTCAAAGAAAGGGACCTTAGATGAAATGCCCTACAGTGGGAAGAGGGAAATTGTAGAGTCCACCTCCAGCAGAAAGACAGGGCATAAAGTGAGGGATATAATTAAATATTAATGCCAACATTACAATTTGGAAGTGGATCATTTAGAGAGGTGATTAAATTAAAAGGAGGAATAAAGAAGAACATTGGTTCCTCAAAGGGCCCTCCTCTATGGCCTCTTGCCATTCTTATCCCCCAAAAATGTTTTGGAAAATTGGGTAGGTAAGTAAACTTAATTAATCAATCAGAACAACTCATTTTTATTAAAAAATAATGGAAGAAATAACAATAACGTCACAGAGACTACAGGACCAGTGTCACAGCTGAGCAGAAGCTGTAATAGTAAGTGCCTTAAAGTGCCTTTTACAAGAGAAGGAAAAGAAAACATGTCACTGTCTCATTCTCACTCACAGAATGCTACTAAAAGCAAAATGAGAGAGAAAGGAAAGATTATCACGTGTCCATTTCATTTATCTTCACTGGGAATTTTCTTGGGACAAATTCATTTGTCCTTTTGTGTGGATGCCTCATATGTTAGATGAGTCCCAAAGTCGTGATTTTCTCAGGATGAGACATGCTTTCAATCATTCTGATTTGAAAGGAAGTCTCCCCTTCACCCTTAGACAGTTTCTGGTAAACAAATTAGAAAAGGAATGCTTTGATCTGATCATTTGATGTAAATGTCTTATGTCTATTTTATACTGTAGGTCTTCAGAAGAATAAATAAAACAAAGCATTGCTTTGGTTATTTCAAAGGTTTTGAGCCTGGATAGTGTTTGAATTGAGGATCCAGCTTGAATCAAGGCTTTTCTTTTCTTTAATCTCTCCCTCCTTTTCAAGTCTTAGCCACGGAGTACTTCTTGTTCAGGAACAGCTACCCTTTGACTGAACATGAACTTCAACAATACCAAAAGATCAGAGGCTTTTGGTCAGAAAGGGATTTGAAATAAATTGTCTTGGTTCTCTGGTTTCAGACATCACACACATGTGTGTTCTCTTTTCATAGGATGTAAGAATAAAATCAATTAAACCCCATGTCACAGACCTACTTACACCTCATCCAATCTTCCTTTATAAGGGATTAATACACTTCACTCTGAGGTTGATCACACTTTCCTTCATTTGCCAGTGGACTTTAGTTCAAGTTCCAGTTGTGGAAGGTGTGTATCTGTTTTGGTATGAGCTCCTGGACATAATTAGTCAACAAACCCTTTTTTGGATGGCAGCTGTCAGGGTGCTGCTGGAGGTGTTCTGAGACGTGCAAGAGTATTTAAAGTACAGTGCCTTCCTTCAAACAGCCTGTTGTTCTTTTCCAGGAGAAAGGTGGTTCCATGCACTTAGTCTGCAATAAGGCTTTAAAGTTTCACCCAAACCTCATTAGATTCCTCTCGGTACTATTATGAAGACAGATGCTGAAAACATATAGAAAATGTCATGCTATATAGTATTGGCAATGTTTCTTAATAGATAACCTTTTCTTCTCAGATTAGTTCAAGCTCTCTAGACAGATCCTTGCATTACACTAAATACTTTCTGGAAGTGAAAAACAAAAACCAAGATAACCAACCAAACAACAACAAAAAAGACCACTTGCTGATCAATCCCATGATCAATCAGCTGAATTCAATGTTGAAAGGCATAAGTCATATGGCACGGTGTCCTATGTATTATGTAGTGCTTAGTGGACACAAACTCATCTTAAAATTATTTACCCACTCAATTTTCCAAAATTTATAGGGTTAGAAATTCAAAGAGAATTTGGAGTTACATGAGAAAAACAAAACACAACAAAACAATCTCTTGTGGGGCCAGTTTTCTCCTTTCTTCCCCTTCCCTCCAGTTCCCTGTATTCCTCTTTCCTCCTCTCCTTTCCTGCTTCCTCCCTGACCCTTTTCTCCTTCTCCTCTCTCTATTAGGGCAGAACTCTCCTTTCTCATTCTGGTCTCAATGGTCCCTCTTTCTCATTTTCTATGAATGTGGTATTTCCATTCTGCACTAAGATCTTGGTGAATATTTTTACATTTTGGACATTATTCTGACTAGAAGCAGCATGGTGGTGGGAGAATTTCCACAGACACTTTACTTTCTCAGACATTGCTTGCACAGTTGACCCGCTGCAGGGAGAATATACCCTTGGACTCTTGGATAGCCTGAGCTTGGTATTAACATTGGACCTTTATTCCTTAAAAGTGACTTGAGCAATGTTTGTTAAAACATATTTTTAAAAAAGACACTTTCAGTGACTGTGTTTGGGATTCCTTCCATGTCTGTAAGTGACCTCCTAACTCTCTTACTGAGTAACCAATGATGTTTCCTCACAAACCTATAGCTCAGCCCAGACGCAAGCTCACAATGTTTCAGAAATCTACAATAAGAGAATATCTGACCTCATGCTTCTCTATTCCAGTGTCACAGATATGTGAAAAGAACATCTTTTGAGTAGCCCAGTGGCCTACATCTGCCATGTCTGTGCTTCGAAGGCTGAAGTAAGGGTATTGTGCATTTCAGACAAACAAATCTGGGCTACAATGTAAGAGTCCCTAGGGAACAAATGCAGCAAGTACACACTTATGTTACTAATATTCACTCTGAGAATCATTGATCTGTCAGAACAACAACAAAAAAATCCACAAGAGGATTGTCTGATACATGTACAAGTCGTAGAGGCCATTGTGAAAATAGTTTCCAAAATTCATTTTGAATGAAAGAATCTATTCATTAAGCAACATGATACCTTTGATGTTGAAGACAATTTTAAAGGAGGTTTTATAACCCATCTCACAAGGACACATTGATGCCTGTAAAATGAAGATTTTTTTTATGTAAATGTTTCAGCCTGAGAGTTTATCTTTTAAAGATTCCCTTAAGGACTTCGGTGCTTTAGATACCTGTGTTACTCTGCATCTGCCTCAGTCCTTTCCTCTCGTAACTTGCCTCTTCAATGCAAAGGACAAATGTCTATTTACTACAGTTGAAGGTGGAGTTCAGGGCCTAAGGACGGCGAAGAGTGAGTAAGAGGTAAAGCAGTGCACTTTAAAAAAAGATGATGTAAGTCATGCAATATTTTGCTCCTGCACTGTTGAAAAGTTTTTGGGGGAGAAGGAAAGTAGAATAGAGAATACAGACGATTCATCTGGGTGATGCTGGAATAATTGTTAAACAATGTTGATATGTAAAAAGAGTGAATTCTCTTGTTTTGAAGCTAAAAGCAACTCCTATATAGAAAAATTTATTATTACAGAGACATGTTTAAAAAAACTATTTTATGACAGAATTTATCCACTTACTTATCAATAAAATGTACACTAAAACTATTTTTTTTTTTTTTAGTTTACTAGAAACCTAATAGAAACCTAATAGAACTAGGTTTAAGGTTGGTCCTGGCAAGTGTTATCAAGAGGTTTGGATGCAAGAAAACATGTGAAGTCGCAAAATGGATTCTAACTCATTACCATTATTCATACCATTTTCATCACCACAATCAGTAAATTACATTGAACACTTAGAGTCAGGTACTAATTCCTTGTAATATTTCTCCATGCCAAAGACCACTGTGGAAAAGTTCAACTCAAAAAATCAAAAAATTCAAACTTAAAAAGTGTGTCATCCTTGTACCGGGAGCCATGCTAATCTGTGTGTGGTTCCAATTTTACTATATATGCTGCCAAAGCGAGGTCAGAGACCCCTATAGAAAAGTTAGTAGAAAAATTGTAGGAGCTGAAGAGGAGGGCAACCCCATAATAAGTATCAAGTAACCAATAGTATCAAATAACTGAGACCCCTGGGATCTCCCAGAGACTAAGCCACTAACCAAAGAGCATGCATGGGCTGCTCCATGGCCCCCTGCACATATGTAGCAGAGGACTGCCTTGTCTGACCTCAGTGGGAGAGGATCCACTTAATCCTGTAGAGACTTGATGCTCCCCCAGGAAGGGGAATGTGTGGAGGTGTGAGGTGGGGGTGGGGGAGCATCCTCTCTGAGACAAAGGGGAGGAGTAAGGGGGTGAAGAACTCTTGGACTGGTGACTGAGAAGGAGGCAACATTTGGAATGCAAATAAATAAAACAATTTAAAATAATAATAAAAAAGAAAAAATCAAAATCAACCAGGAATTTCCTACCTGAAGAATTAGTCAAATGGTCAGGGAAGAAGGCTTTGGAAGAAACTGGAATGCTTATGTGAATAAATGTCGAGAAGGGCCAGGAAGGAAAGACAGTCTTTCAGAGCAAGAACTTAAATAGCCAGTTTGCAAATGGCTCCTTCTGCTCCCTCCTCCATGGCTACACCTCCAGTAAGACCAAGACAGTCTGAAGGATTAGAAGAAGAACTAGTTAAATGCAGCCCTTGAAGACAATGTTTCCACATGTGTATTTTAATTTTTCATTCTGTCCCAGTGCCTCATATCCTTGCTGCAGGATCCATTTCAAATGAAAATCAGTTAGACTCCAATAAAAGCATGCTCCACCAACACTAGCACTAAGTCTAAATAAGATCTGACAGCTCTTTGTCAAAACTTCTTAATCATGTCTTTGCAAGACCAGAGATGCAATTTCTGTGGGGATTAGAATACCTGCTAGGAAGAGATCTCTACTGAATATCTCCCATAGTGCAAAATATGAGTTTCTCCCACACAGAGGTCAGGTGGGTAGGAATACCATTTTAAAAGTTTTTGATTCATTTAATTTTTAATATGATTTTACATGTATAGGTGGCTTGTGTGCATGTATGTCTGTATACCAAAGGTATGCTTGGTGCTCATGAATTCCAGAGGAAGGAGTCAGGGACCATGGAACCAGAGTTAAACACAGTTGTGTGCTGAGATATGGGTACTGAGTATTGATCAAAGGCCTTCTCCAAGAGCAGGTGGGGCACTTAAGCATTGAGTCATCCCTTTAGTCCCAAGAATGCTCATTTTAGCAGAGTCCCATGGAGCATGTGCAGCAGAAATCAAGCCATTTTATAATTATTTGTGGCCAATAGGTATTACTAGGCAGAGAGGAAGGGAGAAAAACTGTAGCTATTTACTACCCAGGCACTATTTGAGACATATGAATGTCAGTATGTCAGCTTCCTTGGGGACAAGTGGCATGGGTAGTGCTCAGTAACACTCTAGTGTCTTAAATAATCAAAGCAAGGACAGAGTTCAGGAAATACAAATCAGTGTGACTCATTTCCAAGTGCTAACATATACAAGCTAGATTGACAATAAGCCACAATTGGCCTTTGACTAATGATAGATACCCACAGGATGCTTATAATTTGTTGAGAAGATAAGTGGGAGCTGATGGCAGTGGGATCACACTGGCCACAGAGCCGAGAGTTGACCAATGAAACCCAGAACAAATAGTTCTTCTGTAACTTCTATAACAGTAAGAAAACTGAAAGGCAAAGTGACATCAATGTATTATTATTTCTTATATATTGGATACAGAGCTGAGAGGTAAGTGGTGACAGTAAGCTTAGCTAGCTGTCACTGTCTATGTCTTAGACACATCCTAACTTCCAGGTTACGTGGAGCATCTCTTAGCTGATTACAAGGTTCAATCAATTAATACTAAGTGTTTCCTCCATGGTGGCACCTAAAAGTTGGTGCATTGTCTTGGTCTCCAAGACCAAATCCTCTATTGAGGCAGTCAATTTTATGCTTCTTCAGTAAGTCATAAGGAACAAGGGCTCTGGATATCCTTGGGTTTCTGCTCTTCTTATGTGGCCAGTTTGTCCTCCTCAAATTCTTTTTTTTCAACAAGAGCAAAAATCTGTGAAGAAATTCTGGGCCCCTGGTTCTAACAACTGAGAATCACATTAAATAGATGATATGTTTTGAAGTATTTCAACCACTTTACAGTAACCTTTAATCAATTTTTATTTGTACAAATGTTTTGCCCGAGTTTATTTATTTTTGTTTTTTTGTTTTTGTTTTGTTTTGTTGTTATTGGATATTTTATTTACATTTCAGATGCCAATCCCTTTCCCCATTTCCCTTCCCCAGAAAACCCCTATCCCATGCTCCCTCCCTTTTCCATTTGGCTTTTATACAATTTTTTTTAAATGTTAATCAAGGGCTTTGTAAGTATGGTAATGCTCAATCAGAAGTGTAACCTAATACCCAACCTAGCTATGTAAACTATCTTTGACTAGTGGAGACGCGTGAACTTCTGCCTCCATGCCCCCTCTCTCTTTCTCCCTCTTTTTCTCTCTCATTACCGAGCTTCTCATCTACTTCATCTTCTCCTCTCCTTACTCCATCTTTTCCTGTTGGTGCTGCTTTCCCCTTAGCTCCTCCTACATATTACCCTTCCTGTTAAAATAAAGCTTTTCTCTCAGAATAAAATTAGATCATAATTATTCCTATTTGTACCAGTGAGGTACAAGATAGTCTTAATACCCAGTCCATCCTTTTGTTGACTAGCCAGAACTTCTGCCGTCTCTCTTGACTAGAACACTTAATTTTAAACCTGGCTTTTTCTTGGCTTTAGAATGAATGTCAGCTGAGAACCCTCCACTTAGATCTTTTCTCTCAAGGTAAATAGCCTGTATTAGCTATGAGTCTATAGGTCTTCAGTACTGTCAGAAATCCAGATTGACTAAATTAACTGAATATATGGGAAGCACTAAGCATAGCTTCTAAAAATTAGCCAATTTATAGAGACCGCTGAACACCTGGACAACCCCTATACTACCGAATGTTGGAGCATCAAATTTTCAGCCTTCTGGCCCAAACTCATCTGACAGACTTTAGTGCTGCAGAATTATTAAGGGCTGGTTACTCTGTCTAGGCAGATATAATCAGTCGACTATTCTGCAAGTGTGTCCTTTTCTGGACAGTAATTTGTCTGTAGATGGAGAGAGGCAATTCTTGCCTGGTGGCTGTCTCACCACAACTGGAGTAACTCCAAGAATGCTCAATTTCTTCTTAGAATCCAAGACAGGAAGCTGTCAGGAGCAGACAGGTCTCTAATCAAAATGAACATTAATACAGAAATATTTGTGACGTCAATTCTATGGATTTCTGACGTTTTGAAATCCAACTATCCATGTAAAGTAACCTGGACTGTTGTCTGTTATCTCCTCTCAGCTATTTCTAAATAAAATATAGAAAACACCCTAACAATAAACTCAAAGTCATGAATTTGCTATAGTCCCTTAACTCACAGGCTAATCATCCCAAGTCAGTTAAAAAAGTTAAAGAAGGACTGGGTCTAAGCCTTGTATTTCAAAATGTGTTATACAGGCACAATGCCCATGAGAGTATCTATATTCATTTCACTTTCATATCGATAAGAAGCTTATACCAATGAAAACCTTAAATTTGAAATCCAAGTTAATTTTGTACCATTTAAGAAATTATAACTTCATCTTGATACTAAATTATACAGATTTCTACCAATAGGTTATGGCTATGCCATAAATCCTAGCTAATTTTCCCTGTTCCAACATAATCACTACTTTTGCCAGAGTTTATAGATACGCTACTTACTTGCATTGCCCAACAAGGCCAGTAGAGGGCAATGGATTCTGATATACTGGAATTATGAATGGTTGTGAACTGGCTTTTTTGGTTATTGGAAATCAAGCACATGTTTTTTGGAAGAGCAGGCAGGGTTTTTAATTGCTGAGTCATCTCTCCAGCCCTTTTCTGCTCATTTTAATAGTAGTCTCATTCTACATACCAAGTTTTTACTGCCAAAACTTCTTCTATGAGTGATATTTGAATGGCTACTGTTTATTTTGCTGTTGTTGCCAGGAGTCCTAATTACTTTTGACTCAAAAGATTTAAACCAGATAGAACCAAGCAATAGCCAAGTACTGGCAGATCTAGTAAATGAATTGCAGGATTTCAGCTAAATTTGTATTTCTCACAAACCCAATGTAATATCAGTATAAATGTGGCCTAGATGTTGAATAGGATATACTATTTTTCTTTATACTAATTTCAAAAATATTTTTATTTTATATTCATGTGTGTTTTGTCTGTATTATGTATATTTGTGCACAACTTGCCTGCCTGGTACCCACATAGGCCACAAAAGGTGTTAGATTTGATGCAATTGGACTTACAGACATGTGCATATTGTTTGTGGTCGCTTGGGATTAAACCCAGGTCCTCTGATAGAGCAGCATAAAATCTAGGCTCTGAACCATCCCTCTAGACCTAATATTAACTTTTAAAGCTAGGTATTTCCTATTGCATAACCAGTGCATACTAAAGTTAAAAGTTAGATATAGTTTATCTGAAATTAAAAGTAAACTGAGAATTCTCTAAATAGAGAATTTTTTTTTTCTAAATCTACCAAGTCCTCAAACTTGTTTCCTGAATTTGATGCCTTGTTTGAAAACAGCTGTGGGCCTGTGTACACACATGAATTTATGCAAATCTACACAATATATACACGCAACATACAATTTGTTGTTTTACCCACTAAAAGGGAATAAAACTCCTAATGTGTGGATTTATTGTTCTGATGTGCAGAGAACACTTTTCCTGGTCTACAGATCTTATGTGTGTTGAGGTGGCGGAGAATAGATTCTGATCTCTGCTGTGTACTAACAGCAGCTTTTGAGATAAACCGTACCAACTAGATAGGTTTAAAGTAGTGTTGACTATTTGGGACAGGATAAAGAATTATAAATGAGCTTCAAGAAGATTGTTTCAGTTTTTCTGCACAGCTGACTGGAAAGAGCCACCATGGAGGATAACAGCACTAAGCAGGTCTAAGTGGCACTCTACATTTCTAACTTGGGAGTGTCGTGACAAAAGATACATAAACAGAGACAAGAGGATGTCAAAGAAGTTATGACTAGGTAAAACTTGTGGATGGGTCAGGTTGTGGATGTGAGGGAAATGGGAATATTATCCTCTTGCCACCTCTTATACATAGCTTGGAACTGTGGATTCAATATTTAGCATTCAGGTTGTTTTCCTTGGTCCTATTAGTTACCAGAATTTGGGTTTAGCTGACCCATTTGTGTGTGTGTGTGTGTGTGTGTGTGTGTGTGTGTGTGTGTGTGTGT
>JANHMN010000001.1:195552850-195598646 GCA_030674055.1 Rhabdomys pumilio | reverse complement strand
GTGTGTGTGTGTGTGTGTGTGTGTGTGTGTGTGTGTGTGTGTGTGTGCTAGTTTGGATCTTACCATACTGTAGAACTTTATATAATGCGGAGATATGACCTGATTTTCAAAACCATTGACTTTAAAAGACAATACTGAAACATAACTTAGTTAGGTGTGGCTGATCTGGCAGGATACCTGGTCACCACACAATGTATCCTGTATTAAGCTGAACACACATAGAGTACAGCTTTTATCCATTAATTAAATTTAATCATATCCCATTAAAAAAAACAAACGCTTCCTGGCTTCCATTCAAATATACAAAACTGTTCTAAAGGGAAGTGGGAGAAATAAGGTGATGGTGCATAAGCCAAAGACGAGCGCGCACGCGCGCACCCCCTACACACACACACACACACACACACACACACACACACACACACACTTAAAAGACTTAAAAGACGATCCTGAAGAAAGGCGATCATAAGACCAGAAAGAACCAAGGGTAAAGTGCTATGTGACCTGTTCTAAAACTTACTTCTCTCCCTTCAAAATTAGGAGAACGAAAAAGGGAAACTGAGTCCCTGAGAGGCTCAAAGATAGCAGGCAAGGGCAACCTTGCCTTATGTCATTTTACCAACTATAGTCCTGAACCTTCACCTTTCAAGGGGTCATCCTAATTTTCAGAGCTCTTGTGCAATTCTTATGCAGTAATTTATGTGGCACCTTGCTTTGTGTCAGAAGAAACAGTTCTTGCAGATTTCCTCTGATCAGTGGCCCCACCAACCTGCCCACTCTTCCCAGAGGGATCCACTACAACTGAGGACTGAGTGCCCCTTGTTTACCGGGCGCCAGAGAAATTCCTGCTCTGGTTGGACCAGTGCTCTCTGTGTCCTCTCTGAAAGTGCAAAGAGAGCTGCAGTAGAAATCCAGGATGTGAAGAGGGAAAGCTGGGGGCAGGGTCTCATGAAGGGTCCCGGGCGCAGTGCCCCACTCTGCTCCAGGCCGGTGTGGTGGCTGAGTCTACAAAGTCCAAGCCGTAGGGGCGTGGCGGCTTAGCTCGTCATTACAAGAGAGGCGGGCATATCTACCCGCTGGCCAATCCCTAGCCTTAGCTGCATCCTTATGAATAAACAACAAAGCCAAGCGCCCTCCCTCTAGCAGCCCAGACAGCCAAGGGAGTGTAGGCGGCCTCTACGTGAGTCGTGGCAGGGATGGCTGGCACTGGCGCTGCCACTTTCCTTCGCGCTCAGCTGTGCTGAATGCTCCAGGTGAGGACAAGCCCGGCTTCTGCAGACCTGGCGAGAGGCAGGGGTGGGGCGAAATTCCAGGGCTGCTCGGGCTTGCTCTGTGAGTGGGGCAGCCCTAGGGTGGAGCTCCCTGCACCCTCCCGGAACGCGGTACCCAGGCTCTGACTGAGCGGGGACAGCTCCAGGAGCACTGGACGAATCATGCAGGCCTGGGAAGGCTTTCAGCACTACTTGGTCCATCCCAGCCTTGCTGCTCAGCACCTGGGAGAAGCCTTTGTGCAGGAAGAGCTTCCAGGCTGGCTGCTTTTTTGTGGACTTGCTCCTTTTGCTCTCCCTTCCCTTACAGTTCAACCTTGTGAAAGAGAAGTTCCTCAAGACCTTAGTTCATTCCTTTCAAAGCTTAGGTCCCAGTGTTCCTGTACCACTTAAAGCTAGCAATGAAGGAGCGAATGCGGACTGCTGTGGCCTCCCAAAAGGGTCCTGCTACTTTACAGAAAACAAAAACAAAAATATTTGAATGTTTGATGCAGGGATGTCAGGGAGCCTTCGTGCTCTCCCGGGTCCCCCAGGACAAATGAAGGACACTCCCTGAGAACTTAACCTAATTAGAAAAGAAAGTACTAAGGGTCAAACTGGGAGAAAGCTCTGCAGAGCTTGATACAGAAGCAGGGTTTTGAGGTGCTGAGACAGTGCGTGTGCGTTCTGGTCACTGACAGAGCCTAGCCAATATAGATTCTGATCTTGTGGAAACTAGAGCCCTGGCTAAGCAAGGAGGCAGCCAAAATGGAACTCTCAAGAATGTGGGGCTCTCCAAGATGAGACATTCTTTCCTTTCCTGTGAAAGAAAACTTGGGTACCAAATTAAAGTACAGATTTCTTGTGGAATATAGCAAAGAAGGCTCCTTCAAGTGTCTGCAATGTTTTTCTTTGCAAGTTTTCCTTTGAAACTTAAGAGGAGTTAAGACAAGATTAGAAAACCACCCACAGAGTTCTGAAGGCTCTTCACTGAGGACAATACATGTGGCCAGAAATTGCATGCCTCCCCTTTCTTTTTGTGTTTTTATCGATGTCAAGTCTATTAAGCTCCTGTGTGTCTCCTTCAGCTAAGCGTCTTCGGAACAGGCAGCTGAAGTCAGCAAATCCTTAGCATCATCCAGAAAAAGTCAGAGTCTGGAGGGAGGCTTTGCAGGCTCAGGATACTGCTTCTGTTGTTCAGAGTAGAGTTTTAAAGCCAGCCTGGTTTGCTCTTATGGACACAGTAGAATTTGTTATACTGGCTGTGCTAACGAACTACACACAGTTATGCAGCTGCCTTAATATTGATTGCAAAACTCCCAAGGCTCACCAAGTCTAAGGTAGCTACAGCAACAGAGCCAATTAGGGCAGTGTGGATTTGCCTTTGTTTTCTTGAGAGGCTTCTGACTGTACATAGTGGAGCTTCGTTGCCGGACCTTCACACTATGGTCATCTGTCACTGTAGAAGTGTTTTTGTGCTAAATGCTCTTTGTAGTATAAGTGAGGAAGATGAGCTCATCTTCTAAGATAAAAATCTCACTTGTGACTATCAGGAGCGCTTCACCCTATTCAGTAGCTTTAAAGTTATCATTCAAGTTGTATGCAGATTTCCTTTTTAGCACTTCTTTCTACATCTGTTTGTCTCTTGCTCTCTTTCTTTATCTTCTGTCTATCTGTTTCTCTTTTTCTCTGTCTCTCTGTCTCTCTCTTCCACCCCCCACCCCCGTTTCTATTTTTCTCCTTGAGATGTGGACGAACTATGCAGCTCCAGGTGGCCTGGACTTAGATGTATAAATGAGGCTGTCCTGGAACTAAGAGATGTATACCTGCTTCTGCCTCTGTGTGTGAGTAAAGGTATGGGCAGGCCACCACACATGATGCATTGCTGTTGTTCACTGAGTTTTTTTTTTTTTTTTAAGGTAGTCTGCATTTATTCTCTATGATAAAAACTCATTTTTTTTTCAGTTAAGATATGTGTGCTCAGGGTTATTTTTCATATTGTGTTTAATTATTGGTGATAAGAAAAATCTCTGAAAGGGTTTGTTTTTTTTTTGCTGTTTGTTGTTGTTGTTGTTTTTGCTTCCTCATAAAGACCAACTATTGCTTAGAGATCTTTCCAGGCAAATGAGGTTCATGATCCACGAGGGACAGAAATAAAGTGTTAAATTGGGTCATTGAAAAGAACTGCCTGATATGAAAACAACTGCTTCCTGTAGGAAACTTATCAGGACAGGATTTCTGCACTGAAAATCTGAAAAATGAAGTTAGGTGACAAACATTTAGTCCACAGTTGAATGATGCTATAAATACTTCAAATTGCTCTTTGTGGTTCAAGAGACTTGTATATCAGATCTGTGTTAACTTATCTTTCATTGCTTGATTTTTAAGTTTCTTCAGGGTGCTCTCATGTCTGCTGCCAGTTTTTTTTTTCCTGTCTTCTACCCTTTGAAGAAAACAGAATGCTTATGCTGGTGCTGGTGGTGACTATGATGGCTCAGCATGAGTTGGAGTCTTCTTATCTTTGTCTTGCCATTTGGTACCTTTGTTGTCATGGTTTGTTCAAGGTTCCCTGAGAACTTGCACATTAGGCATTAATCTTCAAGGGCAACTTCTCTTACCAAGGATAGGATGATATACTGAGGGTGAGAAGCATGGACTTGTCATTAAATAGACAAAGCACTGGAAGGGAACAATGTGCAGAACTCATTTGTGGTCTGAAGCCTGGAGAGATCACTTTGCTGGGGTTCAGCTGTCCACTCACCCTCTTCTCAGTTAGCACTGGCCTGGGCTGCTGCGCTCCGTGGGGAACATCATTCTCTGCAGCGACTTCATTCTTTATTGTTCCACTGTGATGAAACAGTCTGCTGAAAGGGTCATTTGTCATCCTATCTCTTTAATTTACAGTAAGGGATGGCTGCAGCCCAGATCTTAGAACCAATATGAGAGACCAGTGAGGGTTGCAGTGAGTGACACATTGAATCTGTAATGTGGTGCACGAATGCCAAGATCTGTAGCTAGATGAATAGAGCCAGAGCTGATTAATGCAATAATATTGACAAGGAGAACTGTGATGCTTAGAAAAAGACAAGATAAAACAAAACAGTAACATATGGATCCGTGAGGATCAAGAAAAGCACAAAGTAAAGAGATTATTAAGACACCTAACCAGAAGAAAGAAAGAAAGAAAGAAAGAAAGAAAGAAAGAAAGAAAGAAAAGACTTCTTCCCGTTTGTGAATCAGAGAATCACTGATTGAATTTTGGAAAGATTAGACGGTCATTAGGAAACAAGTTGACCGATACTCTAAGGCTATTTACCTGTAACTGCTCCATTTCTCTCTCTCTCTCTCTCTGTCTCTCTCTGTCTCTCTCTGCGTGTGTGTGTGTGTGTGTGTGAGAGAGAGAGAGAGAGAGAGAGAGAGAGAGAGAGAGAGAGAGAGAAGGAAAGAGAGAGATTTTCATAAGCTAAAATACAGAGCAAATAAGAACATACACAATTTGTTGGTTTTATTGAATAATCAGCCCAAAGTGGCCAGGTGGGTAACAAAGCACACAATAAGATGAGGAGAGACTAAATGCTGTGGGAAATCCTCTGCTACTAAATAGACACTGGATACATAACTAAATAGACACTGGATGCCCCACACCTAAGTGATTATGCATAGTTACTCCATCCCATCAGCTATGTATTGATCGTCTCCTCTATCCAGTTGCCACCATTAAAAACTAGGCAAACAAAGGAAACTTAAATGACCAATGCAAATGTGCAAGAAATGTAATTTCCTTTGAAGTGAGATGACTTACAGAGAAGATAATTAGTGGTAAAAAAAAAAAATGCTGAGAGAATAATGGAAAGAGAATGGGCTAGTTTGTGTGTTTGTATTGTGTTTTATATTTTGTTTTTTTTTTTTATAGCATCTGTTTTCTAATACTCATCTGAAACATGGTCAGGACTTGATATAGGATGCAGAGAAGAGCAAATGTCAGGCTACAGTGGTGGAAGCAGAATCAATACGAAGGCTCCTGTGTAAAGCAATTAAATGGGAATTGTATCTGCCCTGAAGATGGGGATTTGCTTGACCCTGGTGTGAGATTTGGATAGTAGATGTACAGCTGGGGGCTTGTGCATTTGGGGACATTACATTCTGTGCCTTGAGAAGGCAGAGAAGCCAGATGGCAAAGGCAAGGATATTGAAGTCTGAAAGGCTCCAGAAGATCAAACAAAGCCACAAGCTATCACAGAAACAAGTTAATTATCCTCTGTAAACGTGTAGCTTTTTCATCTGAAAGGTAATCAGGACTATGGTAGCACCTACCCCATTGTGTGAGATTAAATAAGGTTGATTTCCACCAGGCACTTAACAGCAGTTGGCACAAAGCATTACTCAAGCAGTAGCCACTCTTGATTGATCACTATCATTTTATTCTCAAGAAAAAACCATCTGGGTGGTCTGTAATATCTTACAAAGGAGGCAGTCTAGACAGATTCACCAATTAGAAAGCAATTAAACTAATGAGGATCTAGTTAGGCAGCAGCCACTCCAAGAGGGAGAATGAAGGACAGAGTCACAGCAGTTGGGACTCTGGGATTTCAAAGAAAAAAAAATAAAGCTGATACTGAAAGTTAGGTGAAAAAAAAAAGTTGAGTTCGAGGTAGACCTCAGTGGCCACCAGATGTAATTGTTTTGAAAGACAAGGAAAGACCTCATCCAGAACTGAAAGGTTGTCTGTCAGTTTGAGTTGCAGATAGCATTTTGCTGCAGACATTACAGAATGTGTCCTCCTTGCCTTGAAGTTAAAACATTCAATTGGATAGAAAGAAGAAAGAGAAAACCCACAAGTGGCTGCTGAATCACCACCTCATCTTTCCAGCAGACAAGGGGAGTCTATGATCAGGGATCTTGCTTCTCCATTTCTTCTCAGTTTTCCATAGTGTTTCTGTAAATATGAGCCAATTGTCAGAGCTTTTCTGTGCCTTCAGTACTCTTAGGGTAATGCTCATAGTCCTTTTAGAATAGATATGAAATTCAATTTACCCTATGAGCTCGGTCATAATAAGAAAAGTATTTAGCGTGCTGAGTTACCTGTTGTGTCTTTGTTTTGGTAACACACTGAAGCAATAGTGGTCTTTATCTCAACTAGGAACATATTGACCAAGTAAATATGTAGAAAACCTAACATTTAAGACTGAGGCTACAGCTATAGTGTTTATTTTGTTTGTTTTGTTTTTTTAACATTGCTCTTCATGATCCTTTAAGATTGAATATGCCACATTGACAAGAAGGAGGTTCTGGACTGTGTCTATTTAAGACTGTCAAAGATAATGCATGGCAGAACAGCTAGTCTGCCCACTGATGGCAGAAATGCAGCAAATTGTTCAGATGATAGTAGAATCCATCAGTGTCCCTTGATAGCAAGTGACAGACAAAGTGGTATTGATTAGCTCCCTAAGGAATGCTTTTTAAACTAGGTGGGGTGAATGTCTGCTATCTGTTAGGAATTTGGTTAGAGTTTGTGAGAACTAACCAGCATGGAGAGACACAGACATAACAGCACCCAAAGATGCAGTGTGAACAGAAAGCAAGAGAAGAATAACTTCCTTGGGTTCCTTAAGTATTCTA
Source organism: Rhabdomys pumilio (assembly GCA_030674055.1). NCBI lineage: Eukaryota > Metazoa > Chordata > Mammalia > Rodentia > Muridae > Rhabdomys > Rhabdomys pumilio. The sequence continues at coordinate 195,591,780 of JANHMN010000001.1, read as the reverse complement.
CGGCTTGAGATCATTGAACCTGAGGCACAGATGTTCATAAGCAGTGACATTTTCCCTCTTCCCTTCTCCCTGCAGAGCAGCCTAAAGACAATCCTGGCTTTTCAGCCAAGATCTGCTCAGCATTTCCTCTCTCCTGGGCACTTGGCCATGTAGGGGATATAGTGTAGAGGAAAGAAAGCAAAGGCCAGAGACTATATAAAACATGGCTACAGGGTTGGTTTAGGGTTAAGAATATTAGCATCAACCTGACTGTGGTCTGATTTTTCTTTCATATTCTCTAATGTCATATGTCATATGATATTTCTTTCATATTCCCTAATGTCATATGTCATATAATGTTTCTTTCATATTCTCTAATGCTCCCGTTGTTTGATGCTAAACTCCTAAGAGCAGTGATGGAGACCTGCACTGAGCCTGAGAGATTTGGAGGTCATGTGCTAATTTCTCTGAGTGGCAGGCTGCTTGCTGCTGCCATTCCCACAGGCCATCATCTCAGTTTCTTTTACAGCTCACATGTTGTGCTAAGGAGCATATGGCTCAATACACAGACATACAAAAGGCTGTGGGTCACCGCCACTTTCTCTGTGATTGGATTTAGAAAGCAGGCGGCCAGACTTACTCACACAAGGAACATCTTTTAGAGAAGAAGCAGAATTCCCTGCCCACAGACATTCTAGAATTCTAGAGGTAGATGAATTAAGACCCTGAGGAGAATTCTGCCTTGGCAGGATGGTTGGGGCTACTTAAACCTTTAAGTTTTTTCTCCTTTCCCCTCAACCTAAATTGTTCAGAAAAATTTCTTCTCAGCCCACAAGGCTACAAATTATAAAATGTACAGTGCTCATTCCCATGTATGGGCACCTCCATTCCCTGGTGGAGAAATGCTGAGACTGCAGGAACGGTCTTAGGTTTGTTTTACTTCATAGTAACAAGACACGAGTGTACCGTTGTAGAGGTAGAGGGTATCTCATGGTTTGTTTTCTTAACTCCCCATTTTATCAAAGGCAGAAGTGAAGAGGTATATTCACCAGCACATGGCAGCTGTTAACGAGAAAAGTAAATTGAGAAATTATTTTCTAATGCTAGTCCATGTTCCTCTAAACTCCCCATTCTTGATATTTTGGGCTACTCTGGTTTTATCCAGAGCATAGAATCATGTAGACTCAGCTTTTAGGCCATATCTTTTTTTTTTTTTTTGAACTTGGGGCCTTGTGCATGCTAAAAGTAGGCATTCTGTCCCTGAGCCCCAGTCTCAGTCTCCAGGCCATCCTTCCCATCATCTATTATGTTTAGTAAGATGGCACTGAATGAAAGAATAGATAGCTACCTGAGTAAATCTGAAATAAACCAAAGGTTTTTGTAGTTATTACCAGTACTTTATCCTTTGCAATATTAATATAGTTTCCTAGTTCAGTTTGTCTACACACAAATCCAAAGGTGTAAACTCATTGCCCGTGGACACTTTTGATATACAGCTCTCAGAAGAAAAATTGGGGCATCAGGACCATCCCTCCGTAGGCTCATATGACCTGGCTATGGAATAAGGGATTTTCTGGCACATCTAAAGTAGAATGACATCTCACATGTGATGTGCCTTGGCATGTGTATTTTCCCTTTTTCTCAAATGTCTTCTCCATATTTTCTCCTTTTAAAATTACACTATATATAGGCAAGTTAATATTTAGTTAAAGTTGTTTCAACCCTTGCCATCTAAATGCCATCCCTTCCAGTGCCTAAGCATCTCGGGGGTTGAGTGGTATGGAGAGATGGATAGGCTTAAAGTTTCTCCTAGCTTCTTTGGGTTCAGCTTCCTTTGCATGCTAATTATGATCTTGGTGATACCATTACTTTTCTGCACATGGCACTTGACAACTCCTGGGTTCTCTTCCTATGTTTCCCAGCAGCTCTGTGGAGTCAAGGTTTGGTGTAGCACAGTATTCTAGAAACTCACTGGCTTGAAGCATAGCCAGTGTTTGTTGATTTATTCATTTCTGGACATGGAGAATTTGGATGTTTCTTATCCAAGGACTTCTGACCCAAGGTTTCTCAGGAAAGCTTGAAAGGGGCTAGAAGATCAGCTTGCAAGATGGTTTGCTGGGTGGTACTGTTGTTGGTAGGAGCCCTAAGCTCCAATCTGTGGATTCCTTTTTATATATGTTTAAACAATATAAATACAGTTTTCTTCTGTTCCTTAGCCACCTGAATCATGCCTCAGAAACCTGACTCTTGCTTTTTTAAAAAATATATATCTAAAAGGACCTTTAAGACTGAATGAGACCTGGGCATGGGGGAGCACACCTTTAGTCACAGCACTCGGGTGGTAAAGGCAAGCTGATTTCTGTAAGTTTAAGGCCAGTCTGGTCTACAAAGTGAGTTTCAAGACAGCCAGGGCTACACAGAGAAAACATATCTCAAAAAACAAAACAAAACAAAACAAAACACAAACAGACAAAACACCACCAACAACAAAACAAAACAAAACAAAACAAAACAAAACAAAACAAAACAAAACCCCCAAACCAAAATGAACAACCCAAAAGATTAAATGGGATAATGTATGAAAGCTGTGAAATCCTTCAGGTTGAGGGAGAAAACCTCATGAAAATATGGGTTTCTGTATTTCACACTCCACAGCGTGTGCATATTCTAGGCCATTTAGTTGGTTAGATGTGAGTGAAAGAAGAAAAGTAACTTTCATAAAGATGAGGCTTTGATGTTTAGAATCTAATTTCAGGAATTAACCTTTTAGATTTTTCCTATTTGTACTGAGAATTCAACATTTATGGAATTTTTAATATTATGAAATCTAAAGACCAGCACACAACAGTGGATAGAAAGATTTGTAAGTCTTTAAACTGGGGGGAAGATATGCCATATTGATGTAGTAATATGCTGTATGGATGTAGATGTAATGAGATTGTGAATAGTTTAAAGAATATAATAAGTCTAATTATTATAAATCATAGCTAACCAGGAAGAAATACAAATTTGAACATAAAAAAAAACATATGTTTGTGTTGCCTAAGTATCTTTTATGACTCTCAAATTTTGAAACATGGAGATTTTGTGTATAATTTTTGTTTCAAATAGTTTGAACATTTTAAAAAGATATTTTGGCTAGAGATCATTCACACACACCCAGCCCATTGTTTAAACTCATGAAAATAACTGTTTTTCATTCAGCATGTTTTGATATCTTTCAAGTTTGAAAGCATATTTTCTGTTTTGACTGCTGTAGCAAAATACCATAACTTGAGTAGAGTAGGAGAATTGTGAGAAAGCCCAGTTGTAAGAACAACAAAAGCCCTCAGACAAATCTCTTACATTTTTGGACTCTGAAGTTCAAGCCAAGGGCAGCAGCAGGTGTGGACTTTGGTTAGGGCCTGGTCCATAGTAGCCAATCATTTATATGTGCTCACAAGCTAGACAGAAAGGAAGGGGATGTTTTAGGCCTCTTTCACTGGGACCCTAGTCTTATTCATCAGACTCTGCGCTCACCATCCATCCTTATGGTTAGAACTCACATGAGTTTTAGGGACACACTCATGCAGAGCTTGTCAACACAAACATTCCTTACATTAATTTGTAACATTTACTTTCCACCTCCTACCTCTCCTTTCCACATGGTGCTATTTCTACAGTGATTTTATATACCATTTTCCAGGGGCCATTAAGTCAAATCAGCTGAAAAACTAAGCAGGGAAAAGTGAACTGGGTTATCTATGTCTCATGGGTACAAAGAAATAGAACAAACATCTTCTACCTCTTTCTCTGTCAGCCTGTAAAGGAGATCATTGTACTTCTAGTTTAACATAAAGCAGATTATAAAATACATCCATATGACAGTGTGATGTGCTTTACTTGCCTACAGGACTCAATTATTGGAATTATCAACTCCTTCAACCTATTTTTTCCATCCACTATGAGCAAACCAACTCTGTTACTCATCTGTGTGGCTTTCTGTAGCATTCTCTTCCTCACCTGGGCTCCAGGATGTCAAGCTTTCCCAAAGGTGGAAAGGAGGGAGACAGCGCATGCATATGCAGAAAAAGAGCAGTCCCAGAAGATGATCACAGATGACCAAGAAAACATCTCCTTTGCTCCAAAGTACGTGCCACAGCAGATGTCCTCTGAAGCTCCAATGGTACTGTCTGCAGGACCTTCAATGACACCATTACATAAAGTATTCTCTGTCAACAAAGAGAGCCAACTTCCAGGAGGTAGGCTTCTGCATCCTACCAGTCCTGGCATTTACTCTTCCAGTGAGCCAGTGGTCTCAGCCAGTGAACAAGAGCATGGCCCCAGCCAGCTTGAAAGAATGTCTCCTGAGCACAGCCTTTCCAAGGCCATGTTTACTGTTGCTGTATCTTCACCAGCTTCTCTGAATCCTGACCAGGGGGGACCCTACAGCAATTTGAGCATCCAGCCTACTGTAGAAGCTGTCACAGATGGAACACATGGTTTCCTGGAGTATGTAGATAACCAGTTGTTTGTAACTGAAAGTCAGGAAGCAGTTAGCTTAGGGAATTCACCTTCTTCCTCTGTAAATACCAAAGAACCTGAGAAAATCAGAGCAGATGCAGCCAGGATTACCACTGCCTTTCCTGGCGTTGATACCACAAGAGACACAGAGCCTGATAGGAAGAGGCTTTCAGAGATGGCAGCTGATGATGCCCACAGCACTACCACCAAATATTTGATGACAGTCCCCAAGAATGTCCTGACTATTGAGCCAACAGCTGGCAGAATTCTGGGAGACCCTAAGGTCACAGTGAGTGTCAGCACACCAGGCCCAGTCTCTTCTGTCTTCAGTGAGGAGTGGGATGACACCAAATTTGGGAGCATAAGTAGGGGGAGGCCTCCAAAGCCAGGACACAATGCAGAAACTCAAGTGAGAACAGAACCCCCACATGGAACCTATGGGAGCTTTGAGGAGACTGAGGAGAGCCCCACTTCCACAGAAGTTACAATGGTGGCTCCAGGGCTCCCAGGAGGAGAAACAGCCTTGGGAACAGCCCTGGAAACTACACTGGGGGATGAAAGGTCAACAGTCTTCACCCATCAAATTTCCTTCCCTCCCACAAGTCTGTCAGAAGACCCTGAAGTTTCCACTCTGAAGCTGTTCTCGACTGCAGGAGGCTTCACAGCATCCACCCAGGGTGACAGGACCCAGCTCTCCTCAGAGACTGCAGTTTCTACATCTCAATATGAGTCTGTGTCACAGCAGGAAGCAGGAAATGTGTTAAAAGGTAAGGTAAAAAAACTAAAGAATTAAAATAACAAAACATTCTCAAGCTTTGTTTAATTTGAAAACCTTCAATTTGGATATTTTTAAATTTTTATTTATATTTGAAATTTTTTGAGATGGGATCTTAAAAGTTTTCTTTGAATTCACAGTGTTTCTGTCTTTGCCCGTAACTACTAGGACTGCTGGAATGTGTCCTGTTGCCTGGATGGTTTTATTTTGTTTGTTTACTTTAACATTGAGACAGAGTCTCACTGCATGTCTTGGTTTGTCTTGAGCTTAAAATGTTGTCCAGTTGACCTGAAACTTACAACTATCCTCCTGCCTCTGCTTCCTGAGTAGTAATATTAGAGATGTATGCTGCCATGTTTGGCTCTTTTTGTTTTTGTTTGGTTTTGTTTATTTGTTTGGTTTTGCTTTTTAAATAATTTATTTAGTTTTATTTTATGTTCATTGGTGTTTTGACTACATGCATGTCTGAGTGAGGGTATTGGGTCCCCTTGAAGAGGAGTTACAGACTGTGAGCTGCCATGTGGATACTGGGAATTGAACCTGGGTACTCTGGAAGAGCAGTCAATGCTCTCAACAACCAAGCCATCTCTTTAAATCCTAGTTTTGCCTGTTAATGGTGACTTAGAAATAGTTACATTTTAATCAAAGACAGTAGTATTCAAATAAATCATATATGTTCCATAAAAATTATACTCTGTACGTAAGTCGAGAAACTCAACTTTGGACTGAGGTGGTGGTAAGTAGTTAGTCCAAACTCCTCAGAGCGTGTGCATGCCTCCTCTACACCCACCCAAATGTTCTGGATTCATGAATGAAAGACGCACACGGGCAGCCTTATTTTTAATATGCCCTAAGCAGCTCATTGACTGGGTCACTTCCAAACCTTCCCGCTGCTAACACAGTCTCTCCTCTGCTATTCCTGAATTACTACTTACTAAAACCTATTTTCCATCCTGGCTGCCACACACCCTGGCCTGCAGCCCTGGTGGGCCTCAACCCCAGACTGTTTCATCTTGGCAATGTCTCTGTCTGTCTCCTACACTCCTCAGGCAGGAACTTTCTCCTCCCTGGCAATGGTGGTTTCCTCTCCCTCATGTTCCTTGCCCTGGACCCTCAAAGTCCTGCCTCTGTCTTTTTTCTCAGCCATTGGCCACCAGCAACTTTATTTATCAATTAGAACCAGCTTGGGGCAGGACTGACAGCATCTCACACACAGAAACATGTGAATTCTTTATTTAGGAAGCTAATTAATATAAGCAATAAACCAATCCAGAATGGACTATTTTGCATGGATCCAATCTTCCTTGGGACATGTAGCAATAGATAAAGATGCTTTCAGTTGCTTTGCTTGAAACTTACTGGTGATGTCTCCTGGGTAGAGACCAGGGATGCTTTAGAACATTCTCCATCTGGTGGACAGCTTCCGGAAGCATTAGTCTCAATCAATACATCAATAGCATTGTAACTAATGTAGTTTAACATTTTTCAACTTTTCTGTCATGAAAATACATAAAAACCTGTGAAAATATGAAAGAGACAGCTATATTTTAAATAGTTTAATAGCAGTATTTGATACTTATTTGAACGTCATTAATTATGTGCAAATTGTTTATATTTCTCAACAAAAATAATTAGGTAAATATTTATCTAGCGATACTAACCACTTTGGTTCTCTGACCTTATAAAACCAAAACTAAATTGCCTAGAAATAATATGGAAAAAAATTAAAAATCATCAACAGACTTGATTCTAAATTTTCTATTTTTTTTCTGGCCATCATATCTTTGAATATTAGAAGATTAAAAAAACCCTCTAATTTTGTTGTTAATGGATTAAGCTTTTATTATGTGCTTAGTCTCATAATAACATCTGGAAAGAGTGGATTTATGTAGTTTATATGTATTCTCATTTCAAATTGTATCAGAATGTGCAAATCTTATGACCTGGGCTAGGTAACCTATTAATAAGAAAAAATCAACAAAAAATATTGATACTATGGCTTATAAAGTTTTGTTGAGATTGAGATCTAATATAAATGGTAAAAATGGTCATTTGATAAATAATAAGCATAAATAACAGTTTACATGCCTATTAGAGTTTTGTTTTTGTTTGTTTGCTTGTTTTTGAGACATGATCTCAGGTTGCCCAGACTCATACTGGCTAGCTTCTAGTTTTCGAAGACTGGGCTACTAAGGTGTAAATTTTCATATACACTCTCAGAAAATATTTTATAATTTGTATTTAAACTTTTTAAACTTTGAGGCATTTTTTGAGACTATGTAGCCCCGTGTGGCCTCAAAAGTTTAGAGATGTACTTATTCATGAAGATTTCTCAGAAGCTAAGATAAAGGCATTACTACCACACCCAGCATAACCTACTTTAAAATGACATTAAGTGAGTTGGGCCCATAAAAGCATGAAGATGTTAGGTAGGATTAAACTCTAGTTTAATTTTACTTCAATTTTCCATAGCACTTATATTTCTAGAACATGAAGTCACATAGCCCCTAGTATAAATTATGCCATTATATTTAAATGTGATATTTTGAACTTATTTCAGCTTTTACAAACACAAGCTAAAAAATTAAATGAATTTGGTAATATTCTGGCTATTCTGATAATCAAATATGCCTAAGGAAGCTGAAAATGTCCAATTAGTTTAGGATCACGAAACTAGCGAGTGGTTAAATCAAACTTCAGACCCAAGTAACTTAACATTGTAGTGTGCAGTCTTAACCAGTGGGGTTAACCAATAGGGTTCTATGGATGCTAGTACACTCCTCCTTTAACACATGTAGGAGGATAAATTAAAAGTACACGCCACAGGCTGCTAACTTGTCTGTCCATCCCAGAAACTAGGTGAGCACTGGTTGGTTATTGTAATTATTGTTTTTTTTTTTTAAATGCCAGCTTTCTTTTCCCCTTTTAGATATGCAAATGTAAACATTAGTATGAAAAAACTTTTGTGAAAGATTTTAGTGTGACTTAGTTATGTATACTTTGGATCTTAACAGACTGATTCAGTTAGTATCCAAATATGTCTGAGAAGCTCAGCTAACCATCTTTCTATTTTGTTTCAATTTTACTCTAGGCTTTTTGTGTGTTTATTTGTTTAACTTCTTTATTTCTGGCTCAGATTGCTCCACAACTCCCACAAACAGCAACAGTGACATTGTTTACTGGTCTTTGATTCCGAGTTCTCTTTGTTGTTCTCTGAAAGAGCTGGCTACCCCTTTTCAGTTTATTAACCTCATAGTGAATTTAATGTACAGAAATTTGTCTACTTTAAAGTGTTTCCCTCCTTCTCAGACATCACTCAAGAGATGACAATGGCCACTCAAGAAAGAGACTCCACATTACCTGTGGTGACACAAGAGCATAAGGCCACCATGGAGGTTCCCAGAGGCAGTGGGGAGCCTGAAGAGGGCATGCCATCCCCCTCTCCTGTGTCTGCTGATGTGAGTGATGCTGAGATGTCCAGAAGATGGGAGTCTCTGGCCACTCCAGCCTCCACCACTGTTGTCCCTTTGTCTCTCAAACTTACCTCTTCCATGGAAGGTCAGTAGTGGGGTGTGGGTTCAGTGTTGGAGGGAGGAGTGTGATCTTTACTGTTCATTACTGGAATGAGAGAGGCAGCTGGCCCTTTCACCAGCATACACATGTCCCCGAACTGGAAAGATGGTCAGCTCTCTTTGCTTGTAGAAATGTGGTAGAGCCTCAGTGGATGAGGCAGACTCCTCCCCTGGTCCCCAAGTCTAAGCTTCCTGAGGGCTCCCACCTAAGAGTCAGGGTGGGTAAATGTAAAAATAGCAGGACCTGTCTGCCTTTGGGACCCCATACAAAATTCTGGATCATCCATTATACTGTCAATAGAATATGTAGGAGATTAAAATTTAAAAGCAAAATTATAATTTGAGGCATTGTCTTTTCAGGATGATTTTCTGGGTGTAGCTAGGTTGATGTGAGAAGGAGAGATGAATTTTGGGTATAATTATGTACAAAATTTACTGTTCTTCTGGTTTCTTGCCTTTCAAAGCTAGTGTTAACATTTTCTGTGTTGACTATCTTGTGGGTCAAGTTCTGTCTCTTGTGTTTGGCAGATCTCATGGACACAATCACTGGACCAAATGAGGAATTCATACCAGTTTTGAGCTCTCCAGCAGCAACCCCTGCGATGACTGTGGAGGCTGCCACAATTTCTCCAGCACTCCCTTCTGAGGGAAGAACGAGTCCGTCCATCAGCCGCTCACATACGGCTGCCTCTTATGGCCTGGAGCAACTTGAATCTGAAGGTATCCTTGTCTCTGCCCACACATTTGAGAAACAACTGAGTTGGGGTACCTGTAACCCCCTGAGTAAACTGGCCTAAGAAAATGTTTTTCTGCCACTGATTTTCCATGGCCCGTGAACTAAGAATAGTTTCTACATTATTAAGTGGCTGAATAAGCTAGCAAGCACAGTATTTTGTGACATGTACTAATTATATAACCTTCAAGTGTCAGTGTTCATGAGAAAAGCTGTATCACAGTCCAGGTACATCCTCATTTGCATGTTGATGGTGGCATCCTTGGGGCCATAGCTCAAAACTGAGACGTGGTGGTAAAGGCTAAATGTCCTAAACAGCCCAGAATATTTACATTATTGTCCTTTAAAGAACATGTTAGCAATCTCTAGCATGCAAACACACATATGTGTGCACGTAGGTAGGTGTGTGGGTATTTAAAGATGTATGTGATCATCTACTGGAATTGAACCTTAAACTCAACTTGGAGAGCTTTCAATGAACCTCGATATGGTACACACACACACACACACACACACACACACACACACACACACACCATAATGTGTGACCTTAACTGCAAGTAAGCACTGGACTCACACTCCTCCCGAAGAGCTTTTTACTCAAACCATCTGCCTGAGATTTCTCTGTGTTTCCAATTAAATTTACATGGGCAGAATATGGGATTAACATTCAAAATGAGTGTCTTAGTTGGTTTCGTGATTCAGGCTGGATGAGAATAGTAAGTTTAAATGGAGGAGCTCTGTTTTTTCAATTGGATTTTTTTCTTTTATGAAACTTTAAATGTTGACTGTGTTTCTATAACATCATTGTCAGTGCTGGGTTATTCTCTTAGTAACATTTTTGAGTTACTGTCTAGATACAGAAAGTTTCTTTATTACTTAGGCTGAGAAATCCATGCAAGTTGTACTATCTAAGGCATTGGCTTTGGCCATGAAAAGTGTAATTCAGACATAGCTTCACATCAACAAGCAGTAAGAATGCATATAGGGCCCACAGTCATGTGACTCCATGAGTCAGCACCTTGAAAGGTGAGAAGTGTCACATTGTGGATGCAGATGATTGAATTTAGTTGTTAATCCAGATCACAGGGAATCTACTAGGCAGTCAGCCATGTCCTAGGAGAGAGGACAGAGAATGTTCTTGGATTCTATGTTTTCTCTATTGCAGGGAAGAGGTTCAGCTGGGTATATAAGAGATGGTTTCCCCCCAAAGATTTATTGTATCTTTTGTGAAAAATCTGTGTGTATGTCTGTATGACTGTATATGCCATGTATATATTGGGGCTCTTAGAAGCCAGAGCTGTAAGATCCTCTGGAACTAGAGTCATAGGAAGTTTCCATGGGTGCTGGAAATCAAACTTGGATCCTCCACAGAACAATACATACCCCTGACCCCTGAACCATCTCTTCAGTCTGTGTTATAGCCTTCCAGAATGGCATTTATAATCTTCTCACTAAGAAACATAACACGTGAAGAATGGCTTGGAGAATTTCACAGAGGAATGCTGACTTAAGAAGCAGACCTATATGGTCCCTCTCACACCACATGAAGACAGATACCACATGGCTTTGAGCTCAAAGCCTCATGTTTTCAGTTCCTTTGTAAAAAAAGAAAAAAAAATCAGGTTTCCTTAAATTGACTTGAAATATAGATGGCAGCTCTGCTGGGCAAGACTCATTAAATCAAAGGGAAAAAATGTATTTGGGAAGAGTCTATACTTGTAAAACTGTAGTAATATTCTAAATTTAGTAGACAATGTCAGTTGTGTTGAAATATGTGAGAATGTTTCTGATATTCTAAAGATATCCTGGGGTTTGAGATCTTTTTCTTCTACACAATTTAGTTTCAGCTTCTTCTCTTTTTTTTTTTTTGAGAATATATTTTGTCAGGTTTCAAACTGAATTATGCTTCTTGCCAAGATTTCTGAAAGACATTTTTGGTTAAAAAACATTCTTTGTATTACCATGTTGGCTTAAGATAAGGTCTAGAATTAGATTAGCACATAATATCTCCTAAAGATAAAGGTGTAGAATTTATCTTAAATTATTGTGTATTAAAAAATATCACAAGTTGATGCTGGCATTTAAATCTCAGAAAGCTGAAAGGGCCATATGTATTTAAACAGATGAACCTACCAAACTCCTGGATAGACTAGGGGCCTCCATTTTCAGCCTGTGTTTCTCTGTCTTGCTAGGAATGTAAACACAGTATGAGATGTTGCCTAGGGGAGGGAGCATTTTAATTTTAATACAGAATTACAACCAGAAGAGAATTATTTTTACCAAAATAATTTATTACTTGTGGTATGTTTTCTTTAATTTCTTTCTAAGTTTGTTTTGCTTTTAAGACTGGGTATTGCTATGTAATTCACACTGGTCTGGACCTAGTTATAGAATGAGTTTGAGGCCAGTCCTGGACACATCAGACCCTGTCAAACACACAAAAATGTGTATTTATTTGTTTATACACTTAGTCTTTTATGGCATAAGAGCAGTTCTCAACCTGTAGGTTCTAACCTCTTTGGAGGGGGGATTGAATGGCCCTTCCACAGGGGTCACCTAAGACCATCAAAAACCACAGAGATTTATCTTACTTTATTATTCATAACAGTAGCAAAATTACGCAGTTACAAATAGCAAGGAAAATAATTTTATGGCTGGGGGTCACCACAACATGAGAAACTATTAAAGGGCTGTTGCATCAGGAAGTTTGAGAACAATTGCAGTAGAGGTTATCTGTTTGCTTTACACGATTTAAAATTGTTGTGTGTTTCATTTACTTCTGAGGAGATGTAAATTAATCTATAACAGTACTGTAGAAAGTAGGACACTGCTTGAATACCTCAACACTTAGAAACTGAAGACGTAGCTCAGTGGTAGGGTGCTTGCCTAGTATGTGCAAGTCTCTGAGTTCAATCCCAAGAGTATGCCTTATCCCAGACAATTCCCATTTCCTCATTGTTTCAAATGGCCCACTGCATACAGGTTTTTTAATCTATTAAATGAACAAAAATTCTGTGATAAATTCAGAAGTAATAGAACCATAGTTTGACTTGCTGGAGGATTTCTTTTTATGTGTATTTTATTTTAATAATTATAAATTGTTTGTATATGGCATAAAATCATGGTGACATGTTTCTCTCTACAAATGACATAAGAATTTCAGGAGAAAGTAAGATTTTTGTTTTTTCCGTTTTGTGTTCTTTTCCTTTGCTTTGTTTGAGACAATTTTTCACTTTGTATCCCTGGCTAGTCTGGAATTCTATATATAGACCAGGCTGGTTTTGAACTCACAGAGATTTACTAGCTTCTGCCTCTCACGAGCTGAGACAGAAAGTTGTGTTTGGAAAGGATGCCTTTATTTGTGCATTTGAGATGATAGTTTTGGCAATATGATCGTCTTCTTGCAGTTGACACTAAAGTCAAAAAGCCTTGCCTTTTCTTATTGATTAACTAGAAAGCAAATTTGGAGGTGCTCTAAGAGGCTTTAAAGAGTAACTTCTCGGATGCTGTTTTTGAAAGCTCCTCTGAGGATACTGCAGTGCTTGTTTGATTTAAAGTATTACTTAGTGTGGATGGGTGTTTTGGGTGTTTTGCCTGCATGCATGTATGGGCACTACATGGATGCCTAATGCCTACAAAGGCCAGAGGACATTGGATCCCAGACACTGAGTTACACAGAGTTGTGAGCTGTCATACAGGTGTTGAGAATTGACCCAGGGCCTCTGCATAATCAGCAAATGCTCTTAACCTCTGAGCCAACTCTCTAGCCTTCTATACATCATTTGTAAGGTTCTCCTGTGACAGATTTTGAAAAACAGATTGTGGGTCCCTTGTTCTGGAGAGTGTCCCACGACAATCTCCTGACTGGGGGCAAGGTGAGAGCAGGGAGGGCTCGCTACTGTCTTCGTGCTGCCTCTGGCCTGCGTCTCCACTGTCTGTAGGTCTCCAGCCCGGCCTGATGCGGGAGGTCGAGGCCAAAGGACACAGAGTGCAAGCCGGAGGGAAGATTGCCTGCCCCTGCCGCTGCCTCTGGCGCCTTGTCACTGACCGGTCTCTCCCAGGTGTTGCCCCATCTCTCCTCTCTCCTTGCTGAGCCGGCCAGGGCTGGGCCAGGGCTGGGCCAATAAGGAGCCGGCTAGCTGGCAAGGAGGCAGCTTGGTGCCCCAGGCAGGTTCCGGGAGAGCAGGGCTCTCCTCAAGTGTTGCAGCTCTTGTGACAAAATCTCTTGGACACCAGGATGATTCTTGAGCACGCACTTTACTTCCCCTGAACAGAGCCCTTATACACAGTTTTGGGGTGGGTTAGGGTCTGACAGCAGATAATGTCTATTAGCTTGATCTGAGAGCTTGGAGGTACCTCATCTGAATGTAGGAGAGCCTGAAGGACCGTTCCTTGTGATGGACGGTCATAAACTTCTCTGTGGGAGGGGTCGTTGGAGGACTGAAGCTAAGCGAAAAGAACCAGGGCCTGGGAGCAGAGCTGAACTCCAGCCATTCGATAAAGGTTCCGGGGTTCGAAACTCATGCTCAACCAAACACCCAGCTGCTTCTCACAGCCCACTGCCCTACAACAGATTGCCAGATATTTCAGTTATTGATTGCCTCTTAGTGTGGGTCTTTTTGTTGTCATGCCCTGAAGTCTTTGTGCATTTCCAGGCACCTGTGACAATCCTCTTCTGAGCATCTGTCAACTCTCTTGGATAAAAGAGCCAATCTCTTAGCACGGAGAATGGCTATCACAGGCTTGCTAGTAGTACTCATTTGGTCAGCGGTATTTCAAAAGTGTTTGAAATTACAATTATGGTGCACTGCTATAAAGTATTCACAAATTCTGATAAACACACACACACACAACAGCAGACATTCATTAAATTCTTCTGACATCTTTTGTTGTTGTTGTTGTTTACCATTGGGAATAATTTATCAGTATACCCACACAATTTAGTAACATTGCAGAATTGATGCCCTTCATTGGCCTGTGAGGTGTGTGTGTGTGTGCATACAGTATGTGTGCAACTATGTATACATGTATGTGTATACATGTGTACTTATTCTGCCCAGCCCAGTACTGCTTGGCATGCTCACCTTTCTCTTTAAGGATAAAGACAGGGTTTTGTTTCTTTTATGTTCAGCGGGCTAACACTGTTACTTACTCATGTGATTATAAATGCATTTGGAAAATATTTGGCAACTCAGGGAATACCATGAAAACTTAAGGCTTTATTTAACAGAGCACAGGAGATGATAACAGAGCACAGATACATATGATAGATATGTAAATTACACACTGCAGGGTGAAAAGTGAAAGTATTAAAAACATGAACAGAGATTCAAGGTCAGGAGAAAACATTAGCTCTGGGCTACAGAGATATGAAATGGCGTATATGCTCGTCTTTCTGTGAGTTTGGATTTACATAAATATGTTTAATTATTATTATGTTATTGCTAATGGCAAAAGAGATGTGACAAACCCTCAAATGTGGAGGAATGTTAAATAGACACAAGAGATACTGTATGTATAATATTAATGATAAATTACCTTATGAACATTTGCACCAA
Source organism: Rhabdomys pumilio (assembly GCA_030674055.1). NCBI lineage: Eukaryota > Metazoa > Chordata > Mammalia > Rodentia > Muridae > Rhabdomys > Rhabdomys pumilio. The sequence continues at coordinate 195,576,657 of JANHMN010000001.1, read as the reverse complement.
GCAAATTTTTCTAATTTGATAGTGGTGAGATGAATTAGTCTTTAAAATTAGTTTTTTAGCTGGGTGTGGTAGCATACACCTTTAATCTCAGCTCTTAAAAGGCAGAATGTGGCAAGTTAATCTCTGTAAGTTTGAAGCTAGCCTGGTCCTCAGTGAGTTTTAGACCAGTCAGAGTTACAAAATGAGACCCTGTTTTATGTAGATATAGATTAGATAAAGATATAGAGATAGAGATTGATATGATATAGATATAGATATAGGTATAGGTATAGACGATTAGATATAGATTAGATGGAGATAGAGATAGATAGATAGAGATAGAGATAGATAGAGATATCAGATGTGACAGAATAGGCAATACAGACGAGCCAGCCATGTCCTCAGTCTCAGGTCAACAAATCTTGTATTTATTAGAAGCTGTACTCTGTTTCTCTTGAGAGGGATGTTCAGGTGTCAAGTAGCTTTTATTCTGAATGACTACTCTGGGTTTCTGCACCGTAGAGAGTCTCTGTGGTGTGTGGTTCATACACAGATTCCTAAGTGTTGTAAGTTTCCTGCAGTTGAAGAAAACATGTATCTTGGAAGTATATAATAGCTTGCAAAATTTTCAAAGGTGTTTTAAAATGCTATTAGCATATATTAATCCTAAATAATAAATGGATTCTTTTATATATATATATGGATATCAAAAGTATTTTAGATGTTTGCAGAGAAGGTATTTTTATTTTCTTTTAAAAATATTTTAAGCTTATATTATTGTGTATGTATGTTTTGTATGTCTGTGCATGCACGAAGATTGGAGACATCCTGTAGGAGTATGTTTGTGTGTGTGTGTGTGTGTGTGTGTGTGTGTGTGTTTATATATGTATATATTCTTTTACTGAGGTAAACATGAGAATTTCATTGTGCTGAGTACAAATTATTACAAACCTGAGAAATATGTAGACGGATATAAGGGTAAGAACTATCACTGGCAATATGGCCAACTGAATTCATCACCTTGATGCTGCTTGGGTATCATACTACTATTACCTGATTTATTATTACTTGTTATTTTTTAAAGACAAGGTCTCACTCTGTAGCCCCACTTGTATAGCCCTGGAACTTACTACATAACTGAGACTTGCATTGAACTTGTGACAGTCCTCCTGTATCAGCCTGCCATGTTCTGAGATTATAGGTATGAGTTACCACTCCTGGATCATATTACCTCTTAATGTTTATATTCCTACATGACCCTCAAAGGAAAGATCAGAACAAGATCTATTTAAGTACTCCTATAAGTTTTAAAAATTATCACACTTGGAAACATTAAATTTGTTCTGATTTTGGAAGGTCCTGACACTGCTTTCTAGAGTCTTCTTCAGCCAAGCTACCTCTTTCTACACTGATGATAATTCCAGATAAAAATAGCCCATGGAAATGTTCCCTACTGAAATGCTATAAAAACCTCCAGGACTTCAGCATGATAAGCTAATTGAGGCCAAGTAGTGACCCTCAACTCCCATATACACACCGCCTCTCATCTTTTGAGGTTGAAGGACGTACCCTTAACTCTGGGAAGCAGCGGTTTAATGACACTCATGATTAACCCTATGAATCATGCTAACTTCCAGCCTTCAGAGAGATAATCCCATGCCCTGTAGAAGCCTGCTCTAGCCTTACTGCTGTTGCTGTGATGAAACACTCAGAATCTGAAACAGTTAGGGAAGGAAGGGCTTATTTTAACAACAGAACACAATCTCTAACCAAATGCAGTGAGGGCAGGAACTTAAGGCTGGAGCCTGAAGGCAGGCCTGCTTGCTGTTGGCACAGCATCACCTCTCACCAGGAACTCACAGCCAAGGAATAGAAGCAGAGACTACAGAGGAGTGCTGTTTGGTGGCTCTCTGGCAGGATCCTGCTCATTTAGTTCCTTACTTTGCCTAGGATAACTTCTACAAAAAATGATGCTGCCCACAGTGGCCTGGGCCCTCCTACATCAATTAATAGACATGTCCATAGACCAATCTGATCTAGACAGTTTCTGTCAAATGGCTCTAGGTTATGTTAAATTGACTGTTAGAACTAATTAAAGCAAAGCCTGATTCTTTTCTAGACATTTTAAGACCATTTTCACTTATAGAATAGTGAGGTTGTTGTATTGTAGGCATTATAACAACATTATTCAAATACATTATTGTACATTATTCAAAAACATAAGGCAATGAAATTAAAATTAAGAGGAGCAGGGAGGCAGAATCGGTTCTGCTCCAACCCCTCCTCGAACCAGTCTTTCCGACCACCCTGCTCTCAACAGTGAGTGAGAGTTTATACTGGAAAAACTCCCTGCTTCAGTTCTTACTGCACTCACCTGAATATAAGTCCTGGCTCCACCATGAAACCTCACTAGATTTTAATAAAAGACTTTTACCTCAGTTTTTTTGGACCTCAGTTTTTCTACCTGTAAAACTGGGACATTGATGTTTCTCCTCTTGGCTTGTGAGGAGGAAATGTGATCTCACATGTAAAAGTTCTTAGTGTACATTTATTTACACGTGGAGCAAATATATAATGTGACGTAGCTTTATGATTGATGACTTCACCTCTTAACATTATGTGTCATGTATTACCAGGCTCATTTATTACAGTGAAGTATATCTTCTCTGCGTTGTTATTGTCTGGGTGACAGGTAGATGATGTGACAATAGCGAAGAACAAGGCAGGAAGACACAGGAAGAGGCAATGTGTTGCAGGGAGAGCCCACCACCTCTGATGCAGACCGATGCTGTACTTTGCCAGGAGGAAGAGCTGAGCTTAGTGGTACCAGATCTCAGAAAAGCCCAGCCTTTTCATGGCACGTGAGACATTCTGAATTGTGTGTGTTAGAAATCAATTCAGAAGGTTTTCTGTTTAAAATTAATTATTTCATTTTTTGAGTCATAACCCTACAATGTAGCCCAGGTTGGACTCACACTCATGATCCTTCTGCTTCAATTTCCTGAGTTCTGGGACCAGAGGCATCACCAAGCCTGGACTCAGTTTTAATCTTATAGTCTGCACATTCCAAATGAATCTGTTTTTCTAGACAGCAGCCATCAGCTTATGGCATCTCAACTGATAGCGTTTCATCTGCTTAGGCAGGGTCAGCTCTCCCTAGTCATATAGAAAAAGGCCTGTCAGTGCCAGGTGCTGTGTAAAATGATGACTAAGTTCTGGTCTTTATACTGATAATTGTGTTTACCTTCTCTTGCTTTTTGTGTGACTACTTGAGTCCAGCGCTTGTTTAGACCCCAAATTGAACATTTAAAACAGTGTCAAGGAGGTGATGGTTCCTAATAACATTCTTTGATAAATTTCTTAGGTGTCATGGATACCACTGAGAAGTCCCACATTATTTCACATCCTCAGAGAAGTCTGTACTGAGACTTGCTCTCACTTAGGTTAGTAGAACTCAACATTCTTAAGTAATTCTTTAAGTCATATTGGAAAAGAGATGAGAGGAGGGCATCTCGGGATCAGACTCTAGCAACAGTGCGAGTCCATCTGTACAAGAATCATCTCTGCCAAGCCATCATCCCCAGAATAACAACATGATGTACATTAGCTTTCCTTAAAAGTTTGTCATACTCTCTTGACACATACACATAGTACAGCATAATAAAAACTGTATTTTATTTATTTATTTATGTATTTATTTATGTATTTCAGCCTTCATTAAGGGTGCATTTATTAAGAGAGAGTTTTGAGCAAGGCACAATGCTTGATCCTTAGAGTGGGGTAAAAAGAAGGATGTAACAAATTTTGTTTTCAAGAAGGGAAGACTCACAGGTATAATAAATAAAACATATCTCCACAAAATAATATATACTCCTCATTTTGGATAGGTTGACTCCTTGTACAGGTCAAAGGGAAAGTGTATCCTAATCAGAATTTTTACAAAATCAATAATCAACCTATCCAATCTAGTTTATCTTTTGTATGGGTGTAAAGCTTTATACATAGTTTTTATTCATTTTCTTCAAGAAAATACTCCTTTATGGTAACTAAGTTGCTAAAGGTTTTATATTGTATGTCTCAAAATTTATAGATCCAAGTCTGATCCCGCCTCTGTATTTCTCCATAGAGAAGCCAGAAAAAGTAGAATGGTCAGTCTTCTATTCCTGTCTCCAAAGACACATGTACAAGAGGCTGTTATCTGAATCAAGAGCAGAAGCTATAGTCTGGAGTTACCACTATTGGTGTGAGGGCTTCCTATATTAATATAATGCAATGTGGAGTAGGATTTATAAATGAAAATGGCAGAACACAGCACCTCTATGTGGTCAAGCCTGAGACGGGATTAGGTATTAATAAGCCACAGCAGGTAGAGTTGAGTGGGATGCTCTCTGTTAACCAGGCAGCGGGGGTGGGAGGAGAGTGTCGATCAAGAGCAAAACGTGCAATTCTAAAGACAGAAAAATTAAATGGAGTAAAATAAATATTAAAACATTGCACAACTACCGTTTGAAGCAGACTAATTGTCTTGCCTCAGAAATTTTCTTCTCTCATTAATAACAGTTTCAAATAGTTTTAAGGTTACATGTAAATTTTAAATTATATGTGCTGTTAAACACCAGATAGAAATTTTAAATTTAATCCATTTGATAAAATGGTGTAGACAAATATGGGAAGTTTCAAATCATGCTTCTTTAGTGTTCAGAACAGTGAACTGAACTGAGACAGATTTGAAGAACATAATATGTAATAAATGATATCAATTGAGTTTTACATTTTTAATTAGTGGTGTGTGTGTGTGTGTGTGTGTGTGTGTGTGTGTGTGCATTGCACATGGTGAATATCAGAAGATGAATTGGGATTCCATTCTGGCCTTCCATAATATGGAGCCACGGATCAGATTCAGGTCATCAGGACTGATTAGCAGCAGGTATGTTTACTCATGGAGCCATCTCGCCACTCCATGAGTTTTTACTCATGGAGTAAAAAACTCATGGAGTGGCGAGATGGCTCCATGAGTTTTTACCTAATTTTAAAAATATACTTCTCACACCTTAGAATCAGATAGCAGATGCTCACTTAACTATTTGAAACTCAAGAATTTGAAAGTGGAATTTGAATAGCCAAAGAACCTCTTACTCAATTTGTTAAGATTACCTCAAAAGAAGATAATAGAAATGATTTTTAAAGTATTGTATTTGGAATTGAGGTTTTTACAGAAAATTTGATAAGCCTCAACACAGCAAGATAACTAGGTCTTCAGTAACTGAGTTTATAAAGAGGCAGAAGCGTCTCTAAGAAACATACCAGCTTGGTTTCTGAGGACAAAAATATGGACAAAATGGAATTCCCAATAAAAATTCACAAGCTTCTCATACTATAGATTTCAACAAATCTGTAACTTGCAATGAGCATCAACAAGTTAACAAGGAGGCTGTCCACCATACTCAGGGGTTATGTGTATGACTGCACAGTCAGACACAAGAAGTGTAATGACCATGTGCAAAGAAATGGCGAATGAAGTCACAAACACAAACATGTGACAAGAGGCAGTAAAAGTGACCCAGCAGATGGCATGGGAGAGTATTAGGAGGAGAAAGAAGGATTCTTAACAAGCAGATTAGAAAGAACAGGTTCAGGTAAAGAAAAATATCATTTCCAAAGAAACAAGACGCTAAGAGCAGAGTTCACAGCAGATCACCGGAAATGTAAGCTGGAAGAGAGAACAGCATCCTCAAAGTGCTGAGAAGTGAGGAACTGGGAGCTCTGGCTCATGCATTTACAAAATAAAGGCAAAATACTAATAACAGGCTTTATAAAATGAACTGCTAAGAGAGGAAGAGACACAACCCTGACAGGAAGGAATGAGATTCAGGAAGAACTAGGAGGCAAGTAAGTTGACTAACATGCACAGAAGTTATAACCACTTGTACTTTATGAACTGGTAGGACAGGACGGAGCTAGCAAACAGCGATAGACATAAGATGAAATGTTCTAAAACTCTTTATAAACATCTATTGCTTGTTCGTGTGTGCCCAGGGACAGCAGTGCCACAGCTTGCACGTGGAGGTCAGAGAACAACTTTGGACTGCCTTTCTGTCTTACCTCATGAGGTTCCTCTTGCTGTTACTGCTGCTGCTGCACTGCGTATCCATGCTAGCTGGCCTAGGAGCTTCTGGCCAATTCTCTTATTTATACCTCCCTTGTTTCTACTACATTTCACTATGGTAGTGCACGGTTTACTGATGCTTCTCACTGCATCCAGTATTTGTTTTTACACTAGGGATTTTTTTCTCCTGAACTGTTTCTCTATCAGTGATTAGATCCTGTTTTAATGGAGGGTAAGAGAGTGATAAAAATTAGTTTTTGTTTAGTTAAACATGGATAGTAATGTTTTCAGAATCAATTCAAGAATAAAGCTTAGAAATGTAGTGGGATGTATAATATAAACATACTAGCATATGGCATTCAGTAATAATGAATAGCATTAAGACCAGAAGGAGGCTTTTGAAGGAGTATGCGTATAGTTGCAAGGATATGTGTGTGTGATAAAGATTTATTTTTCATATATTTGTGTGTATCTTTGTATAGATAGGTGCATGCGAACATTTGAGCAGAGGTGACGTCAGATCCTGGATTTAGTTAAAGGATGAAGTTAACGGTAGTTCTAAGCTATGTTATGTAGGTGCTAGGAACTGAACTTGGCCTTCTATAAAGTGCACTATGGTCTCTTAGCCTGTCAGCCATCACTTATCCCTCATGAAAGGTAATTAAACACATCCTAATTCTTTACTGCAATGGTGAGTTCTCTGGAGTTTTTTCTTACAGTAGAAAGTTTGGTAACATGTTTATGAAATATATATATGTATATATATATATATATCATATTGAAATGTAATATTAAGCTTCATAATATACATATATACAAATATTGTTTGTATATTATTTGTATGTCATGATAAAAATATGAAGGTGGGAATAGTTGACATTTTAGTAATGTTAGGAGATTCATTAAATTCTCAATCAGCTTAGAGCCTTGATATGCTGGATTTTATGAGAGTTAAAAATGTTTGAGGTTTCTCAACACCTTCTACTCATAGGGAGCCATCTGCTGGAGGATAGCTTCATATCCTTAGGGCAAATTTAAGTTCTTTGGCTTTTAAGTTTCACACTCAACTTTATGCTCAACTTGAGAAGTCTGGCTGTAAAAGTAGTATCATTCGCAGGGCTGTGGTTATTCTTATGTGTGTAAACCCTTTTAGTAACATAGCTATTAGGGAAAACAATTTAATCCCATTTATTAACATTGCCATCTGCGTGTGCATGTGTATGCATATGATGCTTGTGAGTGCAAGTGTTTCCATGCCGTGGTGTGGACAGGAGAGGTTAGAGAACAACTGTAGGAGCCAGCTCTGTCTTTCCATCAAGGGTTTCAGGGATGAATCCAGATATTCAGGTTTCTGTGGCAAGTGATTTACTCACTGAGCCATCTTTCTGGCCCTTTGTTCTTGATCTTTAGGGTTCTGAGACGCTAGCAAACATTTCAGGATATGGCAGAGACTAATACAGCTCAGCTCAGGGAATCCCTTCTCCATGGTAGCCTTCTATTTTTTCATGCCCATTAGGTTATTTGCCTTAGATCCTGCTTTAGATTTAAAGGAGGAAGGGGAAGGCCAATGAAAAAAGAGCTCTACCTCATAAAAACTACATAAACAGGCCAAGGGTAAGGATTCACACAAAAAATGAATGTTGTAAGAAGGCAGAATAAACAGGCGATGAGCTGTCCAGAGTCAGGCAAACAAGACATCGTAGAGACAAGCGTTCCCACTCTGGTACTTCCCCTAAGCTGGTACGTCACATTTGCAAGGCCTCTTCATCCTGTGATGTGTTAATGACAGCCTGGAGATGCTCACTATGTGTTTGTACTTAGATATAAAAAAAGTGTCTATATTCGAGACCCTAGGTCAGCCTTTAATGACGTCTGCCTTTGAGAGTGTCAGTGAAATTTGTAGATGTCTAGTCTTGGGCAAAAGTAAAGCTTGATTTTTGGTGACCACTGACTGAAGGTATGTTTGTAATTAGTAAGAAAAACAACACCTAACCACGAGAGGCAATAATCCAAGATTTGAACAAACTCATGTTAAGCTCTGTTTAGATATTATTTGAGGATTCAAAGTTTTTATTAAGTGAACAGCCAGTAAGAAAAAAAAAAAAAAACAGAGCCTATAAATTTCTTCCCTGTTCAGCTAACAATGTGAGTTTGCAAGTTAAAGCTGGCAAGGCTTTTTAGTTCCTCAGAGGCTTAACCTCTCAGAAGAACAAAAGAATCCTGTGGGTTATGAAGCCATTCTTCTATCAGAGAGAGGCCAGACAGATGAAATTGTCTTAGAGAGGGTACTGTCTAGACACATTTTTTCCTCTCTCCTGGCCATGTGCAACAAGACATTTCTTTATTTCAACTCTGAACATATCACTTAATGTCACCAAGTGTTGTTCAGCTATCTGACATTGATATCTGACACAGCTGCTTCCTCGTTCTTCTTCCTTCCTTCCTTCCTTCTTTCCTTCCTTCCTTCCTTCCTTCCTTCCTCCCTTCCTTCCTCCCTCCCTTCCTTCCTTCCTTCCTCCCTTTCTTCCTTTCTTCCATCCCTCCTTCCTGCCTTTCTTTTCCTTTCTCTTTCTTTCTTTCTTTCTTTCTTTCTTTCTTTCTTTCTTTCTTTCTTTCTCCCTGTCTCCATCTCTGTCTCTTTGTCTCTCTCTCTCTGCCCCCCCTCCCCCAATCAACTGTATCAAGTAGCCCATGGTAGGCTTCCAGTTTCCTATGTAGCTAAGGATGACCTTGAACTTCTGAAACTCCTTTCTTCATCCCTAGTGCCGGTGTTCCGAGCATGTGCTGCTACACTAGGTTTAGTGGTGCTGATCAAGTGCAGGATTTGGTGTGTGCCAGGCAAGCACTCTGTCAACTGAACTGCATCCCAGTCCTGACAGTTTCATTTTCAACTATTTTAGTTCATTTCAATCACAGTAAACAAAAAGGAACAAGGACCTGTTTCCATTGCTGTCAGCTGACCTTTCCTGGACTTTCAGCCTTTGCATGTGTATGTCATTGGCATGGCCATCACATAATTTGTCTCAAATAGAATTAATTTTGCATATTATTTTTGCATTCCCAAAGGTGATGGAGGAATCATCTTTCTTCCCTCTTTTGTCTCACATTATAATAATCTAGCAAGGGTCCACATACAAATTGTATCACTGGATCTTGGCAAATCTGCATCATATCGACTTTCAGAAACCATTACCCCATTGCTTACCTTCCTTTAAGTTCTAAGACCATCCTTATGGGTTTTCTTCTCTGTGTACTCAGTTGAGGTCATTTGCTACCTTATAGCCTGAATCATTTGAAAAGTTGTAAGTTGGATATGTCCTATCTACTCCCTCTCATCATTTTATATATTCTTAGTGCACCTTCATCCCATGCCCAGTCCTCAGTGACCTCCTTGCTAGTCTCTGAACACAGCCTGTGCACACCTGCCTTAAAGCATTTGGTGTCGCTAGTTTCTCTGCTGGTGATGCTCTCCCTGTAAATATCAACTCAGTTACACATAGAACTTCTTATTTGTATATAATCCTCATACTATAAGAAAAGCTTTACTCGGTCTCACCATCTGAAGTAACAGCAATTGATATTTTCTATCTCCTTGGCAGTGTTCATCAGAGTGTAGTCTCTGTACCTACTGTTGCATCCATGTCTGCTGCGTGCTTTCTTGAGGGGCAGATCAGTTCCTTAGAACCACAAACCGTATCTCTGTTGCCTGGAACTGCCATTAGATGTCCACTCTGTTGTGTTTTCTGAACAGTGACATGCACTAAAGCCTACATAATTGAGGCTCATATAGGACCAAATGATGACAAATTTTCTTCTGTGACTGTAGATCCTGAGCTCAGTGGCCTGCCCATGCCAGGCATATGCTCTCCCACTGAGCTGCATACTAGTAAAAAAAAATTAATGTGGTTTACAAGTAATGCACTTTACAAGAAAGTGACAAAAGAGAGACACATGTATTGTAGTTGTCTGGAAACAGGAAAGGTTACAATGAAGATTGTGATTGGTTTTAGTTTTCTGTTCTCTTGTCTCTTCTGCCTTCTGAGTAGAGTTCCTTGTCACAGTGACTGTTGGGGTTACAGAGATGCAACCTTAAGAAAGCCTTAGGTGCATTCTACCATCGGTCAGCTGCTTTGTGGGCTCACTCACAGTGAAGAGTGAACATGAATATTCTTGGGAAATTAAAGTCAGTTGGATTTGCACTCTTAGGTCCCTCAGCCCACACCACCGTAAGCACCAAGGAGGTTCAGTTATAAAAAAAATATAAAAAGATAATGATGTCTTATCTCAGGTGATAGACATTCTTGGTAAATTTGCCATTTTACGACTCCCATTAGCACTGGATTACGAATGTTGATGCATTTCTAGGGTTTTGGGCTACTATTCCACAGGAAAAATGCAATCCAAATTCATCTGTCTCTCATGTGACTTTGCTGAATTCTAGTCACTAATGCAGAAGATGGAAAGGGGAGTGTATCAAATAATGAATTTTCTTCTTTAATATTATTATAAAAGAGATGTAAGTATTTTTATGTTCTTTGATATGTCAGGGTAATTCCTAACAGGTAAACATTTTATAACCTTCAGAGAACAGAAATATTTGTTAGCCTTGAAAATATAAATTAGTTTACAAAAATTCGTTGTTCCTATTTTAGTTTACCTTTTATTATTGACCAAGAGCAATTTGAGAAAACTGAGACCATTTCTTGTTTTAGCTTATAGTTCACTATGACAGAAGTCAAAGAAAGACAGGCAGGAACCCGGACAAAGAAACCCAAAGCAGAGGGCATGGAGGAGTGTTGCTTACTGGTTTGCTCCTTATAGCTTGCTCATTCTACTTTTTATACAACCCAGTATCACTTCTCCAGGGATGACACAGCACACATGGGGGGAAGTGGCACTCCAACACCAATCATGAATCAAGAAAGTACCCCCACAGACCTGCCTACAGGCCAATCTTACTGAAGCATCTTCTCAACTGAGGTTCATTTGTGTCTGATGATTCTGGATTATATCATGTTGACAAAAAACTAACAATCACAATTCCTAAACATTAATTCCTAATAAACATGGGGGTTATAATATGTAACTATAGTACTGAAAGTTTAAAACACAGGATATAGAGAAACACATAATCTCATAAAACTTGGACTGCCGAATGTTGACTTTAACAATTAATTTTAAAAGACAAACATGATTACTTTGTAGTGTATGAATCACTTCAAAAGATTGATGTGCTTGAGAATATGTTCTTTGCATGTCTTCAAGTTTTCCTTATAATTGTTTTCTAGAGGTAGAAGATGAAGAGGATGAGGAGGATGAGGAGGATGAAGAAGATGAAGAGGAAGAAGAGGAAGATGAAGAGGATGAGGAAGATAAAGAGACAGACTCCTTGTATAAGGACTTCGATGGTGACACTGAGCCACCAGGGTTTACTCTGCCTGGTATCACATCCCAGGAACCTGACATAGGTCCAGGAAGTATGGACCTACTAGAGGTAGCCACCTACCAGGTGCCAGAGACCATTGAGTGGGAACAGCAGAATCAAGGTCTGGGTAAGAACCCTTTGAATTATTTCTCTCTTCTCTTTTGCCTAAGACTTCAGTTTTCTTTCATTGACATCTGTCATATAAAAACACAATCTGCCTAGAGTTATGGGTATCTATTTGTATGTAAATTATCAGTTATTTCCTCAAAATTTTTACATCTGTGGTTTTACATAGCCAACTCCAATCACCTACTTCCCATTACCAATCTTGTTACTTGATGTTTTGGAAAGATCTCCATTTTTCCTTCCTAGAAGAAAGCCATTCAAATGGGAAAGAAAGATCTAAATAAGCAGTGCACAGGGGCTAGAGTCAGGAATTTGTGTGTGTGTGTGTGTGTGTATACATATATATGTATGTATATGTGTGTATTATGTAAGGGTTTTACAAGTTTTTGAAGGTATAAAAATACCATATCAAATTATAAAATAAACAAAATTAGTATGAACATTAGTTTGTGAACACATATTATTTTGAAATGCTCCTCACAAAAGGTTTAATATTAATGAAATAAAATACTAAAATATGAATATAATTTGTTACAAAATATGCTGCAGAAAAATACAACAATGTATAAATGATATGATTTTCTACTCAGTGGCATTATCAATATCATAAGATATTATCATATACAGTAAGTAGTTGTAATGGCTTGAATATGAAATGCATCCCACTGACCAATGCATGAACCCTTAATGTCTAGATGGTGGTTTGCTTTGGGGTTGTATGTGGTCCTCACTCTCTTTGTTTTCCCTGCTTCCTTTTTGCCTTGATGTGAGGAGCTTAACCATGCCTTTGTGCCATGATGTCTTAAATTGTTTTTGTTACGTATTCTGTTACAATGGTAAGAAAAATATTTGTAGTGTCACTACTGAGTGTGATAGAGATGAACATTTGAAACTTCTGTTTTACTAGAGAGATAAGAGAAAGATTACCTTCCTATAGAAGTAGGTAGGCTGTTCAGAAATGGCGGTGTACACCTGTAGTCTCAGCCCTCAGAAGGCTAAAGCAAGAAGGCTACAAGTTTGAGACAATTGTAGGCATGTAGCTAGCTTGAGATAAGTCTGGGCTCCAAGGCTAGCACTTATATCCAAAAGTATGACCCATGCAAAAAGAAATTAACTGACAAGCAGCACTAGGCAGGCATATATTCCTGGGTTGAGGTCAATACAATGAACTCTCCTCACTCAGGAAATGGATTTGTCATGTACAAGTAAATATAAGCATCTGGACGAAGTATGGAGCAGAAGAGAAGGTGGAGAAGCTTCAGATAAACGCTGCGATGATTATCTGAGTAGCGTTCTAACCATGTCCGTGAATAAAAATTGGTTATTGGAATCCAATTTAAAAAATTACTTTTATTAATTTACATGTTACAGGTACAAACTATATTCACTTAAATGTCTAATTCAGTGAAGTAGGTTTTAAATTTTTTGAAAAGCTTTTACAAGGTCTCTGTGAGTAGCTCAGACTGGACTCAGACTCATGGTCTTCTGCCTCAGATTCCTCTGGCAGTACATGTGTGTGCAACTACACACTGTCAATTTAATGTGTTTGCAAGTTCCACTAATGCTCTTCCTCTGTAGTCAATATTCAGAACATTTCTATCATCCAACTTATGCCCTTTGTCCCAATAACCACTGATCTATTTTTGAACTTATCTATTTAATTTCAATATTTTATTTTTATGTGTGTGTGTGAGTGTGTGTGTGTGTGTGTGTGTGTGTGTGTGTGCGCACACGCGCCCATGTGCGTGTGTGCCAAGTATGTGCAGGTATCTACCACAGAAGCTAGAAATCATCATAACCCCTGGAACTGGAGCTACAGACAGTTGTGGGGGTTCTGAGGACTGAAATCCAGTCTTTTAAAAGATTAGTGACATTAAGAAATGTTGACTATGTTTTAGTCTCCTTTAAATGCATTTGATTTTGATTTTGCATGTGGAAATGTGGATGTGCCTATGTCATGACATATATGTAGATGTCAGAGGACAATTCTTGGCTTCTGTTTTCTCCTTTCATCTTTAAGTGGATTCTGGGAATGGAATGGTCCCATAGAGTACCAACTGATGGAAGGGTTCTACACAGAGTACCAGCAACAGACTGGTGGATTGGTTTTGCTGAAGTTCAACTTGGTGAATCAATGAATTTAACTGGCTTACTTACAGTAGTAATATGGGAGGAGTTACTTACAGAAGGACAAGTGATCTCCAAACAGTCACATCATGAAGTTGCACCCTAGTGTTACAACTAAAAGCTGCATAGATGAGGTCTCCTGTTAGTTAACTTGCTACATCCCTACATCTTTTCCCCAAGTCTATATGCAGCAGGAGGGAGGTGCAGGATGGACTGAGTGGCTGTAATCTCAGGTGAGGGGTTAAAGATGCGTCTCACTCTCTTACTATGAAGGACCTTCTACAGGTTGGATCTTGTTAGGAACTGTCTGCAGGTAACCGCAGCTGATCTGATTAAAATGATAATGACTATGTTGTGATTAGGGGACGATGTTCCACGGCAGATACATATTATTTTATTTCTAGCTTCTTTCACTTAGTGATATAATCTTGAGATCCAACTATGTCATGTACATCAATATTTAAGCCCTGTTCTAACAGGTTAATGTTCTGCTGTGTGGCTATGCCACACTTTTCTTTTTATCTAGTCACCACTTAAGTTGCTCCCAAATTTTGTGTAATAACGTGTGAAATAATGAGGTGTGTAAGGCATAGGGCTTAGGATGAATATCTCTTATGTCCTCCTGTCCTGGTTCCCAATTCCATTACCTAAGCAGAATTTAAATGTTTATAAATTAGTGATAACCACTTGGTGATTGGTTAGCTTTTTAAAAAAATAAATTATATTTAGTTGTGTGTGTGTGTGTGTGCATGTGTGTGTGTGTGTGTGTGTGTGTGTGTGTGTGTGTGTACATGCATTCCACTAGACCTTATATATTATAGTTAGAGTACAACTTGTGGGAGTTGATTTTCTCCCTTTACCATGTTGGTTCTGGAGATTAATCTTAGGTCACCAGGCTTGGCACCAAGTGACGTTACCTACTGAACCACCTTTGACAGCTCAATTTGTTAGCTTTTAAGTGATTTTCCTAGTCCAGGTTATTTTTTTTAAATTTACTTTGATTTTTATTTTGGTTATGGGTATGTGTCTAGGAAGTGTTATATGCTCATGTATACAGCCGCTCATAGAATCCAGCAGAGGTGATTGGATTCTCTGGAGCTGAAGTTACAAGCAGTTATAAACTGTCCATTCTGAGTACTGGCAACCAAACAGGTCCTGTGGAAGAACAGCAAGTGTTCTTAACCACCAAACCATCTCTCTAGCCTTGTAAGTTTCTTTTGATATGTTTTGTTATATTAGTATTTATTCTTACTATAATAATTTACTAGTTTTCTAAATATCTCTTGTGTTTTATCATAATAGTTTTCCAGTAAGTTAATTTCATCAGACTGTTGCTAGCATTGCAGATTTTGTAGAAACCCAAACTAAGAATGATTGTTTAAAGCTGGTCTTTCTTCCACTGGGGATTGTAATTAAATAGTGTCTGTGTCTAGAATTTCATTAACCCAACTTTTTCTTGAAATGTTTCTTTACAACTTTAAATTAATTGTGGGTTAATATTAATTCATTTGCTGTCCTCAATTCTTTCAAACTGGTTTTTTATTCCTGGTATGTTTGTGGTAGGTAGAAAAATGGCTTTCCCCAAAATTTTATGCCTAACCTCCAAAGGCTTTAGATAGCTTACCCTATGTGGAAAAGGAAAGTATCTTGAAATGGGTATTAGGACATTAGTCTGGATAGTAGTGGTTTTGTAGTCATATAGGTAGTGTATTGGAGGCATAACTCAGATGGTAGAACGATTTCAGCATGAAGGAAAAGTCCAAGGTTTGATCACAGCAGGGTGTAAACTGGGCATGTTGGTGTATGACTGCAATCCAAGCACTTTGGAAGTAAAGGCTGGAGAACCAGAGGTACAAGGTCATCCTAGGCCACCCAGGGAGTTCGACACCATCCTGGGATACATGGTATGCTGTGCAAGTAACAACAACAGCAGAAAAAATCTCCTAACCCTAACCTGATCAATAAGCCGAGAAAAGAAACTCAATGCCAGTGTCAAAAAAGGATATATGATGTTGGAGGCAAACGTTAGAGCAATGTGGCCCTGAGTGGAGAAGTGCCAGAAACCCCTAGAAGATGGAGAGAAGCCAGTAAAATAGATTCACCTGTCACCCATAAAAGAAATGGAGCTTGCCAACATTAATTTGAGCCCAGTTAGGCCCATTCTGGACCTTCAACTTCTAAAATTATGAAGTAATATGTTTGTGATGTTTTAAGCCCCTGCTTTTGTGTCAATTTATTAAAACATCACAAAGAAACATATACAGGTTTCAGTCACTACTTAAGTGAGCACAACCATTTTGAAAGTATTACTGTACGGTACCTGTAGTCAGCATGCAGATGTTGTAATCTTAAGTCTACTTTTTTTTCTCGCAATAAATAAGCCAAAGTGCAAATATACAAATATACTCCCCATAGAGTAAGAACAGAAAATACAGACAACTTTATAGTACAAACCTGTAGGTGCACAGGCCCCAAGTTTCTGAGATTCTGTCTTCTACATGGCCCCATGTGTATTGCTTTGAGTGCAGGGAGCTCTGCCTCCAGCAGAACTCATCTTCCCAGGAAGTGGTTGAGATTAAGTCATGTGACCACCTGGGCAGGGAAGATCTGATTGGTGCAGTGTATTGAGTGTGTGTCCGTCATCTCCATCAGTGATTTCTGATGTGCTCTCTGCCTTCATTGTTTGTACATTCTTACCTGGGTCTCTTCTATCCTCTGATGTATCCTGTAACTAGTCTTGTTAAGCTAATAATTTTGTTTTAAATATGTATTGAATTCATCAATTCTGGGTGAAAGCTTAAATGTGGTACTAATTTATATCTTTGTTCACAAAGAGACCATTTTTGGCCACTTTAACATTTGATTGATGTACTAGAGGAATGAGGTTTGGAAAAACCATCAGTTAGCTCAGTGCTGAATTATTATAACTGTCTTCATTCTTATTCCAAAAGCCTGCATATCACATTGCAGTGGGCACTTGATTGAGAAAATATAACATTTCTGGAGTTCTTTTCAAAGTCATTATAAATATTCAGTGAATAGACTAAGGATGAATGCTGGCAGCAGATACAGGAACAGTGCTCATCTGTCTACTTTCTATGGGGCATTCACTGAGCCCCTACTGAATATGTGCTCTGTGTTTTGTAGGCAGTGAAAGACTGATATGTCACCATGTCATAAATTATCCTAGAGCAGAGAGCGGTCTCAGGGATTTGAGGTTAGTGGCTGAGCAGTTCCAAAGCAGAGAAGAGAATAATCGCCATGGTTTTGCTTTGCATCTAGTTGACATCTTTCTGTGAGGTGTGACTTTAGAAGGTGAAGTGCCATCCACTGGTTTCTGTCACCCTTTCTATAGGGCCTTCTGAAGGACCTAGGAAAATGAAGAATTGCTATCTTGGTAAGACAACTCATTTAAAAATTCTCATGCATTATATGCCACAAAGAATTATTTATCAGCTTCCTTAGCTGGTTGTTTCCAAGATAAAAGAGAGAGGAACACAGACAAATACGTTTGGGAATGATAGCAAAGCAAGATGCACTGCAGTAGTGTGGTGGGTAGGCCTTAGAGACAGACTGCTTGACTGGGAGGAAGACTCAGCCTTATGACATGGCAGCATTCTTTCCTCGTCTTCCTCTGCCAGTTTATTTAAAATAACACACAGCTAAGACAGAATACTTAAATATCATGCAACACACACTATGGCAGCAAGGAAGAGATGCTTTCTAAAGGACAGTGGAAAGTGTGCTCATTACAGTGAATGTCAGTGCATTCTGATGAAGGACCCAGTGAGATATGGTTTAGAACATTCAGGAGGTTGCTGGAATTATTGCAACTAAATGTGTACATGGAATAAAGGGAAAGGGGGAAAAAACCTTAAAGAAGTATAAAAAACACAAAGAGAAATGGCAGATTGGCCAAATCCCAAGACCAGTGTGCTCACCTAGAGAGCTATAAAGATAGTGGGATGCTACACCTATAAGATTAACTGTCCTGGATGGAATGTATGGATTGTCCTGTCATGGAGGGTAGCTTCTGTATATGTAAGGGTATGAAAAAGAAGATTTGCGCATGCTTCTCTCTACTATGAATAAAATCTCCAATAGTAAAATCTCATACTGCTTCTAGCTGTATATCAAATATTAATATTTTTGGTTTTAGCTTTTTTTTTTACCTCCAAATGAGATATTGTGAGCTCTGTCAGACTAATCTCAAAGTCTCAACCTAATTCTGTAGACGAGAATAATAAACTTCCACTTCTGACCCCTGCTTCTACCTTCAAAATGCTGGTGTTATAAGCTGCACCACCAGGTCCAGTCTTTTATAGAGCTAGGTATCAAACCTGGGGTGTCATATGTGATTGTCAAGCATTCTGCAAAGGAAGCTATATGCTCTGCTATTCCCCCAGGAGTTTCCACTTTCAGCATTTTACAAGTCATATTGAGAAGAGACTTAAATTCAATGTTCAAACTTCAATTTCCTTAGAAACTTCATGGTCCCATGAAGGAAATGTGGATGTAGACACCTGGATCTGGAAATGGCCTGGCATCTGCCAATGCTTATATGTTCTTTCTGTCCCAGAGATGATGCCCAAGTAGGTTCTGGACTAGAATTTAAAGCCACTCTCTTTTCTTTGAAGACTGTTTTTTCTAGACAGGTCCTAGACTTGAATGCTGACCTTTTGTGTATTAGGTCAAATGCAGTGGTGAGTTCATTGTAGAGATGAAGAGCCCGCATCTCTCTGCCTCCAGAGCATGAACATATAATGTACCCTGTCTTTGAGTCCAAGGTACTGTTTCTTCATAGACCTTTCATTTGAACATATGTTACTTGTAGATTAGTAGTACTTGGAGATTTCTGTCTGCCTGTGTCCAGATATTCAGCCAATGCAATTTTAAACATTCCTGTTGTGGGAATTTTCCACTTATTTATTTTTATCTCTTCTTGTTACTATTTTGTGCGGTTCTCTCAGTCCTTTCTTTAGCAGGAGGTAGGCTATAAATAGGGCAAATACACCGACATGATGGACTCCTGCAGCTCGTTCCCACTGTGCTCCCAGATGTCCAGAAGGCTGAAACTCAGAAAGTCATTAGCTCCAGCAGTCAGCAGTCCTGAGGAGCCTGAAGAAAACAATGGATGGAATTGGATGGACACCAGATTTCCTTTCACTTTATGTTTCATGAGACTCTGACGAGCAGCTCTGGATGCTGTGCTTTATAAGTTACTGTTGTCTTTTCATCTAGAGTGTGTGAAAGTGTCTGGAAAGAGAAAAGAATTGATAGATGAGCTCGGCTTAGTAACTCACAGTTGTAACCCCAGCACTGAAGCAGGAGGATTGCTATAAGTTTGAAGAAAATCTGGGCTCTAGAGTGAATTATAGCTAGTGTGGGCTACAGAAAGAGACCATGTTTCAACCTCTATCTCCAAGCTGAGTTTATACCACGCATGGTTTTGTGGGATGTGCTATGCCATGTGTGGTTTTCTTAGACTGATGTATATAACCACCATCTGAAAAACTCCCTCTCCCAGGATTTATGGCAGAGACAATTGATAGAATCCATTCATTTCAAGAATAATACAGAGAATGCATCATTAGCAAGATACTATTCACCTTGATGACTTACAGAATGCTATAAATACCCTTCTCTTTCTAAGACCTATTTTGAAAAAATTTAGTACAACGTCAATTTTAAGGCTTTAAAAAAAGTACTATTACAAATCGCAGTCTGGCTTCACACTGGTTATGTGTCATACGATGTCCTTGAAGTTCTGATCCTGCTTTGAGTGCTGAAATTACAAGCAGTCCACATCATGAAGTGCTGGGGATCAGATTCGTGGCTTCATGCACACTCCATGCTAGGCAAATGCTCTCCCCATTGAGCTACACCCCCAGCCTAACATTTCAAATGTTAATCAGTGGACTTCATAGTATTGCACTGAGGGTTACTGGGGCAGCTAAGGCTACATGTGCTCAAAATTAAATGTGTACCTGAGTGCTTTAACTGTTCTCCTCAGTATTCCCTTCCCAGGAATGAAACATTCCAGTTCAAAGAGAAATCTTTAGGTCAATTATGTTTCACTTTGATGGCTCACAGTGACTGCACTGTAGCAATAAATTCTATGTGACCCACTCAAAGAATTGTTAAGCTACCTGGGGATGCTTAAGTTGTATTTGTACTTCAAAGGGACGATGATACACACAGTCAAAATACAACACTGGCAAAGTCAGAGGAGAGATTAAATGTTCGAATATGAACAAGTAACTTGGGGTTCTGCAGGTCAAGCATCAGAAAATCTCCTAAAATGTATTGATCTTTTTCTGCACTCCTGATATATGCACAATTTCCACGTCTTGCCATGCTTCCATCAGTTACTCTGTAGAAACCTCTACCATGGTCAAGCCGTAGTCTGAATCACTGGGACATGCAAGGAGCATTGTTGAGGAAGCTTTTTCCCACGTTCTCCTTTTTGTGAATGGTATTCTCATTTCATTCTTACAGATGAAAAATCTGAACCCAGCTCATCTGAATGCCTTTGTGAAACTCATAGACCCTAACATCTAGCACTGACTGCTATTGATGGCTTCAAGGGAGAAGGCTGACCTTGAGCTAGCTGCCACTCTCAGTCTGAAATTTTTCCGCTTAGTTGGGAGAAGGCATGGGACATTGTCTCTTATAGTTATATTTATGGTGGATTTTAAAGACATTAGTTTGACTCCTGGGAAAATCATAACTCATCAGACATTGGGGATTCTCTGTCATATTCATAATAGACTCCAAGTTTATGCATCAGACAGTAGTATAAATTCACCTGATTTGGACTGTCTTGGGATTTCTATATAGTACTGGTTCAAAGTGGTTTTAACAACTCCAAAGCCTTTAATAACAACTAATTATGCCACGTAGGCTTAGATGTTTTCAAAGCCTAATTTAATAAGGAATGGTTCTTAAACACTTTGACCTCCCTTTTAGCCTACCACTCAGCAGAGGTAGTGAAAGGGAAGGTTAATAGGGCAAAGGGGGATGTGGATCTGCTTAGAAATAGTTCTTTGGAGTGGTCCTAGTTTTTGTCAAGATATCAGCAATTCAGCTCACACAAGTCAGCAGCGGTAGCCTGATCTACTCACAAACACCATTCACAAATCAGCAACAGCAGTTTGATCTAGAAGCAACCACAAGACATTACTAATCACCTGAGTCCACAGAAGAGGCAAGAAGCTGCTGAATATCAGAAGAAATTCTTTGGTGCATTTCTCTCTATGAAGTCACAACAAGCAATGATCGGAGAAGAAGGCAAGGTGAACCAATGCAACACCATCCACTGTCTGCTGGGTTATACTATACTCTTTCCAAACATCACATGTCCTCTCAAGGGTCTACTCCAGTAATACATCACATACCTCCTTTTTAAGGAAGCTTCTAGAAAACACCACATGTCTGTTCTCAGAAAAACATCCTCTCATACGACAGATTCCAGATAAACATCACATGACACATAACTGTGTCTTCAAAAAAACCAGAAATTTCCACTTCAATGCCATCAATGTACAAGCCTTGAAGAACGCCCTCCAGATGCACCCTCCATTGTCTTGTTGCTTGCTTTTACTTTGGCACATTTTTAAAGATGAGATAGATACACAGAATATGAGTCACAATATGGGCTCTGACAACTGTAGAAAACAATGACTCCCATCTTCCAAACTTATTTTAATAGCACAGACTCAGCAATCTGTAGACAAGATAGTTTTAACATAAACTACCATTGCATGAACCAATTTAGCAGTAGGGAGTGGAGGAATTCTGACAGGTCAGCTTGTGCTAACCTTCATTAAGGGCCCGTATTCCTGTGTGTGATGCACATGTGTGTATATGAACATAGTTGTAGGGGCCAGAGGTGATTGTCTGATGTCTTCTTTAACTGTTCTCCACCTTATATTTTGAGGCAGCATCTCCTCTGAATCCACTAGTCTGTGCTGACTGGCCTGTGAGCTCCGGGAACCCACTGGCTCTGCAGCTTCAACACTGTGCTTGCAGGCGTGTGACATCATAGTGTTAATATGGGTGTTGGGGATTGAACTCGGGTATTTTTCTTGTGCTCTGGGTACTTAATTGACTGACATCTGACCCTAGATTCTCCTCCCTCCACAACTTCTTTCATCATTGATTCTTTTTTCTTTACCTTTCTATTTTATTATTTAAGAGTTAGTTCTGTAAGTCAGAACACAAAATAACAGGTTTCACTAGAGCATTTTGTCACTATGTGTGTTTTTCATCTTTCCCCCCCATCACTTACTATTTATTTTCTGAACATCTTAAGGTTATATCATCCAGAGAATGATCTAACATTTTAGACTTTTTCTGAGACAGGGTGTCATTCAGCCTAGTCTTGTATCAAATCTGCTATATAGCTGAGGATGACCTTGAACTTCTGACACCTCTGAAGTGTTGGAGTTATAGGCATGTGCATCCATGCAAGTATTGCTAGACATTGAACCCAGAGCTTTGTAGACACTAGGGAGTACTTTTATCAGGTTTTTGATCTCCAAACTAAGCTTTAACTCAAACCTTATTTTTTTTAAGATTGAGTTTTGTGCCTTGTTGTATTTTGTACTATAGAAATGATCAGACCTTGGAAACAGTGGGCCAGTTGCCTTCACTGGTAAAGATTATGGCTCAGATGAAAATCAGATATTTTATTTTTAGAATGATACTTCCTTACAAACTTTCAAATTGTATGGGTATAGTGGCACATGCCTTCAATTCCAGCACTAGGGTGGCAGATATCTGAGTTCAGGACATGCTTGAACTACATTCTGAGTTGCAAGGCCTTCATAGTGACTCTTTAATAAGGAGAGAGAGAGAGAAAGAGAGAGAGAGAGAGAGAGAGAGAGAGAGAGAGAGAGAGAGAGGAAAAGGAGAAAAATGCAAATATTTAATTAGATAGCCTTTTAGAGACAGATGTTGGAAGGCTCCAACTAAAGACCGAATCCGGTTTAGACTTGCCTACAGTGGTAGATAGATATCATGTATTCTCTGTCCTTGCTGCCACTGACTAAACCAAGGGATAGAGTTGCTTTCTCTGTGTCTCACTTCTAACTCATCTATTAAATGTTTATAAATCTTGGTTTGAGAATTCTTTCAATTTTTTTCTATCTTTAATATCCTGTAGGAGGCTCTAGATATTGGTTTTTTAATCAAAGCTTATCTAACATAAATTTAGACTCATTTTATTTTGAAAAGTCTTCTGGAAACCCAAACCCAAATATCTTAGTGTTGCATCGTCTCCTTGATTTATTATGTTTTATTCCTCCAAGTGGGGTGATGGGATTCAATCCTTCCCAGAATCGGAAGCCCTTGCCTGCCTTTTCACAATGAATCATAGTGATTAGACAACTAAAAGCATCTCCTTTCCTTCTTTGGGAATGTAGTTCTGTGAAAATCCAGTCATTGATTTTACTTTGTAGAAATGAAAAGGAGCCTTGGAACGAAGCCAGAAGCCAATCCCCTCATCAGCCACAGCTAATAAAAACATTAATATGGCATATTACACTCCAGGAAAATGCTGCGAACTAATTTCCTTATAATCAAAGTGCACTTATAGGGATAGCTTGGAGAATTATTAACGTGCAAGAACATGTAAGTCAGCTCTTCTGGCAATTAAGCAAGAAGAAATATTAGGAGAACTGGAAAAATGTTCACAAAAGAAGAAGTAAAATCTAAATTGCTTCTTGAAAAAAAAATGACAGTAATCCAAGGTGATATTAAAGGGCTTCCAGCTGTGTCCAAAAAATCAATCAAGTGGTTGTTCTCATCTCTTAATTCGAGGTTATGCTAATCAAAGCGATTAGCTTAATAAAATGCAGGACCACAGTATTAACAATCTGGCATAGACTCAGCAAATGTAACTGGATTTACTTAATCATGTTTAGAAAAAGAATGTATTTTACCTCTCTCTCTCTCTCTCTCTCTCTCTCTCTCTCTCTCTCTCTCTCTGTGTGTGTGTGTGTGTGTGTGTGTGTGTGTGTGTGTGTGTGTGTGTGTGTGTGT